>CM043318.1:13398089-14598089 GCA_023736055.1 Quercus glauca | reverse complement strand
CCAAAGGCATGTATCCATTACTTTGAATGCAGACTTCATCATGAAACACACTTCATGCTTGGATGACAAATCAGAAGAAATGGTTCTTTCTCTCAACTGCCTTCTGCTAGCTAAGCCTTTAACTTTTACTCTTCTCAGACGAACTCCTTTGCACATTTTCATTCTGAGACAGTATAGTTTCTCCTTAGCCAAACTGAGATCTTTTACCATAGTCATTATAAGTGAATTCAAATAACTTTTAGACTTGTGTTTTCTGAGGCACTCAAACAAATAGTGATTAGAAAACCAAGATGTATTTGAAAACATAGATCTCTTGAAGCCAGTCATAGCCATGACAAACAGGGGTCAATGGATAACACAGCAAAGATTAAACCTAATCAGAGTGTGCCTACTCTGATACCACTTGATAGGCCACAAATTGAATGACCCATTGTGATTTAAACTCATTAATTAATTTAGCCAAGTTATTAATTAATCCATTTATCATGCAAACGTGTGGTAGCACAAACAAATCACCGAATAACTAAATATGCAGCGGAAAATAAAAGACACGGTGATTTGTTCACGAATGGGGAAAACCCTAACGGCAAAAACCCCACCGGGTGATTTTCAGGTCACCACTCCCGAAACTCCACTATTATCAAATCAAGCGGTTACAAATAAGGAATCCCAAGTACCTTACCAACCTACAGTTGAACCATTACCCCAATACCCAATTGGACTTGATCTGTAGCGAGAGTTCCCCCTTTTGATGCACGGCTCCCAAGTACGTGACTAACCAGATGTATTTGAAAACATAGATCTCTTGAAGCCAGTCATAGCCATGACAAACAGGGGTCAATGGATAACACAGCAAAGATTAAACCTAATCAGAGTGTGCCTACTCTGATACCACTTGATAGGCCACAAATTGAATGACCCATTGTGATTTAAACTCATTAATTAATTTAGCCAAGTTATTAATTAATCCATTTATCATGCAAACGTGTGGTAGCACAAACAAATCACCGAATAACTAAATATGCAGCGGAAAATAAAAGACACGGTGATTTGTTCACGAATGGGGAAAACCCTAACGGCAAAAACCCCACCGGGTGATTTTCAGGTCACCACTCCCGAAACTCCACTATTATCAAATCAAGCGGTTACAAATAAGGAATCCCAAGTACCTTACCAACCTACAGTTGAACCATTACCCCAATACCCAATTGGACTTGATCTGTAGCGAGAGTTCCCCCTTTTGATGCACGGCTCCCAAGTACGTGACTAACCAGATGCGCAGATCCCAGTACGCAACTTCAAACACCAACTTTAGGATGATAGGTTGGCTGCAAAGTTCTTCAGATCATCCTATGCGATGAAAATCAGGAAGATGCTTGGTCACAAAACCCTATGGTGCAAATACACAGCAACTTCTTGAAGAAGGATGAACTAGGTCAAGAACTTCGTCTTAGATCACAATTTGCTTGAACAAGGATTGCTCAATGCTTATGCAACTTGTGTCTATGTTGACGGCTCTTAAAATACTCCATTTATATGTTTAGGGTTAGAAGAAAAGAAGGCCCAAAAACACATTCACGGATCCCAAGAAAATCAGAACAGAAATCTGACTTTTTAATTCTCGACAGATAGTAGGTGTCGAGGTAGGTGTCGAGCAGGTGTCGAGATTTAAAATCTATGCACTTCAGCTTGGTTTTTCTTGGACAGACTTGATGACTTCAATACTTGATCTTGAAACCTTGTTTCTTGAAGTATTAAAAACACCTAGAACTACCAAATTACAAGGAGAGTGCGTTTTGTCAAAGGATTAGCCAATTTACATAAAATATGACATATGTTTTTAACATGTGAACACATATGTCCTAACAGACATGTTGTAATGCTTATGCATGAGTACCCTTCGTCACCACACATCACGTGCGTTTGGGGTGATATCCTTGACGGATTGGGTACTAGAGTTAGGACTTTCAAACCTTCGGGTGAAGCTTTCTAGGCAATTGGTGAAGGCACCGATCATCTTCATTATATCCATCATTCCGAAATCACTATTCTGACTTCTCGATTGTTCACCACCCCACAACCTCTTGTCATTTCTTCTTCCTCGTGACCGAGGAGCACTTGTATTGTTCAATGCTCTCAACTTCTGGTAGTTGGGTCTAGTATGTCCTTGCAAGCCACAATAGTGACAAACATAATTCGTTCCAGGGCCCCGCTGTGGTCTTGGAAGAGATCTTCCTCTAGCTTCAACTCTACCTTCTGATTGATTACGGGACTTATTAAACACCCATTGATCAGCCACCTTCTTTTTCTGTTCAGCCTTAAATTTCTCAGGAACATGCTCTTCTACAACCGTCTCTTTGGCCTTTACAAATTTCACTTCTTTGGTGACATTGACCGATGAGCTACTTCCTCCGGTATATCCCAACCCGGACTTATCTGAGAAGTGTTTTTGAGATGAAATAACATCTTCTAGCTTCTTGGAGGATACCCTTTCTATCTTGGTTTGTGCTTGCACTACTTCTTACTCAAGAAATCTTACTTTCATATAAGCTTCAGATAGCTCGCCATTTAGTGTCTCAATCTCACACTTAGACTCTTTATATCTGACCAGAAGACTTTTGTAGTCCTCTTTAGCCCTTTTCATCTTCTTCACAGCCGCCTTTGCAACCCTTGCATACTCACCCTATTTCTCAAGGAGTAAGGCGTAATTCTCTTGAAGACCCGATGTATCTTCATCCTCTTCAGCCTCCGATTCTTCAGCAATCCCAATAGACTCCAAATCAGAATGCTCACCAAGCTCCTTCACAAGTGTATCCAAATCATCTGAGGATTCCATATGAGCAATGGTCATGAATACAGAGAAATTTCCTTCTCTATCATAGCTCTCTTCTAAGTCAGAGTTTGATGAATCCGAGTCACTCAGAGTAGTGGCATAGACCTTTCCTTTGGACTTCAAATAGTTGGGACATTCCTTTTTGAAGTGTTCATGTCCATTACACTCGAAGCATGTAATTCCTTGTGAAGATTGAGAATCTCTACCATCTTTTCTTCGGAATTCTTTCTTCTCATTCTCAAAACTCTGAAATTTTTCCTTGTTACCAAATTTTCCACTGTTCTTGAGCTTTAGGAACTTCCGAAAGTTTTTTACAAGGTAAGCCACATCTTTATCTACTACATCTTCTTCCAGAGAATCATGAGAGACTACTCTCTCATCAATTGTTTTAAGAGTAAGGGATTTGCTCTTCTTCTGTGAGGGCAGGGACAACTCATATGTCTGCAGAGAACTAACCAGCTCTTGAACCTTAACGTCGTTAAGATCTTTGATCTCTTCAATGGCTGTAACTTTGGCTCGGAAACTCTCTGGTAGAGACCGAAGGATCTTCCTTACAATTTTTGAGTCTCTGTCTTTTCTCCCAAATTAAATTTGCCAACAACAACCTCGTTCAATTTACTGTAAAACGAATCAAAAGACTCATCCCCACTCATCTTTAGCTCCTCAAAGCGAGTGGTCAACATCTGAAGTTTTGTGTCCTTTACTTTCTTAGTCCCTTCATAGGTTGTCTCCAGAATTTCCCATACTTCCTTAGTAATTGTGATATGTGAAATCCGGTGAAATTCTTCTAGAGAGACACCGCAGAAAATGGCATTCAATGCCTTACTATTTGCATTGGCCGCCGCAAGAGCAGCCTTATCCCAAGTAGACTTGACAGCCTCTGGCCTTGTCCATCCTACTTCAACTGCATCCCATACTACATCATCGATAGAGCAAAGGAACGCCCTCATTCTGACCTTCCAAAAAGCATAGTTATTACCATCAAAAAATGGTGGTACATTAAGAGATTGTGACCTATCCATCTCAAAGGGGGTCAAGGATCACACTTAGGTAATTAAACCACAACAAGTGTACCCGCTCTGATACCAATTGAATGTTCAATATGGGTATGAAACACCCTTGAACGTTTAGACCCCAATTAACAAATTATCGATTCAAGCTTATTATCAAACAATTCATGTGCGGAACATGAACATAAGCCAAATACAGAATTGATAAACAATCTAAGCCAAATATAAACACATCAACAGCAGTAAATATAAGGTAGAGATAAAGGAAGGAAGATGCAAATACACGAACAACACATGATGTGTTATCGAAGAGGAAACCAAAGCCCTTGGCGTAAAACCTCTCTACCGCCCTCCAAGCGGTAAATAATCCACTAAAGAATGTAGTTGGTATACATGAATAGCAGAAAGACCCTCCAAGCCTAATCTACCCAAGTACCTAAGCCCTCCAAGCTTCTTGCTCCAACGAGGTTACGCTGAACCTATTTCTTTTTTAGCTTCCCGGATTTCGCTACTAGACCATAGCATCAACCAATGTGAATTGGTTCCTTCTTAACTGCTTCCTAATAGCACCAAATAAACCTTCTCACGGATATGGATATGGTAAGAAAAGGATTTGGCTAAAGACCTCTCAAGAATGTAATAATGGAGAGGAAGAGAGTAGACGAATGTGAAGAGTCTCTAAGGTAAAGATTATGGATGAATCAATTTTGTTTTTCTCTAGGGTTTCTCTCACAAAATTCTCCCTGGAAGCTCTCTACATTTGGTGGCTATAAGGATCTATATATAGTGGGATGAGAAAGGAATGCGAAGAGTCAGTTTTTCCCAAACATGGCTGATTGGTGGCTTGGCCTCGCGACTGGTCTGAGTCGCGAGTTTAAGCTGCGAGATAACGGCCTGGCCAGCCTGGGACTTTTGTCCTGTAGTGCGACAGTTGGCGCGACCCTTCAGCTCCCCTGTGTGCATCTCACGTGCCTGCAGTTGGCGGCTTGCCAGTCGCGAGTCCTAGCCGCGAATCTCTGCCTTCTTGCACATTCTTGAGCTTTTCTTCACATCTTCTCACACACTACCCTTACAATAATTCCACCTAAATATAAGGTTACTAAGTGCTTAAATTACAAGCAAATTGGCACGGAATAAAGCCAACAAGATGGTTGATTAAATTCAACCTTACAATTTTGTTGGCAAAAGACCATGGAAATCATTGTGAGAGAGGTCTATGATTCATAAATTAGGGAAAGAGAATTTGGTTGTGGGATTGGCTATGGCACCATGAAATTTGTTTGATCGCAAAATAAGAACCCGTAACTCTGGAAGACTTTCCAACCAATGAGGGAAGGTGCCACTTGTTGTTACCAAGATCTAGAACTTCCAACCTTCAGCGATTGATCAACAATCTTGGCAATGACCCTACCAATCAATTGTCATTGAGGTTAAGACTTCTCAAGTAATTTCCCTCTGTAAAACTTGTTGGAATGGTGCCATTAATTCTGTTACTTCTCAATTCTAAGTCTGTGAGAGAATCACTAAGGGGGTGTTTGGACTTTTTATTTCCATAACTCATAAGTCTGTTTCCATAACTCATAACTCAAAAATGGTGGGACCCATGGCTCAAAGCTTGTTTGGATTTTGTTTTCAGTGGTTTTCAATTTTTGTTTCCATCACTCAATTCTCTAATTTTTGAGTGATGAGTTATGGAAACTGAAAACACATTTTAGCTATTTTCAGTTTTCATAACTTTGTTTTCAATGGCATTTTCATAAATAAACACACATGAGTGGGACCCACAATTAGAGTAAATTCACACCAGTGCGTCTTTTGATGCTTTCTTCAATAGACACCCTTCACACTTCACACTACTAGATCATAACTCCATTTTCATACCACTACAAGTCCGAGCTTGCCTCTGCCTTGCCTTCACCTCCTCACGAACGCAGTCATTGATCAGAGCTTAGCCAACCCATGCTACCTTGACCTCGGAAACACCGTTCTTGCGCCGCTGCACCGATCTTCCTCTCTGACCTCTTTCTTAGCTTTTTCACCACTCCGAAGGTATTTTATACATTTAAGCTTTATTTATACATCTGATTTGTTGGTAATAGGGTCGTATTTCGCATGGTTTAGATCTATTTCAACCCATAATGGGTGATTGATGGTTGGGTGTTTGCTTTTCTGTTTGATTTTTTTTTCTTTTTTTGATGTTTCGGTTTTCGTTTCATCAACGGCATTTGGGATCAGAGTCCGTCTTCGACGGCGAGTCATTTTGGCGACAGAATCGTAGGTCCATGTAGTTAAAGAGCATCCGGAGAGTCTTATGGCGACGGAGAAGGATGACTTGACTCGCCGACAGGCTTCGAGTGGGACTTCCAGCGACGCGCACTGAGTTGCAAGGAAGAAAAAACAGTGAATGAGAATTGCTGGGTCTTGCTAGAAAATAAAAAAGACATAAATTTGATAATATACTTACATGGGTCTTGCTGGGTTTGTGTTTTGAATATAACAGTAAATGAGAATTGCTGGGTTGTGTTTCTTCACACTTCATCGGCACCGCTGGGCTTTGACAGAGGAGATTGCGTTGCCGGACCCACGTCGGAGAGCTTGAGAAATTTTTATGGGTTCAGGTTTGTGCTTTGGGAGAGTGACAGGGTTGAAGGGGGAAGGGGAAATGAGAAAAGAGAAAAAGATGGGGATGAAAACCTTCCGCGGGTAACAAAACAGCTTTGCTCTGACCAAGTGACAGGTATAGGGCCCACAAACAGTGTGAAAAATATTAAGTGATGACAAGTGAGTGATGGTGCCAAACGGGAGTGGGGTGTAAGGAGTTGGGTATTTTAAGTGATGAATGATGAGTGATGAGTGAAGGAAATTGAGTGAGGAGTGATGAGTAATGAAAAAAAAAATCCAAACTAGGCCTAAAGTTTCCCAAATAGAGAGGAGCCATGTTACTCAAGTGATTATGAGACAAATCAAGGACATTAAGGAAAGTCATTACAAATCAAGGAAGGATTTTTTACACAGAGAGAGAGAGAGAGAGAGAGAGAAACAAGAAAGAATGTTCAATTCAAAATGAACACTTATAGGCATTTATCTCGCTTATAGCCTTCTTCACATGTTCATCAGGTTTAGTCTCCACAATGAGCATTTGAACAATCTCAAATCCATAATCTGTCATGGCCTATGCATGTGAAATTCAAAGATATTATAAAGAAACAGATTTACCTGGTAACTTGACTATACTAAACTAGATTAGTAGATAGAGAAATACCTTTTCGAGTTCCTCTTCCACGGCTTTCACAATCTCATTCTTTTGTTCAAAAATAGAATCCAACACCAACTTCGGAACACTTGCACTTATAACTAGAAGAATAGACACATAAGCCTGTTAGTCTTTCCAAAGGATATACAGATAGGTAACATTGTCCCTAATTGAAATTATGACATAACAAGTATATGCATTGATAGTGACAAAAAACTTGCCCCAACCTCAAAGATATTCTACACAGCAAATTTCATAACTACTATAAGAACTTTTTTTTTCTTTTTCTGTCACTATGCACCATTTGTCCTCATAATATTCACATAAGATATGTTGGGTTCTAAGAAATTAGGAATTAATGTATTAGAACTTCAATTTGTATTTTGTTGGCAAACTATGATCAAAACATTTAGTCTAGGTTTAGGCTTGCTCAAAGTATGTTTATTTGTAAAATTGGAATCGAGTGATTGCAGAATTTATTGGACTAAATCTGTAAGTCTCGATCGATCGAAAATTAGACTCGATCGATCGAACCACGTACAGATTTATTTTTCTACAGAGTTACAGTTCAGCCCAAACTCTATTTAAACGTCTTGGGGTTCAAGTAAAACTCTTATATATATAAGGGAAACTCTAGAACGTTTTTGAGACTTTTGTAGAGAGAGATTAGAGTGCCTCTTGTGCCTCCTTTTATTAGGGTTTTGTACCCAAACCTCTCTAAGTCTTTGTTGCTCATATTTGCTGTTTATGTGAATCTCTTGTGAGATCTTTGAGGAGTTTTCCTTCACATAAACTTAGAGTTTTCAAGGTAGAGATATTTTCTACATCTTGATGATCAACAAGGTTGCAACCATTGAAGCTTAAAGAAAAAAAAGTGAGGAGCTTGTAGCTGATTGAAGAAATCCAAGAAAGAAGTAGTCCGTGGACTCGGAGCCTGCGCGTGGTCGTGTTAGGAAGTTACTACTGGTGGGTAGCATTAGGAAGTCAAGCGGGGAGCTTGTAAGTCCTTTTGTAAGAACTTCAATTCTTTCTTAGTGGATTCCGTTTTGCCTTGAGGATCGGTGGGTAAAATCCTCCCCAGATTTTTTACCGGTTTGGTTTTCCTGGGTGATCATATCACTGTATTATTTATTTTTCGCTGCTTTATATGTTTTATATGCATGATATGATTTTGTGATTGTTTTAACCTAGAATTGTTTAATTTGACTAAGTAACAACTTGGCTAATTAATCTAGGCTACGCAATCTGGTTATTGTTTAAGGGGTCTAAATTTCCAACAAGTGGTATCAGAGCGGGTAGCTCTTCTTGTTTTAGATCTTTTGATCTAAGAGCTGATCCTTGACCCCTGTTGTCATGGATAATTTAAAGTGTCTTTCTGATCATGCTTCTACTCATGCTTCTACTGATTTTGTTAATACCTGTGATGTTTTGAATAAAAAGGACACTATTGTTTCTGCTGATTTTTTTTTATGCTTTTGAAACTCTTCGTAAGGAATTATCTAAATCCTTGAAAATTGCTAAGAAATTTAAAGAAGAGTTAAAATTGACTAATCTTGAAAAAGAGGAATTGCTTGTTAGATTAGTTGAATCTAATAAAAAGAATGAATTTTTGAGAAATCAAATTTTCTCTCAAGATGAGAAGATGAAAAGTTTGGAACAAGAGTTAGCTGAGTCTAAAGCTAAACTTGAAAATTTGATTAGTACCAAGCCTGTTGATGATAACAGAATTGTTTCTGTTTCTCTTAAGCCTAAAACTGAAAAAGTTTATATCCCTCCTTTTAAGAGGAATAATAAAGAAAAGGCTTATTGTGCTAGGTTAGACAAAGGTAAAAGTTCTGATGTAGACGCTGAAGTTTCTAAACCTAAGTCTAATCCTACTGTTAGAGAGCATAATAAATCTGTTTTTGTGCCTACTTGTCACCATTGTGGTGTTGTTGGTCATATTAGACCAAATTGTTCTTTGTTGAGGCAAAAACTGAAATCTGAGACTAGACTTGCTGTTAGGAATACTGATGTTCCTAAATTTGTTCCTGTTTGTCACTTTTGTGGTGTCTCCGGTCACATTCATCCTAATTGTCATAAATTGAAATTTAAGCATTCTGTATGTCAATTTAGGATATGTGATGATGTTTCTCCTGCCATAAGTCCATATAAATTGTTTCATATGCTTTTGAAAAATTTGAGCTTGTTGGCTTGTGAAAGGAATTTGCAGGATTTTAGTCTGTCTCAGAAGATTGGTGTAATCCCTCAAATACACTCTACTTCTCATGGATTTTCACCTACAAAGCCGAAGACTCGTGCTATATGGGTGAGAAAAGAGCCTTTAAGGTGAGTGTTGCTGACTTGTCCCTGTTTTAATTCTTTCTATTGTTTGTGGACATGTCTTGTTTCTGTTTTTGGTTGCTTTGTTTTTTCTAAGTTGTTTTTTTATAAAAAAAAAAATCCAAAAACATTGAAAAATTTCAAAAAGACAAAAATATTTTATTTTGTGTCTTGTTTTATTTTTCTTGAGGATTACATGAGTTTTGATATCTCTCTTGATTTAGAACATGCTTGACATTGTGGAGAAACTTGAATAGTTTGTGCTAAGCTATTTTTGATTTTGTGTGAGGATGTACTAGTTTGTACATGTACTCATGGGTTAATTAAGAAATTGATATTTCTTGTTTGTGTACCCTCTATAGCTTAGTTAAGCACTGTCATGCATTGCATTTGCATTGATCATTTAGCACAATATGTGTTTTTGTCTTTGGTCATAAATTTTTTTCAAAATCTCAACAAGTGGTTATAACGTTTGTTAAAACCAAAAAGATTTTTGTGTTTTGTATTATAGATCTTGGATTGATAATCAAGGATTGGCCATATTATTTTTACATAACATGTTTATGTATCTTGTTTAGCTTGGATGAACTTATTCATTGCACTTTACTAGTTAAAGTTTTGTAGTGCATGTTGTGTGGGAAAGATGTTTGTGGTTATTAATCACTTTGTCTTAATCTTGAAGTCATATGTTATTTGACTGTCGAACTTGATCCTTTTGAGAAAGGCATAAATAACCATCTCACCACTGTTCACTAGCCAATCATGAACACCTTAGTGCATATCATAAGATTTTGTGCTCGAGAAAGTGTAGCACATGCACAAAAAGAACATAAGGTGTAGCCTCAAAATAAATTAAAAACTGGTGTGTACTATTAGGCTTGATGCCAATTCACTTAATTCAAACCAGTGTGTACTATTAGGCAGAATGCCAATTCACATAAATAAGAGGCAAAAATTCAAGAAACTTACATGATTGCAAGCTTTTGTTCTAGGAGATGTGAGAGTTATAGGATGTAACTCTTTAGGTGATAGTCTCTTTTAAATTCTATGTGATGAATTTTGTAGACTTTGTGATTGATTGCTATTCACATATCACCTCACATGTATCTCAAGCTTTTGCTAGTTGCACACACTACACAAGTTACTCTTTGTTAAACTTGATACATTATATTGTGTGTGATTTTGTTGTGGCCATTCAAGATTAAAAGTTCCTTGATTTTAATGCAAAATGTGTTTCAAGTTTGAAAATTTTAAAAATATCTTGAGATTTGTGCACAGCATATTTGTTGCTTAAGAAAATTCAATGGGAAAATGATTGAAATTTTTTTGAGAAAATTGGTTTTAAAATTTGGGTTTTTGAAAAAGCATTCCATCTCATACTCATGCATTTTGTGTTCATTGTTCAAATGCTTTGAGGAGTTGTGTTCAAAATTCGGTTTGTGTTTTTCAAAACTGTGATTTTTCTCACAAATTTTGTGAGCCTCTGCCCAGTTCGATCGATCCATTCTGATTTTCGATTGATCGAAAAAGTTCTCTCAATTGTCTCAAAATGACTGTGTCATTCGATCGATCGAATGTAATTTTCGATCGATCGAAGATCGTGGAGAAGTTTTTTTTTTTAAAAAAGGGTTTGTTCTTGATCCGAATTGGGGCTTTTGTTAAATTGAGTTGAATTTGATGAAACTGGCTTGTTGTCTTGATGAAATTAGGCATTATAATCTATGTGCTGTGTTTTGTAATGCTTAATTCATCAATTTGTTTAAAAATTTCAACAAGTGGTTTTCAATTTTTAGGGTTTTTGTTAAAGAAACTCTATGTTCAAGCCAATTTTGTGAAATTGAACTTAATTTGAACTTGCTTACTGCATTAGTTCATGCATCATAACATTGTTAGTGTTCATGCATCATATAGATTTTTCTTCTATATTATTTTTTGTGTTAACTTGCAGTCTGCCCTTGGTTTGTGTTTAAGATTCACATGCATTGCATTGATTTTTTTTTTTCATTTTGCAGTTTTGCGGTCATATCTCTAATTGTTTTCACACATAGCATGCATACACTTTGCTACATTGGGTACTCAACTTGATCAAAAATTGATTGATTAATTTTTGAGCGATGTACTTTCTAGTATATGCCTTTTTTAAGTGTGAATTGTAGAAAATATTTTTTCTTAAGAGATATGATGGATAATCAATGTATAAATATTTTCTCTACTCATGCAACTGTTTATGGGTCACATAATGTCATGTTTGCATTTTATTGAAAGAGAGAATATTTTTTCTTCATGTGTAGCCTCACCTTAGTTTTTAACTTTGGTTTGTGTGTTTTTCACTTTGGTCCTGTTTGGTCCTGTTTGTGAAGCTGTTCCTGATCCTGTAGGTGCTGATGCTGCTGCTGTTTTCCCTCACCCCTTTATTTTTCCCCAAATCTGTTTTCCCAAAACATATTTTGTTTTTCCTATTTTTATATAGGAGGGAATTTTTTTTACCTTTGTGGTTCTTAGGTGGAGTTGTTGTTCATAGGGGGAGCTGTTTCTGTTTTCTATAGAGCTGAATTGTTTTGTGTTCCCCTTGATTCTCTGTTTTCTCTTATCCTTTATTGCGTATGTTGACTGTTTACTCTTTGTATGAGTTGTCTTTGTCAATACGTGACAAAAAGGGGGAGAAATTATTGATTTATGGGAATCATGTTTGTTTTGTTTAAGGGGAGTTGAAATTCTTTTTGAAAGGGAAGAAAATAAAAACTTTTTGTTGTATCTAACTTAGGGGGAGAGTTAGTTTACTTTTGTTTTTATTTTTGTTTCTTGTTCATTGCTCATTGATTTATATTTATGAGTTATTCATGATATATGTCTTTGTTTTGTGTTTTGTGAAGTCAAGAATTTATTTGTTGATTTACTGTTTTTCTGTCACACATGCGTTTATGCGTTTGTTGAGTGTTTCAGGAATATACAGGTGCATTCAATTTGGCTGCTGTCTACACTTGCAACTGATGGATAGTAGTTAAGATTGGATTTGTTGTTATGAGCATTATCTTTGTATTGGGCTATTTGTAACTTTGAGCATTTCATGTTTGAGATGTGTTTTGTCACGGATTGCCAAAGGGGGAGATTGTTGGGTTCTAAGAAATTAGGAATTAATGTATTAGAACTTCAATTTGTATTTTGTTGGCAAACCATGATCAAAACATTTAGTCTAGGTTTAGGCTTGCTCAAAGTATGTTTATTTGTAAAATTGGAATCGAGTGATTGCAGAATTTATTGGACTAAATCTGTAAGTCTCGATCGATCAAAAATTAGACTCGATCGATCGAACCACGTACAGATTTATTTTTCTGCAGAGTTCCAGTTCAGCCCAAACTCTATTTAAACGTCTTGGGGTTCAAGTAAAACTCTTATATATATAAGGGAAACCCTAGAACATTTTTGAGACTTTTGTAGAGAGAGATTAGAGTGCCTCTTGTGCCTCCTTTTATTAGGGTTTTGTACCCAAACCTCTCTAAGTCTTTGTTGCTCATATTTGCTGTTTATGTGAATCTCTTGTGAGATCTTTGAGGAGTTTTCCTTCACATAAACTTAGGGTTTTCAAGGTAGAGATATTTTCTACATCTTGATGATCAACAAGGTTGCAACCATTGAAACTTAAAGAAAAACAAGTGAGAAGCTTGTAGCTGATTGAAGAAATCCAAGAAAGAAGTAGTCCGTGGACTCGAAGCCTGCGCGTGGTCGTGTCAGGAAGTTACTACTGGTGGGTAGCATTAGGAAGTCAAGCGGGGAGCTTGTAAGTCCTTTTGTAAGAACTTCAATTCTTTCTTAGTGGATTCCGTTTTGCCTTGAGGATCGGTGGGTAAAATCCTCCCCAGGTTTTTTACCGGTTTGGTTTTCCTGGGTGATCATATCACTGTGTTATTTATTTTTCGCTGCTTTATATGTTTTATATGCATGATATGATTTTGTGATTATTTTAACCTAGAATTGTTTAATTTGACTAAGTAACAACTTGGCTAATTAATCTAGGCTACGCAATCTGGTTATTGTTTAAGGGGTCTAAATTTCCAACAAGATACATTACCTCCATGGTCCTCTCCACATGAACATTATTGTTAAAATAATCACTTTTCCAAGTCCAAGAAAGCATGTCATGTACATAGTTAATCATGATGCCTTAAGAAAATCATAAAGAACATTAAAACATTAAACGATTTTCCTATATAGCAGTTTCACTAAGAATAGACATTTCAATTGTTTTTGCATAAACTTCAAAAAATCAATGTCCAGCTTGAAAAGAAGTCCTCACTTCTCAGCATAAACTTTAAAAAGTCAATATCAAGTTAGGAAAGCCTAGACTTCTTAGAATTTATTTATTTTCCTAACAAATATGGACCCATTTGACATTATTTAATAAAAAAGGACTTGACTCTTAAATTTCATTATAATGACAAACATGGTGACTTTCAACTTCAAGGTCCAGTTACACACCCATACCATCAAAGACATTGATAGGATCTGTGCTCTGGTGTTGCTGAGCTTGTAAAAAGCATTAGCAAATTTTTTTGACAAGGCCTGGTATTGAATAGAAGTAACAACAGTTACAAACACATTACCATGAAATTTTGTAAGGTTGAATTCAATCAACCATCTTGTTGGCTTTATTCCGTGACCATTTTGCTTGTAATTTAGCACTTAGTAACCCTGTATTTAGGTGGGAAAATTGGAAGAGTAGTGTGTGAGAAGATGTGAAGAAAAGCTCAAGTATGTGCAAAGAAGCAGAGCTTCGCGGCTAGGACTCGCGGGTGGATCGCGACTGGCAAGCCGCCAAATGCAGGCACGTGAGATGCACACAAGGAAGTTGAAGGGTCGCACCAGCTGTCACAGTACAAGACAAAAGTCCCAGGTTGGCTAGGCCGTTACGTCGCGACTTGAACTCGCGACTTGGACAAGCCGCGAGACCAAGCCGCCAATTTACCCTGTTTGGCAAAAACTGTCTCTTCGTATTCTTTTCTCATCACACTATATATAGACCCTTATACCCACTATATTGAGAGAGCTTCTAGAGAGAATTTTGTGAGAGAAACTCTAGAGAAAAACAAGATTGCTTCATCCCTAATCTTCACCTTAGAGACTCTACAAATTCCTCTTCTCTCTTCCTCTCCATTTTTATACTTTTGAGAGGCATTTTACCAAATCCTTATCTCACCACACCCACGTCTGTGAAAAGGTTCATTTGGTGCTGTTGGGAAGCAGTTAGGAAGGAACCAATCCACATTGGTTGATGCTATGGTATAGTAGCGGAATCCGGGAAGCTAAAGAAGAAATAGGTTCGGCGTAACCTCGTTGGAGCAAGAAGCTTGGAGGGCTTAGGTACTTGGGTAGATTAGGCTTGGAGGGTCTTCTGCTGTACATGTATCCCAACTATATTCTTTAGTGGATTATTTGACTGCTTGGAGGGCGGCGGAGAGGTTTTACGCCGAGGGCTTCGGTTTCCTCTTCGATAACACATCGTGTGTTGTCCGTGTGTTTGCATCTTCCTTCCTTTATCTTTGCCTTATATTTACTGCTGTGGGTGTGTTTATATTTGGCTTAGATTTTTTATCAATTCTATTATAAGCTTGTTATCATGTTCCGCACATTAATTGTTTGATATTAAGCTTGAATTGGTAATTTTGTATTTGGGGTCTAAACGTTCAAGGGTGTTTCATACCCAAATTGAACTTTCATTTGGTATCAGAGCGGGTACACTTGTTGTAGTTTAAATGCCTAAGTGTGATCCTTGACCTCTTGTGTTATTTACCATGGATGTTGCATTGTATGCCTCTTTGTATGATTTGGTTGATGATAAATGTAGCATGTTACGTGTTTGTGAAAATGCCTCCATGAGTGATAATCCTCATAATTGTGATGCTATGTTACATGAATCTTTGGATGTTGTTGATATTCCTAACATCAAACTCTTGAAGAAAAAGGCTAAGAAGTTTAATAAGGATTTGAACAAGTTATTTTGTGAAAATGATGATTTGATTGCTAAACTCAATGAATCCAACAAATTGGTTGAAAAATATAAGAAACTTGTTGAAAATTCTGTTGAAAAACTTAAAGAGTTTGAATGTTTGAATATGGACTTGGATGCAAAACTTGTTTTGTCTAACAAACTTGTTGATGAGCTAAAATGTGAAAATGAATCTCTTAAGATGCATGCCAAGTGTTTGATTGCTGAACCTATTGTTAAAAATGATGAAATTATTTGTTGCAATCATGTTGTGGTACCCGATTTTGTGCCTATTGTGTGTTCTACCCCAAAGGACAAATCGGTGTATATTCCTCCACATAAAAGAAATCAAAAGGTGGAGAGAAAGGTTGTTAAGTCAAAACCTCTTTTTAGGTCTCAACCTAAGGCTTTGGATGGATCTAAGTTTGTTCCAACTTGCCACCATTGTGGTGTGATTGGTCATATAAGACCTCAATGTTATAAGTTGAAGAGAGAACAAAACCATGTTGCTAGATCCCTTCCCAAAAAGCCTAGTGGACCTAAACACATTATTTGTTACCATTGTGATGCCTTTGGTCATCTAAGAGCTCAATGCTCTAAATTTCATGCTTTTAAAAGAATTAAAAGAAAAGATAAACTTGAGCTTCTAGAAAGTTATGCTAAAAAGGGTAAACCGGATTTGAGTGATAATAGCATGTTGTTAAAGAAAGTGTTTAATGCTCTTAATTCCTTGACTATGTGCATCTCCGGTTCTTATTCTTCCAACCCTCGTCTCACTGCTCTTGAGACACTCATTCCAAACAATTGTTCCGTTTGGATGAGAAAGGGTTCCTATGGTTGAGCTTTTACTTTTTTGGTCCTTGATCTAATTCTTTCGATCTTTATAGGACCCTTCATGCATTGATTGTCATATCTTCATGCATTTGTGCATTTTGCATTTATTTGTATGCATTGATTTTGTTTTGATCTTACTTTTATGTTTTAGTTTTGTGTGAGTAAAAATCCAAAATCACATAAAAAGTGAAAAATTCAAAAAGTTTGATCGTATATGTTTGAGCACATATCACATGTGAGTTTTGCCTTGTACCTTTGTACTAATGGCTTTGTGCATTTACGAGCTTAGCTTGTTCTTTATGCACTTATATCTTTGTGGGAAAAATCTTGACATCTTTGTGTGATTGTTGTAAATCGATCTTCAAGCTTGTCATGAATGATTAATCAATAGTCATGTTGGTTTTGATACATGCATAGACTTGTGCCTATATATCTTCCCACTCTTTTATTTTTTATTTTTTTGCTTAAAGAGCTCAACAAATGTAAATCTCAAAATGAAAAGAGATAATGAGTTGCAAAAGCCGTGGCATATACTAGTATTTGACTAGGAAAAAGGGAAAGTGACTTTTATGAAATTGTATGATGCCCAAAAAGCCAAAGGCTTGTTCATCAAATTGAAATATCGAAAATTTCAGGCATCGATCTCAAAATGAGATGTATTGATTCAAAATGATCAAATGTTATGACTTGTCTTAGTACTAGTTGTGTATGACTTGGTTGAATTGATCATTGAAACTTCATTCTAGACTAAGAACTATTCCACACTTAATACACACACACAACACACATGCCTAATGTTCAATGAATGTTTTATTCATTTGTTCGATTGTACTTGTTTAAATGTGATGTGTGTGTGCTCAACTATATATGGATCAACCCAAAAATATTTTTGATCATTTTATATGTATTTGGAAGTGATTTTTATCACTCTTTGTGTTCATGTTTAGTGCTTTCAGTGTTTAAACATGTTTTGTGTAAAAAAAAAACAGGTGTTAGAGTTTTTCGCGACTCGCCAGTCGCCAACCCTAGTCGTGAGTTTCATCCAGAAGATTTGGCGACTCACTCGCGACTCGCTCATGACTCGCAAAATTTTCACGACTGAACTTCGTGACTCGTTCAATCGCGAAACGCCCAAAAATAGCTTTTTAAAGGGCTTTTCGTGGGAAACCTGTTTTAAATCTCTCCCATCCTCTGTTAAACCCCTCTTTCACTATTTTTACATCAAAACTCAATCAATTTGAATGGTTTTTCTTTCCATTAACATCTCTTAGGTAATTATGAACTCTTTTCATTGTTTTTGATCCTTAGACTATGTTTTGGAGAGTTTTGTGCTCTTGGTTGAGTTTTTCATCATAGGGGTTGGGAAAACTTATTTTTCTCTCAAAATTTTTGTATGGGATTGGTTTCTTTTGTTGTTTTGTTTTGGTTGTTAGCCTCTTGTGGCAAAAAGAGCATGTATTAAGGGTGGTTTTCATGATGTTCTTGCATTGTTTCACATTGTTGTTCATTGTGTGCACGCTAGGTGTTTGATAAAATGCCTCTTAGGCATTTTCTCATTGTTTTGGACCCTGATGAGTACCAAACTTTGGGGTTTCTCATGTTTCCTTATTAGGAACATGTTTGGTTCATTGGTTATGTATTTAACATACCTTGCCCCACATGTGCATTTTCCATGCATTGGTCATGCATTGCACTTGCCACCTCTTGCACACACCTTTGCTACCCTTGTCATGCATTGGTTCTTCATCCTAGCATGTCATGCATACCTTATGCTTTGTAGCATTTTGTTTCGTCTTAGGTTTGAGCTTCATTTTCTCATGCATCATTGCACCCCTCATGCATCATTATCATTGTTCATACCTTCATATCTTACCCTTGTTTCTCCTTGACCCTTTGTCTATTCCTAACAAAAAGGGGGAGAAGACATTGTGTTTATAGAAAACTTTGTCTTGATTGTCATTTCTTTATGACTGTTTTGTGTTTGATCAAGTTGCTCACATGTTTCACATTATGTTTATTTGATCGCAATTTACTTGTTACATTATACTTGTCCGTTTATTACTTGCTTTACCTTGAGGGTCTAATGTGTTTTGTGCAAGTGTTTCAGGTTACAGGTATATATGTTCCAAGTTCATCACAGCTCCTATGATTCATGATAGGGGGAGTGATATGATAGGGAAGTATTTTATGTTTTGTACCCATGTTGCTTTTGTAAGCTTAAGGGTTTGTTTTCATGCTCTTTTGCACATTTGTAGGCCTTTGTGGTTTGTACCATGCTTTATGCAGCCTTTGTGCTTTGTTAAATAAGTACTTCTATCGTAATGCTATGCATTCCTTTTTAAGTACTGTCACTCTTATGCCCTTGTAGGATTGTTCCTAGATGCATATATGTTTGTATGCATTGGTTGAGTGTTGGACTTGCAAATGATACTCTTCAATTGAGCTTATCACTTAGCATGTCCAGATGTTCATTCCTTGTGTGAATGAACATAGTAATCACTTTTGCTTAAGTGACTACTGGATTGATCTTGCCATGAATTATTGCTTTAATGCTTAAGTTCTTTTTTGCTTGATCATGCTACTTTTACTCCATATGCATATCAAGTTTTCTGCATACAATGATATTGCTATGTTATTGTGTTTCAGGAGTTACTTATTCATATGTTCAAGAGCTTTACAGAATCTAGAGTTAGGTGTGAGTGAGTTTTGTTCAACTGTTCCTAACTCACGCTTTAAGTCTAGAGCCTGTTGTAGGGTTTTGTCACGGAATAGCCAAATGGGGAGATTGTAAGGTTGAATTTAATCAACCATCTTGTTGACTTTATTCCGTGACCATTTTTCTTGTAATTTAGCACTTAGTAACCCAGTATTTATGTGGGAAAATTGTAAGGGTAGTGTGTAAGAAGATGTAAAGAAAAGCTCAAGTATGTGCAAAGAAGTAGAGCTTCGTGGCTAGGACTCGTGGGTGGATCGCAACTGGCAAGCCGCCAAATGTAGGCACGTAAGATGCACAAATGGGAAGCTGAAGGGTTGCGCCAGCTGTCACACTATAGGACAAAAGTCCTAGGCTGGCCAGGCCGTTACGTTGCGACTTGAACTCGCGACTTGGATAAGCCGCGAGGCCAAGCCGCCAATTTACCCTGTTTGGCAAAAACTGTCTCTCGTATTCTTTTCTCACCACACTTTATATAGACTCTTATACCCACTATATTGAGAGAGCTTCTAGAGAGAATTTTGTGAGAGAAACCCTAGAGAAAAATAAGATTGCCTCATCCCCAATCTTCACCTTAGAGACTCTACAAATTCCTCTTCTCTCTTCCTCTCCATTGTTATACCTTTGAAAGGCATTTTACCAAATCCTTATCTCACCACACCCACGTCTGTGAGAAGGTTTATTTGGTGCTGTTGGGAAGCAGTTAGGAAGGAACCAATCTACATTGGTTAATGCTATGGTCTAGTAGCGGAATCCGGGAAGCTAAAGAAGAAATAGGTTCGGTGTAACCTCGTTGGAGCAAGAAGCTTGGAGGGCTTAAGTACTTGGGTAGATTAGGCTTAGAGGGTCTTCTGCTGTTCATGTATCCCAACTATATTCTTTAGTGGATTATGATAGGCCACAAATTGAATGACCCCTTGTGATTTAAAGTAATTAATTAATTTAGCCAAGTTATTAATTAATCAATTTATCATGCAAACGCGTGGCAGCACAAACAAATCACCAAAACTAAATATGCAGCGGAAAAATAAACAACACGGTGATTTGTTTACGAATGGGGAAAACCCTAACGGCAAAAACCCCACCGGGTGATTTTCAGGTCACCACTCCCGAAACTCCACTATTATCAAATCAAGCGGTTACAAGTAAAGGAATCCCAAGTACCTTACCAACCTACAGTTGAACCCTTACCCCAATACCCAATTGGACTTGATCTATAGTGACAGTTCCCCTTTTTGATGCACGGCTCCCAAGTACGTGACTAACCAGATGCGCGGATCCCAGTACGCGACTTCAAACACCAACTTTAGAAAGAGAGGTTGGCTGCAAAGTTCTTCAGTTCATCCTTTATGATGAATAATACGAAGATGCTTGGTTATAAAACCCTATGGTGCAAATACACAGCAACTTCTTGAAAGAATATGAACTAGGTCAAGAACTTCGTCTTTGATCACAATTTGCTTGAACAAGGATTGCTCAATGCTTTAGCAACTTGTGTCTATGTTGACGGCTCTTAAAACACTCCATTTATATGTTTAGGGTTAGAAGAAAAGAATGCCCAAAAAGATATTCACGAATCCCAAGAAAATCAGAACAGAAAATCCGACTTTTTAATTCTCGACAGATAGCAGGTGTCGAGGTAGCTATCGAGAAGGTGTCGAGCTTTAAAATCTGTGCACTTCAGCTTGCTTTTTCTTGGACAGACTTGATGACTTCAACACTTGATTTTGAAACCTTGTTTCTTGAAATATTAAAAACACCTAGAACTACCCAATTACAAGTAGAGTGCGTTTTATCAAAGGATTAGCCAATTTACGTAAATAGTATGACATATGTTCTTAACATGTGAACACATATGTCCTAACAGATTATTTGACCGCTTGGAGGGCAGCGGAGAGGTTTTACGCCGAGGGCTTCGGTTTCTTCTTCGATAATACATCGTGTGTTGTCCGTGTGTTTGCATCTTCCTTCCTTTATCTTTGCCTTATATTTACTGCTATGGATGTGTTTATATTTGGCTTAGATTTTTTATCAATTCTGTTATAAGCTTGTTATCATGTTCCGCACATTAACTGTTTGATATTAAGCTTGAATTGGTAATTTTGTATTTGGGGTCTAAACGTTCAAGGGTGTTTCATACCCAAATTGAACTTTCAAATTTATATATATATATATATATATATATATATATATATATATATATATATATATATATAGATTAGAAGAGAGCGAAGGATCATGCTTTTAAGCATACAAAATAGTTTAAAACAAAGGGATAGTGCTTAGCCTAATGTATTCATGCTTTACTGCTTTTAACTGAAAAAAAATAAAAAGTTCTAGATCAATTCTGCAGTCACTCATGACTTGACAACAATTAAGAAAAACGCATCTTCAAACAAACATTTCTTGCAATTTGTATGATACTAATTCTATCCAATCAATTTTGGGTTCCCTTGCTTCAAACCAAGAAAAGAAGTAAAGATATTTATACTGAGACAAATGGATTGTTTTACTCTCTCTGATTGCAACAAAACTGAAAAATTATTGTAAAATGCAAATTTAAAACGTTACCTTTGTCTTCCCATATAATGTCCAAAGTATATGAATCTTTTTTTCACACTATTACTAATTCAAAAAAATTAAATCCCTCTAGGACCCAATGATACTATATGGCTATCATACAATACAATAGATTACAAGCATGTTCCAGTTAAATTCCTAAGAAGACAAAGAAATGAGAAATCAAGGCAAAAACAAATATGCAACAAACCTTTTGTCTTTGTTTCACATCATCAAACTTTCCAAGAGCTGTTCTTTACTGTCAGTTTACCAGAATTTGGAATTAGACAAGTATTTCTCTTTTCTTTCTTTCGTTCTTCTTCTTCTACTTTAGATTTTAATTCACTCATTTAGATGCCTGTAGTGGATATATATATATATATATATATATATATATATATATATATATATATATATATATATATATATATTCTTTTTATTTTAAGTTTTGCTTTCACCTATTTATGGAAATAATTAACTTATTTAAGACCATCAGTTTATGGAAATAATTCTTCTAAAAAAAAAGTTTATGGAAATAATTAACTTATTATTATGACATTTATGCTACACATTTAGCACAATGTCAAGGACACAACAAATAAGAAAAAGGCATCCTCTTGGCATAATTATTAATTAAATCATTGTAATTTAGGCACATGCCAAATGCACAAATAAAAAAGGCCAGTACCCAAGCCATTGGTTTAAAGAGAAGTTTACTCTAGTAGAGTGGAAGCACTTATGAAAAACACCCTTAGGAATATTATATTTTTCTTTTTTCTTTTTTTGAGAAAAATGAGTATTGTATCTAAGACCATTGTAAAAGCGGAAAATTTCTTAATAATCTCAGCAAAAACAAAAAAATTCTTAATAAAAGTTGAACACAAAGTGATAATGTCTAGAGGGTCCAGTTTGGTATTGTATTTCATGCATACAATGGCGTAGCCAACAATCATCGTTCCTATTTTCATTAAGTAGCACTGTTTTTTTTCATTTTCTTTTTTCTTTTTCTTATATACCTAATGTTATTTTTATTTCTTAATCTTTGATTCCCTATTTACTAAAATTTCAACCATATTATAAATTGTACTACATTTTTTTTTAGAGTAATAAAGTGTATTGCAAAACAATAATAAATGGATAACAAGAATGTGATTGGTGCAACTTTAACAATATAATGCATGATTGTTTGGATTGATCTTCCGTAATGTGGACTAGCTTTTACTAAATACGTATACATACATTTCTAATATTTTAATAAATTATTGGGTGGGGGGGGGGGGGGGGAATGGACTTATGGGGAAGAAAAAGTCTTCCAAAAAAGTCTTCCAAAATAACAGGTAAGAAAAGTTTAATTAGTAACTTTATCTCTTAAAATTTTATGTGGGAGAAAATAATCGAGGCTCTTTTTAAGTCATTGATATGCCAGATACCTTTAATCATGAAAACAAGTGACACCATTAGAAGTCTTTAATCTTGTTAATGTCTCACCGAGTCTTTGGCTGTTGTTCAAAACTTCCAAAGTCTTTTGGTTATTGTTTGAAACTTTCAAAATCTTGGAAGGTTATAATCTTAAAATTTTGGACTATATAATAATTGTTTGATTCAGATTGCATAATTGTAGACTAAATGTATGGCAATTGTAAGGTTGAATTTAATCAACCATCTTGTTGGCTTTATTCCGTGCCAATTTGCTTGTAATTTAGCACTTAGTAACCCTGTATTTAGGTGGAAAAATTGTAAGGGTAGTGTGTGAGAAGATGTGAAGAAATACTCAAGAGTGTGCAAGAAAAACAGAGCTTCGTGGCTAGGGCTCGCGGGTGGATCGTGACTGGCAAGCCGCCAAACGCAGGCACGTGAAATGCACATGGGGAAGTTGAAGGGTCGCGCCAGCTGTCACGCTACAGGACAAAAGCCCTAGGCTGGCTAGGCCGTTGGGTCGCGGCTTGAACTCGCGACTTGACCCAGTCGCGAGGCCAAGTCGCCAAAATGCCCTGTTTGACAAAAACTGACGTTTTGTATTCCCTTCTCACCCTACTATATATACACCCTTAAACCCATCATATTGAGAGAGCTTCCAGAGAGAATTTTGTGAGAGAAACCCTAAAGAAATACAAGATTGATTCATCCACAATCTTAACCTTAGAGACTCTACAAATTTCTCTACTTTCTTCCTCTCCATTGTCATACCCTTAAGAGGCCTTTAGCCAAATCATTGTCTCACCACACCCACGTCTGTGAGAAGGTCTATTTGGTACTGTTGGGAAGCAGTTACGAAGGAACCAATCTGCATTGGTTGATGCTATGGTCTAGTAGCGGAATCCGGTAAGCTAGAAAAGAAAAAGGTTCGGCGCAACCTCGTTGGAGCAAGAAGCTTGGAGGGCTTAAGTACTTGGGTAGATTAGGCTTGGAGGGTCTATTGCTGTTCATGTATCCCAACTACATTTTCTAGTGGATTATTTGACCGCTTGGAGGGCGGCGGAGAGGTTTTACGCCGAGGGCTTCGGTTTCCTCTTCGATAACACATCATGTGTTGTCCGTGTGTTTGCATCTTCCTTCCCTTTATCTTTGCCTTATATTTACTGCTGTGGATGTGTTTATATTTGGCTTAGATTAGTTATCAATTCTGTTATTAGCTTGATATCATGTTCCGCACATTATTTGTTTGATATAAAGCTTGAATTGGTATTTTTGTATTTGGGGTCTAAACGTTCAAAGGTGTTGTATACCCTTTTTGAACTTTCAATTGGTATCAGAGCGGGTACACTTGTTGTGGTTTAAATTACCTAAGTGTGATCCTTGACCCCTTTGAGATGGATAGGTCTTAATCTCTTAATGTACCATCGTTCTTTGACGGTAATAATTATGCATTTTGGAAAGTCCATATGAGGGCGTTTTTCTGTTCTATTGATGATGCTGTGTGGGATGCAATGGAAGTAGGATGGACAAAGCCTGAGGCTGCGAAGTCTACTTGGGATAAGGCTGCTCTTGCGGCGGCAAATGCAAATAGCAATGCATTGAATGCTATTTTCTGCGATGTGTCTCCAGAAGAATTCCACCGGATTTCTCATATCATCATTGCTAAGGAAGCATGGGAAATTCTGGAGACAACATATGAAGGAACTAAGAAAGTGAAGGACACCAAACTTCAGATGTTGACCACTCGCTTTGAGGAGCTAAAGATGAGTGACGATGAGTCGTTTGATTCATTTTACAGTAAATTGAATGAGGTTGTTGCTGGTAAATTTAACTTGGGAGAAAAGACGGAGGACTCGAAGATTGTAAGGAAGATCCTCCGGTCACTACCAGAAAGTTTCCGGACTAAAGTTACAGCCATTGAAGAGAGCAAAGATCTTGATGAAATCAAGGTTCAAGAGCTGGTTGGTTCTCTACAGACATATGAGTTGTCCCTTCCTTCAGCGAAGAAGAGCAAATCCCTTGCTCTTAAGACAATTGATGAGAGAATGGTGTCTCAAGACTCTTTGGAAAAGGATGCAATAGACAAAGATGTGGTGTATCGTGTAAAGAACTTCCAGAAATTCTTAAAGCTAAAAAAAAGTGGGAAATTTGGTGACAAAGGAAAATTTCAGAGTGCCGGAAAAGAGAAGAAAGAGTTCCGAAGAAAAGACGATAAAGATTCCCAATCCTCACAAGGAATTACATGTTTTGAATGTAATGGACATGGGCACTTTAAAAAGGAATGCCCCAATTACTTGAAGTCGAAGGGAAAGGCCTATGCCACTACTTTGAGTGATTCGGACTCATCAAATTCTGATTATGATGAGAGTTGTGATGGAGAAGGAAATTTCTCCTAATTCATGACCATTGCTCATGTGGAGTCCTCGGAGGACTTGAATCAACTTGTACAAGAACTTGGAGAACACAGAGATGAGGAATCCTTAGGGATTGTTGAAGAATCAAATGCCGAAAAGGATAGAAATACAGCCAGCCTTCAAGAGAATTATACTTTACTTCTTGAGAAATCGGGTGAGTATGCAAGGGTCGCAAAGGCAGCTGTGAAGAAGATGAAAAGGGCTGAAGAGGACTACAAAAGTCTACTGGCCATGTATAAAGAGGCTAAGTGTGAGATTGAGACACTAAATGGCGAGTTATCGGAAGCTTATACCAAAGTAAGATTCCTTGAGCAAGAGGTGGTGCAAGCACAAGCCAAGATAGAAAGGGTCTCCTCCAGAAAGTTGAATGATGTTATCTCATCCCAAAAACATTTCTCAGACAAGTCCGGATTGGGATTTACCGGAGGAAGTAGCTCATCAGCCAAAGCTACCAAAGAAGTGAAATTTGTGAAGGCCATAGAGCTGATTGTAGAAGAGACCACCCCTGAGAATGTTAAGGCTGAGAAGAAGAATGTAAGCAAGCAACAGGTGATGAATAAGCCCATAAATCAACCTGCAGTGAGGACTGAAGTAAGAGGAAGATCAATCCCAAGATATCAACTGGGTCCTAAGACGGAGTATGTGTGTCACTATTGCGGATTGCAAGGACATACAAGACCCAACTATCAAAAGATGAGAGCAGACAACAATGCTAGTGCACCTCAGTCACGAGAAAGAAGAAATGACGTGAGGTCTTGGGGTGGTGAGCAATTAAGAAGTCAAAACCATGATCCAGGAATGACGGACGTGATGAAGATGATCGGTGCCTTCACCAACTGCCTTGAAAGCTTCACACGAAGGTTTGATAGTCCTAATTCTCGTACCCAATCCGTCAAGGATATCACCCCAAACGCATGTGACGTGTGGGTGACGAAGGGTACTCATGCATAAGCATTACAACATGTCCATGCATCAATACTTCCCATATTTTGTGTTTATGCTTGGTTGTTTTGCTTCTTGCTAGTTTGTGATGAAATTCTTTTTGGTTAAATTATTTTTCACTTTGCTAATTTTGTCTTTGATCATTTTTTTTTTTATTTTGTGTCAAAAATTCAAAAACACATAAAAAGTAGAAAATCCAAAAAGTTTGATCAACTTTGTTGAGCTTTTGTCTCAAATCATGTTTTGCCTTGTACCTTTGTATAGACTCATGCCTATATATCTTCCCACTCTTTATTTTTGTTTTTGTTTAAAAGAGCTCTCTAAATGTAAATCTCCAAATGAAAAGAGATAGAGCTGCAAAAGCCTGTCACACATACTAGTATTCGACAAGGAAAAAGGGAAAGCGACCAAAATAAAATGTTTGATGCCCAAAAAACCAAAGGCTAACTCATTAATTGAAATATCAAAAATTTTAGGCATCTATCTCACAATGAGATTTTCTTTGCTCAAAAAGTGCAAATGATATGTTGATTATGGAGCCAAATGAAAAGCTTCAAAGTATGCAATCAAGTTCCTGTGGGAGGTCATATATGCATGTTTCTATAATTGAGATATGTCACATTATCTAGTGCTAATTGTGTATGCCTTGATTGAATTGATCATTGAAGCTTCACATTGGACTAAGGACTATCTTATTTTTGATATCCACACACAACACACAAGTCTATGTTCAATGAATGCCATATTCATTTGTGTGATTGTACTTGATTAAATATGTTTTCACATGCTCAATCTTTGTTTGATCAAACACAAAAAGATTTTTGAGTGTTTTTATTTGTTTTTGGAAAGTACTTTGTTTTTACAAAAATGTCAAAATTTCAAAAACTGTGTTGCCCTGCTTTGGCGACTAAGTCGCGGGTTGTCCCAGTCGCAAGGACCACTCAGAGAGTTTTCGTGGCTCACTTGCGAGTCAGCAACCAAGTCGCGAAAAAGACTTAGAAAATTTTTCAAAATTTGAGTTTTGCAGTTTTTCGCGGCTCTGTTTGGCTACTGGTTCACGGGTGGAAGGTCTAATCGCGAAGGTTACTCAGAGATTTTCGTGACTCAGCTCATGACTCTTTCGCGGGTAGACCTTCCAGTTGCGAAAAACACTTAGAGAAATTTTCAAATTTCTTACCTTCACAGTGTTTCGCGGCTTAACCTAGCGACTTACTGGCGACTTGATCAAGTCACAAAAAACGCGTGTTTTGCGTTTTAAAGTCAATTTTCAAAATTTTTTCAGTTTTTCCCTCGAAAATCAAGTGACTGTTCATTGTCTTCTAAACTTTTCTCTCTGAAACACTCCGTGCTTCTCTCTTGGGAAATCATCATTTCAGCATCAATCATCAAGAAAAAGGTATGGGTTTTCCTGATTTCACTTCCAATTTCATGATTTAAGTGAAATGTTCTTGAATCTATGTGTTTTACTGTTGGATTGCTATTTGGGTATTCGAACATGTTTATGCTTAAAAAATGCTGGTTTGGTGGTTTGGTTTGTTCCCTCTTGGTTATGATTAGATTCTTGAGTTTGCTCCATTGTGGGTTTTCATGTTTTCTCTTTCTCATTCATGATTTGAACTTTGATATTTGATTGATTATATCTATTGGATATAAGATATCTGTTCTTTCTATGATGTTTCCTTATATGAAATATTTGGGTTTGTAATGTGTCTATGTGGTATATACTGTACTGTGTTTGTGTTGCCTTATCTTGTGTGTGGCTCTGTCATTTAAGGACTCTCTTGCACATTCCATGTTCATTTAGTCAAGTATCAGTGACATATGCTATCCTCTGTCTGTATGAAAGTTTCATCTTTACAGACTGAACTTGTTTGATGTGATTGTCATTATGTGATATCTTATTCTTGGTTTGTATTTTGCCCTATACTCTGTTCTTCCTTATAACCACATGGTTACTGATTTGAGTATGCTTCCACATATTGTGTTTTGCCTTTGTTGTGAAATTTTCTGAGTGTTTACAGATGGCTTCAACATCTACGAAGAAGAAGACTCCTGCTAAGAAAGTTGATAAAAGAATGAAAATGGACAACAACCTGTTTAGGTCAGTCAAGCATTTTGAGAGATACAGAGATTCCTTCATAAAGGGAACAATTATCCAGGAGAGGTTTGTGGATTTACATGATTTGAGGGATACATTCATTCCAAAATGTTTTGAAGGAAGAGGCTGAGAGAAACTTCTAGGTGACTTACCTTTAGTGTGTGAACCACTAATTACAGAATTCTATGCAAATGCTGTGATAAGGGAGGAGGAGTTGAGTTGTTGGGTGAGAAGAAAGGAGTTTACCCTAGATGCTCATGATATTGATAAAGTTCTAGGGCTGGAGGGTTTGGAAGATTATGAATTCACTAACTACAAGGACAGAATGCTTTCTCTAGAAACTGTCCAGAAAAAGATTGGTGGGGTTATAGAAAAGAGATGTCTGAACATTTCTAAGTTTCCCAAAGACATGAGGTGTTTAACTACAATAATGATGTACAACCTTTACCCTATAAGGAAGTTAACTACACTGACATATGCTAGAGCCATCTTTCTTATGGAACTTAAGGAGAAAACCTTTATTGACATCAGTTCCCATATTTTTGATACTATAATGGATGAAACCAAAACCACCTCCAGGCCCAAGCTGGTATTTCCAAGTCTTCTTATAAGGATTTTCAAAGAAAAGGGTGTTGCAATCTCACAAGATATCAGTCCCATGCCTCCTCTATCAGCCATCAACAAATTTACTCTCACAAGGATACAGAGTAGGCTACCAGGTGAAGAAGAAGAGGGTGTACAAGAAGAAGGTGATCCCATGGAAACTGAAGCAGAGGGTGCAGGACCATCTTCCACACCAAGAGTAAGAGTCAAGAGGAGCAGAGCCTCTACCTCATCTACTGCACCCCCAGATACATTTCAGATCATCCTGGAGAGGCTTGATACACTCAGGGAAGTTCAAAATCAACACACTGAGAGGATGACAGCTATGCAGGACCAGCTTGATGTTCTATCTGCCAAGTTTGACAGCATACACACCAGCCATGGGCAATGACCCTTTGGCCATTCCGGTCAAAAAGGGGGAGATTTTTGGCAGCTCTTGAGGGGGAGTGTTTACTCTGAGGGGGAGTTTTATTATGTGTTGTTTTTGTTTAAAAGAAAGTTTGATACTATGCTTGGATAACTCCTGATATTATAGGTTTGGTACACTATGTTTTTGTTTGTTTTTAAACTCAAATATTTTGGATGGCTGTGGAACTTTGGTACTTATATATTTTGATGTTATTCAGTCTTGTCTTATCTGATATTTGTACCCATGTTGCTTATGTAAGCTTTAAGGGTTTGAATTTGCATGTTTGTAGGTTTTTATGGTATGTGCCATGTATTTGCAATTCTTTGCTTATGCAGCCTTTATGCATTGTGCCTTTGTACTTGTTAATGCTTTGCATTATTTTAAGTACAACACTCTTGTGCCCTAGTAGGATTGTTCCTAGATGCATATATGTTTGTATGCATTGGTTGAGTGCTGGACTTGCAAATGATTCTCTTCAATTGAGCTTATCACTTTGCATGTTCGGATGTTCATTCCTTGGGTGAATGAACATTGTAATCACTTTTGCTTAAGTGACTCCTGTTGTTGATCTTGCCATGAATTATTGCTTTATGCCTTTGTTCATTTTTGCTTGATCATGCTTATTTTGTTCTATATGCATATTAAGTTTTCTGCATACAATGATATTGCTATGTTATGGTGTTTCAGGAGTTACTTATTCATATGTTCAAGAGCTTTACAGAATCTAGAGTTAGGTGTGAGTGAGTTTTGTTCAACTGTTCCCTACTCACGGTTTAAGTCTAGAGTCTGTTGTAGGGTTTTGTCACGGAATAGCCAAAGGGAGAGATTGTAAGGTTGAATTTAATCAACCATCTTGTTGGCTTTATTCCGTGCCAATTTGCTTGTAATTTAGCACTTAGTAACCCTGTATTTAGGTGGGAAAATTGTAAGGGCAGTGTGTGAGAAGATGTGAAGAAATGCTCAAGAGTGTATAAGAAAAACAGAGCTTCGCGGCTAGGGCTCGCGGGTGGATCGCGACTGGCAAGCCGCCAAATGCAGACACGTGAGATGTACACGGGGAAGCTGAAGGGTTGTGCCAGCTGTCACGCTACAGGACAAAAGTCCCAGGCTGGCCAGGCCGTTGGGTTGCAGCTTGAACTCGCGACTTGACCCAGTCGCGAGGCCAAGTTGCCGAAATGCCCTGTTTGGCAAAAACTGAAGTTTTGCATTCCCTTCTCACCCTACTATATATATACCCTTAAACCCATCATATTGAGAGAGCTTCCAGAGAGAATTTTGTGAGAGAAATCTTAGAGAAATACAAGATTGATTCATCTACAATCTTAACCTTAGAGACTCTACAAATTCCTCTACTCTCTTCCTCTCCATTGTCATACCCTTGAGGGGCCTTTAGCCAAATCTTTGTCTCACCACACCAACGTCTATGAGAATGTCTATTTGGTACTATTGGGAAGCAGTTAAGAAGGAACCAATCTGCATTGGTTGATGCTATAGTCTAGTAGCGGAATTCGGTATGTTAGAAAAGAAAAAGGTTCGGCGCAACCTCGTTGGAGCAAGAAGCTTGGAAGGCTTAGGTACCTGGGTAGATTAGGCTTAGAGGGTCTATTGCTGTTCATGTATCCCAACTACATTTTCTAGTGGATTATTTGACCACTTGGAGGGCGGCGGAGAGGTTTTACGCCGAGGGCTTCGGTTTCCTCTTCGATAACACATCGTGTGTTGTCCGTGTGTTTGCATCTTCCTTCCCTTTATCTTTGCCTTATATTTACTGCTGTGGATGTGTTTATATTTGGCTTAGATTAGTTATCAATTCTGTTATTAGCTTGATATCATGTTCCGCACATTATTTGTTTGATATAAAGCTTGAATTGGTATTTTTGTATTTGGGGCCCAAACGTTCAAAGGTGTTGTATACCCTTTTTGAACTTTCAGCAATTATTAAACGTGTAGCAATCATGATATCCAGGTCAGTTTTATGTCATTCATTACTTTTTCCTCAAATAAAATAAAAATAAAAATGGGCTATAATTACATATCCAGGTTGATCCATCATCTGAAGCATAAGCCCTTACCAGTCTTGCGGTCTTCTCATTAGCCAGAAATTGCTGATCAGCAAAAAGGATTCCTCTCCCCTTTAATGATTGACTGTGACTCCATGCAGACTCACTCATTTTCAATGATTCCATGGGTTAAGAAGAAGGTTGAGTGGTGGTCCTACTATTGTCTTGGCACCATATTCTTATCTCAGTGAGGAAATCAGAACGGTTGGGTCAGGCTGCCCTGTCCCCTTGGAGTCAGAGAGGCGAGCCAATCTTCCCAATGTTGTGTGTACCTTCAGATGATCAAAAATTGATGCAAACCAAAGAACATTTCAAACCCTTTTCAACTGCATAAAACTAGTTCGTAAAAGGAGAAAAGACCTAGAAGACTAACTGTTGTTCTTTCATCGTAACCTCCAAAGGAAAAAAGTTGAAGTGTTTGTGTTATACTATCACCTAGTCATGGAATCTCAGCCAATCCTTCATTGAAATATGAATGAGTGCTGTCCCTCCGGCCTGTTAACACTGGATAGAAAGGGCCACTAGACTGTGATGTCAAGTATAATAGTTTACATCAGAGAATTCCAATAAAAAGAGCAACTAGATATTGCAAAATAAATAATATACATAAGAGAAAACAGACAAAAGCACAAAATAGCTATGCTCAGCTTGGCTGCTAAGAAGTGGAGGTAAAGGATTTGGAAACCATAGAAAAAAAAAAAAAAAAAAAAAATCAACTCAATCAAGTGTATTGTAATTAGTTGATTGCAATAAGTTGAGTCTCTTGATTTCCAAGGCTAAAAATCGGAAAAAGAAAAATCAAATTTGTTAATTATGTATGAGATGTTTTTTCAAAAAAGAGAAAAAAAAAAAATATACGCGTGTAATATATGTATGAGATCTTATGAAATTTTAGTATATTTAATTATGTAGGGGACCTCTACAGTGGTCAAAATCTTTTTTTTTTTCTTTTTTCTTTTTCATTATGTAAAACTCATATTTCTCGTTACTTGATAAATACTATAAATAGATAAATTAGTATAAAAATAATTTGAATTTCTAGCATATTTGGATTTTCTTTTTCAGTATGTTCTTCCATCATTCAAACTTTAAATAACTAATTAAATAAATGTAGCATCTAATAAGATGAATAAAGTTATTTTGAAATTAATTAAATGGATAATATTATACACATTGATAGCTACCGTTCAATGTGATTGCAAATGGTTCCCTAATGGACTAATCATAGATTTAGATTATTAACTCATAGTGGCTTATAGTCGTTTCCTAGCCGTGTTGGTGATTATGTACACTGATGTTTTGGCTTTGGAGTTCGGATAGTAACATTAGTAATTCTAACCAATATAATTATGTTTTAAAAAAAAAAAAAAAGAATTTTAAAGCCAGCAATCTTGCAATTCAATTGACACATTTGGTCATTATTAAAAAAGATATTTAGGGTTCAAAGCTTCCCCCAACTATCAAATTATTATAAAAATGTATACCAAATAATTAATTCATTGGATATCCATAATATTGGTTTGTTAATCATACTTTTAGAAAAATTAATTTTGTGACCCATAATATTGTTAAATTGGCTCTTATGTGTTATCGTGAAGGAAAGATTCATATCTTTTCATTTCTGTCTGCTAACTCAAGAGTATGATTTTTTATTTTTTTATTTTTTGGTGATAATTTGGTAGTTAAAATGGGAAGTGGGGAATTTGAACCATGTATAGTTTCGTAAAAAACACCACAAGATACTAGTTATGCTACAAGACTTTCGGCTCTACAATAGGATCCAATACCCGTATTTATACTTCTGATTTTGTCTTCGAATTAGAGATCTGATTAGATATATTTATATCTGGCCACAATTATCAGAAGAGGGACCATAACAAGGATTATCAGGCATATGTAGACCATTCTAGCTTATTTTATGGGTTGGTCCAATGACTTGGAAAATTAAAGGTCTTGTGGTTCACTATGTGGATTACAGAATTCTTTGATGCAGATTCTTTTTCTTTTTTCTTTTTTTCTTTTTTTTGGGGGGGGGGGGGGGGGGGTAGAAATTGATACAGATTCATTGATTTATAAAAACTAGCTTTGAAAGTCAGAAAAATCAAATTATCCGAGTCAGATATATTCAATAAAAAAAACCCTTATAAAAAAGTATCATAATAAAATTATCTACTGTTTATCAAAAATAATAATAATCCTACCTACTTTAGATTTTAATTCACTCATTTAGATACCTGTAGTGGATATATATATATATATATATATATATATATATATATATATATATATATATATTCTTTTTATTTTAAGTTTTGCCTTTGCCTATTTATGAAAATAATTAACTTATTTAGGACCATCAGTTTATGGAAATAATTCTTCTAAAAAAAGTTTATGGAAGTAATTAACTTATTATTATGACATTTATGCTACACATTTAGCACAATGTCAAGGACACAACAAATAAGAAAAAGGCATCCTCTTTCTAATTTAGGTACATGCCAAATGCACAAATAAAAAAGGCCAGTATTCAAGCCATTGGTTTAAAGGGAAGTCTACTCTAGTAGAGAGTAAGCACTTATGAAAAACACCCATAGGAATATTATATCTTTTTTTTTTTGTTGAGAAAAATGAATACAAAGCGGAAAATTTCTTAATAATCTTAGCAAAAACAAAAAAATTCTTAATAAAAGTTGAACACAAAGTGACAACATCTAGAGAGTCCAATTTGGTATTGTATTTCATGTATACAATGGCATAGCCAACAATCATCTTTCCTATTTTCATTAAGTAGCACTGTTTTTTTTTTTTTTTCTTTTTCTTGTATACATAATGTTATTTCTATTTCTTAATCTTTGATTCCCTATTTACTAAAATTTCAACCATATTATAAATTGTACTACATTTTTTTTAGAGTAATGAAGTGTATTGAAAAACAACAATGAACAGATAACAACAATGTGATTGGTGAAACTTAAACAATATAATGCATGATTGTTTGGATTGATCTTCCATAATATGGACTAGCTTTTTCTAAATACATATATAATATTTTAATAAGTTACTTGGGGTGTGTGGGGGGAGGGGGGGGGGGGGGGGGGAGTGGACTTATGGGGAAGAAAAAGTCTTCTAAAATAACAGGTAAAAAAAATTTTAATTAGTAACTTTATCTCTTAAAATTTTGTTTGGGAGAAAATAATCGAGGCTCTTTTTAAGTCATTACTATGCTAAATCCCTTTAATCATGAAAACGAGTGACACCATTTGAAGTCTTTAATCTTCTTAACGTCTCACCAAGTCTTTGGTCGTTGTTCAAAACTTCCAAAGTCTTTTGGTTATTGTTTGAAACTTTCAAAAACTTGAAGGTTATAATCTTAAAATTTTGGACTATATAATAATTGTTTGATGCAGATTGCATAATTGCAGACTAAATGTATGGCAATTATCAAATGTGTAGCAACCATAATATCCAGGTCAGTTTTATGTCATTCATTACTTTTTCCTCAAATAAAATAAAAATAAAGTTGGGCTATAATTACATATCTAGTTATCTACTCATCAATATCCCATGTAATGATCAAGAAATTTTATTTAAGTTTAAACTCCAAATTACATCCTTCAACTTGAAATTATTTTCAATTTAGTCATTTAAGTTTCATTTGTTTTTTCAATCTTTAACTTAAATATGTTTTTAGTTTAGTGATTCCATCAAGATTGTCCAATTTTGCTATTAGCTTAATATTGTCCACTGTGGATTGGATGGTAGGAATACAATGAAAACAAATGAAAGTTAAGGGACTGAAATGGGAAAGGGTGAAACCTAAAGATTTGAATTAAAAACATAAAGAATTGAATTAAAAACAAGTCAAAGTTAGTGGTGTAATTTGTAATTTAGCCTTCGTTTAATAAGTATTAATAAATAAAAAGCCAATTAGAGAACTTTTAGAGTAGAATATACTTATTAATTAAAATTTGTTCATGGAAATTTAATCAAACCTAAATAAAAATTTATTTATTGTTAGGTTGCTTTATTTGAAAAGATCATGTATTCTAATTAGATATAACGATCAATGGAGACATCAAGGATTCCAAAATACGTTGTTATAACTATCAAATTATCCAAAATACTTCAAAACATGTGTTTCTGTTAAAAGACTTTAATCTTAATTACATTAAATGAGTCTTTGGTTAGTGTTTAGAAATTCAATTCATTTGCTATAGAAAAGAGTCAAAAGACCTGTCCATGTTTCTACCCAAAGTTCTTGGTCATTGGAAAATGTACGTGCGTATAATATTTTAATGGCCAAATTCCACTGTTTATCGAAATATATATCAATCTACCACTGTTTCGGAAATATTTAGCGATCTACCACTTTTTGGGTACGCAAGTTCTATGAATTCGAATTCTTTGAAAAAATAGCCTTCAAATTTGCCAGAAATTTTTTGATGGAACTCGGGTTCATGGAACTCGAGTACCATTAAAAATTTTCAAAATTTTTACATGAAACTTGAGTTCCCCAAACTAGAGTACCCAAAAAGTAGTAGATCCTTAAATATTTTCGAAACAACAGTAAATTGATATATATTTCAATAAATAGTGCTACTGTGCCATTTTGGCCATATTTTAATAACTAAGTGGGGGAATCAGGGAAGGCAGCAAAGAGTCTTCCAAAGTAAATTAGCTAAAAAAAAAAAAATTCTTCCAATGTAGCAACTAAAGAAATGTTTAATTAGTAACTTTGCCTTTATCTCTTAAAATTTGTATGGGACAAAATAATGTCATTGCTGTTTTAAAGTCATTGATCTGCTAGATTTTTTTCATCCTTTGGAAACGTGTTTCACCATTACAAGACTTTAGCAAGCCTGGTTTTGGATTATAATTTGTTGACGTTTAACTTGCAAAGACTTGGGAAGTCATATTTCTTCTGCAAAGTCAGTTTATTATTACCTACCCTAAATTTTGAACTATAGAATTGTTTGTTCAGATTGCTGAGTCGTTGCAGATTGAACATGTTGCAAGCAATCTTAAACATACCAATCATATTGCCTGGGTGTCTGAATTAACCATGCTAGATAGAACGTGTAGAAATGGTATTCTCAGGGACTGTTTAATGTCATCTATTTCTTTTTGCTCAAATTACTTTTATTTTTAACAAAAACAAAATTGTCAATTACATGAAAAATTTTTAATAAAAAATTATATATATATTACAAATTATATCCCCTAGTTTTATTTCATTTTGTTTCTTTAATTTTAATTGTAAGGGCTGGTTTTGGATCCTAAGCCCAAAAGATGAATGGATTCAAGCCCAAAGAGCCCAATACAATAAATTTGTAGAGAGTGGGCTTAAAGGCTAGGCTTCAATGGACTAGACAACACACACAGTGAACCAAATATAATAATACAAGCTCTGTGCAAAGAAAGCCTTATATATCTTTCCTTTAAACTTGGATACAATTTTAGTTCTTCTTGCTACAGTGTTTTCTCTATAGAATTTTCGTTCCCATTTCCCTGGAGGGTCTCTTACATTATATAGCTCCCTTTAGATGATCTTGGCCCTCCATTTGTTAATCATCCAGGCTACTACTTGAGTGATTGTCCTATCAAACACCTTCCCAAGCTCCTTGTAAGTTGGGGCAGTCAAGGAAGCACTATTTTGGAGTCTTCTTCACATAAATGCAGCTAGGAGGTTTGGTAGGATGCATTAAATGTGGTGGTAGCCACCATCCTTTTAGTCATGCCAGGGCTAACCCCCTCCCCGAAACTCTTTCTCTATAGTATAACCTCCTCTAGTAACGTGCCACTGACGTGGCCTTACTATCCGAGTGTGTGACCTCCTCAGCATGATAATGGCCTTATCGGCCATGGGTATGACACGTGGTACAAATACCTTATTTAAATTCTTGTACCCCACAATAGCCCCTCAAAACTCCAATTTTTTTTTTCTCTTATTTGAGGAGAAAAATGGGGTTTTGACCTTGGATAATTAATTCCAAACGTTTCTTTGATTTCCACATGTGAAAGTGTCACTTCACGTACCCCGCAACCGTTCTGGCACTTTGGAGTCCGCAACGTCTCATTAAATGCTCCAGGCGGCACTTTGTTCCCCACGTCCTACGATGAGATGGAGATTCTACGGCTGGCATTTCTCCTCAAATTTTGGGCAGGATTACTCCCACCCAATTTCGCCTCCTATATAAGGTGCCTGGGGGATTCATTTCTCTCACTTTACCAATCTTCGAATTCTCAAGACTTCCTAAATCTTCAAGCTTTCGAGAAGCTTCTGAAGTGACCCTAGTTGTGACATCTCTCGAAGGGATCATTATCGAGAAATCCTTAAGACTAGGCTTCTTAGCCACGAACAATGAGGCTAAGTACGAGGTTTGTTGGAAGAAATGACCATGGTTCAAAAAATGAGAGCAAGGACAATGGAGATATTCTCCGATTTGAGATTGGTTGTAGGCCAAGTAAAGGGAGAATTGGAGGCCAAGGACATGAGAATGCAGGATTATTTGAGTCAAGTTAGGCATTTGCAATCAGGGATTGAGTCCTTTTCCTTACAACAAGTCCTGTGAAATTAATTATCCATGGTCAAAACCCCATTTTTCTTCTCGGATAAGAGAAAAATACTGGAGTTTTGAGGGGCTATTGTGGGGTACAAGAATTTAAATAAGGTATTTGTGCCACATGTCATACCCATGGCCAAGGAGGCCATTATTGTGCCGAGGAGGTCACACGCTCAGACAGTAAGGCTACGTCAGTGGCATGTTACCAGAGGAGATCATACCGTAGAGAAAGAGTTTTGGGGATGGGGTTAGCCCTGACATGACTGAAGGGACGGTGGCTACCACCACATTTAATGCATCCCACCAAACTTCCTGGCTACATTTATATGGAGAAGACCACAGAATAGTGCTGCCTTGGCTGCCCCAACTCACAAGGGGCTTGGGAAGGCGTTTGATGAGACAAGCACTCAAGTAGTGGCTTGGACAATTAACAAATGGAGGGCCAAGATCATCTAAAGGAAGTAATATAATGTAAGAGACCCTCTAGGGAGAGGGGGTCAAAAATTCTATAGAGAAAACATTGTAGCAAGAAGAACTGAAATTGCATCCAAGTTTAAAGGAAAGATATATAAGGACAACTCTCCTCAGATTTGGCCGAGGAAGGTTTTCTTTGCACAGAGCTTGTTTTATTATCTTTGGTTCACTGTGCGTGTTGTCTGATTCATTGAAGCTTAGCCTTTAAGCCCACTCTCTACAAATTTGTTGTGTTAGGCTCTTTGGGCCTAAATTCATTCATCTTTTGGGCTTAGGATCCAAAACCAGCCCTTACATTAATATATATATATATATATATATATTTTTTTTTTCATTAGTCATTTCATCAGTACTGTGTCCAATTTTAACTTTATTTATTTATGTTTTTCACTTTCCAAAACGATGTTGTTTCAATGAATTTGACTATGAGGATTGGATGTCAAGAGCCTTGTAATTCAATCGGTTGACATTTCTCGATATTGTTAAGACATCCAAAGTTCAAATCCTTTCACGAGCGACTATCTTTTGCTTATGCTAAGTAGATATATTAATTATTACCAAAATATTAAGTTGCTTATTAATTGTTGAGATGTTTATTCCATCTAAAACTCTATTACCTAAGCTTTAATAAATCTAATATTCTATTACACCCAAAGTTCATTTATTAAAATATATATATATATATATAATTCTTTTGTGATCATCTATTATAGTTTTGTGTTTTAAATAATTTTTTTGATTCAGTGTTTTAAATAATTTAGTTTAAATGAATAGAGATGCTACATTCACAACATTTTCATAACAATTTCACCATAAATCATAGGTGATTAGTTGTTATTGGTTCAAATTTGAACTTAACACTAAGATTACTTTTTTGCCCCAATAATAACAACTAGTAACAACCTGCACTTAAAATTTGTTGTAAAAATATTGTGAACATATCATTTCACTTAAATGAAACTCTAGGTGCCCAAATATTAAGTTGCATATAAATGGTTAAGATGGTTATTGCACGTAAACTCTAGTTGTTAGGACATATGTGTTTCACATGTTAGGAACATATGTCACTATTTTGTGTAATTGGCTAATCCTTTGACAAAACACATTTTACTTGTAATTAGGTAGATCTAGGATGTGTTTAATGCTTCAAGAAATTAGGTTTCAAGTTCAAGTGTTAAAGCTATGCAAGTCTATCCAAAAATCAATTGTGAAAGTGCTATTTATTAAAGCTCGACAGCTAGCATCTATCGAGGCTTAGAGAGCTGTCTGAATCCTATGGCTCAACAGCTACTCGACAGATAGGGTATCTGTCGAGGCTTATGAAAAACAGATTTTTCAGTTATGTTTTCATTCAATCCGTGGGTATATGTTTGAGCTTTCTTTTCTCACAACCCTAAACGTATATAAGGATTATTTTAAGAGCTATCAAAGGTGACATAAGTTGCACAAGTGTGGAGCAAAGTTTTGTTCATGCAAATTGTGACCGAAGACCTAGTTTGCCCTAGTTCTTGAAGAAGCTACTGTGTTTGTACACCGTAAGGTTTTGTAACCAATGAGCTTTGTGATCTTCATCATGTGATGAACTGAAGAACTTTGCAGCCAACATCCTTCTCTAATTGGTGATTGAAGTCGTGTACTGGGATCCTTACAATTAGTTAGTCACGTACTGGGAGCCGTGCATTGAAAGGGGAGATTGTCACTACAAAATAAGTCCAATTGGGTATTGGAGTAAGGGTTCAACTGTAGGTTGGTATAAAATACTGGGATTCCTTTACTTGTAACCGATTGTTGTGATAATAGTGAATTCTCAAGAGGTGGTGACCTTAAAATCACCCGGTGGGGTTTTTGCTATGTAGGTTTTCCACATTCGTAAACAAGTCACCGTGTCAATTTATTTTCCACTGCATACTTTAGTTAATTGGTGATTTATTTATACTACCACGTACAATTGCATGATAATTTGATTAATTAATAAACTTGGCTAATTAATCAATTAATTTATCACAAGGGGTCAATACGTTTTTGGCCTATCAAGTGGTATCAGAATAGGCACACTCTGATTAGGTTGTAATATTTTCTGTGTGATCTATTGACCCTTGTTTGTTATGGATAGAGGACAGTCTCTTATTATACCTTCTTTATTTGATGACACTAACTATGCATACAGAAAAGTGTGCATGAAAGCTTTCTTGCAGTCTTTAGATGAGAAAGTGTGGCAAGCTATGGAGATAGGCTAGACCAAGCCTACAGAAGTGCCGGCCGACTAGGATGATGCTAAGATCAAGGCGGAAAACTTCAATAGTAGGGTATTGAATACTCTATTCAATGCAGTCATGAATAAGGAATTCAAGAAGATATGCTCTACTGAAACTGCTAAGGAAGCATGGACCATTCTCTAGACAACCTATGAAGGAACTAAGGCTGTCAAGGATTCAAAGTTTCAAAGGCTCACTACAAGCTTTGAAGAGATCAAGATGGAGGTGGATGAATCATTTGATGAGTTCTATGCCAAGCTAAAGGACATAGTAAACTCAACATTTAATCTTGGGAAAACCGTTCTTGAACCTAAGATTGTGAGAAATGTGCTCAAATCTCTACCCGAGAGATTTCATGCCAAGATCACTACCATTGAGGAATCAAAGGACATTGACAAAATTCCTTTGACTGAGTTGGTTGACAATTTGCAAACCTATGAGTCGGGTTTGACAAGGATTGAGAAATCGAGTAAGAGCAAGAGCATGGCATTGAAGGCCAAGTGCAGTGATACTGATAACTCTTTTGATGATGAAGATTCTAAAATGAAGTCCTACATCACCAGGCAATTCAAGAAGTTCATGAAGAATGCCAATGCAAAAGGCTTCAACAAGGACCATAGACAGTCGAGTTCTTCTCAATCTAAGAGCCAAGGCAAAGGGAAGAAGGATACTAGGGATGGCGATCAGTACACTGTTCCCTCAGGACCAAAGTGATTTGGGTGTTAAGGTTTCGGTCATATGAAACAAGAGTGCCCTACTTATCTCAAGACCATTAGGAAGAGCAAGGAACTTGCTGCTATGTTGAATGACACTGAGCCTGAGGATGACTCGGATAATGAGGATAATGGAATCCTAAATGCCTTCACTACCTCCGTAAATCCTATTGAAGAGATTGTTGAAGATAAGGATGAAAAAGAGGAATTGGTGGAGTCTAAGTTTGAGAAGATGGATGAACAAGATGACATCCACATAGCCTATGCAAAGTTATACAAGGTCTCAGAAAAGCATGAGAAGTTGTATAGGTTGGCCACCAAGAAGCTTAGTGATGTAGAGCTTGAGCGAGAAGAAATCTTTACAAAGTTTGATGAAGCTAATCAAACTATTAGAGCACTGAGATTTGAGAACAATTTCTTGCCTGAGAAGACCAAGAAGCTTGAGGCAGAACTGTTCCAAGTCAGAGCTCAGTTGGAAAGAACTTCAAGCACTAAGCTCAATGAGATGCTCAGTCTTCAGAAATCGGCTTCCAACCGAACTGGTTTAGGATATGATTTCTCTTTTCCTAGTATTGCTTCTACTAGTGCTACTATTTTTGTTCCTCCTGCTAATAATGTTGAAACTAAGAACAATGAAGTTAAAAATGAATTAGCTAGTGAGAACATAGATAAGGGTAAGTCTATCTTATGAGCACCTAAACTTGCTAAAAATGAGACTAAAAACCCTAGGGCTAAGAAGGGAAATAATCAAAAGCCTAAGCAGAAAAAGCAGCATTTCTGTCATCATTGTGGCGCAGCTGGACATACTTGACCTAATTACTATAAGTGGTTATCCACTCAAAAGAGTAACAGCATGATCACATTAGGAAATCAGAATTAGCTTCCACCCTTTTTTGCTACTCTTAGAGATCTTCTCAAAGCACTCATGTTCCTTTCGAATTTGAACGGTTTTAACTCTTCCCCCTCACCACCAGATTAAGGGTTCTCTAAATGAAAAGGTTCTTCCAAGGTGTGGAAGGAAAAGGGCTCCAAGTGATTCTGTCACTTTCTTTCTCTCTCCCTTCGTGTTTTTGGTTTTGCATTACTTGTGTGTTTTGCTTTTATGTTTTGAGTCAGTCTAGTTTTCTGCATTGCTTTGTTTTGTTTAACATGTTTTTGTTTGGTTATTTTTCATTTTTTTTCTTTGTTTTGTTTTTCATATAAAAATTAAAAAAAAAAATTGAAAAATCATAAAAATACAAAAACATTGTGTGTTTGTGTACATTGGTACTTGTGTACCTTGGATGGCTATTGAAACAAAGTTTTCTAAACTTTGTATCTTTTGTAACTTAGATGAGCATCTCTATGCACAATTAAGCAAGTAAGCTTTGTGGCTCATGTTTGTGATGAGTAAGATTAAGTAATCTCTTATACTTAACACTCGTATCACTCTTTTTGACGGAAAGGACTAGAAAATCCTAAGAGAAAGGCATAAATAACCATCTTACCACAGTTGCCCGCCAATCATGAAATGACATTTGTATGCTTCGACATAACAAAAGTGGAATGTCAAATGCTTAACATCATTGGGTATTTCTTTTCTATCTCTTATATGCCCATGCATGGTTTTCTTAATATATATATATATATATATATGTAAAGAAAAATAAAAGCAAAAAGATCAAAATGCTTAATATGATTGCAAGTGTGTATTCTAGGAGATGTGGGAGTTACAGGATGTACCTCAAATGTGATAGTCCCCATCAAACAATTATGATTGTGTGTGAGTTAAAGTGATTTGCTTATATCTCAAATCGTCATAACATGTAAACATTCATGCAATCTTGTGATGTTTTTCACACACAACACGTAATATTCTTTGCTACTCTTGATACATGTGCTGGTACAATGTGATTTGGTTATCACAAGGAATACATGTGTTAATTGATGCTCACTAAATTGTCTTAACTTGTTTTTAAAATATAAAATTTGTTAGACTTGTTTAGTGTGTGTGTGTTTTGGGATCATTGTGCTTAAAATTTTCTTGATTAAGAGATGTTTTTGAGATATTAAAATGTTGTTTGGATCCTTGGTTAAGTTGCATGTTTGATTGCATTCATATATGTGTTTTTCTCTTCTTGAAAAACTATTTTTAAGCAATCTCGACAGCTCCTCGACACCTAGCTTATCTATCGAGCTCTTCAGTTGCTTTTTATCGCAATCTCGACACCTCTCGATAGCTAGGTCGATCGATTAAGAAACTTTCTATCCTCTCAATAGCTCCTTGATAGATCCTCGATCCATTGAGCTTTTTTTTGCCTTGGACACCTACTCAATAGCTGCATTTGGCGAACCCTTTAAAGCTCGACACCTCTCAACACCTCTCGATCTGTCAAGAATTACTAAGGTTCTATATATAGGGTCAGCACGATACCAGGTTCATTTCTCCCCGATCTCTCTCGACAGAATATGGCTTTTCACCTCCCTAAACCTCTCTCACTCTCTCTAAACCTCATTTCCATTTAATCTTCGGTCTCAAGATCTTCTTTCTACATTGGTATGATGCTTTCTCATTCATTAATCATGCATTTCACATCTTTTGACCTGGAAATTAGGGTTTTTTTGAAAATTTTTGGATTTTTCAAAATTTTTGAGGTTTTTGTAAAATTTAAATGATTCTAAATCATCATACATTGCATTTCATGAGCATTTTAACTATATTTTCATACATTTTAGATGTGCGCTCTATATGTTATCTCCTTGTGTGCTGCTAAGATTGGATTGGGCTGAGCCCATGATGTTTTTGCAATTGCATATCACATGCTCATGCATTTTCATGCATACGTACTTTACATTCTTTATATTTTGATATATTGAACTGTATTGGGACTTTTCTGATTGTCTCTTTCTCCCTCTCTCTCTTCTGTTTACGTTAGTCTGCTTCTATGGCACACAAACGCAAATCTACTCCGTCCCGGAACCCTGTTCATTTCAGGGCATCCACTTCTTCTTATGCTACGCCCTTTACGTTTGGTTCCATGATGAGAAGGCCAAATTGGACTTCTTTGAGAACTTTTCCCGACGAGGTATTCATTCGGAACGCCTAGTCATTTTGTCGGACTTCTCCGACACTGACCTTCCCACTGTCATCTACAGTAAGGAATGGGGGTCACTGTGTGATGTCTTCGTCACCTGTCCATTCGTGTTGATCTAGGAGTTTTACTCTAACATGCATGGATTTGATTATTCAGTACCTCTTTTTGTTGCTTGCGTTCGAGGTACGTGCATTGTTGTCACACCGGATATTGTATCCAATGTGCTCCATGTCTCGAAGGTAGAGCATCCTGACTACCCCGGTTGTGATTGTCTTAAGACTGTGTCTAAAGACGAACTTATTTCTTCTCTTTATGAGCGCCATTCTAATTAGGGTGAACATCAGTTCACTTATTGTTCGGGCTTTGCTAAAGGCCATCGGCTTCTTAACATGGTCATGACTTTTGTTTTACATCTCCTATCTCATTATAACTCCATTACAAAGCCCCGCACTTGGTTTTTGCTTTCTCTTTTAGAGCATCTTTCTATAGATTTTCCCTCTCATTTCATTCTTTCTATCATAGATATATATAGGGATACGGCGACCCGTGATAAGCTCATCTTCTCTTCGGTTATCACGAGGATCTTACGCCATTTCTCTGTTCCTTTTCCCGTTTTCAACCACTTCTCTGTTATAGGTCCTATATATGTTGTGACCGTTAAACGGAGCGAGGCGCAATTTCGGTCGAGGCGATCCAGGTCGGCAACTCCTCCCACTCCTTCAGCTCCATCCACCTTCACTCCCTCTTCCTCAACAGGTGGTGTAACCCTCGATGCAATCATGGTGCAGCTTCAGTGCATGTATGCTCGCCTTGACACTCTCATTGATGAGTTGCGTCAGGTGAACACCCATGTCGGCCGTATTGCCAGTCGGCAGGCTTGCCTTGGTGGCTTCGTAGAGTCTCCCTCTCCTCCTCCCGAGGCATCCGAGGACGATGATGACTCCGACGACGATAATGATGATGATGGAGATGCTAGCTCTTCCAGTGATGACGAGATGGCTACTTAATACTCTTACCCTTTGTCACTCATGACAAAAAGGGGAAGTAGTTTTTGGATATGAGAGTAGTCATACACATAGGGGGAGAGTTAGTATAGGAGATTTTTGTTAGGAGGAGTGTGTTTATTTTGAGGGATGTAGTGAGGATTTGTTGTATCTTTTCTTTTCTTTCTACTTTAGATACATTATCTCTTGTACATGGGTTTTGTGACCATTTTTGACATACATTGTACTTATATTTGCTTTATATATGTTGATGTGTGCTCTTTCACCTATCTCTCCATGTGTTGTTTCTTTTCTCTCTTTATACACATTTTTCTTATTACTTGTATGCAATCTATTATTTATGTTTCATACTAAGATGCCTTGATGAGTTTTGTTTAAAGTGTTTCAGAAATACAGGCTGTCAAAGTCTTCTTGCCATAAACTCTCTTCTTGCAAAGTTATTCAAGAGTTTGTGTTAGGATGGATTTTATTGTATTCAACAAGTATGAGTTAAGCGATTTATGACTTCTCTCATATGTTCATTTGTTTGTTGTGGTTTTGTCACGGGTTGCCAAAAGGGGAGATTGTTAGGACATATGTGTTTTAGATGTTAGGAACATATGTCATTATTTTGTGTAATTGACTAATCCTCTGACAAAAAGCACTTTACTTGTAATTGAGTAGATCTATGATGTGTTTAATATTTCAAGAAACAAGGTTTCAAGTTCAAGTGTTAAAACCATGCAAATCTGTCCAAGAATCAAGGGTGAAAGTGCTGTTCATTAAAACTCGACAGCTAGCATCTATAGAGGCTTAGAAAGCTATCTGAATCCCGTGGCTCAACTGCTGCTCGACAGATATTCTGTCGATGTTTATGAAAAACAGATTTTTCAGTTCTATTTCATTCAATCTGTGGGTATATGTTTGGAGTTTCTTTTCTCACAACCATAGACATATATAAGGATTATTTTAAGGGTCGTCAATGGTGACACAAGTTGCACAAATGTGGAACAAAATTTTGTTCATACAAATTGTGACCGGAGACCTAGTTTGCCCTAGTTCTTGAAGAAGCTGCTGTGTTTGTACAACGTAGGGTTTTGTAACCAAGGAGCTTCGTGATCTTCATCGTGTGATAAACTGAAGAACTTTGCAGCCAACATCCTTCTTTAGTTGGTGATTGCGCGTACTGGGATCCGCACAATTGGTTAGTCATGTATTGGGAGCTGTGCATTGAAAGGAGAGATTGTCACTACAAAACAAGTCCATTGGGTATTGGGGTAAAGGTTCAACTGTAGGTTGGTATAAGGTACTAAGATTCCTTTATTTGTAACCACTTGTTGTGATAATAGTGAATTCTCTCTCATCGACAAGACCACTACTTGTTCTTGTTTTCTCATTGCTTCACTGCCAACAGATTCTTTGAAAATGTAAAATAGTTTACTGTAAAAGACTTTATTTCAACAATTTTCACTTTTATATACACATTTAAAGGTTTTTATTTTTTTTTTATATAAATAATGGAAATTTTATTAGGAAAACGTAAATGGATGATGTAAGGGCATGTTTGGTAGCTAGACTGTAATAGGTATTATAATGTAATAGTTATTCCTATTGTTTAATTATTTTTTAGTTTGGTTATGTTTTTATTACAAAGAATAGTCATTCCTTATGAATAGTTATTCTTCAAAATGAGGAATAATTATTTCTCTTTAAAAGGGTTGTATTAGCTATTCTTTAGTAAGTGCAATAATTTCAAAACCTAATATATTTCTAAATAAACAAACTTTCCATATACATCTAACAATTATAAAAATAAAAATCATAAAAAATAATACATATCTCTCTTAAATTTAAAAAATAAAAATTTTTAAGGAGATATAATTGTATGAGTAAGATATTTCTTAAAATAAATCTTATTTTATTCTAATGTTATAACTCACAACCAAATTTATGAATAGGTTTAGTTATTACATTACAACAAATTTTATTCCTAGTAATAAAGATTACAATTCATGTCGCAATCTCCATTCAGTGTACCAAACGTACCCTAAGAGTATTTTTTAATGCACTATTTTAGGAATTTTTTTATGGAAAAATAAATAAAACAATTAATGTTTTGACTGCATTTTTTATTTCCTATAAAAGTGATATCAAAACCTTTGTAAAATGGCTTATTATTATTTTAATGCGTTGTATGTAAATATAAAAACAAGGATGTGAGTAAGTTGTAAAATGGTATGGTAAAATAGATAAAGTAGGATTTTAAAATGTAAAATGTGTATTTTTTTAGATACTCGGATGCAAATGCTCTAATTCTTTTATAAATGTGCAAACTCACTAATGTCACTAATGACTACTTGATTGATATGATCTCTAACTGTACACACATTGTGTATACTTTGGTGACTTTTTTAATGATTTCTTAATTTTTGTTCGAATTTCTCTATCTTTAATCTTTGTATGGGATACTAATGAGTAAATTTGAGTGTATATGTAATTACAAATGAGTTTCTTAAAAAAAAAAAAATTATTTGAGTAAAAAGAAAAGAAATAGAGATCCATATAACACGATTGCCATATGATAACATGATTGCCACGTGAACATGATAAATTGATAACATGATTGTTGGGTATACAGGGACCCATATAACATGATTCTTGCATTTTCAATTTGCAACTTTGCAAATTTAAAAAATACTATTTTATTACAAAAGGAAGACTATAACACTTAACTTTCCAAGTCTTTACTTCTAGGAAAAAAAAAAAAAAAACTTTCCAAGTCTTCAGAATTCCAAACAATTATTACAAAAGACATGGTGTCACACATTTCATGATTTTATACTTTTGTACCACACGTTTTCAAGATTGAAGGAATCTAGCAGATCAAAGACTAAAAAAAAAGTGGTGATAAATATATATATATATATATATATATATATATATATATATATATATATTCTCAAACTCTTCTTAGCTGTTACTTTGACAATCTCAGCCTTGTTTGATCCGTTTTGTGTGTTTTATTCTATGCAAATTTTTTCCATTACAAATAGGCGAAAGGAAGAAAGGAAGACTATAACACTTAACTTTCCAAGTCTTTACTTCTTAAAAAAAAAAAAAAAAAAGCTTTCCAAGTCTTCGAAATTCCATACAATTATTACAAAAGACATGGTGAAACGTTTTTCATGATTTTATACTTCTGTACCACACGTTTTCAAGATTGAAGGAATCTAGCAAATCAAAGACTGAAAAAACAGTGGTGATAAATAAATAAATAAATATATATATATATATATATATTCTCAAACTTTTCTTAGCTATTACTTTTTGACAATCTTGGCCTTGTTTGATCCGTTTTGTATGTTCTATTCTATGCAAATTTTTTCCATTACAAATAGGCAAATGGATGTGACAGATTTTGCTCATCCCACCGTATCTTGCATAAAATTTACATATTTATTTAAGTTATCTAACGTATAATATCCTATTTATTGATGATCTTGCATATTTGTTTTCTTATCCCCTAAATACTCTCTCTCTCTCTCTCTCCACCATAGTATTATTTAATTTTATGTATTCTAGTAGAAATCTTGTGCCATAAATTAAAATTTTATGTATAAGAAAGAAAACATTTTACTAATACTATTGAAACCATTTTAATAATTAGTGAGTCATGAGTGAATTAACTGTCTTAATTAATAATTAGTTAATCACATGACAAAACTTTTTAATTTTATGTGCAATATATCTTGAGTCACTCGGCTGGAGCAAGACATGTAACATGTAGTTTACTGCATTAAAACAAAAAAAAACTATAATAGAAGATCAAAAAATAAGTAGAGTAGAATTTTTATCTTGTATAAAAAAATAATAATAAGTATTAATTTTTTTTATAATTTTTAATAAATGAACTTTAGGTGTAATAGAATATTAAATTTATTAAAGCTTAGGTAATAGAGTTTTGAGGAATAAACATCTTAAAAATTAATAAGAAACTTGATATTTTGGTAATATAATTTCATTTAAACTAAATTATTTAAAACACAAAACTATAATAGATGATCAAAAAATAAGTATTAAATTTTATTTTATTTTATTTTATTTTTCAATAAATGAACTTTAGGTGTAATAGAATATTAAATTTATTAAAGCTTAGGTAATAGAGTTTTACATGGAATAAACATCTTAACAATTAATAAGCAACTTAATATTTTGGTAATAATTAATATATCTACTTAGCATAAGCAAAAGATAGTCATTCAGGTGAGGGGATTTGAACTTTGGATGTCTTAAAAATACCTAGAGGTAGTTAACCAATTGAACTACAAGACTCTTGAAATCTAATCCCCATTTGTCGAGTCATTAAAACAACATCGTTTTGAAAAGTGAAAAATACAAATAAATATATAAAGTTAAAATTGGACACTGATGAAATGACTAAATTGAAAAAAATAATGAAAATGAAATAAAAATATATTAAAATTAAAGAAAGAAAATGAAATAAAATTAAAGGATACAATTTGTAATATATATAATTTAGGGTAAACTAGGTATTTGGTCCATATCCTTTAATCATATTTCAATTTAGTCCCAAACCTTTCAGTTGTATCAATTTGGTTCCTAACTTTTCAGTGCCGTGTCAATTTAGTCCTTACTATTATCTTTTGGATAGAAAAGTCTAACATGTCAAACTGCTTAAATAAAAAATTAATTTATTGCCACATCAACTGTCATATGGACTAACATATTAGCATAATCTTAAATTTTTTTAAAAAATAAATAAATAAACATCAGATAGGTGAAAGTGAGTAAATTTTGGGATCAAAATCCCTAACTCACGTCTATCACTATAGAATTGTTTGTTCAGATTGCTGAGTCGTTGCAGTTTGAATGGGTTAGAACTTAGAAGCAATCATTAAACGCGTAGCAATCATATTGTCTAGGTGTCTGAATTAACCATACTAGAAATGGTATTATCAGGGACTACTTAATGTCATCTATTTCATTTTGCTCAAATCATTTTTATTTTTAAAACAAAAAAAAAAAAATTGATAATTACATGAAGAAATTTTTAATAAAAAATTATAGGATAAACTATGTATTTAGTCCCTATTCTTTACACCATAATTTAATTTAGTCCCTAACCTTTCAATTGTGTCAATTTGGTCCATAACATTTTAGTATTGTGTCAATTTAGTCCATACCGTTATCATTTGGATGAAAATGTCTGACGTATCAAACGGCCTAAATAAAAAAATAATTTATTGCCACATCAATTGCCACTTGGACTAACATGTCAACATAAACTTAAATTAAAAAAAGAAAAACAACAAATAAGTGAAAGTGAGTAACTTTTGGGATCAAAATCTCTAACTCACGTCTATAAAATAAATCCCTAACTCATGTCTAAAAAAAAAAATTTTAAAAAAAAAAAATCCCTAACTTACGATTGCTTCACGTTTTGGTCCTCTAGAGAGAAAAGGTGAGGTACTACGTTTTCATCTAGACTCTTTGTATATTCCATCTTCGATATTCCAGATTATTTGACAAGCAACATTAATCAGAACTTTGCGCATATAGGAACTCTCCCTTGTATATAACTTTTTAAACCTGTTACTTTACTCCATGGAAAGTAATATATGCTGAACCTAATTATCTGGATAGTAATGGACCTTTATGTTGCTTCATCTCTTCAACAACACAGTGGACAACAAGAAGTTTTACTGATATAATGAGGGGATTGAGGACCAATAGGAGATTGTGAACCCATCACAAACATAAGCAATCATGAGTTGGGATGTTTTCTTTTTCGTAATAATTAATAGACGGACCCTGCGGAAAAATAATACTTTCCAAGTCTTTTCAAATTAAACGTCAACAAATTATAATGATGCTTGTTGTTAAACACGTTTCCAAAGGATGAAAGAATCTGGCAAATCAATGACTTTAACAGAACAGTGATATTATTTTGTCCCTAGCCAATTTTAAGACATAATTAAAGGCAAAGTTACTAATTAAACATTTTTTTAGTTGCTACTTTGGAAGACTTTTTTTTTTTTTTTTTTCTAATATACTTTGGAAGATTCTTTGCCTTCCTCCACTTATTAGTTATTAAAATATTGCATTACATATGCATCTACAAAAGCCCCATCCATTAAATAAGAAATATTAATAAGGGTATCTATGATATATGTAAGAAATAGAAATAGAAATAGAAATAAGGTATCTATGATATTGGTCTACACTGTGAGTTAAGAGTTGGTATTGTTTTGAACGTTCTCCACAAGCTGCACCATATATCAAATGACCAAGCACTTTGGGTAGAAACATGGACAGGTCTTTTTGACTCTTTTCTATAGCAAATGAGAACTGAGAAATTCAACAATTATGCCAAGGATACCTTATTTCTTATTTGCTGGGTGGGTGCGTGGGTCCTTTACAAAATGTCATCGGTTAATTATTTTTATAAGCTGATGGTCCTAAATAGACAGTGACAAAACTTTAAAAATAATATTAAAAAATTAAAAATATATCCATTATAGGTATCAATATGAGTGAATCTAAATCTAAAGTATATGGGATTATTATAAATAGTTTAGTCTAAGTCGAAAGAATTTGATGTGGGATTACAGGAACCAGATGCCACTAGACAAGAGGTTCATTGATAGATCCATTTGTTAAAAGAAAAGTAAAAGAAAGGAAAAAAAGAAAAAGAAAAAAAAAAGACAAATGATGACGACATAATTATATTGGGTAATGCTAACGAGTGTCTTTAGGGCACTTGTTAACAATCTATTTTAGCAAAATTTTGACATCACTTTTATGGAAAATGAAAAAAATTGTTAAAATATTAATTATTTTTTTTCTTTTCCTATAAAAACTTTCTTTAACTGAATTCTTAACTAATGCCCTAAAGGTACTCGTTAGCATTTCTCATTATATTACCCTGAGTATGCAACAAAGAATTCTGAATCTGTAATTTTCAATTAAACGGAGGGACCCACAAGACCATAATTTAAAGTAAGTGAAACTTTAACATTTAAAGTTAGTGGAAGACTGAAACTTTAACAGAATTTCTAGGGTATTCTATTCATTTCCACCTTGATACTCGTGAGGCTCTTCTATTCATTTCCACGTATAATGCCAAGAGGAATCAATTTTCTTATTTGCTGGGTCCTCCGAACTAAGGCATGCACTAAAGGCTAAAGCATTGTCCTGCTTAGATATGTGAGAGAAGGAATGGTTCCCAAGAAATCCAACAACAATCATAGTGCGTGTCTTTGACAAGGTGACGGCCTAGGTATGTTTGTCCACTTGCTGAAAGGCATTAATGACAACCTCTAAATCACCCTCAAATGTGGATTGATATAGACCAATCTCATGAACTAATTGAGCAGCTCTCAGAGCAGCAAGAGTCTCTAATTTCATTGTTTCTATTTGTGTTGGTTGAATGAAGTTTCCTTTTCTATGAAAAAATTAAAATAAAATCTCCCCATTTAAGACTTTATTTCTTGAATCTGATAGTGTACAAAACATCACGCCATTTAAAATTTTAAATGGCATAACACTAAATAAACTTGTATAGTTCTAATACTTAATTTGAACTATGAAAGGTGAGTTTCTATTAGCTTAATTAGTAAAGTATTTGATGCACTTTACACAAATACCTTCAATTTAAGTTGCATTTTTTTATTTCTTCTCTCTTCCTTAGCAGCAACGTTGCCCCTTTCTTTTCTTTTCTTTTTCTTTTCTTTTCTTTTTTTCTTTTTTTTTTTTTTTTTTGGGGGCAACAACGTTGCCAGTAACATTGCCCCTTTTTTTTTGCTTCTTTTTTTTTTTTCTTTTTCTTTTTCTTTTTTTGGGCAATCACGTTGCCACCTGTCACTTTTTTTTTTCTTGGGCATTAACATTGCCTCCTTTTTTTTTTTCTTTTGATTTTTTAGGGCTTAGCCATGATAGTTTATTTTTATTTTTATTGGATGTGATTTTTTTGGAACATGTTTTTTATTTATATAAAAAATTTTGGGTGATTGCTCTTTCTTGTGAGGTTATTTGTCACTTTTTTTTTTTTTTTTTTAATTTGGCATCATTTTTTTAATAAGGGTATATAAAGACCTTGGAGTCTAATTGGTATACGACTTGTGTTTTGGAAACAAAACCATGAATGTGTACTCATGTGTGGAGGCATGCCAAAGAGGACAATATCATACGAACGAGGCCCAATTTTGTTGCGTGCTCCTCTGGTTAGGCCTTTTAAAACCTTCATGACAATATTTACAAGAAATTGGGCATTTGCCCCTAATTTACAAATTATGTAGCAAAATGCTTTTGTTTTGAAACTACTTAGCAAAATGTTCTTATATTTTAAACTCGCTTGAAAATATATAAATAAAGTTAAAATTGGACATAAAACAAATGAAATGACTAAATTGAAAAAAAAAATTAAAATTAAAAAAAATGAAATAAAATTAGAGAATATCATTTGCAATATATATAAATTTTTACTAAAATATTTTCCACGTAATTATCAATTTTTTTTTGGTTAAAAATAAAAATGATTTGGAGAAAAAGGAAATAGAAGACATTAAATAGTATCTGATAATACCAGTTCTAGCATGGTTAATTCAGACACTGAGACAATATGATTGTCACGCATTTAATGATTGCTTGCTACATGTTCAATTTACAATGACTTAAAAATCTGAATAAACAATTATATAGTCCAAAATTCAGGGTAGGTAATAATAGACGGACCCTGCAAAAAGTTATGACTTCCTAAGTCATTGCAAGTCTTCTAATGGTGAAACACGTTTCTAAAGGATAAAAGAATCTGGCAGATCAATGACTTTCAAAAGAGCAGTGATATTATTTTGCAAAGTTACTGATTAAACATTTCTTTAGCTGCTACTATGGAGTAATGATGTTCCCCATCAACTTTTCTTTCCACAAATCAAATTTGATGAATGTGCGTCATTCAATTTGTGACAGGAAAGAAAGCTGTTCTTCCATGTGATTTCTCTCTAGTGTTTAGTCTTCACAGGCAATATTGCTCAGTACTCACACCCTATGAAACCCGGCAATATCTTTAATAAGTGCTGTGCCACGAGTCGTGAGGCCTGGCCTCAACTTTTCTCATCCCTCTCATCGACAAGACCACTACTTGTTCTAGTTTTCTCATTGCTTCACTGCAACAGATTCTTAGAAAATGTAAAATAGTTTACTGTAAAAGACTTTATTTCAACACTTTTTACTTTTATATACACATTTAAAGGTTTTTATTTTTTTATATAAATAATGGAAATTTTATTAGGAAAACGTTAATGGATGATGTAAGGGCATGTTTGGTAGCTAGACTGTAATAGGTATTATAATGTAATAGTTATTTCTATTGTTTAATTATTCTTTAGTTTAGTTATGTTTTTATTACAAAGAATAGTCATTTCTTATGAATATCTATTGTTCAAAATGAGGAATAATTATTTCTCTTTAAAATGGTTGTGTTAGCTATTCCTTAGTACCACCGCACACACTTAGTGCGATGGTCACTTTACAAGTATAAGTGCTTGTAGGGTGTAGGGTGTAAGGGCCGGGGTTCAAATCTCCAAGAGGGAGCTTTACACACATATACACATAGATTAGGCTAAAGTAGAATTTCTATCTTAGGCTAAAGTAGAATTTCTATCTTGTAAAAAAAAAAAAAAAAAAAAAGCCATTCCTTAGTAAGTGCAATAATTTCAAAATCTAATATATTTCTAAATAAACAAACTTTCCATATACATCTAACAATTACAAAAATAAAAATTATAAAAAATAATACATATCTCTCTTAAATTTAAAAAATAACAATTTTTTAGGAAATATAATTGTATGAGTAAGATATTTCTTAAAATAAATCTTGTTTTATTCTAATTTTATAACTCACAACCAAATTTATGAATATGTTTAGTTATTACATTACAATAAATTTTATTCCTAGTAATAAAGATTATAATTCCTGTCGTAATCTCTATTCAGTGTACTAAATGTACCCTAAGGGTATTTTTTAATGCACTATTTTAGGAATTTTTTATGAAAAAATAAAGAAAACAATTAATGTTTTAACTACATTTTTTATTTCCTATAAAAGTGATATCAAAACCTTCGTGAAATGGCTTATTATTATTTTAATGTGTTGTATGTAAATATAAAAACAGCGATGTGAGTGAATTGTAAAATGGTATGGTAAAATAGATAAAGTAGAATTTTAAAATGTAAAATGTGTATTTTCTTAGATACTTGGATGCAAATGCTTTGAGTCTTTTATAAATGTGCAAACTCACTAATGTTACTAATGACTGCTTGATTGATATGATCTCTAACTGTACACGTTGTGTATACTTAATTGGTGACTCTTTTTCATGATTTCTTAATTTTTGTTCGACTTTCTCTCTCTTTAATCTTTGTATGGGATACTAATGAGTAAATTTGAGTATATATGTAATTATAAATGAGTTTCTTAAATAAAAAAATTATTTGAGGAAAAAGAAAAGAAATAGAGATTAGTATAACACGATTGCCATATGATAACATGATTGCCACATGAACATGATAAATTGATAACATGATTGTTGGGTCAATATAGGGACCCACATAACATGATTCATGCATTTTCAGTTTGCAACTTTGCAAATTAAAAAAAAAAAAAAAAAAAAAAACTATTTTATTACAAAAGGAAGACTATAACAATTAACTTTCCAAGTCTTTACTTCTAGGAAAAAAAAAAAAAAAAACTTTCCAAGTCTTTAGAATTCCAAACAATTATTACAAAAGACATGGTGAAACGTTTTTCATGATTTTATACTTTTGTACCACACGTTTTCAAGATTGAAGGAATCTAGCGGATCAAAGACTAAAAAAAGGTGGTGATAAATAAATAAATAAATAAATATATATATATATATATATATTCTCAAACTTTTCTAAGCTGTTACTTTGACAATCTCGGCCTTGTTTGACCCTTTTTGTGTGTTCTATTCTATGCAAATTTTTTCCATTACAAATAGGCAAAAGGAAGAAAGGAAGACTATAACACTTAACTTTCCAAGTCTTTACTTCTAGAAAAAAAAAAGGGTATCTATGATATATGTAAGAAATAGAAATAGAAATAAGGGTATCTATGATATTGGTCTACACTGTGAGTTAAGAGTTGGTATTGTTTTTGAACGTTCTCCACAAGCTGCACCATATATCAAATGACCAAGCACTTTGGGTAGAAACATGGACAGGTCTTTTTGACTCTTTTCTATAGCAAATGAGAACTGAGAAATTCAACAATTAGGCCAAGAGGATACCTTATTTCTTATTTGCTGGGTGGGTGCGTGGGTCCTTTACAAAATGTCATCGGTTAATTATTTTTATAAGCTGATGGTCCTAAATAGACAGTGACAAAACTTTTAAAAATAATATTAAAAAATTAAAAATATATCCATTATAGGTATCAATATGAATGAATCTAAATCTAAAGTATATGGGATTATTATACATAGTTTAGTCTAAGTCGAGAGAATTTGATGTGGGATTACAGGAACCAGATGCCACTAGACAAGAGGTTCATTGATAGATCCATTTGTTAAAAGATTAAAAAAAAAAAAAAAAAGACAAATGATGACGACATAGTTATATTATCCTGAGTGTGCAACAAAGAATTCTGAATCCGTAATTTTCAATTAAACGGAGAGACCACAAGTCCATAATTTAAAGTCGGTGAAACTTTGACATTTAGGATCCGTTTGGTTTGAGGGGTGGAAAAGTTGGAAGATATAAAAGATTTTAATTTCTCTCCTTTTTGTTTGGTTGGAAGTAGAAAAGTAAAGGGATGGAAAAATTGAGTTTGTATAAATTTACTCATACACCCTTGTTAAAAAAATAATGGCCAATTAAAACAAAAAAGTGACCCAAAAAAAAAAAAATCAATCACCCAATTTAAAAAAATAAAAATAAAAATCATGTCCCAAAAAAAGTCATGTCTAGTTAAACAAAAAAATAAAAAAAAAAAAATAAAACAACTATCACACCCACAACTCAAGATATATATATATATATATATATATATATATATATATATATATATATATATATATATATATATATATATATATAAGGAATGTCCAGGAAAGAAAATAAAAAAAAAAAAGGAAAAAAAAAAAAGAAAAAAGAAAAGAAAGAGGCAACATGCCCACCCACAGCTGAGAAAAAAAAAAAGAAAAGAGAGAGAGAGAGAGAGAGAGAGAGAGGGAACGTCCAGGAAAGAAAAAAAAAAAAAAAAAAAAAAAAAAAAAAAAAAAAAAAAAAAAAAAAAGAGAAAGGAACTGAACATGGACATTTTTGTCCATTAACCAGCCTCATTTTCTCCCTTCAATTTTCTCTCTATTTTGGAGAAAAAACTTTTTGGTGGGGTCTTCAGGACATTCTGGCCTTTTGCCCTTAATTTTTTACAAATTTAGCAATATGCTCCTGTTTTGAAACTATATAGGCATATGCCCCTGTTTCAATACTTGATTACCATAAAATTGAGTTTCAACGCAAAACTCGATTGGTTTAAAATCGAGTTATGCCCGATTAAACTCAAAAAATATATATATATATATATATATATATATTGCATAGAACTCGAGTTCTAGGAACTCGAGTTTCATGTAAATTTTTTATAAGATACCAAGTTTAGGGTCCTATAGCAGCGTTTTTAAGCCCTATAGTGATGTTTTTAATCCCTATAATAGCGTTTTTCTGCAAAATTTTTTTTTATAAGTCTCAATACCAGTTTCAGTGGCCCTATAGCGGCGTTTTGAAATCCCTATAATTAGGGGTGTGCAAAAAACCGATGAATCGAAAAAACTGGCCGAAACCAACCGAACCGAGTTCAATTTTTCTGTTTGGTTTCGGTTTGGTTCGGTTTCGGTTTGAACTTTAGAAAACCGAAATATTTCGGTTCAGTTTCGGTGCTGAATTTTTTCACCCAAAACCGACCGAACCGAACCGATTTATATATATGTATATATTTATGTAACTTTAGAAAGTAAATGATCAGTAGCTTAGTGGTATGCTTCCGGAGTTTTGGCTAATTGATCCTCAGTTCGAGCCTTCGCGCATACGTTTTTGCTATTTAATGTTTTAAAACCCTCCTTCTATAATCCTATTCTTTTCTTTTCTTTTCTTCAGCCGTCCCCTTCCCCAGATCAGCGCCTCCTCATTCTTTTCTTTCTTTTCTTTTCTTCAGCCGTCCCTTCCCCAGATCTCCATCTCCTCATTCTTTTCTTTCTTTTCTTTTTTTTTTTTTTCTTTTCTTTTCTTTAGCCATCCCCTTCCCTAGATCAGCGCCTCTCATTCTTTTCTTTTTTTCTTTTTTTTTTCTTTTCTTTTCTTTAGCCGTCCCCTTCCCCAGATCTCCATCTCCTCATTCTTTTCTTTCTTTTTCTTTTTTTTTCTTTTCTTTTCTTCAGCCATCCCCTTCCCCAGATCAGCGCCTCTCATTCTTTTTTTTTTTTTTTTTTTCTTTCTCTGAGTCCCATGGTCCTTTCTTCAGCCGCACCCTTCCCCAATTTTTTGTGTCTCTCTCTACCCTTCTCACTTCAGCGCCTCTTCATTCTTTTTTTTTTTTTTCTTTTTTTTTTCTTTCTCTGAGCCCATGGACCATGGCCATGCCTCTCTCTTCTCTCTAAGTCACATATCTCTGTTCTTTATTGAAAAAATATTACAATATTACAGAGACATGGTGGTAGGCTCAAGCATGGTGTTAGGCTCTTGCTATGGTGCAGCAAAGGTAAAGTTCTGTCTAGACCCTTTTGCTAATTCAAAATATTTTCAATTTTATGTTGGAATCTGGGTGTAAATTGTTGAAAAAATATTGTTGGAAGTTTTTCTTTCTCTGTCATTCTGATTTGTTCAACAACTCTCTCTCTGTTGCTCTATTGCTTTGTTTTTTATATGTGATCAAAGTTAGGGACTTAGGGTTTTGAAAATCTCAATAACCCTCTCTTTAGAAAACCAAAAACCGACCGAGACCGACCGAGACCGAAATACACCGAAACTGATTGGTTTCCAGCTATTTCGGTCGGTTTCGGTTAAGAATTTCACAAACCGAAATATTCGGTTTCGGTTGGCCATACTCATGAAAACCGACCTGAACCGAACCGAGCACACCCCTACCTATAGTAGCGTTTTTCTGGAAATTTTTTTTTATAAGTGTGAATACCAGGTTCAGTGGCCCTATAGCGGCGTTTTTTAATCCCTATAGTGGCGTTTTTCTGGAAATTTTTTTTTTTATAAGTGTGAGTGAATACCAAGTTCAATGACCCTATAGCGGTGTTTTTAAGCCTTATAGTGACATTTTTAAGCCCTATAGTGGCGTTTTGGAACTCGATTTCCATTTACTCGAGTTTCATGCAATTTTTTTTTTTTTTTTTTTTTTTTTTTTTTTTTTTAAGTTTGATCGGGCATAACTCGATTTTAAACCAATCGAGTACTTTAAGTAACTCGATTTTAGGGTCATCGAGTATCGAAACAGGGACACGAACCTATATAGTTTCGAAACATGGGCATATTGCCAATTAAAAAAAAAAGGGGGGGGGTAAAATGCCAGAATGTCCAGGGTCTTCAGGCCCCACCATTTATTTTTCTTCCTCCCCACCCAACTAAACATGCTTCAAAAAATTTTCCTTTTCATTTTCTCTTCAAAGTTTTCCATCCACACTATTTCACCCCCAAACAAACACACCCTTAAGCTACAAAAAAATATGTAACTAAATTTTTTCCCTTAATTTATACATATTACACATTATTTATACTACTATTTAAGGGGCTGCACTTGTTTGAACTAGATTTTTTTGTTCCAAAATACCCCTATTTCTCTAGATTTAAGTAGAGATAAAACATACTACTATTTAAGGAGCTGCACCTATTTGGACTGGATTTTTTTGTTCCAAAATACCCCTATTTCTCTAGATTTAAGTAGAGATAAAAGTAAAGGATAATTTGGTAAAATATATGTCTAACTTGCACTAAAATATTGCCTACAAAATAGGCAATATTTAACTCCTACGTTTAACTCCAAACGTTACTCACGTTTACACTTTTCTTTCTTTAGTTTTTTTTTTTTTTTTTTTCCTTCCTTTATCAAGACTTAACTTTTTTTTTCTTTGCATAAAAAAAAAAAAAAATAAAAAAAAAACTTAATTTTTTTTTTCAATACCCGGTTTCCCTTAATCTAATCTCACGTTTGGTTTTTTTTTTTTTTTTTTTTTTTAAGAAAAAATATACTAAAAAGTAGAAGTCAATCATATCCAAAAGAAATCCAAAAACTTTCAAATACCACATTCAAATGAATCAAACCCACGTTCAACTTCTATCAAAAAAAAAAAAACCCACGTTCAAAATTTATCCCAAAAAAAAACCCTACTTTCAAATATTTAACAAAACTTTTGGATAACTACAGCTAAAAAAACTGAAGTTAAAAACAAATTCAAAAAATTTTAAATACCATGTCCAAAATTTTATTAAAAAGAAAAATGCAACACATGTATATGTTTTGAAATTCAAATTCTTAAAAAAAAAAAAAAAAAAAAAAAAAAAAAACCACGTTTAGATCTTTAACAAGAATTTCGGATTAATACTTACTAAAAAAACTGAAAGAAGTAAAAAATCTATCCCAACTTAAACCGTTATCAAAATATATAGCTCTCCACCCTTTCAAGTTTCAAACATTTAATTCATTCTCAAAAAAAAAAAAAAAAAAAGGGTTTCAAACATTTAATTGAATAGAGAGGTTGGCAGTGGTTTGTGGCTATGAAGGATTCTTGGTTAGTGTTCATAGTGACTAATTTGATATGGTCATAAGCCCGTAATGAAGGCTGCTTTGGGATTTCATCATTGCACAAATATGGGAGTAGAATTTGAGTTCCAGCCAATGGGGTTAATTGGTGGGGTGAGTGTTTAGAGGTATGGGTTTTTATAGATTTTATGAGTGAGTGTGTGTTTATAAACTTTGGTTTTATATGCATTTACTTTGGTTTATAAACTTTGATTTTGTGAACACTTACCATTACTTTGGTTTTATATGCATTTATAAACTTTATGATATACTAGCCTCTGAGCACGCGCTCACGCGTGTGCTCAGAGGCTCTTCTATTTTTTGAGTAAGGGTTAATTTAGAGTATTTATTATAATTTAGGATTACTACATTTTTCAATCACACTCCTAGGTTTTTTTTTTTTTTTTTTTTTTTTTTTTTTTTTTTTTTGTGATTGAAAAATGTAGTAATCCCAAATTATAATAAATGCTTTAAATTAACCCTTACTCAAAAAATAGAAAAGTCTCTGAGTATGCGCGTGAGCATGTGCTCAGAGGCTAGTATGATTTATGAAGTTGGTTTACGATAATTACTTTTTTACCATCGTATTAGAAAACCAATTAATCTTTTTATTTCAGGTGAAATTCAAGCCTTTTTTTGGGGGGGGGGGGGGGGAATAAAAATAATGAATAGTTGTCACACTTGATTGTAGCCTTGTCACACTTGATTGTAGCCTAAGGTTATAACTTCCACACAAAAAATTAACATGATCATATATTTTAAAAATATAATCGTTAAATTGCATTTGTTTTTCTTTTGTTTTTCTCATTTTTTTATTTTTATGTTCTTAACACACTTGTCAAATTTTATGCCAATAGGATGTTATTTATTATTATTTGTTCCATAAACGTATTTTCATGCGTAATTTTAAACTAAAAAAATGTGAAATTAAATATTTGATTGATGTCATAATTATTAATTTTTTTTTTGTATTCTAGAAATTTTGCAAACATGAAAGATATAAAAAGAAAATGTAATCTAATAATAGATTTGTCAAAATTCACAGACAATAAAAATATATTATTGAGTATAAAATAAAAAGGAAAATGCTAACGATTGCCCTTAAGACACTGGTTAATAATCCATTTAAAGAAAGTTTTATGAGAAATGAAAAAAAAATTAATATTTTGACAACTTTTTTTATTTCTCATACAAATAATATTAAAATTTTCTTAAAATAAATTATTAACAAGTGCCTACCTGTTAGCATGACCCAAATAAAAATAATAAATAGTCGGCACCCTTAACTGGGCAGCTTTCCATGTGCCTATAAAAAGCTTTGACCATAAAATAAAAATATTGAATAGTCGTCACACTTACCGAGCAGCTTTTCATGTGCCTATAAAAAGCCAGCTTTTGATGCGAAGTTTGCTATGCACAAACACAATCAAAAAGTCTTACCTTCTTTTCTCCCAAACTGTGGATATATGGGTTTCATTGGGATTCTTATACAAGTTACTGGGGTTGCTGTGGTATTATTTGAATTGACAGCCGCAGCAGTAGCATTTCCAATAGCGCTGCCCAACTGCCCGGACAGATGTGGAGATGTGGAAATTCCATATCCATTCGGCCTAAAAGAAGGTTGTTACATAGATAATTATTTTTATGTCAATTGTACTACCAACTCTTTCGGCAAACCCCAACCAGTAATACCTAAAGACTTCATTATTACAAACATTTCCCTCCAAGGCCAGATTGACATGTCAATGTATATAGCCCATGACTGTTATGATGAACAAGGTGTGCTGGATGATAATGACTCCAACAATCCGCAGCTCAAGTTGGCCAGCATTTTCACGGTCTCTAACACCCAAAACAAGTTTGTGGTAGTTGGCTGTGACACTTATGCATACCTTTATGGTTACCAGCCAGATGATGAATATTACTCCACGGGCTGCAGGTCCCAATGTGGAAGCACAAGGTACATAGTCAATGGATCTTGCTCTGGTGTTGCGTGTTGCGAGCTAGATCTTCCTATTGGGTTAAGAAATATTACTATCACATCCCGGAGTTTTAATAATCACACAGAAGTAAGGAGTTTCAATCCTTGTGGCTATGCGTTTATTAGCAAAAACGGCACTTTCACTTTCTCTGTAGACTCCCTTCGCAGTCTACGGGACGAAAAAGAGATGCCAGTGGTTTTTGATTGGGCAATCGGGAATGAGACATGTAAAGATGTTGAGAACAAATCGAGTTACGTATGTGGAGGTAATAGTAAATGTATCGATTCTGACAACGGGTCTGGGTACCGTTGTAAGTGCAACGACGGCTATGATGGGAATCCATATCTTCCTCACGGTTGCCAAGGTATTGATTTATGTATTTACATTAATTTTTTTTTTTTTAAATTCTAGATTTCAAATTATGCCTTCTAATTTTTATATTTTTTAGGGAGAAAAAAATACCTCTCCACCCCAAACCTCCTGCTCTCCCCTTGCCAGCTTGTCATTTGAAAAGGGGATGAGATGGGGCAACGCCGGCCCAACAGATTTAGAGGACTGTTTTGCAAAAATTTATGTATATTTTAGCATAATAATTTTTAAAAATATACCTATCAAATTATTTATTTTATATTATAATAATTTTGAGCCTACTTTTTTTTACATACTTTCTTTTCAAAACACCACATATTAGATTATATGTTTTACACTACATTAGATTAAAATGTCAATTTTTCTTTTTTTTTTAAATTATTTTTCTATTTTCATACACAACAACCATCATCTATTCTCTTCTGTCCTTCTCAGAATTCATAAATAAAGAATAAAAAATTAAATGCAAAGTGAATAGTATTAGTATAAATTTACATAGTTATTGTAGCAACTTTGTAAATTTACACATTTTTAATTTGATTGATGTGGGTGATTTTGAGGTTTTAATGTGCAAAATTGATACTTTTTTCTATTTTGCATTATTTGATGCAAATGCTCTTATAGATTGAATTATGCAGGTAATTTTTGGGCTTAATTGTGTAAATTTGACATATTTTTATTATTATATACACATTGATGGAATTAGAAAGAAAGATTTAATTGAAAAGAGATTAATATTGAAGGACTGGAATCAAGAAACAAAAAAATAAAATAAAATAATGAATTGAACGGAAAATTAACAGATAGAAACTCTTTTAAACTTCTTATGTTGCAATAATACTTTTTCATTTCATTTTACTTTTTGTTTATATATATATATATATATATATATATTTTTTTTTTTAAATCTTGGTCTTGAATATGTCATTGCTTTTTATTTACTATATTTATTTTAAGTCACTTAACGATGGGCTTTACATCTACAGATATTGACGAATGCAAAAATGGTGATAAGTGCAAGGGCCCAGGAAAAAAGTGTTTGAACGTACTAGGGAATTTTACATGTTCTTGTATCGAGGGGTACCATTGGGACCGAAATGCAGGAGTAGACATCTGTGTTATCAATCAACCATCACTACAAGTTAAACTTTTTGTTGGTAAGTGTACTTAGAGTCCGTTTGAGAACAGCTTATTTAGCTGAAACTAAGATCTAATGTTTAAATAGGAGACTTTACTAGTTAGGCTAATTGGAACTTATCTTTAAATTTTAGAGTTAAATAGTATTATTTCACTCTTTAAGCTTACATTTAGTTTGGTTTCATCTCAAAACTATTAAAAATGTTATACTTTGTACTCGTCAGTCTACTTAACTTTTTATCCATCTTAAATTTCCAGACTCATAGTCTGGTTTCTCAAAAACAAAAACTTTTTATCCATCTTATTTAATAGAATGTCTAGTGATATTATTTAATGATTATTTCATATTAGTTAATTTGACTTGGAGCACCAATTAATATATGTAAGCATTATTAGGAGCTGTTAGAGGCTTTAGAGCACAGTAATATGGTGCTCTGTTCTATCACATTTATGATGAATCCCACCATGAATTTTAATTTGTGGGATCCAAGTCAAATTAACTAATATAATACTTGCTGAAAGAGGGAAAAAAAAAAGTTTTAACAGCTTAGCACAAAAATGGAAATTCATGCAAATTTTAACAGTGGAAAAAAGAATTGCCATCAAAATCCTTATGAATTTAAATCTAACCAACAACCTGTATCATGTCCAAAAGAAAAATATAAAAAAATGGCTCTTTGCAAAAGTGTAATCCATCTCCCCCTTGGGCCCTCTAAGAATGGTATAAAAAGTCCATTAATAATGTTTATTTCTATGGGCATAAGCTTCATCGTTTTGCTTTTGAGTAGCTCGTAGATGTACTTGTTAGAGATTAGCAAGCTAACATTCTATTTCTTTCAAATGTAGGTGTTGGCATAAGCTTCATCGTTGTGCTTGTCTGTAGCTCTTGGCTGTACTTGATAGTTAAGCAAAGAAAGTTAATCAAGCTCAAACGAAGGTTCTTTGAACAAAATGGGGGTTTAATTTTACAACAAAAACTCTCCAAACAAGAAAATTCAACTGCAATAGCCAAAATTTTCACCAAAGAAGAGTTGCAAAAGGCTACCAACAATTACGATGAGACTTTAATTATTGGCCGAGGAGGGTTTGGAACAGTTTATAAAGGAATTTTACCAAATAATAGGATTGTGGCCATCAAGAAGTCCAAAATTGTCGATGAAAACCAAAGTGAGCAATTCATAAACGAGGTACTTGTACTTTCCCAAATTAACCATAGGAATGTAGTTAAATTATTGGGTTGTTGTTTGGAGACACAGGTTCCTTTACTAGTTTACGAATTCATACCCAATGGTACTCTCTTTGAGTACATTCATCACGAAAGCAAGGCCTCCACCATATCATGGGAGACTCGTCTTAGGATAGCTGCAGAAACTGCAGAAGCACTATCATATTTGCACTTTGCAGCTTCTCCGCCTATAATCCATAGAGATGTTAAGTCTTCAAACATATTGCTAGATAGTACTCACACAGCAAAGGTATCAGATTTTGGAGCTTCAAGATTGGTTCCACTAGACCAAACACAATTAGCTACAATGGTGCAAGGAACTTTGGGATATTTGGACCCTGAATACATGCAAACAAGTCAATTGACAGAGAAAAGCGATGTTTATAGCTTTGGAGTGGTCCTTGTAGAGTTATTAACAGGAAAAAAGGCTCTTTCATTTGATAGGCCAGAGGAGGAAAGAAGTCTAGCTATATATTTTATATCTTCTTTGAAAGATAATAGATTATTTGAAATTCTTGAGAAACATATAGCAAAAGAAGGAAAGGCGGAGCATCTAAAGGAAGTGGCAAATCTTGCAAAGAGGTGCTTAAGATTGAAGGGGGAAGATAGGCCTACGATGAAGGAAGTAGCATCTAAATTGGAGGGTTTAAGAAAGGTGGAGATGCATTCGTGGGTCAATGTTGATTCCAACTCAGAAGAAACCAAATTCTTACTTGGTGAGACATCAGATTCTTACAAATATAATGCTAGTAATAAAAGTACTAATGTGTACGATAGTGTGAGAGACCATGTAATATTTGACTTAGATGATGGGAGATGATATTAGTTTTATAGCATATTTTTAGTAGATGCCATATTGTAATGATGTACTTTCTTGTTATGTGATGTCCATTTTTCCTTTTTTTTTTTTTTTTAATCATTTAATCCAAAAAGCTTGTTTAACAAGAGTAATTATTAGGTATTCCTGAAATTTGATAATGTGGTTTTACCTCCTTTCATATTCATAGTGAGTCCCACTAATTAGTTTTACAGTAGGGTCTATCATGAATATGAGATGAATGAGTACTATGTCATTGTACTTTTAGTGTACCTAATAATTTTTAGTTCAATGGACCTTGTGTTTAAGAAATCTTAAGCTGCTATGAATAAACTAAGAAAGTAAGATTAATTGAGTAACAAAGAAAGAGGAAGAGAAAGAAAACAATATATATATATAATGGAGAAGACGAATTGAAAAACAAAGAGAATTGTGAGGAGTAATTCTGAGATAATATTGTTTATCTAACCTTTTACAGAAATTTTTTTGTTAAAAGTATGTTAAAGTATACTTGTATTTTTTTATAAAAGAAAAAAAATGAGGTTTTAAAATCGATTCCAAACAGACTAATTATATCTCAATTACAAAGTAAATGCTGAAATCCAATGACAAATTATCTTCTAACAACCATTCCCACGTTTTATGCATCCCTAACGGACTTTTAGAACTCTAACTAATTCGTATTAACATCTCTAATCCCATACGTCACTGTTCAAGTGAGCTGACACTTTCCTCTTCAAGTGGCATCAGTAAAATGCCACAGTTTGCATACGTCACTGTTGTGGCTATTGTCCCATGATGTGCTCGTAGAAACAATGCTTTCTCTGTCATCCCATTAGATTTAATCTTAACATTTTGGAGCTAAAGGAACTCTTCGATTAGATTTTCTTTGCAGCTTCCTCCTTAAGTTCTTTTCATTTAATTTGTCTATCATCGCCGTAGCTAATAGAAGAACCAAAATCAACTATTAGTCACACCTAAAGCTTTCATGAGTTCTTAGAATAAAAGAAAATAAATTTGAATCCAACGTCCATTGAAAAATCATCTAACATATAGCCTATCTCTACTTGAACTTTGTTACTCGAGTTAAGCAGCTGTATGAGCCTTCCAAAATATGCGTACATACATTTTGTAATATTTTAATAAGTTAATGGGGGGGGGGGGGGGGGGGGGGGAGAGTGGACTTATGGGGAAGACAGAGTTTTCCAAAATATCAGGTAAGAAAAGTTTAATTAATAGCTTTATCTCCTAAAATTTGGGTGGGAGAAAATAATCGTGACTCTTTTTAAGTCATTGATATACCAAATACCTTTAATCATAAAAATGAGTGACACCATTAGATGTCTTTAATATTGTTAATGTCTCACTGAGTCTTTGGTCATTGTTCAAAACTTCCAAAGTCATTTGGTCATTGTTTGAAACTTTCAAAGACTTGGAAAGTTATAATCTTAAAATTTTGAACTAAATAATTGATAGGCCAAGAATATATTGACCCCTTTGGTAACTAAATCAATTAATTTAGCCAAGTGAAATTAATTAGATTCAGTTACATGCAATAAGCATAGTAGCACAAACAAATTACTAAATAACAAAATACAGCGAAAATTAAATTTGACACGGGTGATTTGTTTACGAATGGGAAAAACTACCGAAGCAAAACCCCACCGGGTGAATTTAAGGTTACCACTCCTGAGAATCCACTATTGTCAAAACAAGTGGTTACAAGTAAAAGGAATCCCAGTACCTAATACCAACCTACAGTTAAACCTTTACCCCAATACACAATTGGACTTGTAACGTAGTAACAATCTCTCCTTTCAATGCACGGCTCCCAGTACGTGAGTAACCAATCAATGCACAGATCCAATTACTTGACTAACACACCAACTTGAGAAAGATGTTGGTTGCAAAGTTCTTCAGTTCATCTAGACGATGAAAATCAAGAAGCTACTTGGTTACAAAACCCTTGGCACAAAGACGCAGCAGCTTCTACAAGAGAAAGATGAACTAGGGCAAATTGTCTCCGGTCACAATTTGAGTGCATAATCACTTTGCATCACCTTAGATGGCCCTTAAAATAATCCTTATATATGTCTAGGGTTGTGAGAAAAGAAATCTTATACAAATAACTTGGATATGCTTGAAAAACAGATCTAGAAATCTGAATTTCGTAATTCTTGATAGATACAGCTTCTATTGAGAGCTGTCGAGAATTAAACATTAAACCTCGATAGATTTATCTGTCGAGCTATCTGTCAAGATTTAATGAACAACACTTCTTCACTTGTTTCTTGGACAAATTTGTATGGCTTCAATACTAGAATTGAACTCTTGTTCCTTGAAGTATTAAACACATCCGAAATCTACCTAAATACAAGTAAAGTACATTTTGTCAAATAATTAGCCAATTCTACATGACATATGTTCTAACAAGTTCCACATATGTCCTAATAATCTCCCTATGTGGCAATTCGTGACAAAACCACAACAAACAAATGAAGTATGAGAGAAGTCATAAATTACTCAACTCATAATCACTTGTTGAATACAATAAAATCTAATCCTAACACAAACTCTTGAAAAAATTTACAAGAAGAGATTTCATGGCATGATAGATTTTGGCAACCTGTCTTTCTGAAACACTTTAAACAAAACTTATCAAGGCATCTTAGTGTGAAATAGAAATAAAAGATTGTATACATAAGAAACATGTATATAAAGAGAGAAAAAAAATAACATATGGAGAAATAGGTGAAATGATAACAACATCTTATATATATATATATATATATATGAGATAAATATGTACAATGTTTGTTATCACTAAATGGTCACAAGACCGATGTACAAAAGGATAATGTATCTAAAAAGAAAGAAAAGAAAAGAATACATAAATCCTTACTACATACTTCATAAACAAAAACACTCCCCCCTATCAAAAAGTGCTATGCTAACTCTCCCCCTAAGTACATGACTACTTTTATCGCAAAACTACTTCCCTTTTTTGTCACGAATGACAAAGGGCAAGTCACTGAGAAGCGGTCATCTCCTTATCATCGGAAGAGCTAGCATCCTCATCCTCACCCTCATCATCATCATTATCATCACCGAAGCCATTATCATCGTCCTCGTCCTTAGAAGCCTCTAGAGAAGGAGAGAGAGATGGAGATGTAGTGAAGCCACCTATGAGAGTTTGTCGTCATGCAATATGACTAACACGGGTGTTCACCTGATACAACTCAGTGGCGAGTGGATCAAGGTAAGCATCCATGCACTCAAGCTGTGCCATGACAGCCTCAAATGTCACACCACCCATAGAAGAAGAAGAAGGAGCAGAGGTGGATGGAGCGGAAGGAGCTGGAGGAGTCGTCATCTCAATCTGTGGCTGCTTCGGTTGAAGCTAGGTCTTGCTCCGTTGAACAGACGCCACGCTAATGGCACCTATGATGGTGAAGTGAGAAGACTCGGGATAAGAAATAGAAGAATGGCGAATGATCCTCGTGATAGCAGAAGGAAAGATAAGCTTATCACAGGTCGTCGTATCCTTATAGACATCTATATGGGAGAGAATGAAATGAAAGGGAAAGTCTATAGTAAGGTCCTCAATGAGAGAAAGAAAAAAGCGAGCACGAGGCTCAATAATGGAGTTATAGTGAGACAAGGGATGGAGAATAAATGTTATCACCATATTAAGAAACCTTGGAACTTTTGCAAAGCCTAAGCATAAGGTGTTTTGGCAATCAACCCATGAAGAAGGTGTCTCACAAAAGACAGACAGAAGTTCATCTTTGGACACAGTCCTCAAACATGGACATGGGGGGTAATCAAGATGTGATACCCTTGAAACATGTAGTATCTCAAAGATAAATTCCAGAATGACTATGATACATGTACCTTGAACCTGTGTAACAAATCGAGGTATAGAGGTATCGAAACAGTGCATATTGGAGTAGAACTCTTGTATGATCACGGTGGGACAACTCACGGGTATCTCACATAGAGATTCCCATCCCTAATTGTGAATGACAGTGGGTAGAGCAGTATTGGAAAAGTTTGATAGAATCACGCAATGTTCCGAATGAGCACTACATTTGGAGAAGATCTCCAAGAAGTCCTTATGGACCTTCTCATCACGGAACCAAATGTGAAGAGAAGTGGGGTTAGAAGAAGATGTCCTGGAATGAAGAGGGTTTCAAGATGGAGTGGATTTGCGCTTGGGTGCCATGCATAGTCTATCCGAGAAAGAGAGAGACAAACAGAAAAACACCATCACAGCAAAGTACCCAAAGATAGAAAAGAAAAGGTACATATTCATAAAATGTGCATGAGCATGTGACGTGCAAAAATCTTGCATCATGGGTTCAACTCAATCCAATCCTATCAGCGCACAAGTTTTCAACATATAAACACACATCTAAATACATGAAATATTGTGAAAATGCAAATGGGATGCAATGCATGATCATAATACATCAAAAACATAACACCCAAGCCAAAAATTTCACAAAATACTCATCAATTTTCAAAAAACCCAAAAATTTCAAGAAAACCCAAAACCTAGGTCTAAATGAGTGAAATACATGAAGAATGAAGGATTAGAGAAGCATACCATAGGGAAAACACAAGGTTTCAGCCAAAATCCAAGTGGGGAAGGTGAAGGGGTTGAGTGAAAAGTGTTTGGGAGAGAAAAGAAAGCTTATCTGTCGAAGAGAAAAAGAGAGAAATGAATTTGATTTCACGTAGAAGCTATTTAAAGAAATCGCAGCTCGATGGATCGGGGATCTGTTGAGCACTAAAGCTTGACAGATAGAATCTGTCGAGGTGTTGTCGAGAATCTATTGGCGACAAAAACACCTCAATTGATCAAAAAGCTGTCAAGAAGCTATCAGCCAGACATAAACTTTCTCGATGGATCGAGAATTTGTCGAGAAGCTATCAAGACAAATTCCAGAAAGTTTTTATGGATTGAAGATGTGATAAGATCTGTCAAGAAAAGAAGTCCAAGGGGCTTGATAGATAGCTATCTATCGAGATTTGTCGAGAAGATGTCAAGCTTGATAAAAACATTTTTTCAAAGAGAGGAAAAAAGAAAACACAGAAATGAATGCAACCAAGCAAGCTACTCAAACAAAGATTCAAACAACATTTTAAGCTTTCAAAAGCATCTCTCAACAAAAAAATGCAAAGCATTCATAGGCAAAACACACACACACACACACTAAACAAGTCTAACCAATTTTATATTTCAAAAATAAGTAAAGACAGTTTAGTGAGCATACATTAACACATGTATTCCTTGTGATGGCCAAATCACATTGTACCTGCAAAGTAGCAAAGAATTTTGCGTATTTTGTGTGAAAACATCACAAGAGTGCATAAGGGTCTCATGTTATGATGATTTGAGATATGAGAAAATCAATTTAACTCACACAAAATCATAACTACTTGATGGGGACTATCACCTTCGAGGTACATCCTATAACTCCTACATCTCCTAGAAACATGCTTGCAATCATATTTAAAAGCATTTTGATTCTTTTTACTTTTGATTTTTCTTTTCATACTTTTTTTCTTTTGAGCATATCATGCATGGGTATAAAAGAGAGAGAGAGAAGAAATACCTAATTATGTTAAGCCAAAAACATCATAGTTTTGCCATGCCGAATCATACAGATGTTATTCATGATTGGTGGGCTTTAGTGGTGAGATAGTTATTTATGCCTTTCTTTTAGGATTTTTTTGTCATTCCCGTCAAAAAGAGTGATATGAGTGTTAGGTACAAGAAATTACTTAATCGTACTTATCACAAACATAAGCCATAAAGCTCACTTGCTAAGGTGTGCATTAAGATGCTCATACAAAGTTTAGAAAACTTTATTTCGATGGCCATCCAAGGTACACAAGTACCAATGTACACAAAACACACACTGTTTTTGTATTTTTTATTTTATTTTATTTTTTTATATGAAAACCAAAATAAAGCAAAACTGAAAACAAACAAACAAAAACATGTTAAATAAAGCATAGCATAAAACTAGACTAACTCAAAAACAAGAAAGCAAAACACACAAGTAATGCATAAACAAAAAGAGAGGAAGAGAGAGAAAAAGTGACTAAATCACTTAGATCCTTTTTCCTTCCACACCTTGGAAGAACCTTTCCGCTTGGCAAACCCTTGATCCAGCAATGAGGGGGAAGAATTAAAACCGTTCAAGTTTGAAAGGAACATGAGGGCCTTAAGAATATCTCCAAGATGAGCAAAAGAGGATGGAAACTGATTCTGGTTTCCGGATGAGATCATACGGTTGCTTTGTTGAGTGGCTAACCACTTGTAGCAATTAGATCAAGTATGCCCTAAAGCTCTATAGTGATGATAGAGATGCTGTTTTTTCTGTTTAGACTTTTGGTTATTACTCTTTTTAGTTCTAGGGTTTCTAGTCTCTTTCTTTTCAATCATAGGGGGTGCTCCTAAGATGGATTTGCCCTTGTTTTTGTTCTCACTAACTATATCAGTTTTGACATCAATGTTCTTCGTATTAACATTATTAGCAGGTGAGACAAACATAATAGTACTAGAAGAAGCAATATTTGGAGAAGAGAAATCATACCCCAAATCGGTTCTATGAGAAGCAGATTTCTAAAAGCTAAGTATCTCATCAAGCTTTGCATTGGAAGTTCTCTTCAATTAAGCTCTAACTTGAAAAAGCTCCGCTTCAAGCTTCTTGGTCTTTTCAGCCAAGAAATTGTTCTCAAACCGCAGTGCTCCAATGGTCTGATTAGCTTCGTCAAACTTTGTGGAGAGCTCTTCTCGGTCAAGTTCCACTTCACTCAGCTTCTTGGTGGCTAGCCTATACAGTTTCTCATGCTTTTCGGAGACCTTATACAACTTTGCATAGGCTATATGGATGTCATCTTGTTCATCCATTTTCTCAAACTTAGACTTCACCAAGTCCTCTTCTTCATCTACCTCTTCAACAATCCTCTTAGTAGGATTCACTGTGGCAGTGAAGGCATTCAAGATTCCTCGTCATCATTGTCATCTGAATCATCCTTAGGCTCGGTGTCACTCAAAGTAGCAACAAGGGCTTTGCTTGTCCCAGTAGTCTTGAGATAAGTTGGACATTCTTGTTTCATATGTCTAAAACCTTGACATCCGAGGCACTTTGGTCTAGAGGAAACAATGTACTAACTGCCTTCCTTAGCATCTTTCTTTCCTTTGTCTTGGATCTTGAACTGAGCCAAACTGGACTACTTACAATCTTTATCAAATCCTTTTGCATTGGCATTGTTCATGAAATTTTTTAACTGCCTTGTGATATAGGATTTCATCTTAGAGTCTTCATCATCAGAAGACTCATTAGTATCATTGCTTTCGGCCTTCAATGCCATGCTCTTACACTTGCTCAATTTCCTGATCCTAGTCAAACCCAATTCATAGGTTTGCAAGTTGCCAACCAGCTCTGTGAAAGGAATTTGGTCCATATCCTTTGATTCCTCAATGTCGGTGATCTTGGCATGAAATCTCTCTAGTAGAGATCTGAGCACCTTTCTTACAATCTTGGGTTCGGGAATGGTTTCCCCAAGATTAAAGGTAGAGTTCACTATGTCCTGCATAGAACTCATTAAACGACTCATCCTCCTCCATCTTAATCTCTTCGAAGCTCGTAGTAAGCCTTTGAAGTTTTGAATCCTTGATAGCCTTAGTCCCTTCATAGGTTGTCTGGAGGATAGTCAATGCTTCCTTAGCAATTTCGGTGGAGGATATCTTTTTGAACTCCTCATTGGTGACTGCACTAAATAAAGCATTCGATGCTTGGCTGTTGAAGTTCGCCGCTTTGATCTTAACATCATCCCAATCAACCGACGCTTCCTTTGACTTAGTCCAACCATTCTCCACAGCTTGCCACACCTTCTCATTTAAAGACCGTAAGAAAGCTCTCATGCATACTTTCCAGTATGCATAGTTAGTGCCATCAAATAAATAAAGTATAATAAGAGACTGTCCTCTATACATGACAAATAAAGGTCAATAGATTACATAGCAAATATTAACCCTAATCAGAGTGTGCCTGCTCTGATACCACTTGATAGGCTAAGAGTGTATTGACCCCTTTGGTAACTTAATCAATTAATTTAGCCAAGTGAAATTAATTAGATTCAGTTACATGCAATAAGCATGGTAACACAAACAAATCACCAAATAACTAAATGCAGCAGAAATTAAATTTGACACGGGTGATTTATTTATAAATGGGGAAAACTACCAAGGCAAAACCCCACTGGGTGAATTTAAGGTCACCACTCCCGAGAATCCACTAGTATCAAAACAAGCGGTTACAAGTAAAAGGAATCCCAGCACCTAATACCGACCTATAGTTGAACCCTTACTCCAATACATAATTGGACTTGTAATGTAGTGACAATCTTTCCTTTCAATGCACGGCTTCGAGTACGTGATTGACTAATCGATGCACGAATCCAAGTACGTGACTAACACACCAACTTAAGAAAAATGTTGGCTACAAAGTTCTTCAGTTCATCCAGCTGATGAAGATCAAAAAGCTCCTTGGTTACAAAACCCTTGGCGCAAAAATGCAGTAGCTTCTATAAGAGAAAGATGAACTAGGACAAATTGTCTCTGGTCACAATTTGAGTGAGTAATCACTTTACATCAAAGTCTTGAAAGAAGAAGACCCAAAGTCAGCTCTTTGGGACATACTGAAATGGAAAGGGAACAGTAGACTTTTGAGGAAGAAGCTCCAAAAGAAGAAGATAATGAGGAATGAGGAAGGGACTAGCCACTAATGTTGCTGACACAACATTGGTTCTGGTACCCAAGGGAGCAAATGGAGGGAATCACTAGTACCCTGAGAACCCTAGGATAACACTACAAAAAGGGGAAGCAGCCAACATTAAAAGGGACACCCAGCAACAGTGAATCAAATTAGAATCTTTGAGAAAGTTTTGTGAGAATTCAAAAAAAAAAAAAAAAAAATACCGCCCGTTATCCTATAACAGCCACTAGAGAACATACTCGAATTCAAAGGGATTCAAACTTTACAAATCTTAGGGGCCTACAGAGCCACCTAAGTCTGTAATTTTTGAACTTATTTGGACCTTGTAATACATCCTAGTGAGCATGGTGTACTATATAATTAAGCAAATAATGGAATATTTAGCTTTCCTCTAAGGATACCTAACATTTACTTTATGTCTTTCTTTACTACATTGCTCTTTTATTGTTTCTTGCTGTTCAGTACATATGTTTCTTGTTTGCTAGTATGTATGTATTGTAGGATTCCTACTCTGTGCACCACTTGGTTCGTAATCAGTCCATTTAACTGTGGTGAACCAAGCCCAGTCCGTTAAAACAATAACTAAAAGGCCCAGGGTCCTTGCTTTTACTTGGGCTTGGACACCATCCAAAAAGGGACCCACACATTTTGACGACTTCACTGGGGACTGGGTAAAGGAGAGGGAAGCAATCCCTTCGCAGAGCATGGCTCCAAGACCAAGGAACAGCAAAGGTATCAATATGCCACTTGCGGCATCTAATCCCGTAGGAGAAAATGAAGTGGCCTCCAGATAGAGGAATGAGGTTGTCTAAGGACAGAGGCATGCAGGGCAGGAGCTGGACCCTGTGGCTCAAATGGTGGAAATGCTGAAGGACTTGCAGCAAGAGATTTGCCTTCTCAAAGAGGGGAGGACCCAGGAAATCAGGGATAATGCCCCCCTGTGGTCAACCAAGATAGAGCCCAACCAGAGGGAGAGTCAGCAGTAGAAGGGGGAGCCAACCCCCAGTATCTCACGCTAGTAGATGTCAATGCCCTTCTGGAATAAGAAAGAGAAAAGCTTTCGGGGGTCCTCAAGCAATTTTCTCGGGATCCCCCATTTCCACCAGAACTCCTGGGCAAGCTTTATCCCAAGGGGTATGAGCCTCCGAAGTTCCATCCTTTTGATGGAAGAAACAGAAGTGCTGTAGAGCACGTGAGTAGATTCATCCATACCATAGGCCTTTACACAGGAGACAAGGAGTTGTGTTTGAGAGTGTTTACTAGGTCCTTAGTGGACAGAGCATATACAAGGTATACCACTCTGAGGCTTGGGTCTATCAAGACATGGGACGAGATGATGGAGAGGTTCTATGCAAAGTACTATCTAGGTGAAGACAAGGTCACCTTCCAAAGCCTTCAAATGGTGAAACAAAGGCTCAGAGAGGATCCTGTCCAGTTCATTAAAAGGTTTGAAGATGTTTCTTTGGATTGCTATAGAGACCATGAAGAAAAAGAGCTCGTAGAAACCTGCATATCCAACATCCTCTTCAATTACGGGCTTAATCTCAAAAATCTATGCATAACCCAGTTTGCTGACCTACTGCAAAGAACTTGAAAGACTGCACTGACTAAGAGAACAAAGAGAGTGCCAGTATCCCAGGCCATGACAACATCAGTAGGAGAAAAAAGGAAGAGACTTGAAGGAAAAATGGCTGAGGAACTGCCTGTGATCCCATGCACTGTAAAAGAATTGAATCATGTTTTGGATAAGTGGATTAGAGATGGAATCGTTAGGCCGTTCATTATATCTAGGCCACCTATTGAAGAAGAAAGAAAGAATCCTTTGTTTTGTAGGATTCATAATTATGTCAAACACTTTACTAAGGATTGCTGGACCCTTCATAGGCATTTCCATAAGAAACTTAGGGAGGGAACCCTGGAGCTCACTTAGAAGGAACCAGAGGTGCAATGAAATCCCTTACCCAACCACAAGGGGAAGGGAGTGCTGGCTGTAGTGATCCATAGGAACTTGGCGGAAGTAGAAAAATTTGAGGGATCCTTTCATCCAAACATAGTCAGAACCCTTCAGAAAAGCCCTAAATTTAGAACACTGTTCAACCAGCTAGGATTTGGGTCAGAGGCGAGAAGGATGGCCACAGAATCCCTCATGAGTATAGCAATAAATTCAGGAGTAGAATGTTTCACAACAGAATCCCATGCCAGCCGAGCTTACTTGGAGACAACCAACGCAATAACCTTCACAGATGAAGACATGGAAGTTGAGCACCCAAACCATTGCAGACCCCTTTATCTAATGGCCACAATAAATGGTGTCCAAATCAAAAGAGCATTGGTAGACACTAGGGCATCACTTAACCTCATAGCTTTGAGCAGCTTGGAAGTTGTAGGTCTGACTGCCAAAAGGATCTTGGGGGCTCCCACGGAGAAAACAAGATTTGGAGGATCAGTAGAATCAATTGAGAGGTACGTGCAGCTAGCCCTAAGGGTAGGCCCAAAAGTAGCCCTGACCAAATTTCACGTGATTAACTTAGAAGTTTCTTACCATGTTCTGTTGGGATGCCCATGGCTCCATAAACATCACCTCATTCCTTCCACATACCATCAATGTGTTAAGAGGAGACTAAATGGGAGGCCCGTAAGGATCCCTACCAACCCTAACCGTTTCAGCCAAGGAGAATTGAACTTTGTGAAAATAATGTTTTATGACGAGTTGGAGCGAGATGATGAGAGTCCCACGCCAGGGACCCCAAGAGCACTTGTCTTGGAAGAAAAAGAAGGAGGGAGTACCAATGACCTGAGGAACCTGCTAGACAAAAAAAGGCAAAAGAGGGAGCCTAGCTCTTCAGGATCCCGAGAATGCGTGGTACTATGGGAGCTCGTAGGAAGGTTAATTTATTGTTTATGAATGTGCGTGGGACCTGAATGCATTGTAAAGGAAGGTCCCGGACCACCAGATTGTATGATGGCTCAAGAAAAGATTCTGGAAGACCCAGTCAAGGAAGCACAAATCCAGCTTGAGGAGGAGTTGGAAGAGATAAACTTGGGGGCTGATCTAGGATCCTAAAGGCCTGTTTTCATCAGCAAACAGTTGGCAACACAAGAAAAGGAACAGTTAGTGGCATTACTCAAGAAATATGTAGATGTGTTCACATGGATATATGATGATATGCCTGGTCCGGACCTAGGACTAGTGGTCCATTCTCTCAATGTGGACCCAAGGGTTAAGCTAGTAGTTCAGCTAGCTAAGGTCTTTCACACTGATATAGAAGCTCAAATAACTCAAGAAGTCAAGAAGCTGCTGGCAGTTGGGTTCATCAAGCCAATTCAGCATCCCAAATGGCTTTCTAACATAGTTCCATTGAAGAAAAAGAATGGTCAAATTCGGTGTTGTGTGGACTTTCGCAATCTGAACAAGGCATGTCCAAAAGATGAGTTTCCTCTACCTAACGTTGACCTCCTCATAGATTCAGCTGCAGGAAACTCTATGTTTTCATTTATGAATGGATACAGTGGGTATAACCAAATTTGCATGGCTACCAAAGATGCAGAAAAGACAGCATTCAGGACATCAATTGGAAGTTTTTATTACATGGTAATGCCTTTTGGTCTTAAAAATGTAAGGGCAACATACCAGCGAACCATGACAGCTATCTTCCATGATATGATGCATAGGAAAATGGAGGATTACGTAGATGACATCGTGGTGAAGTCAAAAACTAAGGCAAGACACTTTCAAATACTTGAACGGGTTTTTGAAAGGCCCAGGAAGTACAAGTTACTCATGAATCCCATGAAATGTGCCTTTAAGGTATCTATTGGGAAATTTCTCAAGTTCCTGATACATCACAGAGGCATAAGTGTGGACCCAGCTAAAGCCACGGCTATCGCAACCATAAGGAGGCTTATAACATTTAAGAAGCTCAAAAGTTTCCTATGAAGGGTCTCTTACATTAGGAGATTTGTTCCAGGATTAGTTGCGGTCATAAGTGATTTGTTCAAACTGTTGAAAAGGGAGCTGAGTTCACCTGGGGAGCAAAGCAGCAGGAGGCCTTTCAGAGGACACAACAAATCATGAATAACTTGCCCACCTTATAAGTACCAGTACGTGGGGAACCCCTGTTGCTATACTTAGCGTCAAACTCCCAAGCCATAAGAGCCTTGTTAGCACAGGAAGATGATGATGGAAATGAGTAGCCCATTTATTATGTAAGCATGGCACTAAAAGACACAAAGACCACGTATCTCAGGATAGAAAGAGCATGCTTAGTTATCATCTACGCGTCCCAGAGGTTGAAAAGGTATTTCTCAACTCACTAGATCCTTTTGGTGACCAAGTCATATCCCACAAAAGCGCTCCTCCATCAGCCTCTCCTAACGGGAAGAATAGTACAGTGGTTGGTCTTACTCTCTTAATATGACATTGGCTTCAAGGTCCCCAAAGCTGTTAAAAGCCAGGCCGTAGTAGATCTACTGGCCCAGTTCCTAAGAGAAGAAGAGTACTCACTAAGTGAGGAAATCCCTAGGGAGGTAGCAATAGCAGAACTCCCAAGAAAGAAGTGGACAATGAGGTTTGATGGGTCAGTAACGACAACTTCAAATGGACTGGGAATTGTGCTAAGTTGTGAAGATAGGGATGCCATGCCATTATCTTTCAAGCTTCGGTTCCCCTGCTCAAATAATGTTGCTAAGTATGAGGCATACTTGATTGGGTTGACCATAGCACTCAGCATGAGAGTAAAACATATGAGGGTTTTAGGAGACTCCAATCTTGTGGACTCTCAGGTGAAGGGTGACTTTGCACTAAGAGAGCAAAGTCTGGCATCTTACAGAACTTGGGCATAAAAAGTGGAGTAGAAATTCCAGATCTTCAGTGTGGAGTATGCCTAAAGGAGTGAAAATAGGTTCGCTGATGCATTAGCCACCTGGGATCCCAGGTACCGTTCAAAGGAAGGGGTACTCTGATAAATGTAAGCAAGCCGGAACATTTCATCATAAAGATCCTCAAAAGGATGTTCCCTGAAGAATTGGAATAGCAAGATTGGAGAAATGAGGCAAAAGGGAAAATGGAAAAGCTGGGAGGTGAAGGAAGCATAAAGAGCTAAAAAACTACACTATGATAGAAGGAGAGCTATACAGGAGGCTGCCCGGAGGAATCCTGTCAAGGTGCATCAACGAGAAAGAAGGGAAGCTAAGACTTAAGGAATTACACAGCCAGACTTGTGGGATTGTAGGAAAAATTAGCATGTACAAAAAGATGCAACACATGGGGTACTACTAGCCAGATATGAAAAAAGAGGCTGCAACTGTACAGGAGAAATGTCAAAGGTGTCAACTGTCAGTGGACAGAGAAGAAAGTTATGCCATATTTGTAATGGAAGATTGGAGAACCCCATTCATGGAATATTTGACTCAAAGGATCCTACCAATTGATAGGACATTAGCCCACCAACTCAGAAAACTCGCCATCAAATACTTCTTGCAGAACGAGATCCTATTCAAAAAGGGATACAATGAGGATCCTCTGAGATGTCTGAGGTCAAAGGAAGTCAGGGAAGTAGTCAGGGAAGTCCATTCTGGTGACTGTGGAAGTCACCCAGGGAAAAGGAGACTCTACAAGTAGTTGTTGCCAGTTAAGACGTGTCATGCATGCTAAGTACTTGGAGATGCAATCCACACTCACCCAAATATCCTACAAGATATGACAACACCGTAGCCCTTCCACACTTGGGGGCTTGATCTTATAAGGCCTATAAACCCTTCTTCCAATGGCTATATATGGATTTTGGCAGCCACTGAATATTTTACAAAATGGGTAGAGGCCATCCCTTTGAAAAAGGCCACTAGAGCAGTTGTAGCAAACTTCATTCAAGTGCACATCATTACAAGGTTTGGGATCCCTAGAAGATTGATCAGTGACAATGGGACTCCGTTCATAAACAAAGACATGAAAAACTTGACCGAAGCATATTACATCAAGCATGGAAGGTCTACACTGTACTACCCACAAGAAAACAATCAGGCTAAGGCTACTAACAAGGTGATACTGAAGATCCTTAAAAAAATGAAACATGAGTATGGGGGGAAAATGAAGTGACCACTTAGCAGATGTACTCTGGGCATAAAGAAGCTCTGTAAAGACAGCCACAAGATTTTCACCATTTTCCCTAGTTTATGGGACAAAAGCCATCAGTCTTATGGAGTTAGTCATCCCCACGCCAAGAGTAGTGCTTGAAGAAAACCAAGAAGGCACAGAGGACACAAATAATGCAAAGAGGTTGGTAGATCTAGAAGGATTAAAGGAAAAACGAGAAGTGGCCAGAAGGAGTCAAAGGTACCAGTAGAGAATGGCTAAGGCATATGCACAGACAGTACACCCAAAAGCCTTCATGGAAGGGCAACTGGTGCTGAGAGTAGTAGAACATGTGAGAAAGAATGTCCTAGGACCCTCCAAGTTTGCTCTGAAATGGGAAGGACCCTACATTATCAGGTAAGCCCACGATAGCGAGTATTACTACCTAACAAAGGAAGATGGGACAATCCTTACAAAACCTATAAATGGGAAATGGTTGAAACAATACTATGCATGAAAGAAGGAAATTTCGATACACCAAGACCTCTTTTTTGCCAGCTTTCCAAACTGCTAAGTGTTTCATCGTTCTTTACTCTTCCTTTTTATGTCATGAGCTTTATTTAGTTTAAGTCCCCTTTTGTTTAGGAACCCATGATAGAAGGACATTCCACGATCCTTACTATCTTTGACAACCCTTTTTGTGTTCCTTAGTATGGTAACTATGCTATGTTTCAATGAAATCTCTTTTCCTCAATCCTTCTTCTTCTTATTTATTTATTTTTTTAATGCACAATTGCGAAAATATTACATAACCCGAATCCAGGAAAATTTGGTAAGGGTACCTATGCCAGCGTAAAAAAAATAATAATAATAATAAGATATATATCTTAGCGTATGACCCAGGACCCATACCACAATAAGTTCAAGTACATGACCTAGGACCACGGGTAGAAGTAAGCGCCTGGGATACCTAGCCCAGTACTTGACCAAAAGGGTCTACCTGGTTCATGACTTGGGACTTGAAAATATATATATATATATATAAAATACAAACCAATGTACCTAGGTCAGTACCTGCGCAGCAACATAACCACCAGGGTATCTGATCCAAGACCTGCTGCAAGACTTGCAAGGACCATGGCCCAGGACTCAGTTCAAAAAAAGAGAGAAGCAATAAAATGAGAAGAGCATATCCACATGCTGTTAAAAAAATAGAAGCAGTCTTGAAAAAAAGAAAAAAAATCCACATTACCATAAAAAGAAAAAGAGGGAAAGAAGAAGTGTTCAGGAGATAGAATTTATACAGCCCAATTGTCTAAAAAAAATTTATACATCTGAACTATCTTAAAACCGGGGGCGGGGGCGGGGGCGGGGGGGGGGGGGGGGTTGTGGGGGGAAAAAGCTAAGGTATGAGGCCAGCTAGCAAAGAGCTCTATGGAGAGATGGTAGGAATAGTTGAGGAAGAAAGAACCCGCTGCCTTTTAACTTTCAAGTCCTGCAACGCCTTGTGAGCACGAGCTAAAGCCTCCTTTGCAGTAGCAATTTCAGCATCAAGAACCCTAGAGGCCTGTTTCTGGAATAGCAGGTGGGCTAAGGAATGCAGATACTCCAGCAAGAAGGATAAATTGAATTTGGCTTCTATGAGATCCTGCACCACTCCCCTCCATTCCAAAAGCTTCTTCTCGGATAAGGATTCGAGAAGAATCCCTCAAGGAGATTAGCACAACATATAGCAACTTCATCAAGATGTTGCCCAAAAAAACACCTCTCTTAAACCCACTGGTAAAGTCCCCACGGATTTTGAATAGCCCCTCCAACAATGGCAGACCCTTCATGGGCATAGAGAATCTCAGGAAAGTACCAAAAGGAGGTCCAAAAATATAAAAATGGCTCGCAGGGAAGCTGTTGAAGTCCAAGAAATCAAAGCAGGACAAAAAGACAGGAAGCCCTGATTTAGGATCTGAGACAGTCACCCCAAAAGCCTCCCCCATTATCACGTCTCCGCTTTCAGGAACTAGAGAACCTTCAACCCTCTTGATGGTTTGAGGGATCCCTGCCTAAGCTTCAAAAACTTGGACATCGGGAGCAAATTTCACAATTACCTCAGGAACTATGGGCTCGAGATCTTTAGCACCTGTATCAACACTTGCAAAAGCAGACAAAATTCAAAGAGGGGAAGAACAAAGGAAAATATGTAAAGTGGGAAAAGTAAGAGAAAGCTAGAGAACCAGTATCAGCTTCATGTAGCAGGGCCTCCTCCTCTTGCCCCTCTGATTTCCTAGAGGACTTTATGAAAGAACACACAGCACGTTGGAGAAAATGTGAGGAAACTTTGGCAAAATTGGTAAAAGAAGGGAAGGACACTGAGGGCTTCGCCATAGAAGGAAAAGGTAGGAGAGAAGTATGGAAGAAAGGGAGGAAAAATTAAATATAATGATAATAAGCAATTTGCACCTTCAGAACCCTCTGACTCCAAAAAAGGGGCGGCTTCATGAATAAATTGGGCTCTGGTTTGTCCTAAGAGAGGAAAGGAAAATGAGAACTCTCAGGAAGAAGGGATAAGAGGGATAAGAATAACCATTAATAAAGAATGGATGAGGCTCACCTACTTGTATGAATGAAAACGCACTCCCTAAGGACTTTTTGCCTAATGCAAGCTCAATTGTGGGCTTAAGTGGTGCAATTCTGGTAGGACTGGGAGTCTGTGTGGGCTTAAGATCTTAAGGAACAGGAGATTGAAAAGCCTTAAGGTCCTGAACAGCCAAGGGAGTATAAGGCAGAATGGGCTGGGCATCCTTCACTACTTGCCCGACTTCCTTAGTCACGTCACCACTAAGGGGCTCCTTTTCCGTGCCTTCGGGAACAAAAGATTGAATTGCTGTCACTGCTTCTATTGGGGTTTCACCAATCGTGGGAGGAGGCACCTCAACCTGTAAAAAAAAAAAAAATAAAAGGAGAGTATGTGGCAAAACATTAAAAAATGCATATGTGCACAGTACTAAACAAGGAAAGAAAAACAAGACAATAAAAAAGGCACAAGTGGAAAAAAGCCATACCACATCATTACCAGACGACTAACCCTTACCTCCCTTGGGGTATGACTACAAGAGAGGAATGACAATTCATCAGTTCTAAGAAAAAAGAGAGAAGCACAACAAGAACAATGAGATAATGCAAAAAAAAAATAATAATAATAATAAAAAAATAAAATGAGAGAAGAGGGAAAGAAGCCTTGCCCTTCTCTCTCTCTACAGATTCTCCAATGATCTTTTGTCTACTACAGGTACGCTTAGAGGGCCCTAAGGGAGACTAGGGTGTGAAATCAAAGGACCCCAAAGAACCCTGGGCTGAGGAACTCTAAGGAACCTAAGAGAAGAAGACTCTACCTTAGTTTTTACTCAGATCTTTGGGATGAAAGGGTGGCCAACTTCGTTGCCAACTGTAAAGGGGTCCACTCTTTCGGGTTCCTCAGAAATGACTAACTGCTGATGGGATTTTGCAGTCTTCCTCTTCTTAGTCTTAGGGCCAACCTCAGTACACTCCACGCTTTCTTCAAGATCGGCTCTTCTAACAGCCTTCTGTTTCATCTTTTTCTCTTTACCTTTGCCTATAGAAGTGGCAGCACCAATTGCCTCTACTGCCACTCTCTTGATTGGCACACCAGAAGAAGTACTAATAATGAGGTCACACCCTGACCAAGCCTCAAGAAAATCATACGCATAACATACCTAACCACCTCTAGAGGCATGCCACTCCATAAATCCTGTCTTGTTACTTATGACAGCCGACACAATACCAGCAGTAGGGAAGGATAGGTGTCTATTGGAGGTAGGAGTAGAAAGAATGCTAGGATCGGGAACCCTACCAATCTTATCAGAACCAACGTAATTCGAGAAGGACTTCTGAACTCTTCTCCAGTGAAAGGATGAAGTAATGGCATAGCAAGAATCGCCCTCGACTTCATCTCCATGAAGCAAATCTAATTGAGAGTAAATATGGCCTAAGAACATGGGGGTTAAGGGATACTGAACGCCCCTGACCAGTCTAATTGCCAAAGGAAAGAAAACAGACTTAACCCCATACCCAGGGAACTCACTAAATAAAAACTTACTGAGCCAAAGTGCCAAGAACCTAACTTCCCTAACTGCCTTGTCTTTCTCTCAAGAAAGGTTCATGACCCACTTGCCCATCCTAGCCAATTTCCCACCAGGAGAAGCGATACAACCACCAAAGTGATTGAATAATTTGTCTTCCACTTTGAGATCCTCGCTGGACAGACTAATGTTGAAAGGATTCTTGTCACCAAACACTGGGAGAAGGAAGTTATTGACTACATCCTTTAAGGTGATGGTATGCTTACCAACAAAAAAGAGGAAGGTGTAAAGAGAAGGGCACCAATGACGTACCAGATGTCTAAGGCCCATGGCGTCTCTAAAACCTTCAAGGTTCCTGGAGATTGCTATTGCTTTCATAATCCCGGCGCACTCCAGAAAACTAACAAATTCACCATCAGAAAGTTCCCTATCCACCCAAATAGGCCAGCCAGTGATCTTCCTCAGAATGAAGTCAAAGAAAATGGGAACCGCCTCTCGAGATCCCCGCCTGATCTGGATATCTAAAATAACTCTTAGATCTGGAACTTGGGCAGAACTGGCAAACCCCGACTGGTCGGAAAAAACCCAAGTGTGAGGGGAAGGAAGGGCCTCACCGTGAGGCACCTAAGGAAAAAACAAACTAAGGGTGTACTAGGGGTCCCATAAAGGGAAAGCTAGGTGCTTTGTGACCCCTTGCATGTCGCCCTAAGCAAACCTAGAGAAGCTTTCACCCTCAGAAGGACTGGGGGTGCACTCCCTCCTTTTTCGTGAGGAAGAAAAAGCCATGGAACGGAAAGTGCACTGGGAAAGAGGGAAGTCAAAGGAGTAAAGAACATAGAGGAAAGAACAGAGAAACATAATAATTGGAAGGGAGAAGATAAGCTCAGGAATACAAGTCTCTGGAAAGTAAAAAGAAAGTTTGAAATGATTGCAATAATGGTGCAAAGAGCAGTTGGGGAAGATAATGTATAGAAAGGCGCGCCAGTTGCCAATATTTAATTTTTTTTAGGGAGAAAGTTTTTAGCAGTTATTAATGGGGGTTACGGGGAACGAGGAAGGTGGATGAGGAAGTTTTTCCCTCCAACATTCAACTGCCACATTCTATGCAAAAGGGGGGAGTTACAAAAGAAGAAGAAGAAGTGTGACACGCAAAGAAAACCAGGGTACCCAAAAGCGGGAAAGATAGGGCCCTGAAGTTAATCAAAATAGTAGAGAAGGAACTCCTACCGTAAGTAAGGTTCTGGTCTACTCACACGTGGGCTGCAGGCAACCCACGAGCTCAGGGGGCTAAATGTTAAGGTCTAAAAAGTCACAGTGTTGCACCAAGGCCCAAAAGACATAAAGCATTGAACTCTATAAAAGATGAAGTACTTGAGCCTACGATAAAAAAAAAGAAAAAGAGATGGTAGGCCCAAATCCACTAAGGGTTCTAAAGAGAAACCCAAACCCACAAATTGGTAAGCCTTAGAATTTATGAAACGAAGAGAAGAAGGAAAGCCCAGCTCGCCAAGGGCAGGAATCGCTAGGTAGCCCAGTGATAAGAACTGGGCCAGGATACTTAGGGACTGCCAGGAGGCCGAGATCCTTGGGACGTGTAGTAAAGCCAAGATGAGATTAAGATAGCTCAAAGGGAGTGCTGAGAAACATGAGGAACAATAACATATACATCCTCATCAGCTACCCGGTGATTGCAGAAAGGAACCAAAAAGCTTGGGAACCAATGATTCATGAACAAGGGGCTGGTACCTCGGGGAACCCAAAAGGAAGAACCATGAAGGGAAGTAGCTGGGAAAACTTTCAATCTGGTAGGAAGGAATCGACTCACTTGGGAAAAATGACAAAGGGAAGGGCAGCCAAAAGTTGAGTTTGAAATGGATGGATCTAGAAGTCTTGAAAGAAGAAGACTTAAAGTCAGCTCTTTGGGACATACTGAAACGGAAAGGGAACAGTAGACTTTTGAGGAAGAAGCTCTAAAAGAAGAAGATAATAAGGAATGAGGAAGGGACCAGCCACCAATGTTGCTGACACAACATTGGTTCTGGTACCCAAGGAAGCAAATGAAAGGAATCAGTGGTACCCCTAGAACCCTAGGATGACACTATAAAAAGGGGAAGCAGCCAACAGTAAAAGGGGCATCTAGCAACTATGAATCAGATTAGAATCTTTGAGAAAGTTCTGTGAGAATTCAAAAAAAAAAAAAAAAAAAAAAAAAAGAGAGAGAGAAAAGAAAAGAAAATATTGCCCCGTATCCTATAACAGCCACTAGAGAACATACTCGAATTCAAAGGGATTTAAAAATTGCAAGTTTTAGGGACCTACAAAGCCACCGAAGTCTGTAATTTTTGAACTTATTTGGACATTGTAATACATCCTAGTGAGCATGGTGTACTATATAATTAAGCAAATAATGGAATATTTAACTTTCTTCTAAGGATACCTAACGTTTACTTTGTGTCTTTCTTTACTACATTGCTCCTTTATTGTTTCTTGCTGTTCAGTACATATGTTTCTTGTTTGCTAGTATGTATGTATTGTAGGATTTCTAGTCTGTGCACCACTTGGTTCGTAATCACTCCATTTAGCTGTGGTGAACCAAGCCCAGTCCCTTAAAACAATAACTAAAAGGTCTAGGGTCCTTGCTTTTACTTGGGCCTAGACACCGTCCAAAAAAGGACCCACACAATGAGACTACAAGATTATTGTAGCTTGTAACTGAAATCATAATACCAATAATGACATTGTCATAAAGACGACAAACAAGTAGAAGAGGTCTAGTCCAAATTAAAGTTTGTTGCTATCACCCATCTTTCTCCTTCATTCCATAATTTCTTCTCACTTTCTCTTTAATTGCAGAATTTCTTAGTATCACTAATTTTTTCCCCACATTCTTCGTTGAATGAATCTAAAGCCAACAACCCCTAATGACCAACATCCTTTTTGCCCTCATATAACTCCACCTCCTTAGACGCTAATTTCAAATGCATTTCAGAACCTTTGTTAAAGACTTTAGTTTCGAGCTGCAAATCCATCAAATACTCGCCAATTTTATTTTTAATAAAATTGTATGTATATTTGTGCATGAGAGAGAGAAAAAGAGGAGGGCTAGCTAAAGCTCAAGTTGTGAACTCATACAAACCCATGCCTTCAGAATCCAAATTTGTCATTGGAGTAAAAGAGAAAAGTAATGGTAGTCTTAACAAAAAAAATGTACCAAATTTTCTTACTGCGAGAGACCTATATATTATTTTTTAGGCACAATGAATTTCTTAATATTACGCTATTGACTTATTTTATTTGTTTCACACAAGCATGTCCTTTTTTTTTTTTTCCTTTTTTTTTTTTTTTTTTTTTTTTTTTTTTTTTTTTTTTGTTGTGGTAAATTGTAATAAATACACTAGCATGTCAATATTGGTCAAGAGTGCTAACGTTCCTTTATAATTTATCCACGGGATCCCTATTTTTGTCATAGAGTTTTCTAATTTATCCTAAATTTAGGAATATTGATACTATCTCATAAATTAATCATGGGCAAGGTTTATTACCCAAAAAAAGGGGCAAGATAAGCACAAAATAGAGTCAAAATATAGATTTGTATTTTGTATCATACTAAAAGAATAAAATTTGTTTTCTTTTAAGTGTATAAATAATGGCTATAGTTTTTCATTCTTATATTAATTAAATGTTACAAGAATTTCATGTTTTTCCTAAAATAAATAATAATGTTCAAATAACGCACAAATGCAATTCAATTTATTTATAGTACACTAATGTAATTCAATTTATTTATATAACAAATAAGAGAAAGGAAAAAATTATCAATAAAATCTTATTTACGTTTAATTTAGTTTTTTAGATATAAATATAAGTTAGTTATTACTATATAAATAAAAAATAAAAAATAAAAAAAACGGGAATTACCATTTCTATAATACTTATCTCACTCATCTTTAGAGAAACTTTATGGACTCTTCCTCAGGGGCTTCTTTTGGCCTTTCGATTGGGGGTGTAAAACTTTTTGAGTTTTTTCATAGTGTTAGTTTTTTTCATGAACATAGGGATGAAAATTTTGCAGCTCACAACTTTACTAGGCATATTCTTTATGTCACAAGACTTACAACTCACAAGTTCACTTGTGTTGATAGAAAGAAAAAGTATAGGACCACAAAATTTGTGATAACTTCTTGCCACAACTGTTTGGTATGGTATGATTGGTTATGAAAAAATAGTGAATTTATATGTAAGTGATGGTTATTAAGCATTCAATGTCTACCACGTCAAAATTGAGACAAAAAAGTTGTAGACAATTTTGTGATCTTAAAACTACTCTGATAGAAAAAGTCCCACGACACATCTTAGTTGTTTTTCAAGCCGCTTTCTTTTTATTTATATTTTTTATTACCTATTGTTAACTCAACTAGTAAAGTTTTTTTAATTATTGAATAAGAAATGTGAAATTTGAACTTGCTTACACCAAAAATTCATTAATGTCGTAGTGTGGTGATAAAAACAATTATTATGAATTGAACCCTTTTTATTCCATTTATCAAAAAAAAAAAAAAACTCTAGGTTGCAATTACATAAGGAAATAATGAATTTGATGTCGTTAATTAATTTTCAGGCATTACACAAATGGTTCCCTCAAAAGAAGAAGAAGAAGGTACTGCACAAATGAAAAAAAGAAAAAAAAAATTCTGACTCGTTTAACCCACTGGGTTTGACCTACTTAATCCAGTCCGTTTGGTTTCCCAATTTCTACTTCTATGTTCACTGTCTTTGTTATTCCTGCAAATGGACAAAAGCGATAGAATTACTTACGGGCAAGTTCAAGGATGAAGAAGAATAAGTTGAAGAAATTTAAGCAGAAGATCGCAAGAAACGTTAAATTAAATTGTATGAAAGAAAACGTTATAAAAATTGTCATTTTAGACTGATTTTTCCATGCCATTCAACATAAAATTATGTACTGTTTTATCAAGGCAACTAAATTTTAATATTCATTATCATTTGAAAGTAATTTACTTCCTTTGAAAAATGCTTAAGAACCCTTCTTTGTCTTGTCTCCCTAATTCATCAAACACAGGATTAAATACTCTCAAATTAATTAAACTTACTCATTTTGTTAACATATAAGTATCACTTTTTTTATTATGTTGGTAGAATCTTAGGAGAGTATCTTTCCCCTGTAGTGCAGGATCTTCTGTTAGTAACAGTGCTGGCTCTACAGGTAAACAATTGATGCGGTCGCCTAAGGTCCTAAATAGAAAAAATGCCCCAAATTTTAATTTAATTAAGCTCAAATATTAGTCATTATGTAAAATAAATTTTTTTATCAAGTAGAATTGTTACGTTCACAATATTTTTACAACAAATTCTAAGTAATAAGATATCAGAGGCTATTACTTATTCATAACAAAATAAATAATTTCAGTAGTGAGTTCAAATTAGAGCCAGTAACAACTTAATAATTAGGATTTGTTGTGAAAAATATTGTGAATGTAGCACATCTAAAAAAAAAAAGCAATACACAAAAAAAATTCACAACATTTTCCACAATAATTGAGTTAACAAACTTTTATTAGTTTTTACCTAGGTCCGCCACTAATATTATTCTTTTATTTACCACTATCAATCTACCATATCAACAGGTGTGAAAGTTTTGTTAATTTTTTTGTGTCTACAGACTTTCTAAAAAAAATCAACATTATTCATGTTAGTTAATAATAATTTTGCATCTAAAACAAGATAGTAGAATTTAAGTAAATTTTTTTTTTAAGTCATATTTAAATATATAAAAGGCCTCAACTTCAGTTTTCACCTTAGGCTCCTAAATATCTCAAGCCGCCCCTGATTAGTACATTAATAATCTCATGGTGAGCATGGAAATTTTTAGGTTACACTTCTTCTGTGACCTGTCATGCTACAGCAGGAAGTTTTTAGAATCTTGTACCGATTTTGCAGGTTCTCCTTAGTGGATTTAGGTAGTACGAATTATAGTACTTTTGTTTTCCTCAAACAGGTTATAGTTTAGGGAATCTTTGATTCATGCCTTGGAGGTGATTTGCTACTTATGGATTTCTAAATCCATCTATTAATCTGTTGCTTAAGAATTAGATTTCTTCAAATTTGAAGTTAAGGAGTGCTGCTGATGCTCTCTGAAGTGTCCTTTCTGCTACCGTTGGCTATCCAAGAGTAGGTTGTTAAAAATTTAAAATGCAAACTCAAATTTCCTAGGATTTTGTGATTCATGACTGTCGTATTAAGGGAAAAAAAACAAACCATATTTATGGGTTGGACTCTTAATTTTGTATATTTGGATCGACTATGTGATTGATTCCATTCATGGGCAATTACACCAGTTGGATCTTAATACTCGTGTGCCAAATTTACTTGGTACTGTGCTTTCTTATATATATTGTAGTAGCTCACAGAATATTGCCTCTATCAGAGGAACCAGTATGACCATATATTGTTGACCCTTGGCTATCAATGGCAATTAAATTGATCATCTTTCTGATTTGTCAGAAGGTGTATGTTTCTGTACTAATCCTGCAAAAAATTTCAGCTAGCATGCTCTGCTTATTTCATCCACTCTGACCATTGCATACAGTTATAAGGGGAGTTAAAAGGGGAGTCATGGTTAGTTAAGGGTATACCACTAATTTGTAACTTGTCAAACATCTACAACAACTATCCACATCCCTAAAATCATTATATCACATGACTTATAAGAAGCCCTTTGTAGAATAGTTTATTAAAGTTGGCCATTCATAAGCCTTCCGTTACTTTGATAAACACAACCATCATCTGTATTTTGGGTTGTGTACCCTGATGATAATTTTTTGGCCTTCTCTTACGTAGACCTTCCCATTGTTCCACATATAGTTGAAGTTCTTCAAGCCAATCATGGTTTTCCAATGGGCTTCTATTAACTAATTCCTTTTATAGAGCTTAAAGGGGTCCCATTATTAGGACATCCGTACAGCATGGATAAAGATACCAAATTTTCACAAAGAGTTCAGGTATTTACATAATGTGATTGATTGGGATGTACCCTATACTTAATGGATCCATAGGATTGCCTACATAGGTTTTATACCATTGAAGTGGTGTATTCCTTGCAAGCATGTGGCAATGGGACATTCCTTTGAATTTTTCTTTGTTTATAAGTCTCCGTGTGCCTTATTAACCACTTACCTCAAAAGGCCAACCAATTTTACCTCAACCATGCACCACATAATTAACCAATTCGGTCGTTTGGTCCATCACCAAGGATCTCAGAACCTAAAAACACAAGGATCAAGCCTATCAATAACAAGACCTATTACAAAGTACGTCATCACATTGTCTCCATAAATCGGAAAGATCTCTAAGATTAAATCAAAGTTCTAAAGCCTAACTTGACTATCCCAAGACACCCATTCTCATAGGGAATCACACAAGGATACTAGAAACTCATAGAACCATCACACAACCAAAGCATTTTAATTCCCAACCACAAAAGAAAAATGTGCAAAAATTAACATAATACAAAACACATCACTTTTATATGGAGTAGCGAGTCACATGAATTTATTTTGGGTCACCAAGCCAAATAAAAAGCCATAATAAACATTAATGAAGTATTACACATAGCAAGTGATAGGCCACAAATTGAATGACCCCTTGTGATTTAAACTAATTAATTAATTTAAGCCAAGTTATTAATTAATCAATTTATCATGCAAACGCGTGGCAGCACAAACAAATCACCGAATAACTAAATATGCAGCGGAAAATAAAAGACACGGTGATTTGTTCACAAATGGGGAAAAACCCTAACGGCAAAAACCCCACCGGGTGATTTCAGGTCACCACTCCCGAAACTCCACTATTATCAAATCAAGCGGTTACAAATAAGGAATCCCAAGTACCTTACCAACCTACAGTTGAACCCTTACCCCAATACCCAATTGGACTTGATCTGTAGCGACAGTTCCCACCTTTGATGCACGGCTCCCAAGTACGTGACTAACCAGATGCGCGGATCCCAGTACGCGACTTCAATCACCAACTTTAGAATGAGAGGTTGGCTGCAGAGTTCTTCAGATCATCCTATGCATGAAGATCAGGAAGATGCTTGGTCACAAAACCCTAAGGTGCACAATACACAGCAACTTCTTGAAGAAGATGATCTAGGTTAAGAACTTCGTCTTAGAGCACAATTTGCTTGAACAAGGATTGCTCAATGCTTATGCAACTTGTGTCTATGTTGACGGCTCTTAAAACACTCCTTAAATATGTTTAGGGTTAGAAGAAAAGAAGGCCCAAAAACACATTCACGGATCCCAAGAAAATCAGATAAGAATTCTGACTTTTTAATTCTCGACAGCTAGCAGGTGTCGAGGTAGGTGTCGAGCAGGTGTCGAGCTTTAAAAATTCTGCACTTCAACTTGCTTTTTCTTGGACAAACTTGATGACTTCAACACTTGATCTTGAAACATAGTTTCTTGAAGTATTAAATACACCTAGAACTACCCAATTACAAGTAGAGTGCGTTTTGTCAAAGGATTAGCCAATTTACATAAAATATGACATATGTTCCTAACAAGTAAACACATATGTCCTAACAATCTCCCCCTTTGGCAATCCGTGACAAAACCACAACAAACAAATGAACATATGAGAGAAGTCATAAATCACTCAACTCATATTCACTTGTTAAATACAATAAAATCTATCCTAACACAAACTCTTGAAGAACTTTGCAAAAAGAGAGTTTATGGCAAGTAGACTTTGACAACCTGTATTTCTGAAACACTTTTAAACAAAACTCATCAAGGCATCTTGTGTGAAACAGAAATAATTAGATTGCATACAAATATAAAGAACATGTGTATAAAGAGAGAAAAGAAACAACACATGAAGAGATAGGTGAAAGAAAAACATACATCCACATATATAGAAAGATAAGTACAATGTATGTAAAACTGATATACAAGACCAATGTATCTATAAAGAATGAAAAGAAAAGATACATCAAAAGCCTCACTACATCCCTCAAAAAGTATGAACACTCCCCCTATCAAAAATGTCCTATACTAACTCTCCCCCTAAGATGACTACTCTCATAATCCCAAAACTACTCCCCCTTTTTGTCACGAGTGACAAAGGGTAGAGTGTCATGTAGACATCTCATCAGTAGAGCTAGCATCTCCATCATCATCATCAGAAGCATCATCGTCATCACCATCATCATCATCATCCTCAGCATCAGAATCTGAAGCAACTGGAGGAGGTGGTGGAGGAGAAGCCTCAGAAGCAAAACCACCCATGGTCGCCTGCCGTCGCGCAATACGACCAACACGAACGTTCACCTGATACAACTCAGTGGTGAGTGTATCAAGGCGAGCATCCATGCGCTGCAGCTGCGCCATGATATCTCCAAGAGATACATCGCTGGAGGAAGGAAGAGGAGTCGATGTAGATGGAGCAGATCTGGATGGAGCCGAACGAGAGGGCGGAGTGGAATCCGGTTGTCTCGACCTGAACTGTGCCTGACTACGTTTTATGGTAGCGGCATCTATGGCAGATATGTGTGTGAAGTGGTCGGACACAGGGAAAGGGATGGAGAAATGACGTAGAATCCTCGTGATAGCGGAAGGAAAGATAAGCTTATCACGGGACACCGCATCTAAATGAACATCTATGATAGAGAAAATGAAGTGGGAAGGAAAATCTATCATAAGATGCTCAAGTAGAGAAAGTAAGAAACGAGCACGAGGCTCAGTGATAGAGTTATAATGAGAGAGAGGATGAAGTACAAAAGTCATCACCATGTTAAGGAACCTATGACCTTTAGCAAAAGGTCTACATGATGTGTACATATGCTCACCCCACTCAGAAGGGCACTCACAAAAGGCAGAAATGAGCTCATCCTTGGACACAGTCCTCAGTCGCTCACAAGTAGGATAGTCAGGAAACTCTATCCTAGGGACATGAAGCACATCCGCAACCAGCTGCGGTGTGACAGCAATGCGCGTACCTCGAATGCGAGTATGAAAGAGAGGTACTGAACGATCAATCCCGTACATGTTGGAGTAAAACTCCTGAATAAGTACAAGAGGACAAGTGACCGGGACGTCACACAGTGACTCCCATCCCCTACTGTGAATGACAGAGGGAAGGTCAGTGTCGGCGAAGTCCGCCAGAATGACTTGGCGTTCCGAATGAACACCTCGTCTAGAAAAGTTCTCAGTAAATGCCTTTTGGGCATCTACATTACGGAACCGAAGAGTATGAGGAGCAGTATCAGAGGAAGAAGAAGCTCCAGAACGCAGAGGGTTCCGAGCCGGAGTGGATTTACGTTTAGGTGCCATAGATGCAACTAACGTAAAAGAAAGAAAAAAGAGAAAGAGAGGGAGACAATCAGAAAAGTACCAAACAGTTCAAATATGACAATATCTTGAACAAAAAGGACGTATGCATGGGAATGCATGGTCATGTGACATGCAAACATAAAAACATCATGGGCTCAGCCCAATCCAAGCCTAGCAGCACACATACAAGAATCACACAACTAAATGCATGAAAATATCATTCTAATGCACATGGAATGCAATGCATGACATTTTAAACACTTTTTATTGAAATCCCAACCCAAAATTTCAACAAAAACTCAAAGATTTTGAAAAACCCAAAAGTTTTCAAAAAAATCCCAAAACCTAAGATTTAAATCATGAAATGCATGAAAAGGAATGTAAAAGAAGATCATACCACTTGATTTGAAGCAAGAAATGCTGAAAATCACTTGGGATGAAGATTGGATTGAAGAAAAATGGTTTGGAAGTGGAACCGCCTCGGACAGATCGAAGAGAGATCGAGAAATGAGAAGAAAATCGCGACAGAAGCATTTATAGTACCTTCAGTAAATCTCGACAGCTGAGGTGTCGAGAGGTATCGAGATGCTGTCGAGAAAGGTGTCGAGAGAATATGCCTTCGACAGCTAAGGTATCGAGGAGGTATCGAGGTACCAAACAGCTGAACCAACACCAGAATCTCGATCGATCGACGTGGTGTCGAGAAGGTATCGAGAAGACAGAGAGAATCTCGATCGATCCACCAGGTGTCGAGGAAGTGTCGAGATTGCGATAAGAAAAATGCTTTAGAGGCTCGACAGATGATCAGGTATCGAGGAGGTATCGAGAAGGTGTCGAGCCAGCTATGAAATGCAGTTTTTCGAGAAGTGAAAAACACAGACATGAATGCAATCAAGACATGCACCTCAACCATGATCCAACCAACATAAAAAGCTCTCAATTAACATCTCTCAATGAAAAATTAAGCACATGGATCTCCCAAGAACACACACACACACTAAACAAGTCTAACAAATTTTATATTTCAAAAATAAGTCATGACAGTTTAGTGAGCATACAAAAGCACATGTAAAACCTTTGTGATGGCCAAATCACATTGTACTTGCACATGTATCAAAAGTAGCAAAGAATATTGCGTGTTGTGTGTGAAAAACATCGCAAGATTGCACAAGTGTATACATGTTATGACGATCTGAGATATGAGAAAATAACTTTAACTCACACACAATCATAACTGTTTGATGGGGACTATCACCTTTGAGGTACATCCTATAACTCCCACATCTCCTAGAATACACGCTTGCAACCATTTTAAAGCATTTTTAATATTTTTGCTTTTATTTCTTTGCATATTTTCTTTTTAAGCATATCATATATGGGTTTATGAGAAAGAAAAGAAATACCCATTGATATTTGACATTTCAATTTTGCTATGCCTAAGCACACAAATGTCATTGACATCACACTTTTGCTATGCCGAAGCATACAGATGTCATTAATGATTGGCGGGCAACAGTGGTGAGATGGTTATTTATGCCTTTCTCTTAGAATTTTCTAGTCCTACCCGTCAAAAAGAGTGATATGAGTGTTAAATCTAAGAAATAACCTAATCTTACTCATCACAAACACGAGCCACAAAGCTCACTTGCTTAGTTGTGCATAAGGATGCTCATCTAAGCTACAAGAGATACAAAGTTTAGAAAACTTTGTTTCATTGGCCATCTAAGGTACACAAGTACCAAAGTACACAAAACACACACACTGTTTTTGTATTTTTCAATTTTTTCAAATTTTTTTTTTTATTTTTATATCAAAAACAAAATAAACAAAACTGAAAGTAAACACACAAAAACATGTTAACAAAGCAAAACAATGCATAAAACTAGACTGACTCAATTAAAAATGCAAAACACACATGCAATGCAACAAATAAGAAGAATAAGAAGGGAAAAGAGAGTGATGAAATCACTTTTAGTCCTTTTTCTTCCACTCCTTGGAAGAGCCTTTCCTTTGATTAAAACCTTGAACCGGCGGTGAGGGGGAAGAATTGTAACCGTTCAAGTTCGAAAGGAACATGATGGCTTTCAGAAGATCTCCAAGAGGAGCAAGAGAGGATTGAAGCTGACTTTGGCTTCCAGATGCTGTCATACTGTTACTCTGTTGGGTGGCTAGCCACTTGTAGCAATTAGGTCGAGTATGACCGGCAGCTCCACAATGATAACAGAGATGCTGCTTCCTTTGTTTAGGCTTTTGAGAGTTAGCCTTCTTATCCCTAGGGAGTTTAGCATCTTTCTTTTCTAACTTAGGGGGTGCTCCTAAGATAGATTTTTCTTTGTCTATGTTCTCACTAGCTAATTCAGTTTTATCATCAGTGTTCTCAATTTTAACAGTATCAGCAGGTGGAACAAAAACAGTAGAACTAGTAGAAGCAGAATTAGAGATAGAGAGACCATATCCTAAACCTGTTCGATCTGAAGCAGATTTCTGGTTGCTGAGCATCTCATTAAGTTTTGCACTTGAAGTCCTCTCCAGTTGAGCTCTAACTTGAAACAGTTCTGCTTCAAGCTTTTTGGTCTTCTCAGCCAAGAAGTTATTCTCAAATCTCAGTGCACCAATAGTTTGATTCGCCTCATCAAACTTTGTGGACAATTCTTCTCTGTCGAGTTCCACATCACTGAGCTTCTTGGTGGCCAGCCTGTATAACTTCTCATGCTTTTCAGAAAGCTTGTAAAGCTTTTCATAGGCTGAATGGATATCATCTTTGTCATCCATCTTTTCACATTCAGTGTCCACCAATTCTTCTTCTTCTTCTTCAACAATCCCATCAGTAGAATTGACTGAAGCTGTGAAAGCATTTAGGATTCCGTCATCCTCATCATCGGAATCATCTTCAGGCTCAGTGTCACTAAGGGTTGCAGCTAGAGCCTTGCTTTTCCCAATGCTCTTCAGATAAGTAGGACACTCATTCTTCATGTGTCCAAACCCGTGACACCCAAAACACTTTGGTCCTGCAGGAACAGTGTACTGACCGCCATCCTTGGCATTCTTCCTTCCCTTGTCTTGGCTCTTGAACTGTGAAGAACTGGATTGCCTGCGGTCTTTCTCGAAGCTCCTTCCATTGGCATTCTTCATAAACTTCTTGAACTGCCTTGTAATGTAGGACTTCATCTTTGAATCTTCATCATCGGAAGATTCATCTGTATCACTGCTCTTAGCCTTCAGGGCCATGCTCTTGCCCTTGCTTGACTTGCCTATTCTTGATAACCCTAGCTCGTAGGTCTGCAAGTTCCCAACTAGCTCAGTCAAAGGAATTTTATCAATGTCCTTTGATTCTTTAATTGCCGTAATCTTGGCATGAAATCTCTCAGGTAGAGATCTGAGCACCTTCCTTACAACCTTGGGTTCAGGGATGGTTTCCCCAAGATTGAAGGCTGAGTTCACTATGTCTTTCAGTTTGGCATAGAACTCATCGAACGACTCATCCTCCTCCATCTTAATTTCTTCAAAGCTAGTAGTGAGCCTCTGTAGCTTTGAATCCTTGACAGCCTTTGTTCCTTCATAGGTTGTCTGGAGGATGGTCCACGCCTCCTTGGCAGTTTCTGTTGAGGATATCTTCTTGAACTCCTCATTGGTGACAGCGCTTAATAGAGCATTCAGCGCTCTGCTGTTGAAGTTCGCCGCCTTGATCTTGGCTTCATCCCAATCAGCCGGCGCTTCTTTTGGCTTTGTCCAGCCAATCTCCACAGCTTGCCACACCTTCTCATCTAAGGATTGCAAAAAAGCTCTCATGCGTACTTTCCAGTAGGCATAGTTAGTCCCATCAAATAAAGGAGGTATTATTAGAGATTGTCCTCTATCCATGACAAACAGGGGTCAATGGATCAAACACAGCAAAGATTAAACCTAATCAGAGTGTGCCTGCTCTGATACCACTTGATAGGCCACAAATTGAATGACCCCTTGTGATTTAAACTAATTAATTAATTTAAGCCAAGTTATTAATTAATCAATTTATCATGCAAACGCGTGGCAGCACAAACAAATCACCGAATAACTAAATATGCAGCGGAAAATAAAAGACACGGTGATTTGTTCATGAATGGGGAAAAACCCTAACGGCAAAAACCCCACCGGGTGATTTCAGGTCACCACTCCCGAAACTCCACTATTATCAAATCAAGCGGTTACAAATAAGGAATCCCAAGTACCTTACCAACCTACAGTTGAACCCTTACCCCAATACCCAATTGGACTTGATCTGTAGCGACAGTTCCCACCTTTGATGCACGGCTCCCAAGTACATGACTGACTAGATGCGCGGATCCCAGTACGCAACTTCAATCACCAACTTTAGAATGAGAGGTTTGCTGCAGAGTTCTTCAGATCATCCTATGCATGAAGATCAGGAAGATGCTTGGTCACAAAACCCTAAGGTGCACAATACACAGCAACTTCTTGAAGAAGATGATCTAGGTTAAGAACTTCGTCTTAGAGCACAATTTGCTTGAACAAGGATTGCTCAATGCTTATGCAACTTGTGTCTATGTTGACGGCTCTTAAAACACTCCTTAAATATGTTTAGGGTTAGAAGAAAAGAAGGCCCAAAAACACATTCACGGATCCCAAGAAAATCAGATAAGAATTCTGACTTTTTAATTCTCGACAGCTAGCAGGTGTCGAGGTAGGTGTCGAGCAGGTGTCGAGCTTTAAAAATTCTGCACTTCAACTTGCTTTTTCTTGGACAGACTTGATGACTTCAACACTTGATCTTGAAACATAGTTTCTTGAAGTATTAAATACACCTAGAACTACCCAATTACAAGTAGAGTGCGTTTTGTCAAAGGATTAGCCAATTTACATAAAATATGACATATGTTCCTAACAAGTAAACACATATGTCCTAACAGCAAGGAATACTTATAAACAATTATCACAACCACAAGTCAAGTAATTGCAATCTCATAACTCATTGAGGTCATTTGTCACACACTTTACATGCCTACATCATTTAAACAACTCTATAGTTCACATTTTCATCTACTATCCGCAGATCTACACTCATTTTTGAATGTCACAATACCATTCAAAGATGCAAGGAAACCCACTTTTAAAATCAAACGAATTTAATTTAAATTCACAATCGCAAGTACAACAAAAACCATATGGTTGTTCAAGGAATCCCAACCCTCAAATTTAATTTTCACCACCCCCTTACCTGCCATACATCAAAATTAATGGGTAAGCATCAAACTAATTTCATGAAAATATCACACAAACCCAAACTCATAGGTGTCCTGAATTGGAACTCCCAACCCTTAACTTGAGATTTTCGGCCTTCCAACCAAGACCACCTTCCATGTTAAATCAAACAAAACCCCAAGCCGCACTATTAACTTAAAATCATTTAGATCCGCCATTAATAACAAACATGCATATTGTCCAAAAATGGAGAAGTGGAGGGTCTACGTAAGGTGAATGGAGAGGGTGGGGTGTTGTGGAACAATGTGGAACACTTGTCCTCTTGAAATATCTTAAGGATTATTTTACAAAAATGCACTCACTTAAATATATTGTCCAAACCCCCTTCCTTTTCTTTAGTGGGCTGGGGCGTTACAATAGGTTGCTTCAAAGTTTAAAAGATCATCTCTAGCGCATGATCTGGAGTTGAGGAAACCACCAAATGGGGTGTCATAGCCATATAGGTGAAAAACTACACACGACATGCAATATGCTAATCCCATTAACTAATATATCAAACCTTAATTGAGATAATACATAGATTCTCTAGATTGGACCATTCAATGGCACCAATATGTTTACTGACCAAATTATGAAAATAACTAATGGGAAGGAAACTTAAACAATGACATTGAGCTTGAACCATGGCTTGATAAGATACAGGAGAATTTCTCTACTTCCATGGCTAGTACGATTGTTGTCCATTGGTCTGTTCTCAAAAACCAAGACCACCAAAAGTTTTGGTCTGTTCTCAAAGCAAACCCACCAAAGGGAACCATTCACAGCTGTTACTAAATAGCATATAACACCAGAGGATACCACAAAATTACCCAAATCAATACCATTTCATACTATAAAAAAGAATATTGCCAATACTATGGCCAAGTTCAACACCATGTATACATAGACACCACTTAGTTGCAACTTGCAAGACAATCCCTAGCTCCTACCTTCACTCAAGTAATTAATTCAGAACGTAAAGAAGGAGAAGAATAAACGACACAAATCTTAGATACTAGCACCAATCATTTCATATACCATTAGAAAAGCCACTCGTGCAACATGTATGCTGGGATAAAGTCACTAATTCTGAATGGTATTTGCTTGAATGAGGCCATCTCTAATCTGTGAAGCAATGTATTTCACAGCACCTGGTCCGTGTGTGATGACAATGCACCAACTTCTTTCATTGTGTCTAAATATTGAGTCACCAGAACCAAGTCCATGACATCCTTTGACGTAGTCCCAAGTACATTTACAGAGAAAGCAAACACAGTCCCTCAGCCCAACTTCAATGGTCTGATGCTGGCATGCTTACCATGCTCAGTCTCCCTTGGCATGTTTTATTTGCAGGATTTTTTCTGCTTCAGCCTTCTCGTTCCACCACCTTCATTCTTGCAGCTGTTCATCAAATGTAAAAGGCCAATGACAGGTTAATTAGTATTCAAGGAAAAAGAAGTCAAACTTACTCAGAGAGAGAGAGAAGAAACAATGTTCAATTCAAAATGAACACTTACCGGCATTTATCTGACTCATAGTCCTCTTCACATGTTCATCAGGTTCAGTGTCCACAATAACTGTTTGAACAATCTCAAATCCATAAGCTGACTTGGCCTATGCATGTAAAATTCAAAGATATTAAAAAGAGGCAGATTTACCTTGTAACTTGACTAATACTAAACCAGATTAGCGGACAGAGAAATTCCTTTTCGAGTTCCTCTTCCACATCTTTCGCAATCTAATTCTTTTCTTCAAAAACAGAATCCAACACCAACTTAGGAACACTTGCTCTAATAACTAGAAGAATAGGGATATAAGCCTGTTAGTCTCTCCAAACGATATACAAATAAGTAAAATTGTCTCCAATGGAAACTATGACATAACAAGTATTGCATTGATAGTGACTAAAAACCATTCCCAACCTCAAAGACATTATTCTACACAGCAAATTTCATAGCTACTGTAAGAATTTTTTTTTCTCTTTTTCCGTCACTATCCACCATTTGTCCTCATAATATTCACATCAGATACATTACCTCCATGGTCCTCTCCACATGAACATTATTGTTAATATTATCACTTTTCCAAGTCCAAGAAAGCATATCATATACATAGTTAATCACGATGCTTTAAGCAAATCATAAAGAACATTAAAACATTAAATAATTATCCTATATAGCTGTTTCACTAAGAATAGAAATTTCAAAATTTTTTTAGCATAAACTTCAAAAAATCAACGTCAGGTTAGAAAAGAAGTCCATACTTCTCAGCATGAACTTCAAAGGTCAATATCAAGTTAGAAAACCCCAGACTTCTCAGAATTTATTTATTTTCCTAACAAATACGGACCCATGAGACCTTATTTAATAGTAAAGGATATGTCTCTTTTAATTTCATTATTAAGACTAACATGGTGACTTTCAACTTCAAGGTCCAGTCACACATCCATACCATCAAAGACATAGGATTGGATCTGTGCTTTGGTGTTGCTGAGTTTGTAGAAAGCATCAGTAGCTTTGTCTGACTAGGCCCGGTATTGAATAGAAGTAACAACAGAAACAAACACATTATCCCGAAAAAATATATGAATATATAGATCAGAAGCCAATGAGGGATCATACTTTTAAGCATATAAAATAGTTTTAAAAAAAAATGATAGGGCTTAGCCTAAAATATTCGTGCTTTACTGCTTTTAACTTAAAAAATAAAAATAAAAAGTTCCAGATCAATTCTGCAGTCACTCATGGTTTGACAACAATTAAGCAAAACACATCTTCAGACAAACATTTCCTGAAAATCAGTATGATACTAATTCTTTCCAATCAGTTTTGGTTTCCCTTGCTTCAAACCCAGAAAAGAAGAAACGACATTTATACAGAGACAAACTGATTGTTTTACTCTATCTGATTGCTACAGAACAGAAAAATTATTGTAAATTGCATATTTAAAATGTTACCTTTGTCTTCCCATATAATTTCCAAATTATATGATTCTATTTTTCACACTATTACTAATTCAAAAAAATTAAATCCATCTAAGACCCAATGATACTATGTGGCTATCAGACAAAACAGTAGTTGACAAGCATTTTCCAGCTAAATTCCTAAGAAGAAAAAGAAATGAGAAATTAAGGCAAAAAAAAAATATATGCAACAAACCTTTTGTCTTTGTTTCACATCAAACATCCAGCTGCTGCACACACAACGAAAGGTGGCCAGCAAACTGCTGTCCCAAAACCCAAGGCAAACAATGGCATCCGGGCTCAAGCACATTATCAAACTTCCCGGGAGCTGTTCTTTATTGTCAGTTTAAGGATATTTGGAAAAAGAAAAGTATTTCTCTTTTCTTTATTTCTTCCTTTTTCTTTTTTTTTGTTGTTGAAATTTTTTGACAATTTGAGGAAACGAAAACAGCAAAAATGGAACGTATCTCTATCTTTAACTTTCTAAAGCTTTCCCCAAAACTAATATGTACTCTAGAATCTTATTGATAGACTCCTCTCGACATATAAAAATGTAAAGAGGTACTTACTCTTCTAAAGTCTATTTCTTACATTTTACCCAAGTTTCATTTAAGAATCATTATACACAACCAATGATCAAATCCTAAGCCTTAAACTGTTGCTAAAACCCTTAGGTGAAAAGACTCCTGATATTAACAAAAATATCTTAAAAAAGAGAGAGAGGGAGTAGGAAGATTAAGGATCAAGAACGGACCAGCATAATGCCATCTCTGGACAATATCAGCGCACGTAACTATCCCAGGACAAGCCTTTTCAAGCTCCTACTTGATGAAATCAATTTTATCAAAATCCTTTAAGGTCTGAAATAGTTTTTATTACCATTGCTGTCATCCAAAAGGATGGAAGCATCACAGTCCAGATCAAAAAAATCCCACAAAACATTGAGGCCAACAAATTAATACTTAAAACTAAATGGCAGGATTAAATGGGAATAATGAATTGATACTCCCAAAAATCAGAACATACATTTTTATCAATGGTTGTGGAATGTCGGCCAGTGCTCTAAAATATGAATGAATGCTCTCCCTCCATCCTGTTAAAGAGAAAGAAAGGGCCACCAGCCTGTGATGTAAAGTATAGAAGTTTACATCAGAGCACTCCAATAAAAAGAGTTACTAAGAGCTGTTCTTTATTGTCAGTTGAACTGAATTTGGAATAAGAAAAGTATTTCATTTTTTTTTTTTTTTTTTTTTTTTTTTTGATGTTTTAGGCCTGAAAAACCATAACAAAAAAGTTCCTGAAACAACTAGTAAAGTTTTATGTAACAATTTGTGGAAACAAAAACAGCAAAAATCACTAGGAACACATTTTCAATTCATTAAGTTTCTAAGCTTTCCCCACAATCAATATGTACTTTAGAAACTAATTGATAGAGTCCTCAACGTATAAAAATGTAATGAAAATGCCAACCCTTTTAAAATCTGTTTCTTACATTTTCCCCAAGTTTCATTTAAGCATCATCATCCATCTAGAGTCAAATTTTTCACAAGTAAAACTTTTACATTCCATACACAGGAATGAATTTTCGAATGCTAACCATGGATCCAGCCAAAGGCTAATGTCTAAACATACATTATAGAACATATTAAATGCATTAATAGGAAGTACCCCACCTTCCACGTCATTTCTATTTTTCCAATTTGTGAATAATCTAAAGCCAAACAATTTCTTAAGTAGAACAGTAAGATCTAATTACACTTTAAGCTATAACATTAATTTTCAAAGACAGGCATTTCAATAATTTCCCTAGTTCCATAGCTGCATGACTGTGACCCAAGTTACATAATGGCACATTCCCTAAAGCACATAAGGTCGATAGTTAAAACACTAAGCAAATAAAAAACAATTAAAACAATTTTTTATTTTTTATTTTATCTATAAAAACAATTAAACAATTAAAATGTTACTGAGAGAATAATTTGAGCATAATTGAAAAGTAGTGCTGCAGAAACAAATTACATAGACAAAAAATAGAGTTCACCACACCTTCAGTAAACACAAATCTTTCTCAATCTCAGGGGTGATGATTTGTGCTGGCAAGTCAAACCTATGTACATTTTACCCCCAAAAAAATGTAATCATTGTTAGCAAATTTAACAACACTTCTAAATGAACAAATCTTGTAAGTTGAGACCCCAAATGAAAACTAAATTCCTCCACCCATTTACACCAAAAGAAATGAGGAGAGTTAGCGATTAACTTAAAACCAAAAGCATCAAAGTTTAAGAAACTCAAAGCTTTCCTCTCTTTCTCTTTCTCTTTCTCAGCCAACCAATCAGACAGAAGAAAATATAATGAAAAATTAAAATAGAAACTCCCATTGAAACACATTGAAACACAGACATACCTTTTCCAGCGGCAAAATTTGCCAAACAGCATATTTTCCAAAAAAATTTAGACACGTGGCATGCGTTCAAAGTTATTTAGGTAGGTAGACTGATTTTGAAAATCGACTTTGGCAAAATCGACTTAGGGCTGGAAAACGCACACTATAGTGGCGTTTTTTTTAGTGGCGTTTGTAAAAACGCCACTATAGGTATCCTATAGTGGCGTTTTCTATAAACGCCGCTATAGGCACTAAAAAAAGGCCACTATAGAGCTCGTTTTTCAGCCCAAAGTCAATTTTGCCAAAGTCGATTTTCAAAAGTAGTCTACTTAACTAAATAACTTTCAACATATGCCACGCGCCTAAATTTTTTTGGGAGATATACTATTTGGCAAATTTTGCCCTTTTCCAGCAGTGTTTCTGAGATGCTTTCTCTTAAATTTGTTTTAACTTTCTGGAGTGGAAAAGCCCATCAACAAGCTCTGAATTGGGTCTCCAAAGTTCACTGGTTTCACTCTGATTCTGAGATTTGCTCTCACACCCATTATGGGTTCTTGGTGAAAAATTTAGGTTCCCATGAAAGACCAATCACTTACTTACTCCCTGGCATTCTATCCCGCCCACACCCAAAAAAAGGAAAAAAATAAAACTCAAACAGCTCGTTAGTAAACACTAAAATATTAAACAGTGCACAGGGAATGAAACACAAGCAAAACCTCAATGAGTTATTACTGAGTTATTAAGGTTCGAGTGTTCCGACTTCTGAGTTATTAAGATTTTCTGATTGTTTTTTTTTTTTTTTTTTTGGCCATGAAAGAAGAAAAGTTTCTTTGGGTTTAGAAGCTAAGGCTACTGCACTAGTCATATTGACATTGAACACACGCACAAGGGAGAGGAAATGAGGTTCTAACACAAAGGCACCACAAACTCCACATATGTCTAAAGAATTCTATCATTAATATTAATTTGGATGTTGCAGCATGCATTATTAGCTCCCAAATTTTTGTTAACTTTTGGTAATAATCAAAACATTAAAATTCTATATGTCAAAAGAAATCAACAGCCAAAACATTAATATGCAGTTTTTTTTGTAAGATTCATCATTGTGACTAATGTCTACTCTATGCCATTGCCTTTATATATAGACTCAAAAATTAGCACAGGCAAGAAATGTAGAACTAGAAGTCACAGCATCTACAATCAAATATAGAACATAAGAGAAACTAACATGAAAGAAAAAACATCTCAAGAGTTCATTATGGTCAGACTATCACTTAGGAACTGACCAAAGCCAAAGAGTAGTTTCTTCGGACCTGACCTTGAAATCCAGTCAGAACATTAAGACCTGATATCCTCATCATTGCCCAAGCAAAGTCCATTCGAAAGATTGATCCATCATCTGAAGCATAAACCCTTACCAATCTCGTGGCCTTCTCATTAGCTATCAATTGCTGATCAGCAAAAGGAGTCCTCTCCCCTTTAACAAGCTCTAACAGTCGTGAGTGTCAAAACCAGCCCCAGATGATATTGAAGAAGACAATTCCCGCAAATATGACATCCCCACTGCCAACTCACTCATTTCCAATGATTCCATGGGTGAAAGGTGGTCCTAGTACTGTCTTGGCATCTCATTCTCACTTCAATGAGAAAATCAGGAGCTATAGTAGGGTTTGGCTGCCCTGTCCCCTTGAGGTAAGGGAGGCATTTTTGTATGAATTCACAGCTAATCTTCCCAATTTCGCATGCACCTTCAGATGATTAAGAAACCGATACAAACCAAATGACTTTTTAAACCTTTTTCAACTCCATAAAATAAGGGGGGAAATGAGAAAAGGCAGAGAGATAGTAAGTACCTAGAAGACTAACTGTTAATCTTTCATCAATACCTCTAAAGGCAAAAAGGTGAAGTGTCTGTTTTATATTATCATTTGGTTGTGGAATGCCAGCCAGTGCTTCGTTAAATATGAATGAATGTTGTCCCCCCATCCTGTTAACACTGGATAGAAAGGGCCACCAGCCTGCAATGTCAAGTATGGTAGTTTACATCAGAGCGCCAATAAAATGAGTTACTAAGAGTAGTTCTTTAGTGTCAGTTTAGCTGAATTTGGAATGAGAAAAGTATTTCATTTTTTTAAAATTTTTTGACATTTTCGACTAAAAAATTATAACCAAAAAGTTCTAGAAACAACTAGTTGGCTAAGTAAAGGTGACTATAACTATTTGTGGAAACCAAAATAGCAAAAATCACTAGGAATGTATTATCAATTCATTAATTTTCTAAGTTTTCCACATAACCAATATGTACTTTAGAATCTTATTGATAGACTCCTCAACATATAAAAATGTGAAGAGATACCATTTCTTTTAAAGTCTGTTTCTTACATTTTCCCCCAGTTTCATTTAAGCATCTTTTTTATCAAACAATCATCAAATCCTAAACCTTAGACTGCTGCCAAAGCCCTTAGGTGAAAGGACCTTAACAAAAAATATCTTAAAAGAGAGAGAAAGAATATGGGAAGATTTAGGATCAAGAACAGACCAGCATAATCCCATCTCTATTGGCAATAGAAACAATATCAGCACATCAAATTACTCTCCTGTATAGCTATACTTTAAACACACACAATTTTTTTTTTTTTTTGAAAGGAAACATAGAAGCTTATGCACCTTGTAATACTAGTCATAAGCCTCACATTAACATAAGTACAGCCATTCCTAACTAGAATAAAGCAAATGAAAAATGAAAAATCATCTTAACAATTTAAAGACAGTTTTGATGAACCAAAAAATTATGAGATAGATTATTTTCAAATATATTATTAGTATTTGCATCCACCTAATTCTTCTTCAATGAGTTCGTCCATGAGCATTCTTCTTGGATCTTTGTACCTTATTATCTTGTTCTCCATAAAAAATATTCACTAGCCATATTGGCTTTCCACTTGACAACACAAGACAACCCAAACCCAATCCGAACATGAATCCAACACTGTACCCCAACAATACAACTTTCCAATGAAACCCATTTTCAAATTCGAGATCATCTTCCTGAATGGTTGATGATGGTGGTGGTTGTTGCCCCTCATCATTGCCACAAGCTTTTGTCATTGGGAATCCACATAACCCAAGGTTCTCATTGTAAGAATCATTCGTAAATGTATTGAATTGTTTACCTTGGGGTATCTGTCCAAAAAGATAGTTTTTTGATAGGTTTAAAAATGCTAGTGATGTGAGATCTACCAATTGTATAGGAATTTCACCTTCAAGCTTGTTTGATTAAAGATCTAACCATTCAAGATTGGTTAAATTCCCCAACAAGGGAGGCACATGACCTATAAGATTATTGTGTGAAAAATTAAGCCCTTTCAGTGACCGAAGCTCTCCAATTGACTTTGGAATTTCTTCTTTGAAATTATTGTTGGAGAAATCAATGGTTGTGAATAGACTTTGGATTTTTACCAATTCAATGAAAAACCTTTTCATCGCCACTATCACAGAATCTTGATAATAATTATCACCCATATATTTCAATTCACTTTTGTCCGCACTCGCATTCATCATGGCTTTTAAATACTTGAAAAGGTTTGTCGGCAAATGCCCATGGAACTCATTGTGAGAGAGGTCTATGATTCGCAAATTTGGTAATGGGAATTTGGTCTTGGGGTTGCCTAAGGCACCATGAAAGTTGTTTGATCGCAAGATAAGAACCCGCAACTCTAGAAGAGTTTCCAACCAACAAAAGAAGGTGCTATTAACCTTGTTGTTACCAAAATCTAGAACTTCAAACCTTCTACAACGGACCAATGATTGTGGCAATGACCCTTCCAATTGGTTGCCATTGAGTTTAAGACTTCTCAAGTAACAACCCTTGGCAATTGTTGTTGGGATGGTTCCATGAAGATTGTTACTTTGCAAATCCAAATCTATGAGATTATTACTTAAGTTTCCCAAACATGAAGGAATCACGTTATTCAAGTGATTATAAGACAAATCAAGATAATTGACTAAATTGAGATTGCAAATCGAGAAAGAGATCTGTCCAGTTATATTATTCTTTGAGATTGAAAAGAAAGATATGCCTAGTGGAGGTACTGGAAGTGGTCCTTGAAGCAAGTTAGAACGAAAATCAAGATATCTCAAGTTCTTCCATGGAAGGTGCCCTACACTTGTCAATGAGTTGTATGAAAGATTCAAATTATACAATGAATCCTTCCCCACCTCCAAAAACCTCTTTGGAATATTGCCTTTGATTTGGTTTTTGGAAAGGTCTAAGTATCTTATATATTCTGCAGTTCGTAAAAAGTGTGGAATTTCAATTATGTTGGAATAAGACAATCGTAAGAAATGAATTTTGGGCAAGATATTGGTGGCAAAGGTGAAGGAGCTTAGCGACAGGAGAGGATTATTCGACATTTCAATCTTAGATACTAAAATGCACCAATCTTAGATACTAGCACCAATCATTTCATATACCATTAGAAAAGCCACTCATGCAACATTATGCTAGGATAAAGTCACTAATTCTGAGTGGTATTTGCTTGAAGGAGGCCATCTCTAATTTGTGAAGCAATGTCTTTCACAGTACCTAGTCCATGTGTGATGAAAATAGGGTTGGACTCTGACAATGCGCCAATTTCTTTCATTGTGACGAAATATTGAGTCACCAAAACCATGTCCAAGAAATCCTTTGACATAGTCCCAGGTACATTCATAGAGAAAGCAAGCACACTTTCCCTCAGCCCAACTACAAGCCCAGCCAGATAATTAGATTCAGCTGTTCATTACATGCAAAAGGTCAATGACAGGTTAATTAGCATTCAGGAAAAAAGAAGCCAAACTTACTCAGAGATAGAGGAGAAAAAATGTTCAATTCAAAATGAACACTTACCGACATTTATCTCGCTTATAGCCCTTTTCACATATTCATCAGGTTCAGCGTCCACAATGATCCATAAGCTGACATGGCCTATGCATGTAAAATTCAAAGATATTAAAAAGAATCAGATTTACCTTGTAACTTGACTAATACTAAACCAGATTAGCAAACAAAGAAATGTACCTTTTCAAGTTCCTCTTCCACAGCTTTCGCAATCTCATTCTTTTGTTAAAAAACAGAAATCAACTCCAATTTTAGAACACTTGCTCTAGTAACTAGAAGAATAGAGACATAAACCTTTTAATTTCTCCAAACGATATACAAATAGGTAAAATTGTCTCCAATGGAAATTATGACATAACAACTCTATGCATTGATAGCGTGTAAAAATTTCCCCAATCCCAAAAACATTCTACACAGAAATTTCATAACAATACTATAAGAATTTTTACATCAGATACATTACATCAGATACATTACCTTATTGGTCCTCTTTACATGAACATTATTGTTAAAATAATCACTTTTCCATATCCAAGAAAGCATATCATGTACACGATTATCCTATATAGACATTTCAATTGTTTTAGCATGAACTCTAAAAAATCAACGTCAAGCCATAGAAAAGAAAGTCCACAATTCTCAGCATAAACTTCAAAAAGTCAATATCAAGTTAGAAAAGCCCAGACTTCTCAGAATTTATTTATTTTCCTAACAAATGCACACCCGTGGGACATTTTTCAATAGTAAAGGACTCGACTCTTAAATTCCATTATTAAGAAAAGAGTCGCAACTTGCTACAAACAAACCCCATTTCACAGAACAAAATCCCATCTCCTCTCTTTCTAATTTCTACCATTCAAGTCAAAATAAAATCTCATCTCTTCCTCACAGGAAACACATTCCAGCAACCCACCACACACACATCGCCAGAGTCGCTGCTGTCACCACCGCCTAATCTTCTCTCCATTTCTCTACAACAAATCTGAAAAACATTAAATTAAATTTGTAAATAGTACCCAATTGATTTCCAGCCCACAACAATCTCAAAAGTTGGAATGAAACCTCAAGAACTCCACCCAAAAAAAAAAAAACAAAAAAAAAAAGAGAGAGAAGAAGAAGAAGAAGAAACTTTGAAGTTTGAACACCAATTTTATATACCAATAATGAAATTTACAAAACCCATTTCATGAAACCCCCAAAATACAACAAAAATACAATAAACCCACCTGAATTTCCTCTAAAATAGAGCAATTCAAAAGTGACCCAACTGAAAATCTTATAAACCATGAGTCTTGGATATCATCAAACCCTATAGTCACCATCCCTATCTCCATCTTTGCGCGCACACAATGAACTACCAAGTCACCAACTCATTGCCATAGAAAATCCTTCAAACCCATACCCTCAAACCCCAATCAAACCATATATAGGACGACGACAACGGCAGTAAATTTTGCAGCTTGTGGTGGCATACGGCGGCGTATGGTGGGGTATGGCGGCATGGGTGGTGGGGTGCTGGACTGCTGGGTGTGCTTCTTCTTTGTTCTTGAAGACTTTTTTTTTTTTTTGTGGTGATAAATTTGTTCTTGAAGAGTTGAACGATAGAAATATAGAAAGAAGAGGTTTGAGATTTTTATTTGTTTTGATATCTTTCTTTTCTTTTTTCTTTTTTGATAATTTTTTTTTTTTTATAGTTTTTTTTTTGATAAATTTGTTTTGATATCTGAAATAGGATTTGTGCGTGAAATCCATGGTTATCGGTTTTTTTTTTGGTCAGATCGAATGAATTGATAATGTCATAAATAATTAACTGATGCATATTAATCAGCTACTCTTCAAAAGCTGTCTTTGGGGCCTATAAGATGGAGGGAGTCTGAAAATTCATATTTGTTTAGCATCTTATGGTTTTGTTCTAACATAATATTTTTGATTTCATAAATTCAAGAGGCATTTAGGGCTCATAGAAAGAGTTATCAACATGAATAACAAGATCATATACCAATTGGTAGGCAAGCAAACCTAACCAATGATCCAATGCAGATTTTTATAAATGAATAAAATCATTATCATTGAAATTAAAATGGTATAACTATAGAAATTCCACTTTTTGCATTAGAACATGAACATGATTCTCTGCAAAAGTTATGGTGATGGTTTCATTTTTCTCCATAACTATATCTCTAAAGTGAAGTAAACTGACTCAAGTTTTGTGGTATGTTGGAAAATGTACATAGTATCTTGTTTTAAGTATCACATTGCACTATGGATGAGTACTCTTGCCTCTGCGAACCTATAATGTGTTGAACAAAAGACTGAACAAAAAGCTTTTTATTTAAAACTAGACTCTTTAGATTACAACACTTAACGAGCACTATTATTACACCAATGCACACACGGCACTTTTACATTCATACACACTAACCTTAAATACACTGACTCACCAAATACACATGCACACCTACTGACACTATAGCTCTCGCTTTGACTTCACTTCACACTGCACCTAACTTCACACGACTTCACCTCACACACTTCACTCTTCTCTCATGGCCATGATTACATCTATTTATACTAGATGTATGTCGGTTAAGAAACCGACTTGAAGCTTCTAGCTTCTTCCTTTTTATTGGCATTAAATTAATGCCTTACTCCAATCTTCTAGACATCTTGTAAATTAGTGGCTGAGATTAACTTATGCAAGGAAGCTCTTAGAGAATTCCGGAGAGAAAGATTGCATGAGAAACTCTAGAAATTTCTAGAGAAAGAGAGAGGCACAAGTATAATCAGTACCACCTAAAGCCATTAAGGAGAACCTGCTAGATTGTTGGTAGATTCACTAAATGAAATAAGGTGAAGGAAAATGTAAATTCAAGTTGTAGCATAGCAGTGTCATACAAGAAGTGTAACCTGTTGAGTGAAAATTATGGGTTAGATTCAGGTGAATGGATCCCAACTATAGCATTGTTAAACATGCATAACAGCATTCCAAAACCTTCTGCAGCCACGAAAAGTGTAATTGAATACTAATTGATGGCAATAAAACATAATGGCATCTAATTAAAAGCTATTCCTATGAAACTTTTAAATTCTACTTGGTGATCAAAGCAATAAAGAAAATTATAGACAAATCAATTTCTTTGTTTCAAGACATAGAATTGTAGACTTTCCTAGTTCTGAAGTTCAACTAACATCTCCTTTAGATGATGAATAATCAGCCAAAACTTGTTAGAAACGCAACCACCCAATTGAAATTAATTTGGCTATTATCATCACAGCATACATTATGAGCTCCGCTAATATTACTGAACTTTTGATAACATTCAAAACATTAGAATTCTATATTTCAAATGAACTCAACAACCAAAAAATATTTATATGCAGTTTTAACTAGCTATTTCATCATTGTAACCATGACCAATGATGCCATTGGCTTTATATATAGACTCAAATTAGCACAGGCAATAAATGTAAAAGTAGGGATCTACAACAAACATAGAACATAAGGGAAATTAATATGAAAGAGTGAAGATCTCAAGGGTTCTTTAAGGTCAAGACTATCACTTAGAAACTGACCAAAAGCAAGGAGCAGTTCCGTCGGACCTGACCTTGAGATCCAGTAAGAACAGTAAGCCCTGACATCTTCATCCTTGCCCAAGCAAAGTCCATTCGAAAGTTTGATCTGTCATCTGAAGCATAAGCCCTTAGCAGTCTCACAGTCTTCTCATTAGCCATCAATTGCTAATGGGCAAAAAGGAGTCCTCTCCCCTTTTACAAGCTCTGATAGTAGTGAGTGTCAAAACCTGCCCCGGATGATATCGAAGATAACAATGCGTGAAATTATGACATCCCCACTGCAGACTCAGTCATTTCCAATGTTACCATGGATAAAGAAGAAGGCTGGGTGGTGGTCCTATTACTGTCTTGGCAACTCATTTTCATCTCAGTGAGGAAATCAGGAGATATAGTTGGGTCAGGCAGCTTGGTCCCCCTGAAGTCAGAGAGGCGTTTCTGTATGAATTCACAGTCAATCTTCCCAATGTTGTGTTCGCCTTCAGATGATCAAGAAACCAATACAAACCAAGTAACTTTTTAAACCTTTTCAACTCCATAAGACAAAGGGGAAAAAGAAAGAAAGGCAGAGAGCTAGTAAGTTCCTAGAAGACTGACTATTTCTCTTTCATCAAAACCTCTATGGGCAAAAAGGTAAAGTGTCTGTATTATGTTATCATCCAGTCGTGGAATCTTGGGCCAGTGTTGTCACTGCCCCTGGGTACCTTTCAGTAGATTTCCTTTTTTGTTGATTTGGGAGAAGAGAAAGAGAAAGAAATTAGATCATTTGAAGAAGATCAAGCTGCAAACGTGGCAAGGAATGCTGAAATCAAAGAGGCCAAGGTGCCTAAGATTAGGTGTCTGTTGAAATATGAATGAATGCTGTCCAACCTGTGATGTCAAGTATAATAGTTTACATCAGAGAACACCAATAAAAAGAGTTATCAATGTAGAGTTGTTCTTTATTTTCAGAATAACAGAAATTGGAACAAGAAAAGTATTTCATTTTATTTATTTTAATTTTTTGACATTTTAGACTAAAAAAACATAACCAAAAAGTGCTTGAAACAATTAGTTGGTGAAGTAAAGGTGACTATAACAATTTGTGGAAACCAAAACAGCAAAATTCACTAGGAACATATTCTCAATTCATTCAATTTCTAAATTTTCCACATGACCAATATGTACTTCAGAATCTTATGGATAGGCTCCTCAACATATAAAAATGTAAAGAGATACCAACTCTTTTAAAATTTGTTTCTCACATTTTTCCCAAGCTTCATTTAAGCATCTTTATCCACAAACAATCATCAAATCCTAAACCTTAAACTGTTGCTACAACCCTTAGGTGAACTGACCTGTACTATTAGCAAAAAATATCTTTAAAAAGAGAGAACATATGAAAAATTTAGGATCAAGAACAGAGCAGCATAATGCCATCTCTAGTGGCAATAGAAACAGTATCAGCACATGAAACTACCTCTGGACAAGCCTTTTCAAGCTCCTCCTTGATGGAATCAATTTTATCAAAACCCCTCAAGGTCTGATTGGGTATGACCTGCCCCTCGATGGAAGTTTTTATCACCATTTCTGTCAACCAAGAGGACCGAAGCATCACAACCCTGATCAAGAAAATCCCACACAACATTAAGACCAACAAATTAATACCTACAAATAAATGGCAAGAAATCATAACATACAAATTGCTGTCTTATTTAATCTTTTAATACAAAAATTGATACGAATACTAAGAATCACACTACTCACAAGAATTCAGAATTAAAAGTCACTTCATGGGCTATAAATCAAGCAAGATAAAAATGATTGAAATAAGCATCTAATTGAAAATGTAGAGGAAATCAGTCTACAGTTAAAAGCATCTTGGGTAGCACTAGAATATTTACCACCTCTCTTCAAGTTGGAAAAAAAAAATCCCACTCTTCAAACCAAAAAGATCTTTAATCTGTAAAACGAAGGTAATATTACTAGAATGAAATAACAGTGAAGATTCTCCTTTTAAAAAAAAACCATAGACCAAGGAATGGTTTAGAATTGCAATGGAGTAGAGAAATTTCTTCTCACACTAGAGCATAAAGCAGGGTCATTAAATGAAGTCTGACCTAAATAAAGCATTTAAAATGTTGCAGTTACATAGTAGAAGCTAATTTACTCTTTTGTATAGCTATAACTTAAACATAGAAGCTTATGCAGCCAGTAACAGTAATAAGCCTCATTATTTAATATTCACACAAGCTCAGCCATTCCTGACTAGCATAAAGGAAATTAGAAATGAACGATTGTTTTAACAGTTTAATTAATTAATTAATTTTTTTTATGAAACCAAAATTATGAAATAGAGTATTTTTAAATAGATTAGTATATAAGAATATACCTGAAATTAGTACTTGCATCCACAAAATTCTTCTTCAACCATTTTTCCAGGAGCATTCTTTTTGGATCTTCAAACCATGTTATGCCGTTCTCCATAAACAACATTAACAAGCCCAAGTTTTCTTAGACTCAAAATCCTGTTTTCTAAGAATGTACCCATTTTCCAGGATTTCTTCATCGGATAAGAATAATAATAACATTCATAACGAGAATGACCGACAGAAAAAGAGTTTCTGAAATGGAGCAAAGCAGAGATTAGATGAGGAAAAAGAAGAGAGTGAAGAGGAACAAATAGGTTGAGAAAGCAAGAGGAAGCAAATGAGTAAGAGTAGGTGACCTGGCCGTAATACAAAGCATTCACGCTCCATATTTGCTCTGGATTTGAGAAATGGAAATATAAATATATTTATAAGCCGCGATTATTAGTAACAAGACAATTAGTCCATCGTGTCGTGTTAGCTTATTTTATGAGTTGGGCCAATGATTTGGAAAATTAAAGCTCTTGTGGGTCACTCTATTACATTTATATATCTTTAACCCGTTAATTAATAATATTTATGGTCTTGTGGGACAAAATTATGGTCTTGTTGCTGTGGGTCACTCTAAAAAGTAGCTCTGAAAGTGAAAAAAATATCAGGTTATCCGGATTAGCTATATCTACCGTTTATTTCACCTAATAATAATCCTATCTACTGTTTATTTTTATTTATTTATAAGATTATCTACTGTTTATTAAAAAAAATTAATAATAATTTTATCCACTTCAGATTTCAATTCGCTCATACTTTCAAGTTTTGTCTCTGCCTATTTAGTATTAGGACCATCAGTTTATGAAAATAATTAGCTTATGACAATAACGCTAGACATTTAGCGCAATGTCAAGGACCCAGCAGCAAATAAGACAAAGGAATCCTCTTAACAAAATTATATTTAACTAGACACTAAGCACGTGCTTTTCAAGGACTCTTTTTTATTTTTTTGAATAAAAGTTAATAATTTGCATCTATTAATATTTGGAAATATATATTTTTATTTCTCAAAAAAAGATAAACTTTAGAAATCAGCGTTAACTGTAATTTCTTTTTTAAACGTTTGTTTCAAAGTGATATAGTGATATAGATAAAAGTTTGGGTAGGAGAAAAATAAGATGAACGTGTGGGAAAAAAAATGCTAAATTTAGGAGTTCTCTTAGTTTTTATTTTTAAAATTTTAAATTGGGGATGTTTTACTTTTATTTGGAAGAAAAAAAAAGTATAAAATGGCTAAATTTTAGGGAATAAAAAGATGAACGTGAGGGGAAAAAAATCTTAAATTTTAGGAGTTCTCTTTTTTAATTTAAAATAAAATTTGTTATTTGACATTTATAACCCTATTTCTAAGAGAGTTACCCTTCATTAATGAGAGTATTTTTTAACCAAATAAAAGTCCAGTTCAAATAGATAAATCATCTTATAGATAGTATAGATTAATTAAATCATTGTAATTTAGGCACATGCCAAAAGCACAAGTAAAAAAGAGGCAGTCAAGAACTCAAGATTAGAGGGTTTTGGATTTCTAATCATTGCTCATTTCTAATTATTTATACATACAATTTTTTTTTTTTTTTGTGGGGGCTAGAGTGGGGGTGGTGGGATTTAGGAATCTTCCAAAGTAATATTTAAGAAACGTTTAATTAGTATCTTTATCTCTTAAACTTTGTATGTTTGGAGAAAATAATCACATTTTTTTAAGTCATCGATATACTAGATCCCTTCAACCATGAAAACAAGTAACACTATTAAAAGACTTTTGATGCTGCACAGGATCAGTAGGCTGAATGCTCCGGCTTTGATGGGCTAATAGTGGTTGCGAAGGCCTGCAAAGATGAACGCGCTATCAAAGGAGACCAGGGTGAACCGGCCAAACAACCTCTGATGGCTAAGTTAGTTTCTTACAAGAATGGAGTTCCAACTTTTTAAGAGTGAAATATCAGAATGCCCTTACCTTCATTTGATTCAGACCAGTCCTTATATAAAGAACCTTGGAGCAGTTATAGGCTTGGTAACTTCTCCAAGATTCGTGGAAATAAATAAGTCCGGACATAACTTCCTCAACGGTTATAGAAGTTACAATCGCTAGTGGAAGTTAAGTACATGAGGAATTTGTGGCGATGAACATGGGTTGGGAAACCGCTTCAAAACTTTGTGGTTCAAATACGCGCATGTGAGTGTATACTAAGGATTTCCCAAGTGTTATGTGGTCGTCCATGTGCATTGTTCATGGACGACCTTTTTGTTCATTAGTAGTGTTATGTGATCGTCCATGTGCTTTGCCCATGGACGACTTCTTTTGCTCATGGTCTATTTGGACATTTGGCTACTTGATGCTCATGGACGATCCCTATGGACGAACCAGAGATGGTAATTTTTGCTATCCCATCAGTTGCCCTCTCGTTCAGGGGTCGTCCTAGGATATTATGGGGATTTAATTCACGCTTTTATGGTTCTGACCTAACTCCTTTTCCTTGATTTTATTTCTATTATATATATATATATATATATGAGGCCACGTTTCGTAATTTTCTTGATTGACCTGTTGCGTCGTTTGCATTTTTCGAAGGGACTGCCACATGTCGTCTTCTGAATGGCTGGTGTCGCTTCGCTAACCCTACTTCTGGGCCCTATAAATAGGCACATTCTCTTTCTTGCCCTTCACTTTCCTCATAATCTCCCCTCTGCCATCTCGTCCAAGACCCTCGTCTAGCCTTCGTCCTAGTTCTGTCAGGTATTTCCTCTTCCTTTTTAGGTTTTTGTCTTAATCTTTTATTTTAGTCATGTCTTCGTCTAGTAATAGTACAAAGAGAGAGATAGACGAGTGCTAGAACGTTTCTTCTGGGAGTTATGAGAATGGTGAGGGTAGCACGAGCTACAGTAGTAGTTCTTCGGACGAGTATTATTCGTCTGGGGTTCCTAGTATTTCCTTAGAGGAATTCCAGGAGATGTAACATGGGATGGCCTCTGGAGCTGGGACTAGCTCGTCCAGAGAGCCACCTAGTCCTTCTCAAGACAAGGAGAAGAAAGAGGAGAATGTGATATACAACTGTGCCCCTGAAATAGTGTCCACCCTAGACGCCCCTAAGTTGAAAACTTTTGTAGATAGATACCAAATCCCTAGGGAGTTCAAACCTCGTCTACCCAAGGAAGGAAAATGGTGTTGTTCTCCCTCTTCTAGTTTGGGAGTATATACATCTTACCTTTTAGCTGGCTTTAGGTTTCCTCTGAATTCTTTTTGTAAAGGTCTTCTCTATATGTTGGGTATTGGAACTAACCAGCTCAACCCCAATGGATGGAGGATGATAGTTGCCATGCAGGTGCTATAGCGTAAGGCATTGGAAGGGGACTGTCCTATAACAGTCGACGAGTTCCTCTACTATTATAAGCCTTCAGAGATAAAGAAGTTTGCTAGTTTTTACCAGTTCTCATCCAGAGGCTCTCACTATAGTTTAATAAAGGATTGTAGCTCGTCTGACAAGTTCTGGAAAATAGAATTTTTTATTATTTCTAGAAATTGGGCTGGGGACCCAGTAGATGTGGGTAATGCCCCCTTCCCACCATTTACTAGCTCTCTAGGTCGCCTTTGTCCTGAGGGTATGTTTCCTTTCCATTTTATTTTATTTTTCTTTACATATTTTCTAACTTTTAATCGTCTAACCCTCTTTTCTTTTTTATTGATGCAGTTATTGTTCGTCCACGCTTGGATAAATTTTATTTGGACCGAATTAACCAAGTTCATGCCTTCCTTAGGAGGACTTTTCATGATTTAGTGACTCTCAGTCGTCTAGCCACGTGGGGGCTTGGCCCAGAACCTACTGCTGAGAATCTTGGTCACGAGGAAACCACTCGTCAAAGTAAGTATCATCTATTCTTTTTTTCTTCTTCCTCTTTTTCCCCTTTTTTTATTTTTTATTTTTTATTTTTAATTTGACTTTCCTCGTCGCAGGAATGACTACAATGAGGGAGAACAAGGAGAAAACCATAACTAGCAGGGATGAGGATGTCACCGCACCGCCGGTCGTCCAAAAAACTTTCGTCCAGACAGGGAAGAGAAAATCTAAGTCTATATTTAATGTTGTGGATCTAGACGATCTTCCAAGTCGTCGAGGTCCTAAAAAGCAAAAACCTAGTAAGGCTTCTCTTCCTAAGGTTCCCAAATTTACACCCCCGACAGTAGATCTGGATGAGCCTCCAGTAGATATGGAGCCCGTCTAAATAGTTCATCCAGTCCAAACTGATCCTACTCCCCCTCCAACCAAGACTCCTCACAAGCCTCATCCGTCAGAGCCATCTGACCGTCCTTCTAACCTGGTGCTGGATGAGAGCTACGTGTGGAGGATGTTCAAAGGAATAGTCACTGATAATGAAGTTAATGAATGTTATAATATGTCAGTGAAGGAATTTGAACGCTCTAGTATCCATGACCTCTTTAAGGTGAGTTTCATTCGTCCTTGTGTGTTTTCAGTAAGTTTTTTAAAATAAAATGTCTAACTTTCCCTTATCTATATATAGGCTATGTCAAAGTTTTATACAGCGACGTGCCAGACTAAGGAGCTCTGTGCGGAGGCCAAGACGGCTAAGAAAAAGGCTAAGGAGCTGAACAATGAAATTCTATTAAATAAAGGGGGAAGTGATTAGGTTGACTGATGATCTCAATTGTCTGCAAGGAAGTGAGACGAAGCTGAAGAACAAGGTGGAAGAGTTTAAAGCAGATGCCGTAGAGAAAGAAACTCGCATTGCTCACTTGGAGGGACAAGTTTCTAGATTTGCCTTGTCCTTAGAGAAAGCATGTGAGGAAGCCATATCAGCCTTCAAAAAGTCTGACGAGTACAAGAATCGTCTAGACAATCACTATGTTGCTGGCTATGAGGACTTCTATGCTGATGCCAAGGAAGCATTTCCTAACTTGAACTTTGACTCTTTTAAGCTTCCTCTCGGTATAGAAATCTCCTTGCTGCAGACGAGTTCTGAGGATGTCAACATAATGGACGATGCTAGCAACAAAGTTACCCAGGACGACCCCAAGTCTAGGGGCAATGCCCCTAGTGGTTTATCCAAAGGAGGTTATTAGTTTAATTTTATTAAAGGTGCCCGTTGTTTTGGGCTTTGCTCTCTCTCTCTCTCTCTCTCTCTCTCTCTCTCTCTCTCTCTTTTTAAGATTTATTCAACTACAATTCTCTCGTTCAAGTTTATGGACGAGCTTTATGAATGATTACTCATGATATTATTTCTAAGGGTTTTTGGACGGTGGTCGTCTACCCTTGAATTTTATGAATGAACGAATGCTTTTCGTTTCTATTGTTTATTGTGTTTGGATATGCCATAAGTTTTATAAATGAGTTTTATTTATATCGTCCATATCATTTTTGTGGTTGTGAGGCTCACCCACTTATGGACATTTCACCTCGTCTTGAACTCATGGACAAATTTATTTTTGCATTGTCAAAAATAGAGCAACATGAAAAATAGAGCAACATGAATCCATGTTCGCCATTCAAGTACAGTTCGCCCATGAATGATGTCTTTTTGTTAACTTTATTCGTTATTCAAACTTGGGATGATCATTTACTCGTCTTTAATAGATGTTCTCAACAATGCTCATCCATGTGCTAGATTGTTAGGTTGGTTAGATCTGTCTATAGGCTTGTGGTGTTTTTATACGCACATTACTCGTCCATGGTTTAGACGATCACACCTTAGGTTTTATCTCGTCTTAAGCTTGAATGGATATACCTTAGGTTTATTTTTCTTGCTTTATCCTTATTTGAAGGAAAGCTTATAGATGGTACATACATGCATCCAAGGATTTTATTCATCTATGGCTGTTTGCCTTCTGTGGATTACTTTGAATGAAATCACAAAAATGGAGGATTCCCTTACAATCATACATATACTTGGAAATACATCATTTATATATTTGGAAATCCACACTATGTTAGCATTCGTCCACAGCCATGGCACATGCTTGAGAGCTAGTGCCTTTAGGGAATTAAAAATACTTATATAACACAATTTCGTCCATAAGCAGCACAAAATACTTATACATCTAAAACACACAGTAGTAATAAGCAAATACGAGAAAATAACACTTTAAACAACACATTACTTCAAACGTCCAAGGATCTCGTCCGTGGCAATGCTCGTTCATGGTCACCCTTTATTGATAGTATCTTCTTAGGTGTTCAACATTCCAAGGGTGCTCTAGCTTCCGTCCATCTAGGGCCTCCAAGTAGTAGGATCCTTGCCTCTTGCAATTGATAACCCTATAAGGTCCTTCCCAATTTGGTTTTAGCTTCCCATGGGCCGAGTTTTTGGTGGCCAAAGAAACCCTTTAAGGATGAGATCCCCAATGTTGAAGCGCCTGGGCTTCACCATGGCATCATACTGCTTGGCCATAAGATTTTTGTACCTCGCTGTTCTCTGCTATACGTCCATCTTCACCTCGTCTGTAAGGTCAAGGTTAAGATGAAGTTATTCATTGTTTTTTTCATCTTGGTACTTAATCACCCTATGGCTAGCCATGTGCAACTCTGCAAGTATAACAGCTTCACTTCCGTAAGTTAGTTTAAAAGGAGTTTCCCCCATAGAAGTCCTCATTGTTGTTCTGTAAGCCACAAAACACCTGGTAGTTCATCTGGCCATACTCCTTTTGCCCTTTCAAGCCGAGTCTTGATAATTTTCAACAAGGATTGGTTTGTTACTTTTGCTTGTCCATTGGCTTGAGGATGGGAGGGTGAAGAGTAATGGTTCTTGATTCCAAGTTGTTCACAAAATTCCTTGAAAGGCGTGTTGTCGAACTATCGTCCGTTGTCAGACACTAGAACCCTAGGTACTCCAAATCTGCAGACAATGCTCTTCCAAACGAAGTTCTTGACATTCTGTTGTGTAATCTTCGCTAAGGATTCAGCTTCTACCCATTTAGTGAAATAATCTATTCCTACTAGCAAAAACTTCATCTGTCTAGTTTCAGTTGGAAAGGGGCCTAAAATATCCAAACCCCACTGTGTAAAAGGCTAAAGAGCCATCATTAGGGTAAGATATTCTGATGACTGTCTAGGAATATTACTGAAATGTTGACAGTGATTACATACCTTAACATATGCTTTAGCATCAGCTTGGACGGTTGGCCAATAGTACCTTGCACGGATGACCTTGTGGACGAGTGATCTGGCTCCTGAGTGATTACCACATGCTCCTTCATGAACTTCCCTCAATATGTAATTCGCCTCGTCTGGAGCTAAACACCTTAGGTAAGGCTGTGAAAAACCTCTTTTGTATAACACTTCGTCTATAAGGATGTACCTGGCTGATTTAACCCTGAGCTTTCTTGCTTCGTACTTCCCTTTTGGAAGCCTTCCGTCCTTTAGGTATGATACTATCGGGGTCATCCAATTTTCCTCACCTTCTATCTGCAACATTTCTGGGAAGTCTATACTAGGCATGTATTGTATTTCATTAAACTCGTCCATTGCTTCATTCGCGGAGGCTTCCTTTGCTAGAATGTCTGCTTCTACGTTCTCTTCCCTTGGGACTTGAACGAAATCAGCTTCTTTGAATTTCTTCACAAGGCATACCACCTTCTTTAAGTATCTCTTTATCCTGTCTTCCTTGGCTTCACATGTCCCATTTACTTGGCCTATGACCAATTGAAAGTCTCCCAAGACGAGTATTGAGTCCGCTTCTACAGATTTAGCCAACTTCAGTCCTTTAAGAAGGGCCTCATACTCTACTTTATTGTTAGTTGTTTGGTACTGCAAGCGAACCTTGTACTTCAATTTGTTTCCTTCTGGTGATTGCAAAACAACTCCTCTACCTCTTGCATGCAGTGTAGACGATCCGTCTATATGAACGACCCATTTTTTATTATCTTCTCTTCTGCCTAATTCTTCATAGCTTAGAGTGAACTCCGCAATGAAATCTGCCACGGCTTGAGCTTTTATTGCATTTCTCAGTTGGTACCAAATGTCAAATTCACTAAGCTCGACTGTCCATTGAATCAGTCGTCCTGTAGCTTCCAGCTTGTTCATTGCCTTCTTGAGCAGATGGTCCGTCATGACATTGATGATATGAACTTGGAAGTAATGTCTTAACTTCCTAGAAGTTGTTATTAATGCAAAAGCTAACTTCTCTATCAGTGGGTACCTTCCTTCTTCTCCTCTGAGCGCTTTGCTAGTGTAATACACAGGCTTTTGTACTCTCCCTTCCTCTCTGATCAATGCTGAACTTACAGCATGTGGAGACACTGCTAAGTACAAATACAGCTCATCTCCTAGCACAGACGAGCTTAACAATGGAACCGTGGTAAGATATTCCTTTATATCTTGGAAGGCCTTTTGACACTCGGCCGTCCATTCAAATGCCTTCCTAAGAACTTTGAAGAAATGTAAACACTTGTCTGTGGCTTTTGAAACAAACATGTTTAGAGCTGCAACTCATCCAGTGAGGGATTGGACTTCCTTGATGTTCTTTGGTGGTTCCATGTTCAATATGGCTTGGATCTTATCTGGATTTGCTTCAATTCCTCATTGTGAAACCATGAATCCTAGAAACTTTCCTGACGATACTCCGAATGCATATTTACTTGGGTTCAGTTTAATCTTATATCGCCTAAGTGTTTCAAAGGTTTCTTGAAGATCGTCCAAATGGCTTCCCTCGTCTAAGCTCTTCACAAGCATGTCATCAACGTACACCTCCACATTCCTTCCTATCTGTGGACGGAACATGTGATTCACCAACCTTTGATAAGTTGTCTCTGTGTTCTTTAGACCGAAGGGTATCACCTTATAACAAAACAAACCTTGACTGGTAACAAAAGAGGTCTTTTCTTGGTTAGCCTCGTCCATCTTTATCTGATTATATCCTGAGAAAGTGTCCATGAAACTCAACAACTGATGCTAGCTGTAGAATCCACCAATTGATCAATGTGTGGCAAAGGATAACTATCCTTAGGACAAGCCTTGTTCAGGTCAGTGAAGTCTACGCACATCCTCCACTTGCCGTTTGCCTTCTTCACCATCACCACATTGGCTAGCCAATCCGGGTAATAGACTTCCCAAATAAACTGTGTTGTGGTCAGTTTCTGAACCTCTTCCTTGATAGCCTTATCTCGTTCAGAGCAAACACTCTCTTCTTTTGATGAACAGGCTTAGAAGAGGGATACACATTCAATCGATGAGTAATCACACTTGGATCGATACCTGGCATGTCGTCATGACTCCACGCAAAAACATTGATACTCTTCCTCAGAAACTGGACGAGGTCTTCTTTTGCCTTCTCCTTCATACTTGTTCCAATTCTGGTGAACTTTTCAGGATCACTTTCTTGTAATAGGATGTCTTCCAATACTTCAATAGGTTCTGCGACAACTCTTCTCTCCTCTATACTCATGGTCTGCACTTGCTCGTCCAAAGTCCTCATGGCTAAATAACATTCTCTAGCTGTCAACTAATCTCCTTGTGCTTATCCTATCCCGTATTCCGTAGGGAATTTAAGTGATAGATGGTAGGTAGATGTTACTGCCTTCCAACTGTTCAAAGTTGGTCTTCCAATAATAGCATTGTATGAGGACGAACAATCCACCACGAGGAAATTGACTTCCTTGGTTATCTGTTGTGGGTACGATCCCACCACTACAGGCAATGTAATGGTGCCTACAGGCTGTACCTTCATTCCTCCAAATCCTATCAATGGCGAACGTACCAGACGAAGTTGGCCTCGTCCAAGCCTCATCTGCTGGAAGGCAAGATAGTACAATATGTCTGTTGAACTTCCATTATCCACCAACTCTCTCTTGGTTGTATAATTCGTAATGAGTAAAGTAATGACAATTGCATCGTTATGTGGGTGATGGATTCTCTCAGCTTCCTCGTCTGTGAATGAAATAGCTGGCTTGTCAGTCTCCCTCGTCCTTGGTGATTGTCTAGAGAGTTGGACGTTCTGTACCACCTTAAGAAATGTTTTCTTTAATTTGGAGGACTGTCCCATTGAAGTTCCTCCTATGATAACCCTTATTTCTCCAAGTGGGGGCTGTGATGATTCTTCCATCTTTCCCTTCAACTTCTCTTCTTTATGATCCCTTCCAACGAAGTGCCTTAACTTTCTTTGTCTAATAAGATTCTCGATCTGCTACTTCAAGTCATAACACTAGTCCGTGTCATGGTCATGATCTCTATGGAAGCAATAGTATTTATTCTTATTGCGCTTGTTAGGATCTCCTTTCATCTTCTATGGCCACTTCAAGGGAGGATCATCATTGATTTGCATGAGTACTTGATCGAGTGGGGCATTTAAGGGTGTATAATTCTAATTCCTTGCTAAAGGGCCTGGCTTCTTGTTATCTCGGTCCTTCTTATCTTCAGTTTGTCCCTTCTTTGGACGAGGACCTTGTTTGGAGTGGCGCGTGGGGTTTGCTTTCATTCTCTCAGCTCTCTTCCGCTTCTTAGCTATGATTGCGTCTTCTGCATTCATAAAGTTTTGGGCTGAATGGACGAGTTCAGCCATGGACTGAGGCTTTTTCTCATAAAACTTGTGGATGAATAAGTCCAAGTTAACCCCATCGTGGAAGGCCACCAATAATAACTTGTCGTCCACCTCGTCCACCGTGAGGGCTTCCTTGTTGAAACGAGTGATGAATGATCGCAGGCTTTCATTCTCTCTTTGTTCTATGGTTAACAAGCTAGACGAGGAACGCTTGTGTCTTTGTCCTCCAATGAAATTATTAACAAATAACTTACTCAATTATTCAAAAGAATTGACTGTGCTTGGAGGTATCTTGCTGAACCACACTCGTGTTGGTCTTTTAAGGGTAGTAGGGAAGGCTTTGCACATAATCTCGTCTGGAATGCCTTGGAGATGCATTGTAGTCTTGAAAATAGCAATATGATCGAAAGGATCACGCGTTCCGTCGTATGAATCCAAGGAAGGCATTTTGAACTTTGGGGGCAAAGGATGACCGTTGATGGAAGCCGTGAAAGGGGAATCCGTTCGATGAACCAAATCCTCTACGGGATTTGCCCTTCTCATGTTCTCCTTTATCTCGTCCATAACCTTCCTCGTCTGGTCCATCTCCTTCTCCAAGTGTGGCACCCTTTGCGAAGTGGTGCCCCTTGATTGACTTTTGGGTTCAACATTTCCCCTTCTATCTTCTTGACTCTGGGCTTGTCCTTTAGCATATCCTTCATGACACTGCCTCAGATTAATCTCCCTAGTTAATTCTTGATTCTGAAGAGTTAACTCCGCCATGGATTGTATGTGTTGGATGGAAGGCGGCTGTGTGACAAGCGCTGATTGGTGATCTCGGTGGGGATGGCTAGAAGCATCCCTACTCTCTTGGTGGCTTGGGCTAGTGGCCCTTGATCTTGTCCAAACCATACAGCCTTTGTCGAAGAAAGATAAACTGCAAAACTTGAAGTTTCTCCTTCCCACAGACGGCGCCTATTGATGCTGCACAAGATTAGTAGGCTGAGTGCTCCGGCTTCGATGGGCTAATAATGGTTGCGAAGGCCTACAAAGATGAACGCGCTATCAAAGGAGACCAGGGTGAACCAGCCAAACACCCTCCGATGGCTAAGTTAGCTTCTCACAAGAATGGAGTTCCAACTTTAGAAGTGAAATATCAGAATGCCCTTACCTTCGTTTGATTCAGACCAGTCCTTATATAGAGAACCTTGGAGCGGTTATGGGCTTGGTAACTTCCCCAAGATTCGTGGAAATAAATGAGTCCGGACATAACTTTCTCAACGGCTATAAAAGTTACAACCACTGGTAGAAGTTAAGTACACGAGGAATTTGTGGCGATGAACATGGGTTGGGAAACCGCTTCAAGACTTTGTGGTTCGAATACACGCACGTGAGTGTATACTGAGGATTTTCCAAGTGTTATGTGGTCGTCCATGTGCATTGTTCATGGACGACCTTTTTGTTCATTGGTGGTGTTATGTGATCGTCTATGTGCTTTGCCCATGGACGACTTCTTTTGCTCTTGGTCTATTTGGACATTTGGCTACTTAATGCTCATGGACGATCCCTATGAACGAACCAGAGATGGTAATTTTTGCTATCCCATCAACTTTAATCTTGTTAACATCTCACCAAGTCTTTGGTTATTGTTTGAAATTTCCAAAGACTTGGAAAGCTATAGTCTTGAATTTTCGAACTATATAAAAATTGTTTGATGTAGATTACAGAATTACAAACTAAACGTGTGACAATAATCAAACTTATAGCAATCATGTTATCATGACCAGTTTTACATCACCCATTACTTTTTCCTCAAATAAATTAAAAATTAAAATTGACTATAATTAAATATCTAGTTATCTACACTTTAGTATGCCATGCAATGATCAAGAAAATTCAAGAAAAAAAATAATTTTATATAACACAAAATTATTCAAGTTTATACTCCAAATTACATTGTCATACCTAAAACTATTTTCAAATCAATCATTTAAGTTTCTTTTTTTTTTTTTTTCTTTCATTTCAGTCTTTAACTTCAAATATGATTTCAAGTTAGTAATTCCAACGTTCAATCTTGCCATTACTTTAATGTTTTTCATATTCCTAAATGATATTATTTTAGTGAACTTAAGGATGAATTGGATGGAAGGAACTAGCGTATACTGTGGACTATATATATAGAATTTAAGGGTCATTCTGTTAACTAGTGTACACTATGGACTATATACAGCAGAATTCTTTGATGCAGATTCATTGATTAATAAAAACTTTTTTTTTTTGGAAAAAAAAAAAAAACTAACTTTTTTGAAAGTCAGAATATCAGGGTGAGATTTATAAAACTCCTTATAAACAAGTATCATAATATATAATCCTATCTACTTTACATTTATATTAGCTCATATTGATACCTGTGGTGAATATATTATTATTATTATTATTTATGTTTTGTCTCTCTGGCTATAATGAACTGATGACTGTTGTCAAGGACACTGCAAAATAAGAAAAAGGCATCATCCTAGCATAATTGTTTAACTAAATTATTTTAATTTAGGCACATGCCAAATCCAAAAGTAAAAAAGACCAATCAATATCTTAGAGGGTTTGGGAATTTCTAATCTTTGCTTAGTTCCCATTCATAATGATTATGGTTTTGAAATTCCTAATCATTGCTTACATATGGTGCAGCTCCTGAAGGATGTTCTTGGCCTCATGGTTTTCCACATTTTTATTGTACTATGATTTAATAGGCTCATGACCAACATGGGAATGCTCCAATTAATAAAAGTTATATATATATAAATAGTGTTTTAATTATGAAATCATGTTTTAAAATCATTATTTTACAATTTAACTAAAATCATTGTTTAAAAGTAGAATTTCAGTTGACGTGGTAGAATGTGTAAGGTGAGTGTATTACGGAGTATGTGGTGTGTTGTGATATCATTACTCGGTTCTAATTTTGTGTTATAAAATTCCAATCCATGCATACAGTGGTGGAGCCAACATCATACTCAGTTTCTTTTTGGGAGAAAAAGTAGGGGGATTTAATTAATGACTGACTATTTACAATTTGATTCAATTAAAAATACTTTAAAATAAAATATAAAATAGAATTATAAGAGATGACCATTTCTTTTCTTTTCTTTTTCTTTCTTTCCTTTTGTTATGGAAAAAATTTCATAACTGTCTGATTTATTATAGCTGTAAACTTACATTCTTTAGAGAGTATCCAAAAAACAGAACGTCAGATTCAATTTTGAAGATATTTTCCATTCCTTTTTGCTAAGGAAGTTATATATATGCCAATAAAATTCTTGTGTATTCCAGTTGCATTCTCATCCCTAGTCAATGACACATTTCTAAAGCATTTTTAGGAAGTTGAATCTAGATAAGCTATTGACAAAAATTTAACTGTTGTCACTTTTATTTTGCTTCATGCTAAATCACAAGAGCTACTTTTAAATAGGATGACATTTATATAGATAAAAATATTGTGTTTCCCTTTATACTTAGTACTCTATCTTTTATACACACACACATACACACACACATATAGATAATTACAACATGCTGTTAAGCATTTTGTACATGGGGAGATGTCAATTCAACTACAAAGCCCTTGGTCAGCTTATAATTTTTTTAGACTGTAACAAAATTGTTCAACGCATCAAACCATGAGGGATATGCTCATTGCCTACTATGTGAATCTCTAATGTGGGAAAGAAAGCAAGGAGCGGACTCTACAGTGCTCAAAGTCTTTTGTTTTGTTTTTTTTGTTTTGTTTTTTTTTCATTATGTAAAACTCATATTTCTTGTTGTTTGATAAATAATATGAAGAGATAAATTAGTATAGTTTTAATCTTTTTAACCATCTTTTGATAATTTTGGGTAGAGTGCAAATAATTTTCTTTCATAAATACCCTTAAGTTATTACTATTTGTTATAATGGACAGCCTTTTTCTAAATATGTATACATCTGTATGTAATATTTTAATAATAACTAATTGGGGGAGTTGGCTTAGGGGTAACAATCAAGAAAAGTTTAATTAGTTGCTTTATCTCTTAAAATTTTTATGAAAGAAAATGATATCATTCATTTTTAAGTCATTGATATGCTAGATTCCTTGAACTTTGAAAACGTGTGACACTATTAGAAGTCTTTTGTTCTTTTTTAGGGTAATATCATTAGAAAACTTAAATCTTGCTAGTGTTTTAACAAGTCCTTGATTATTCTTTGGAACTTAGAAAGACTTTGAAAATTCAAGCCTCGAAATTTTTTTCTTTAATTGCTATAGTCTTGGAATTTTGGACTATATTAGAATTGTTTGATGCAACTTGCAAAGTTATAGACAAAATGTGTGGCAACCGATTAAACATGTAGCAATCATGTTATTTGAATAAGTTTTAGGCATAAATGCACTTTTAGTCCCTACATTTTAACTTTCTTCCATTTTAGTCTCTACATTTTATTTTTACCACTTTTAGTCCCTAAACCAATTAACGTGAGACATTTAAGTCCTTGAAGCACCATTCCGTCACCAAACTAATGGGGAAACTGACGGATCAATAAAATAATAATAAAATTTCTAACCTTCTTATTTTTTAAAAAATAAAAGAAAAGAATTAAATTAATTTTGTTTCTCTTTTTTTGGGAAGAACATGAAGAATCTAGAACATGTGTTCTTCTCCATTAATCATGTTCTTCATTTTCTTTGCAGCAAGCCTTGCCCAGAAATTTAAAAAATCAATATTTTTTTTTCTCTTTTCTTGTATTGCCTTAGCAACGAAACTCATAAAATCAGTCAGATTTACAAACACAAAGACATGCCCACAGATTTACAAAACACAAAGACATTCAACAATTACTCTGTCGTTCTTTCACATTCCCATTACAAACACAAAGACCTAATTCAAAATACCTTCAACAAACCCAAAGTCCTTACACGCCTTACTCCAAATTACAGACCCAAGCAAACCCAAATGGCAAAAAATAATAATAAGTCTGGTGGACGACATTTTTACACCATCCAAGATATTTTTTTTATCAATCTGAAATTTTCAAATTTTTTAAAAATATCTCAAACGCACAGAGAGAGTGAGAGAAAGAGAGAGAGACTGAGAAGCTCTGTGAGCGAGTGTGAGTGAGAGATGAAGAGAAACACACCAGTGAGAAAGCCTCACACATCCACTTCTGATTTGCTTACCTGGTCGGAAGTCCTTCCATCGGAATCTCCAGCCACCGTTTCCGGCGCTCGCTCTCACCAAGTACCAATTTTTTCTCTATCTCAGGTGAAAAATTTACTGTTAGGTTTGTTTACATTTACTCATTGTGTATGTGTGTCTCTGTGTTTGCATTCTCAGCCGTCCGATAAGATCACCCAGTACCAACTGATCACAGCATCTCTCTAACCTAGATCAAGCCGATCTCAGCCTCTTTCTATCTCAAACCCATTGCACTCGATCTCAACCTCTTTGATTATGGTTTGGTTTGGGGGTGGATGAGTTAGGTGCTGTGCTAGGTTTCTATTCTTTGGATGGTTTGGTTTGGGAGTGGTTTCGTTGATGTGGTAGTGGATGATTTGATTCAATGGTGGTGCTTTGGTGGTTGCTGGGTCTTTATTCTTTTGCTTGGGTTTGATCTTTATGTTCTTTGATTCAGTGGTGGTGATTTGGGGTTTTTTTTTTTTTTTTTTTTTTTTCTAGTGGGTTTTTTTTTGTGTTTGTTTGCCAAGAAAATTTATGGGTTTGAAGGCTAAGGTTTGCTTTATTGGGGATATGGGTTTGGGGTTTGGTTAGGATCTGGGTTTAGGGTTTGTTTTTTGCTAGAGATTGATTATGGGGAAGAACACTAGGGAAGAACATAAAGAACATGAACATGTTCTTCTAAAAAAACATAATGAAAAAAAAAAAAAAGACAAGAAAGACATTTTATTAATTTATTTTGTTTTGATGTGTTTGGTTATAAAGAAAGTACAAGAAAGGAAAAGAAAATAAGGATTAATTTGGTAAGAATATGAATCATATATGGGGAAGAACATAAAGAACACTAGCCTTTGACGCGCGTGCTCAGAGGCTCTTCTATTTTTTGGGTAAGGGTTAATTTAGAGCATTTATTATAATTTGGGATTACTACATTTTTCAATCACAAAAAAAAAAAAAAAAAAAAAAAAAAAAAAAAAAAACCTAGGGGTGTGATGAAAAATTATTTCACCACACATAATACTCATCACACCCCTAAGTTTTTTTTTTTTTTTTTTTTTTTTTTTTTTTTTTTTTTTTGTGATTGAAAAATATTGTAATCCCAAATTATAATAAATGCTCTAAATTAACCCTTACCCAAAAAATAGAATGCTCAAAATTAGCCTCTGAGCACGCGCATGACTCTTCTATTTTTTGGATAAGAGTTAATTTAGAGCATTTATTATAATTTGGGATTACTACATTTTTCAATCACAAAAAAAAAAAAAAAAAAAAACCTAGGGGTGTGATGAAAAATTATTTCACCGCACATAATACTCATCACACCCCTAGGTTTTTTTTTTTTTTTTTTTTGTGATTGAAAAATATAGTAATCCTAAATTATAATAAATGCTCTAAATTAACCCTTATCCAAAAAATAGAAGAGTCATGCGCGTGCTCAGAGGCTAATTTTGAGCATTCTATTTTTTGGGTGAGGGTTAATTTAGAGCATTTATTATAATTTGGGATTACAATATTTTTCAATCACAAAAAAAAAAAAAAAAAACTTAGGGGTGTGATGAGTATTATGTGTGGTGAAATAATTTTTCATCACACCTCTAGTTTTTTTTTTTTTTTTTTTTTTTTTTTTTTTTTTTTTTTGTGATTGAAAAATGTAGTAATCCCAAATTATAATAAATGCTCTAAATTAACTCTTACCCAAAAAATAGAAGAGCCTCTGAGCACACACATAAGCGCGTGCGCAGAGGCTAGTATGTGTAATTGTAATAAAGTTTTAGTAAAATAGGAGAAATAAGTTACTCTTCTTAAAATTATTAAATTATTATTTTAGGTAGAATTTTTGAGAATATATTTAAATTTAGGTTATGATTTGTTAGGTCAATATGATGAAAATATAATTTAGAAAATGTTTAATTTATTTCACGAAATCATTTATAGTTAAAATTAGATTAAATTTTCTGTACTCATTTCACACACTTTAAAAAAAAAAACCATGCCATTTTGGTTAATTTGGATGAGAAAATAATGTGTCTGTTTGTAACTTTATGTGTCTGTGTGTAAGTGTAAGAGAGAGAAGAAGTAGCTCAGTGAGTTTAGAAGTTGAGAGTTGTGGAGGTGATGATTTAAAGGATTTGATTGTACATTTAATTTCTTACCTTACCGGATATAAATATAATATCAAACAAATATGCAAAGAGGCGCCGAAGTTTGAAAAGAAAAATATTGTTGTTTTACGTTAAAACTTTTTTAATCTCTTCTTTACTAAAGTGCCCTTAATTATCCATAAAAAAAAAAAAAAATACCCTTAATTACGTGGGACATACTGATACATGGCTTGCATTTTTGGATTGGGATTTGGATGCTTCTACTAATTTTTGTGCTAGAGTTAATTTAGAGCATTTATTATAATTTTGGATTACTACATTTTCCAATCACAAAAAAAAAAAAAAAAAAAAAAAAAGCCTAGGGGTGTGATGAAAAATTATTTCACCGCACATAATACTCATCAATGGCCTGCATGTTTGATATTGCTTGATCATGCACTCCATTATCTATACTACTATTTAAGGGGCTTCTCCTGTTTGGATTCCTCAATTTTGATGTCCAAAATACCCTCAAATTTACCAGTTTGTAAAGCTTAAATAGTAGGATTAGACATATAAAATTACTAATTTAAAAAGTCCTAAATTTTAGATAAATTTGAAAAAATATTGCCTACAAAATAGGAACAGTCCTACTAACCCACTTATTCTAACACACGTTTCTAATATTTTATTCTGAAAAAAAAAAAAAAAAAAAAAAAAAAAAAAAAAAAAAAAACCTAAATAGAGATTAAGAGCAGTTTAGGTATTAAGTGCTAATAGGGTTATGTACGGCACCCAACTCCCACGCCTACTTGTTGGGCCCCTTTGTCTGGGAGCAACATTTGGGCCCTGGCCCAAATGTTCCGCATGGCCCGGTCCATGATCATACATATCGTTTATCCAGCTAACCCAAAGAGGGCCGTGCCGAGAACCTATCCCGTGCACTATGAAATTTGGAGTGGGCCGAGGTTATGGTTCTCACTTCCTCGGCAATTCTCCGAGGATCGAAGCTGCTGTGTCGTTCGTCCAGCAAAGAACCAAGTTCCAAGGCCACCATCACCAAACCACCCACTTACCGCTGATCACATTGGACCTCTAATAGCACTTACTAAAATGTGATGATGACCACCCCATTATAGAGAAGCTATAAATACAAGAACAACATATGGAAAGGGGGTTGGAAAATTGAGAGAAAAAGGAGAGTGAAGAGAGCAAGAGAGTGCACATAACAGTCTCAGGACTTAGGACTACCCACAGTAGGTGAACTTCAAACCCATAATATAAGTAGATTGTGAGCCCAACGATTGTTTGGTCCGCTGGCCACATTTTGGGTGCGCACAATTGGCGCCGTCTGTGGGAAATCCCTGCATAGCCGTAGTTCAACTGGGACTCACGTGCAGCCTAATGTCGAGGAGGAGTCATGAGAGCGAGGCCGAAAGCCGCTCGGCAGGGCAATCTCGGGGGTCATCCTGGAGAGAGAGGAGGCAGAAAAGGCATGAAGATAGGAACGACGAGCGGGAAGAGAGATCAGGCCTCGGGGAGGGGTCATACCAGACACAGCAACAAGTATCACATGAATCAGGGCGAAGACGGCGCAACGACCGAGACGAGGAATTGGAAAAGTTACGCAGGCAAGTGAGGGAATTGGAGTTAGAGGCGGGGGTCAGACGCCGAAACAGGAGGGCGGAATTGGGGGAAGACCGCAACGATACAGGGTCCAACCAACTCGGGCCTCGCCGCCGCAGGGGGCGTTCCCATTCCCAGGAGCACTATGACAACCGGGACCGTTCGCATTCGCGGGAAGCATTCCATCGAAGAGACCGTTCGCGGTCATGGGGATACGCGGACCGAGGATCTGATTCGCCTGATAGGCAGAAACCTTATAATGCCGCAATGGATGTGATAAGCCGCGCATTGCGAAGGGCAGCACGGTCACCGTTCTCGGACAACATCGAAAGTGCAGCAATGCCGAGTAGATTCACCCGCCCGCCATTCAATACCTATGATGGAAGATCGGATCCGGTGGAACACGTCAGTCATTACATCCACATGATGTCCCTCCATTCACACAATGACGCACTCATGTGCAGGGTATTCCCCTCTAGCTTGGGGCCGACCGCTCTTCGGTGGTTCAACGGATTGCGAAAGGGTTCCGTTCATAGTTTCGCCGAGCTAATCCAAGAATTTGGTGTACGGTTCGTGACGTGCAGCCGAGTACCACAACCCGTGGACGCCTTACTATCTATGAAGATGAAAGTGGGGGAAACCCTCCGCAGTTATGCTAGCCGGTACTGGGAACTCTATAACGAAATAGGTGGAGGAAACGAGAAGATTGCGGCAAGCACCTTCAGAATGGGACTCCCCGAGGAATCCGAGCTGCGCGATTCACTGACAAAGAAGCCACCCGAGGACATGAGACAGCTCATGAGACGCATTGAGGAGTATAAGCGCCTGGAGGATGATCGGTTGCAGAGCAAAGGGAAGGCCCCGGCAGTGAGCCGTTCTCGGCAGGGGGGATTCCAATCGAGACCTCGGAAGGACTTCAAGATTCATGAGCCGTTTTGGCAGACTGGGGAAGTTAGTTTGACATTCAAGGAGCCGGTACATCGAATTCTGGAACGAATCAAGAATGAGCCCTACTTCAGATGGCCGAACAAGATGGGGGGCGATCCCGCTCGGAGAAACCAGAATCTGTACTGCACCTATCACAAGGACAAGGGCCACACAACTGAGCAGTGTCGGGCGTTAAAGGACCACTTAGCACAATTAGCAAGGGCAGGACATTTGAAGGAGTTTATGATCGACGATGACGTCCGGGGAACCAACGCGACCGCTCAACAGAAGGGAAACCCCCTTCCGCCACCAATTGGAGTGATAGAGATGATCCTGGTCCCTACGCGGGGCCCCTTGGTTACAAAAGCGGGGGTGTTGACCGTGGTACCAGTAACGAGTCAACCGGAGGCTAAGCCCCCGAAGAAGAAGGCCAAGCATGTCCGAGAAGTGCTTACCTTTGACGAACAAGACTTAGAGGGAACAGTACAACCACACGACGATGCACTGGTGGTCACGGCGCGGATAGGCGGTTTTCTGGTTAAACGAATAATGATAGATCAAGGTAGCGGGGCCGACGTAATGTATCCGGACTTGTTTAAGGGGCTCGGATTAGAAAGTCAGGATTTAATAGAGTATGCTACGCCACTTGTTTCGTTTGATGGAAGAACTGTGGTCCCTGAAGGACAGATATCCCTACCTGTGTGTATGGAAGGTAAAGAGGTCCTCGTATCGTTTATAGTAGTGAACTCCTTCTCCCCGTACACGGCGATACTGGGAAGGCCATGGATTCACGCCATGGGCGCCGTCCCCTCCACTTTGCACGTAAAGATCAAGTTCCATACCGAGCAGGGCGTCGCCGTGGTTCGGGGATGTCAGAGGATGGCAAGACAATGCCTTATCGCGGCAACGGATCTTCAAGCCCGACACGCCGAACATAAGGAGGCCGCCGAGGAACCCCTGCTATAGCAATTACAGAAGCCCCGAGAAAGAGGGGGGGCAGAAGGAGCCGAGGAACTGGTGACGGTGAAGATCCTGCCAGATGACGATAAACGTTTTCAAGTAGGGGCGAGTATGTCGCTCGAGGAGAGGGTGGAAGTACTGTTGTGCCTGATTCAGAACATGGATGTTTTTGCATGGAGTCCATATGAAGTGCCCGGGGTTGACCCCGAGTTTATCACCCACAAACTTAACGTGGATCCCTCGATCACTCCCAAGAAGCAAAGACCGAGAAGGATTGCAAAGGAGCACGCAGAAGCCGTGCAAGTAGAAGTCCAGAGGCTCAAGGAGGCAGGGGCGGTGAAAGAGATCTTCTTTCCGGAATGGCTGGCGAATACGGTGGTGGTAAAAAAGAAGAATGGTAAGTGGAGAGTTTGTGTGGATTTCACGGATTTAAACCGGGCATGTCCTAAGGACTCGTTCCCCATGCCGAAGATCGATCAACTAGTAGACGCCACTTGTGGGCACCCGAGGATGAGCTTCCTGGACGCCTTTCAGGGGTACCACCAGATAGCCCTGTCCGCCGAGGATCAAGAGAAGACAGCATTTATAGCTCCCGACGCCAACTACCACTACACTGTGATGCCATTCGGGCTGAAAAACGCTGGAGCAACATACCAACGGATGATGATGAGAATGTTCCGAGACAAGATTGGCCGAACGGTCGAGGTCTATATCGATGACATGGTGGTTAAGAGCAAGGAGAAACTGCAACATGTTGAGGACCTCGGGGAAGTATTTGAGCGGCTGCGGCAATACAAGTTACGATTGAACGCAGAGAAATGTGCCTTTGGCGTGGGAGCGGGGAAGTTTCTGGGGTATCTGATCTCCTGCCGAGGAATTGAGGTCAACCCGGACCAGATAGAGGCTGTGAAGCGGCTCCAATCTCCGAGCAATCCAAAAGAAGTGCAAGTCTTGACAGGAATGCTGGCCGCCCTCAATCGTTTCATCTCAAAGTTCTCGGATAGGTGCCGGCCATTTTACCAGCTGTTGAAGAAGTGGAAAGGGTTCCAATGGACAAGCGAGTGCGAGGAAGCCTTCCAGGGGCTGAAACAGTACTTATCGCAGGCGCCAGGATTGGCGGCACCAGAGCCCGGGGAAGAGCTTTATATGTATCTCTCGGTTTCCGAACACGCAGTGAGTGCCGTATTACTAACCGACAGGGGCACACAGAGGCCTGTGTATTACATCAGCAAAACTCTAGCAGAACCGGAGACCAGATACTTACCACTGGAGAAATTAGTATTGTCACTTGTGCATGCTACGAGGAAATTGCCCCAGTATTTCCAAGCACATACCATTTATGTGCTAACACAGTACCCATTACAGTCATTGCTGAAAAGATCCGACTTCACAGGGCGAATAGCTAAGTGGGGAACCCGGCTGGGGGCTTTCGACATACGGTACAGACCAAGGAAGGCGATCAAGGGCCAAGTCCTGGCCGACTTTTTTGCCGAGTTTTCACCCCGAGCCCCGCAAGAAATGATTTGCCAGCTGAATTGTTGTCCGTGGAAGGTATATGTTGACGGTGCATCAAACTCTTCGGGGTCGGGTGTGGGTGTGGTCATGATAAGCCCCGAGGGGATAAAAGTGGAGCATTCATTCAGACTCGGATTTCGGGCCTCAAACAATGAAGCCGAGTACGAGGCCTTATTAGCCGGACTAGGGGTAGCCTCGGCAGTAGGTGCCCGGAATGTCGAAGTATACTCAGACTCACGGCTGATAGTCAATCAGGTCCAAGGCAAGTTCGAGGCGCGTGATCCACGTATGAAGGCCTATTTGGAACGGGGAAAGCAGGCTATGTCAGACATTGGCACCGTGAGGCTAATACAGGTGGCTCGGTCCCAGAATAAGCACGCCGATTCCCTCGCCACCTTAGCCTCGTCCATAGCGGAAGGTATACCTCGGCTTGTTAGGGTGGAACTGATCCCAGAGCCAAGCATCTCGGCTAACATTAACTCATGCAGCTCTGGGGCAGTAGTTGCATCGGTTACGATGCTCGGGCAAAGTTGGATGGATCCTATCGTGACATATCTAGCCGATGATAAGCTCCCGACCGATGAAATAGAGGCAACTAAGATCCGTAGAATGGCCCCTAGATACTGGCTGTCGCCGGAGAAAAAGCTGTACAGGAGATCATATGGGGGGCCGTATCTTTTATGTCTACACCCGGCGAAGGTAGAAGAACTGTTAGAAGAGCTTCACAATGGAGTGTGCGGCAGTCACGTTGGCGGGAGATCTTTGGCACACCGGGCAATGACTCAGGGGTTTTGGTGGCCCAAGATGCAGAGAGATGCCGCCGAGTACGCCCGCAGATGCGAGCAGTGTCAGAAGCACGCGCCCCTGATCCACCAACCAGCTGGCTGCCTCAACCCAGTTAGTAGCCCATGGCCGTTCTCACAGTGGGGGCTGGACTTACTCGGGCCTTTCCCCCGAGCAACTGGAAATCGGCGATTCGTCGTGGTAGCCGTGGACTACTTCACCAAATGGGCGGAAGCCGAACCTCTAGCTAATATCCGAGACGTGGACATAAAGAAGTTTGTATGGAAGAACATAATTACAAGATTCGGTGTACCAAGCACGCTCATCTCTGATAACGGCCTGCAGTTTTGCAGCAGGGTTTTCCGTGACTTCTGCAGAGACCTCGGCATCAGGAACCGGTATTCCACTCCGGCGTACCCGCAAAGCAATGGCCAGGCCGAAGCGGTGAATAAGGTGATCGTTAATGGTCTGAAGAAAAGATTGGAAGGCGCAAAGGGGAATTGGGCCGAGGAGCTGCCGAGCGTCCTGTGGGCCTACCGAACAACACCCAGAAGATCGACAGGGGAAACACCATTTTCCCTCACTTACGGTGCCGAAGCAGTAATTCCAACTGAGATAAGTCTGTGCAGCGGACGAGTGCATGGGTTCAATCCTGGTACGAACGACGGCCTACTGATCAAGCATTTGGACAAGTTAGAAGAATACCGAGAAGCGTCAGCCATACAGCTCGCCGAGTATCAGCATAAACTCGCCCAAAGGTATAATCGCGGCATAAGGGCAAGGGAATTTGACGCAGGGGACTTGGTATTAAGGAAGGCGGTGGGAAACATGCGAGATACAAACTCCGGCAAGTTAGCACAAAACTGGGAAGGGCCGTACAGGGTTACAGCTATCGCCGGCTCGGGGGCCTATTTCTTGGAAGAGCTGGACGAAAGACCGCTGCCCCGACCATGGAATGCCAACAACTTGAAAAAATTTTACTACTAACTGATCGTTTTCAAGGCTTTGAAGCAATGCGAACTGTTGTAATTATTCGGATGATGCAAATCGTAACACGTATATATATGTGCAGCTATGGTCGAATTCTCAAATCGGAAGTATTCCTGTCAACCAAAACGCTTACGCCGAGCAGGTGAAAACCTTAAAATTTTTCCTAATGACCGAAGCTTGCTTCCGGGCTAACACATTATTGCCGAGCAGGTGAAAACCTTAAATTTTCCCTAAGGACAGAAACCTGCTGCCAGGCTAATTCATTATTGCCGAGCAGGTGAAAACCTTAAAATTTTCCCTAAGGACAGAAACCTGCTGCCAGGCTAATTCATTATTGCCGAGCAGGTGAAAACCTTAAAATTTTCCCTAAGGACAGAAACCTGCTGCCAGGCTAACACATTATTGCCGAGCAGGTGAAAACCTTAAATTTTTCCTGAGGACAGAAGCTTGCTGCCGGGCTAACACATTATTGCCGAGCAGGTGAAAACCTTAAAATTTTTCCTAAGGACAGAAGCTTGCTTCCGGGCTAATTCATTATTGCCGAGCATGTGAAAACCTTAAAATTTTTCCTAAGGACAGAAGCTTGCTTCCAGGCTAACACATTATTGCCGAGCAGGTGAAAACCTTAAATTTTCCCTAAGGACAGAAACCTGCTGCCAGGCTAATTCATTATTGCCGAGCAGGTGAAAACCTTAAAATTTTCCCTAAGGACAGAAGCTTGCTGCCGGGCTAACACATTATTGCCGAGCAGGTGAAAACCTTAAAATTTTTCCTAAGGACAGAAGCTTGCTTCCGGGCTAATTCATTATTGCCGAGCATGTGAAAACCTTAAAATTTTTCCTAAGGACAGAAGCTTGCTTCCGGGCTAACACATTATTGCCGAGCAGGTGAAAACCTTAAATTTTCCCTAAGGACAGAAACCTGCTGCCAGGCTAATTCATTATTGCCGAGCAGGTGAAAACCTTAAAATTTTCCCTAAGGACAGAAACCTGCTGCCAGGCTAACACATTATTGCCGAGCAGGTGAAAACCTTAAATTTTCCCTAAGGACAGAAACCTGCTGCCAGGCTAATTCATTATTGCCGAGCAGGTGGAAACCTTAAAATTTTCCCTAAGGACAGAAACCTGCTGCCAGGCTAACACATTATTGCCGAGCAGTTGAAAACCTTAAATTTTTCCTAAGGACAGAAGCTTGCTTCCGGGCTAATTCATTATTGCCGAAAAGGTAAAAACTTTAAACGCACTCTAAGGTCAGAGGCCTGCTGCCGAGAAAATTAGTTATTACCAAGCAAGTCGAAGCACTAAAATCTATCTAAGGGCAGGCCCGTTGCCGAGCTTGATTTATATTGTTAATCAGGAAGAGACCACAGAATTTTTCCTAAGGGACAAAGTCTGCTTGAGCACATGCAAATAGAAATCCTAAGACTACCCAGGGAGGAAACCCCGGTTGGAATTCAACCGACCAATTGTGTTAAAGCCAAAAATTCCCCGTCTACTAAAACGCCATACCAATTCATAACTTCAAGAAGATAATAACAGATAAAATAAACCAAAGAGAAGCACTGTTCAACAATAAATAAAACAAAACGAGGTTGAAAATTGTTCAGTCACCACAACCCGGTGACGTAGGCAAATCATTCAAAAGAAAGTTAAAATAAGTACTAAGCTAGCTAAAGAAATCGTCAAAGGAAACGCAAACTTTTTCTTCCTCAGGCAGATGAGTCGGCGGTTTGAACGGGGGCTTCGGCCTGCACGGGGTCCTGGACGAGCTGATCACCAGTGCGTAGTTGGCTGGCCACCTCGGTTTCTTCCAGCTCCGCATGAGCGTCAATCTGCTCCACTAGTTCCCTCAGACTGGTTGTCTCCTCCTCGTCAAGGGGTCCTAGGGTAGCTTCTCGTATTGGGGAAGAAACTGGGAACGGAATTTGCGCGACGTCCCTCAAAGGTGAGTCCTCGGGGACCCCCATGGCCTGTAAGGCAGCCATCCAGCCCTCCTGGAAGCCGAGCTTTTGAGCCTCCCTTATGACCGGTTCCGCCGAGTTTTCAGCATCGGCAAAACCCTCGTTATACCATTTGTTCTCACTGGCCTCAAGGGACGCTCGGACTTCAGCCAGTTCCTTCTCACGAACGGTCCCTAGGCTCTCGGCTTCCGCTAGCCTCAGCTCAATGTCCCCCATGCTCCTCTGCAGCTCCGCATATCTATTCTCGGCCTCCGCCTTAGCTTTTTCGGCAGCCGCAGCCTTCCTCTCCGCCGCCGCGGAAACTATGGCCTTTTCCTTGGCATTGACATCGGCCACATCTTTCAGCGCTCTTTCTCGGCCGGCATCCTCGGCAAGGTCGCTGATGCGTCTGTCCAAAATGCAAGCCAGTTGCGCGGCCTGTAATGAAAAATGGGCGGGAAGCCCCGTCCCAGTTAATTAGAAACAAAAATGTAAGGAAAGGAACAACGAAGAGCAGGTTAAGTTCACTGACCGCGACAGTGTGCCACTGCAGTCTCCGTGCCATAGACTCGTCCGTACCCTCCTCGAAGGCCCGCACATCCTCCGGGAGCAGCAAGCCCCGTGCTAAAGACTGGGCGACGTGGCCGCCTGCCCCCTTGGCCCACAGATGAACGCTGGCGTCTGATGGAAGGAGCTTGCCGTCCAGCATGAATGAGGGCTGCCAGGCGGGTACACCTCGGGAGGAAGATGCCACGTTCGTCCCCGTTTGGGTCACGGGCTCTCGGATCACTATGCCACTGGATGGCCGGGGAGGAGTCTTCGCTGTTGCGGTGGGAGGAATGATTACAGTTTGCTCGGCTGTAGTTTTCTGCCTTTTTCTTTGCCGTGCTACCGGCGGAGGAGGAGGGGTTCGTCCGCCCCCTTGGGGTTGTTGTTGCTCGGTTGCCTGTCCGGCCCCGGAGATGAACCGGTTGATGGTCATTGTCCTTCGAGTCACCATCTCCACTCTTTGAACTGGCTCAGGCTCGGCAACTACCTCTTCAACGTCTTGTGGAGGAGCCCCTTGAACAATTTGGCCTTCTGGTTGAGCGGCCGCCTCCGGTTCGATCTGCTCGTGTGCGCGCTCTCGGCGTGCCCGGGACACACGCTCGGCAGACTCGTCACGGAGCGGTTGGCGTTCGTCAGAGCAAATATAGCGCGGTCCGAGCTCGCGGGCTTCTCCTACTGAAAACTTTGCAGGTAGAAAGCTTGGATGCCGAACGTCGATGTAGGATAAGAGGGGGCTATCTACCAATAAAGCCTGACCGAAGGCTTGCCAGGTGGTATAAACTGGTTGAACGCCGAGGATCAAATGGGACGCTCGGAGTTGCCCGTCGTTGTGCACGAAAATTTCGGACCGCAGCACGAAGTTCAAATCGCGCACGTGCACAACCCTGAGGTCCGGGATGAATACTCGGCCGTCTGCACATATCAACACGGATAATTCTTAGCATCGATAAGAAGGGTTCACAGACAAAAACAATTGTACGGGCATCATAATAAAAAGCAGAATGGGAACAAGACAAATGAGTAGAACGAACCAACTTCACGCCTGGTGAGGGGGCAGGGGAAACCACCGGCAAACCAGTTGCCGCGCACCCTGACAAACTCCCCGGCAGAATTTCTGTTCGAGTCAGGCAGGCAAGAAATAAGCCGTACCCTCATATCCCTCACTCTCAAATAATAGTTGGTTTTCTTTGTCCCACATAAACTGTACATGTGGTTTATATCATGGTGGTCTAAGTGCAAATCAAAAAGTTGGTTCAAACGCCTCACACAACTCACCACCCGAAAAAAGTTAGGAGGGAGCTGGTCGGGGCAGAGACCGTAGTACCTAAGTGTGTTGACTAAAAGAGGATCAATGGGAAACCTCACCCCACCCTCTAAAATGGACATTAGGGGGAAAAAGACAGTGTTTCCCCCTCTGTGAAGAGCCATTTCGCTCTCCTGACAATAGGATATCTCGACATCCTCAGGAACCTCAAAGGCCTGCCTAAAAGTGACCAAGGCCGCTGCAGTATCTAATAGATACGAGTACCCCATCCTAAAGATTCTAGGTGGATAACGAATGAAAATGAAGGAAAGAAGGAGAGGGGTGTGAAGAACTTACTTGGGCTCTAAAGGTGAAAGAAGATTCTGGGCTGAGATATGAATGCTCGGATGAGTGCTCGGCAGAGAGGGAATCACAGGAAAACGAGAGCAAAAAGTGACAAAATGGTGCAAGCCAGAGTTTATATACAGGCTACCGCTGGGAGGAATGCAGCACTTAATTAGCCGTTGAGAAGATTAATTATCAAACCGTTCCGATTCCCGCGCCTCCTAAAGCCTGCGCCGCCTCGGTTCACGAAGCGTCAGGCAATAATGACAGTTTATCCAGACAGCCAGCGTTGACACACCTTTTTAGGCAACGGAATTAATGGCGCTCTGAGAGATCCCAGGCGTCAAATCCCCGAGCACCCACGGCCTGCATCCTGAAGAAGTTCCTTGATTCACGCCGAGCGCCGAGCATGAATCAAGGGGGGGCTATTGTACGGCACCCAACTCCCACGCCTACTTGTTGGGCCCCTTTGTCTGGGAGCAACATTTGGGCCCTGGCCCAAATGTTCCGCATGGCCCGGTCCATGATCATACATATCGTTTATCCAGCTAACCCAAAGAGGGCCGTGCCGAGAACCTATCCCGTGCACTATGAAATTTGGAGTGGGCCGAGGTTATGGTTCTCACTTCCTCGGCAATTCTCCGAGGATCGAAGCTGCTGTGTCGTTCGTCCAGCAAAGAACCAAGTTCCAAGGCCACCATCACCAAACCACCCACTTACCGCTGATCACATTGGACCTCTAATAGCACTTACTAAAATGTGATGATGACCACCCCATTATAGAGAAGCTATAAATACAAGAACAACATATGGAAAGGGGGTTGGAAAATTGAGAGAAAAAGGAGAGTGAAGAGAGCAAGAGAGTGCATATAACAGTCTCAGGACTTAGGACTACCCACAGTAGGTGAACTTCAAACCCATAATATAAGTAGATTGTGAGCCCAACGATTGTTTGGTCCGCTGGCCACATTTTGGGTGCGCACAGGTTATACATGTAAAATTACTAATTTAAAACTGCTAAATTTGCTCTCAGTACCCTCAAATTCAACTATTTAGGAAGTGTAAACAGGGTTAAACATGTAAAATTAATAATTTAGAACTCCTAAATTTGAGATAAATTTGAAAAAACTGTTTCTTCTATCCATGTTTAAATTTTAAACCTTTTTAAAAAATTCATAATTTTTAAATAGATAATTTTAAAAACTTTTATTCTCTCTATCACGTCTTCTATCTCTTAGACCCTCACGTTCTATCAACTCCTTAAAATTAGGCTACAAATTTTTAGCACTCATCCGGACATCTCCAAAATGCTCTCCATGTCTAACCGCTAAGCAGTAACCACCTCAAAAAGTTTTAAGTGTTTAAACTTTAACCTTTTTCTATTGCTTTATCCTTTCCCAAAGAAATCACTAATTTCTATATCATCCATACTTACTCACTCTTCTCCTCCAAAATGAAATTGAAAATAAAAAACACAATTACATTTAAAAAAAAAAAAGAGAGAGTTAACGTGATACATTAAAAAAAAAAAAAGAAAAAAAATAAGAAGGTAGAACTCAAGGTTGCTACATACCTACATAAAAAAAAAAAAAAGTTTAACGCCAAAAACATATACATTCAGTCACCACCAACATTTCAAAATTACATTTAAAAAAAAAAAAAAAAGTAGAACTCAAGGTTGCTACATACCTAAATAAAATAAAATAAAAATATTTAATGCCAAAAACATATACAATGAAGGTAAAAAAAAAAAAAAAAAAAAAAAAAAAAAAAAAAAAAAAAAAAAAAAAAAAAAAAAAAAAAAACTTTCTTGAGGTTTAATATCTATAATAATTCTTGCAAAGTCTCTCACTCGAATTAATCTAATATTCCATTCCAATGACTCCTCAATGTAATCTGAAAATTTTTTGCATATGTGAACCTGAGAGAGATAAAAGAATTAGGGTTAAACCAAATATTTAAAAAAAAAAAAAATTTAATCAACAAACCAAAGTTAGCGTGCCTGTTATTAAAGATAATAGCTTAAGTTTGTTAGAGTTTGTGTTTGATTTAAGTTTTGATGAGATCATTTTTCCTGAAAATCCTATTAAAATTGTTCAAATAAAGATACATATCTAACTCCCTACAAAATATGAACTTTCTGTTAGTTTTCAAAGTAAACTCACCTCACGTTCTCTCTCTCTCCAAATATGTAACGTGTATCACAATAAAATTGTATTTGTGTATCACGTTAAAGAATGGTTTTTTATTTACATTTATTGTGTATTTTTTACATAAAAAATACAAAAATTACGTGTATCACGTTATTTCACATAAAATGAAACACTCACCTAGAATAATAAGTAAGTTTTTTATGTATCATAAATGTAAATAAAAAATACCTATGTTAACGTGTATCCCGTTAACATATTACACTTTTATAAAAATGTGAATTTGTGTAAACAATACAATTAGTGTAATTTATTGTGTAAATAAAAAAAATAATACAATTATAACCTCCAAATATATTTGGATAACGTGATACACTAATATATTTGTAAAAAAATAATATATTTGGATAATTCTCTCTCTCTCTCTTTTCTTTTTTCTTTTTTCCTTTTTTCTTTTATCAAGATTTCTTTTTTTTAACTTCACTTTCCTTACTCACATTTAAAATTATTTAGTCACCACCAACATTTCAAAATTAAATTTAAAAAAAGAAAAGAAAAAAGAGAGTTAACGTGATACATATAAAAAAAAAATTTCTAAAAAAAAGGTAGAACTCAAGATTGCTACATACCTAAATAAAAAAATAAAAAAATTTAATGCCAAAAACATATACATTTAGTCACCACCAACATTTCAAAATTACATTTTTTAAAAAAAAGATAGTTAATGTGATACATTAAAAAAAAAAAAAAGTAGAACTCAAGGTTGCTACATACCTAAATAAAAAAATAAAAAAAATTTAACGCCAAAAACATATATAATGATGGGAAAAAAAAAAAAAACTTTCTTGAAAAGAAAAAAAAATATGAGGAAGGAAAAAAAAAAGAAGTGAAGTGAGGAAGGAGAAGGAAATAGTAATTGATCATTAATCAGGGAGTATTGTGGTAACTATTTTTATTTCAATTCAAATTTTTAAATAAAATGTAAACAAAGGCTACTAAAGGAGGTAAGGGAAGCCATATTGTTTAATTGTTCACGAATGATTTTGAATGCTTCTTTTGTAGCATAAGGCAACCCTGTCTTTGGATCATAATACCTACAACATGAAATGACAATTCATTAAGAAGTACAATGGTAGAGTATATGAAGAAACCATTTATTTCAAAATTACATTTAAAAAAAGAAGAAAAAAAAAAGAGAATTAACGTGATACATATAAGCAAAAAAAAGAAAGTAGAACTTAAAGAAAGTCAATCATAAACAAAACAAAAGAAAACAAAGAGGAACTTGCAAAAGATAGAACCTGAAAATTTGTTGGAGCCTCTGACAGTAAATGTCTTTAATCTGAAGAAAAATAAAGGAGGATGTAAAGCTAAACTAAATGTCTTCAATTTGAAGAAGAATGAGAGATAGAAAGTGAGATAGAAACTGCAAAGAGTACGTGAGTTTGTGGGACTTAAAGTGTAGGAGTTTTAATTTACATATCTATCCCCGTTAGTTGAAAACTTGTAAATGGGTATGATGAGGGTATTTTAGGCATAAAAAATGAGGAATCCAAACAGGGGAAGCCCCTTAAATAGTAGTATAGAAAAAATGAGGAATCCAAACAGGGGAAGCCCCTTAAATAGTAGTATAGATGAATATGTTCTTCTGGAAAAAAAGAAAAAAGAAAAAAAAAGATTGGAATAAAAAAAAATTCATTTTAATTAAAAGAAAGTAAAATTTTTGTTTGAAAGAAAATAAATTTTTTTGTTTTTTTTTTTTAATTAAAATTGAGTAATTAATTATTTTTTTAATTTTGGCACTTAAAAAATGACAAATACTTTTTTTAATAATATTTTAATACCCACGTTAGCCACGTCAGCTTTTTTTGTTAGTTGACTGACGGAATGGTGCTTCAAGGACTTAAATGTCCTACGTTAATTGGTTTAGGGACTAAAAGTGGTAAAAATAAAATGTATGGACTAAAATGAAAAAAAAAGTCAAAATGTAGGGACTAAAAGTGTATTTATGCCTAAGTTTTATGTCATCGCTTTCTTTTTGCTCAAATTAATTATAAAAATGATTTATGATTAGAATTACTCATTTTTCCCGTGTAATAATCAAGAAAATTCATTTTTACATAATACTTTTAATTACAAACGGCACTTGGAAGCTGAAGCTCTAGGAGAAAGACAAGCACGATCAAAATGATGTCATCCAGCTTTAGTTAACAGACTTATCAAAACGACGTCACTCAACTTAAGTGAATCCTCATTGAACCAAAACATTATTGTTTACATTAACTATACAATACCGTTTTGTAGTTGAGCTGGAATATGACCGTTAGAAACATAGCCGTTAGAATCTCTTTTTTCTAATCTCCTTCTTCTATTCTTCTATCAAATTCAAACCCTTCATTTGAGAGGGGATGTTGAATTAGATGATCTACAAGTCACACTACTTTGTGTTCAGGATAGGCTCCCCTCCTGTTTATAACTCTCCCGTTTTCTTCCATTTTAATTTAGATGACTGACACATATTACACATAAAATCCAAGGGTTAAAAAACGTCCATGACATATTAAGTTTTCTCTCTCCCTTTGTTCTTTTTTTCCCTCTCTCTCTCTCTCTCTCTTATCTGCCTATTTCTCCAATCAACATCATCGCCCTCATCCTTTGGTGGACGATGGTAGTTTGGACTAAAGCGGTGGTGAGATTAATGGCTGAGAACATCAAGACTCGGTTTGGTGGCGATGCGAAACTAAACAAGGAGGTCCTCTAGCTGGGTAGATGGGTATAAGTTGGTTTCTTTGGGATTTGCAGATACTGATTGAATGAATATGGGTTGGGCGCTGTGTGTGATTAATGGCTTATAGGTGACTTTTTTTTTTCTTTAGCCAGCGGTTGTAGAAAATTAGATCGGATGTGATATGGATTTTTGGAGTGGGACTTTCGATGGGTTGTGACTTGCGAGTTTGGTATGAGCTGGGGTTAGGCCATTGCTAATTTGCTATTGTTGTGGCGCGGTGATACAAAGAGAGAAACGGTGTTGAGATTGTAAGTTAGAGTCTTATAAGTGATTTGCTCTGAACTAGACGCAGGTGTCAGTAATGATGTTGGTCAGAGAAAGAGGCATATTTGGATTTGTCTGTTAACAATTTTTTACTTCATTGCAAACACTATCATAGGCTAATTGATCTTTTTTATTTGATGGGAAAATGAGAAGTCATAACAATGGGAACTCGAGACATCGAAAATTGATGAGATAAAATATAAAATTCATGTTCTATTTTTTGAGGGAAGGAAGTGAATCCCGCTTCAGTCCAAATTGCCACCATCCAGAAGTCCACCAAATGTGGAGGATGATGATCTCTGAGAACTCTCTTTCTGATAATGAGAGGTTTGGAAAATGAGAAAGTGAGCAAGAGATGTTGAGGATGATGATCTTGGTTAGAGAAAGAGGCAACGAAGAGAAAAAAAAAAAAAAAAAGTGAGAGAAAAAGCTTAATATGAGGTGGACATTTTTAAACCCTTGGATTTTTTGTGTGCTACGTGTCAGCCATCTAAATTAAAATGGGAGTAAACGGGAGAATTATAAACGGGAGGGGAGGCCGTCCCTTTATGTTCAGGGGTCATCCATTCATCCTAATCCTAATCCTCTTCCAACCTTTAAATAAGACAAATATATATATACACACTCTCTCTTAACATAGTCAAGAAAAAAAACTACCTTCTTCAGCCAAAAAAAAAAAATCTTATATGTACTACCTTCTTATATGTACTACGTTCTTCAGCCAAAAAAAGCTACCTTCTTAGTCAAGAAAAAAACAACCTTCTTCAGCCAAAAAAAAAAATCTTATATGAAATACTGATGTAACTTCTCAAATAAATGTGTCAAATTTTATATATTGTTGTTTAGCTTCAGTTTCTTGTTCGTTGCTTTCGACTTAATCTTTCATGAATGTGTGTATTGGAGAAAAAAAATAGCACTACTCTTTCTATATCCCCCAAATTCATTCAACCATGAAAGCTCATGCTGGTTAATAGACAAAGATCCCAAAGACTTGGTGAAATGCACGCAGGTTGAATGAAAGATATCTGTCATCAATTTGTATGGCAAAAAACAAGATACAACTATTCTTACTATAAGGCATAATGAAAGATATGTCATCAATTTGTGTGGAAGAAAATAAAATACAATTATTCTTACTAAAAGCCATTCAAAACATGTGGTATAGGTTAGATTTCTAGTTAATGCTTCACAAGTTTTTGGTCTGCAAAGACCTTAAAAAGTTGTAGTCATGGAATTTTGGACTGTATAAGAATTGTTTGATACTGACTGCATAGTTACGGGCATAATGTGTAGATATTATATTATCCAGGTCCCTCTATTATTCATGCTAGATTGAATGTGTGATATAGGTTAGATTTCCAGTTAATACTTCACAAGTTTTTGGTCATTGTTTGAAACTCGCAAAGACTTTAGAAAGCTATAGTCTTGGAATTTTGGATTGTATAAGAATTGTTTGATACTGATTGCAGAGTTGCGGAGATAATGTGTAGCAATCAAGTTTTTGGGCCAGTTTTACTTTTATGTCATTTGTTTCTCTTTCCTCAAATATTTTATTGTTAAAAAAACTGGTATGCTTACAATGATCAAGAGTTCAACAAAAATAATTTATTTATAATGATATTGTTTAAGATTAAATTTACAATTAAATTCTCTCTCTCTCTCTCTCTCTCTCTCTCTCTCTCTCTCTCTCTCTCTCTCTCTCTCTCTCAATATATATATATATACATATATAATTGGTTAAGACATCCTATAATTTTTAACATATCTTTCATTCAACAAGCGTCAATTGTTTTCACCAAGTCTTGTCATTGTTCAAAACTTCCGAAGACTTGGAAAGTTGTAGTCTTAGAATTTTGGACTATATAAATTTTTATGATGCAAATGGTAGAATTGCAAACTAAACGTGTGGTCATTGAACATGTAACAATAATGTTATCTAGGTCCCTTTGTTAAACCAAGCCAAAATGAATATGTAGAAATCATGTAGTCTAGGTCTATTTTATGTCATTCTCAAAAAAAAAAAAAAAAAAAGGGTCTGTTTTATGTCATCTATTTATTTTTCCACAAAATAAATTAGAAAAAAAAGAAAAAAGAGAGGCTAATTTATAAGTTCAAATCTATGTGTAGTGATCCTTTGCAATAATCAAGAAAAATCAATAAAAGTTTTTTTTTTTATACATATTTATTCAAGTTTAAACTACAAAATTCATAACTTTAATATATTTTCAAATTAGACATTTAAATTTCATTTCTCCCCATTTTAGTCTTTCAATTGTAATCTAGTATTAATTTAGCCATTCTGTCAATTTTGTTCAGTCTCACCATAAGTTTTAGATTTTTCACTTTATAAAACGATGTTGTTTTAGTGAACTCTATGAGGTGGATCCAATGGGAGAGCTAAATTGAAAATGAATGAAAATTAAAGGACTCGAATAAAAAAAATTAAAACAAAAAAAAAAAGTGAAAAAAATCTTCGAGTTGAGAAGAACGAAAAATTTGAGTGTAATTTGTAATTTAGCCTAATACTTTCTTAGAAGAGAGGAAAGTATCACTAACCTTCGCACTAATGATGGTGTTGATGGATGTAATAAATGCTAAAACTACTTGCATTGGTGTCTATGAATGATTCCTATATATACAAACATAAAGTTGTTTGTGTACGCTATGAAAGGGTGATGAAAATATGGAAAAAAAGAAAGTGAATTTTGTGGCTATGGGTGGGGGTGGGTAACCTAAGCTTTAGAGGTTTTTAGCCTACAACCAATGATAATCCAGAGCACTTTTATTTCGAATACTAAGTTGAGACTTGAGAGATGCATTTTCCTTATTGTTAGTGCTCAAAAGTTGTGCAATTGGTAGTATAATCTCATTTTTATCTCCCACAAAAATTAATAATAAAAAAAAAAACAAAAGAGAAAATCATATCCAAAACATAGAGATTTGGAGCTCTAGCGCCATTCAAAAATGTTAAAGTTACAAACTATTTTACATTATTTTTTACAAACTACTAATATGGTAAGTGATTAAGTAAAACCAATTATGTTAATATTAGGTGCTGATTAGAATCAGTAAAAATTAGCCACATCAACAATTTATAAAAATGTTGTAAAATGATTTTTATGTGTAACATTACTCTTTTCAATTTAATTCTCATTTTTACTGTTTTATTTAAAAATAATTTAGAATTTCTAGTATAATTGGATTTTCTTTTTCATATTGCGCTTCCATCATCCAAGCTTAAATTAACTAATTAAATAAATGTAACGTCTAATAAGATAAATAAAGTTATTTTGAAATTAATTATAAGGATAATATTATACACATTGATAGCTGCCTTCTTTTCTAAATTTTTTCTAAAATAATAGCAATAATAAAAAAGAAGAAGAAGCAGAAGAAGAAGAAGAAGAAGAAGAAAAACGAAAGCTACCATTTAATGTGCTTGCAAATGGTTCCCTAATGGACTAATTGTAGATTTAGATGATTACCTCACAGTGGCTTATAGGCGTTTTATAGCCGTGATGGTGATTATGTACCTTGATGTTTTGGCTTTGGAGTTTGGATAGTAAAATTAGTAATTCTAACCAATGTAATTATGTTTTTTTTTTTTTTTTTTTTTTTTTTTTTTTTTTTTTTTTTTTTTTTTTTTTTTTAAGTTAGTAATCTTGCAACTCAATTGACATATTTGATTGTTATCAATAAAGATATTTAGGGTTCAATGCTTCCCCTAGCTATCAAATCATTATAAAATGTATACCAAATAATTAATTCATTGGATATCCATTAATTTGTTAATCACACTTTTAGAAAAATTAATTTTGTGACCCATAATATTGTTAAATTGGCTCTTATGTGTTATCTTGAGAGAAAGATCCAACATCTTTTCATTTTTGTCTTATAATTAAAGAGTATGATTTTTTTTTTTTTTTGGGTGCTAATTTGGTAGTTATAATGGAAAATGAGGAATTTGAACCATGTATAATTCTGTAAAAAGCACCACAAGATAGTACCAGTTATGCTACAAGACTTTTGTCTCAATAGTGGGATTCAATTCCCGTCTTTGTACTTATGATATTGTCATTGAATTAGAGAGTGAACATCATAAATTGAAATTCCCGCTTATACTAAAAAATTGATTGGTGTCTTAGCCTAATGATAAGAGCAATTATCGTAGAGTGAATATCATAAATTGAAATTCTATTTATTTTAAAAAAAATTAATTATAGCAATTACATATGGAAAATAATTAATTTGATGTTGTTAAATAATTTTAAGGTATTACACATAAGGGAAAAAAAACTTCTGACTCGCTTAACCCTACAAGATTGGCCTAGTTAATCCAGTCGGTTTAGCTTCCCAATTTCTACTTCTATGTTCATTGTCTATGTTATTCCATTTCCCTCTCATTCCTGCCTCCAAATGGACAAAACTGATAGAATTAAAGGCAAGTTCACAGATGAAGAAGAACAAGTTGATGAAATATAAGCAGAAGATGCAAGAAGAATCAGCTAAAACCCTACTGTAATTGTTTCAGTACTCTAAGAAACATTCCTCTGCAACTGCAATCCCCATATGTAGATGAATGAATCCATATGAGACACATTGTTATGGAACTTTTTTCTTCTTCTTACTGTACATAGTGATTAAAATAGAGGAAGATTAATAGGATAAAATAATTTGCAAGAAGGTGCATGCGCCTCTATGTATGAAAGAAAACATCAGATGAATTTTCATTTTAGCAATTGGATCAGTTGGTCTGATTTTTCCATGCCATTCAACATAAAATTATATACTGTTTTATCAAGGCAACTAAATTTTAATACTCATTATCATTTGAAAGTAATTTACTCCCTTTGAAAAAGAAGGATAGTGTAGGTAGAGAAATCTAATACAAATTTGCGATTTATATACGCCTTTCATTCTGTAATGTATTTTAATTTCTTCAGTATTATGCCTAACCTGGTGTATCTTCTTAAAGTCTGTTTGGATACTACTTATTGCTGAAAACTGAAAACACTGTAGCAAAATAATTTTTAAATATGTGAATAGTGCCGTGAGACTCAGTTTTAAAGTTGTTTTTGCTGAAAAAAGTATTTGTAGGTCCCGTGAACAGTGTACGAAACTCACTAAAAAAAACACAGATGACCATATATGGCCTTTTCATCGCAATCCAAACCCAGCCTTAGTCTTTTTAAACGATTTTGACTGCTTGGTGAGCAAGTGAAGTGGAGATTTGGTTTTTTTTTGCTTGTATATGGTTTTATCTTCTCAACTCTTTTTGAAATTCTTTATAGAATCTAATGGGTTTCATTATGCTCTGTTACTAGTTTGATATCTGAGGTACAGTGACTCAGGAGTTTGACGCAGGACTTGAATGTTCTTAGCATAATGAATCTCTTTGAAAGGCTTCTCAGGATCCGACTAGACACATCCATTAGGTACGGAACATTTCAAAAAGTTTTCTCCACTAAAGTCTTATGTCTTTCGTTAAGCTCTTCTATCATCTTTCCCTTCTATACCTCAAAGCATACTGTTTCATTCAATAAAACTTAATAATTTATTTTCTTCTCATATGTGCAGCCTTTTGTCTGTAAGTTTACTTTACTCATTCAGTAACTATTATTTCTTAGAGCATGCGTTTATAATCACAACAATCACGATCAATTCTATAAGAAAACTATGGGAAGGAGCAAACATCAAAGAGAATTAGCACATGAATATAGCTATGAATCATAAATCAGCTGAGTGGATTCTGTTTCTCATGTCACCTGGTAAGAGTATCACAGTTTATCAGATCATTCATTATAGCAATGGAAATGTTAAGCTGCACAATAGAGGACTCCAAATTTTGACTATGAAGGGGTGAGTGCAGGAAATAATATCCAGAAATACAAAGCAAAAATAACAATGTCAGTTTTCTGGTGCTCCCCCCAACCCCCCCCCCCCCCCCCCCCCCTCCCCCTCCCCCACACAAAATCTAATGCTATATGCTCTCTCAAGTTTTTATTACTCTGTTATATATGATGAACATGCTTCACATTTTCTTCACAAATTATGTCTGTCTGAATTTTTTTTGTAAGTCCATTTGAAGATTACAACTAAGATAAGCACGCTCATATAGAATTTAGATCTCCCTTTGCTGAATTCATCTTAATCAACCATTATATATAGGCAAAATAACATATTTTTACGAATGGCAACACCACATTCCTTTTACACTTTGAACTCAACACATCATGTCATGATATGGGCATATGGTTTTTGATAGAGTTGCATATCTCACCTGTAGTCGGCAAGGGAGAGATTAGATAACACCTAAGATGCAATTGTTCCCTTTCTCTCCTTCTTTGTTAGTCTACCTATGGAGAAGTCTGATGCTGACTCTATCACCATCCCGATCTAATTGTCAAAAGACCAAAAGGTGTATGAATTAGCCAAGCCTAAATAACAAAATGTCTACCACCCAAAGGAGAATAAACAAGAGTCCCACTTACAGCTCCAAGATATCACATACTATACTATTATTCTAGAAATTACAAATAGACTTACTTGGAAATACATGGGCAAAGTTTTGGATTTTGAATCACCCTTCTTGTAGTGCCTCTACAGATCAATGGCACTTCTCAACTGTAATCATGAACATAAAGAAATTCAGAAATCAAGATGGAACTTTCTTTTAAAAGAATTTAGAATATAATTAAGTTACAGAATCTAAACTCCTAGCAAGCAAATGAACCATCAAAGTCAATAAAAAGTGTCCTATTTACTAGACAAAGCCATAAACCACTACATGCATATACAAGCTTCACAACAACTTATCCCCCCCCAACCCTCAAAATCAAATCTAAAAACAAAAAGCTTCACAATAAGTTATTATATATGATTATTTAATTGTAATTATTTAGTACTCCAGGAGCCACATTTCTTCCCCTCACATAACAATAAGTCTCACTAATTAAATTCATAGTAGGTCTTGTCATTCATGTGAGAGGAGAGAGCATTGCTCAAGGAGTATTGTATAACTTTCCATTATTTAGATAGATATAAAATGACTTAAAATCTAAATGAGTTCCAGCAAAATTCAAAAGTAAATGGGAGATTGTTTGAGTCAAGCTTATTCAACTCCAAAGAAATCCTAAGATGAATTAAGTCTAATCTTATATCTGGAACATGTTATCATAAGATAACGCTCACTTTGGTCAAAGTAAGAGCATATCATAATTTAAAAGCACATCTTAAATTATGATATGTTCGATCGATTCTTGATGTGAATTTCATGTAAGAAAATAGAATCATGTGCATTCAGGTCAATGTAATGCAAATAAAACTTTTTTGAGTGAAGTTGAGTTTCTGAATCATCTTTTTGAAATTGAAACTATAAAAATCCTGGATAGAGCAACAACTCAAAGATTCCAAGATACTACCATCATAATTACTTCAAGTCAAGCCCAAGTTTTACACTTGACTTTGCCGATGCCATTTTACAAGAAACGTAGTTGGCAGAATATGACTAAAAGTTATCACTTATATCCCTGGGAAATCATCTTTTTAGGGTGTAGGGTAAACCCCTCTCACCAAGAATGTTGCTTAAAAGTTACAGAAAGGCATTAATCAACAACCCAGTCAAAGCCATTGGTAGAAAAACAACTACTAGTGCCATACTGTCATCTGGAAAGCACGGGTGCGGCGTCAGAGGCGCCGCACCCGCGTCGGACGCGTACCGACGCGGCGACGCGCGTCGGACACCGCTGACCGCGCGTCCGTGCCGCGTCGGGCCGCGTCCTGCCACGTGGCGAAGCCGACTCGTGCCGACGCGGCTCAAATCGGGCCGATTCGGGACGTTTCGGCCGTATCGGAAACACCTTCAAAATGTACCGCTCAAGATACCGGACGTTTCCGCCGGAAAAGAGAAATTCCGGTACAAAAACTAAAAGGAAAAATAGAAGAAATGCATGATTTGAACAAACCCCAGTGCACCACCGTATTGACATCGCCTATTAGATCTTCTTCCATTTTTTTTTTTTTTCCTTCTTCTCGTCTGTTGTCCTTCTCCACTGCTCTGAGTTCTTCTCTCTTTTGCTGAACAATGAACATTGCTGCTACGTGGTTTCTCTTTCTTTGTTTTGTATCCTTTATTTGAAACTTCCTAAGCCCTTTTACAAGTGACTAGCCTTGGAAATGTTGAAAATATATATTTTTTTAATAAAAGATGGGCTGAATGGTTCAGCCTTTGCTTCTTTTTCAGTTTTGAGCCTCACGTTGGTTTCTCTTTCTTTGTTTTATATCTTTTATTTGAAACTTCCTAAGCCCTTCTACACGTGACTAGTCTTGGAAATGTTGAAAACATATATTTTTTTAATAAAAGATAGGCTGAATGGTCAGCCTTTGCTTCTTTTTCAATTTTGAGCCCCACATTATGTGATGCATTAATTGCATCACATCAATAGAACCTTTTTTTTTTTTTATATATATATATATTTTTTTCCGACTAGCAATTTTTTAGTTTTCTAGTTAATAGTTATTATTTGTATTTAATTTATAAACCTCATGTTTTAGATATTAAATTTGGTATATGTTTATATAATGTGAAAAAATATGCTTAGTAATATATTAAAAATATAAATAAAAGTATTTTTAATAATTTTTTAATCGCCGAGTCCTGCCGCACCCGCACCCACCTTTTTCAAAAATTGCCGAGTCCCGCACCCGCACCCGCACCTGAATCCTGAAACGCACCCGTGCTTCCTAGACTGTCATATATCAATTCCAATTCGTGGAAAATCAACTAGCTTTCAGTTTCAATTTGTTATTTTACCCATTTAGAGTCAAATTATACACAAACATTATTTTTTGGTAAGTAAAAACTTTTTACATTCCATACACAGGAAATAATTTTCGAAAGCTCAACATGGATCCAACCAAAGGCTAATGACTACACATACATTATTGAACATATCAAATACATTAATAGGAAATACCCTACCTTCTACTTCATTTCTAATTTTCTAGATTGTGAAATATCTAAATCCAAACAATCTCTTAAGTAGAAGCATAAGATCTATTTAAACTTTAAGCTATAATTTTAATTACAAAGAGACAAACATTTAACTATTTCCCTAGTTCCATTGCTGCATGACCGTGACCCAAGTTGCATAATGGCATAATCCCTAACCACATAAGTTTGAAAATTGAAATAATAAGAAAATTCACAAAAATGAAACAAATTTGAAGCAATTAAAATGTTACATAGAGAATAATTTGAGTATAATTGAAAAGTAGTGCCGCATAAACAAAATACATAGACAAAAATAGAGTTCGCCACACCTTTAGTAAATGCAAATCTTTCTTGATCTCTGGGGTGATGGTTTGTGCAGGCAAGTCAAACCTACGTACATTTTACCAACAACAAAAAAAAATGTAATTATTGATAGCAGGAAAAAAATTATAAATGAACAAATCTTGATAGTTGAGACCCAAAAAAAAAAAACTAAATTCCTCAAGCCATTTACACCTAAGACTATTTGAGGAGAGATTTAGTGATTAAGTTGAAACTGAAATATGCTAAATACACCCTAACACAATATTTAGAACCCTTACCACAAAGTTTTATGACTAAGTTGATTTTAATACTAAACTAAACAATATAGTCCAAGTGCAAGTTACTTAGCAAATTTCTAGCTATTAGCTAACACTTAACTAATAGTTCATAAGCACTACCCAACACTTCATAAGCTCAAGAATGTGAAGCAAAAAATTTATACATTATAAATAAATTGAAATTAATTAAAACTCACCAATATTCTACTTTTTCATACTGGAAAACCTATCTACACCAGCCACTACAGTTGGCTTTGATGCTCCAACAACCATTATATAGCCCCAGACATCATTCCAAATTCAAAGGTTAGAGCAAATGGCTAATTACTTACAAAGGGGCAGAACAATCTCATCAAGTCACAACAATAAAATAAAAAATAAAAATTAAAGAAATAAAAAGCCTACCTATTATTATTAATCACTCATCTAGCCTGGAAGAAGAATAGCATCAAATCTGTCTGCTCCAAACATCCCCAAAATTGGATAGAGTGGAAGTCCCTGCAAATTATTCAAACATAACTTAGTGCTATTTGTTCTAAAAAAAATTTAAGCATAAATCAACTTCAAATTCTAATGGATGTGGCTGAAGCTTATGACCCACAGCCTCATTCTCCCTTTCTCTTTTTTTCTTTATTTTCTTGGTAAATACTGCTCTTTGAAGATGTCAACAATAAGCAAAATTAGACACAGCAAGCAAGGAAAAAAATAATTTTAACATGAGTAGGAAGTGCAAAGAAAGCAAGAAAGAAAATTAAACCTATAAACAATACACGCACACAAAATTTGTTGTATATCAAAGAAAATGATATATCAGTCAGTCCATGGAGTCATACAAGTAGTTAAGTTGTCTACAATCACAGAATAAATTAATTATGTCATATGTAAAGGAAGAATCACGCTCTATAGACTATAATTATGAAATTATATACTAATTTAAGTCATCAAGAATATGTCAATCAGTTCATTCATATTGAAGACTAATTGTGCAAGTATCACCAGAATTTGATAATTTCAATTATGAGGGCATTGCTCTCTCTTTCGTATTTCAATAATTCAATCAAAACTACATCTCCTAACCGTATTTTTTTGCAAGAATATACCCAAAATTACTCGTTTATTACCGTTGTTTCTCTCTCTCTCTCTCTCTCTCTCTCTCTCTCTCTCTTTCTTTTATTTTAATAGGAATTTCATAGGAATTTAATAGGAATTTCATCAATCATATGTCATGCAACACCAAAAGAACACCTATAGAATAAGTTAATTCAAAGCAACCCAAAAAGATGATGATTCAGAAAAGGCACTTACCATTTCATCCCATCTAGCAATTAAGTTCCCAACAGATAGACCCATGAGTACAAAATATTAGCCAACAGCTTTGATGACCCTGAAACTGAAATTCTGCATTTTGATTGAACAATGAAAAAAATAGTATTGAGACCCAAGATAAAAATAAATAAATAAAAACCAAATTTCAACCACAAATTTAAAACTATCTTAACATTAAAAATAAATAAAAAAATAAAAAAACCCACCACAGGATACAGTTAGGAGACAGAGTTTTGATTGAAATTGACAAAACCCATCAGACTATGCTGATCGTTCAAAAGAAAAACACTCCCAAACATTACCGTAAATCATATTTAACAAAATTAAAAAATTACCGGTAACGTTTTCGGAGGAAAACTGGTCTGACGGTGGGATAGGCCCTCAGATTTTTCCAAATTCTTTTTGGGGTTGCTACACTTGATCTCCGCCGGCTTTGTTCTTCCGTCGACACTTGATCTCCACCGGCCTTCTCCCTCTCTCTGTGTGCTGCGTTCTTTCTCCCTCTCTCTCTCTTCTATTTTCTCTGATGTGATAAATGTGTAACTGTGAAGTAAATAGAACAACGTTTCTCAATTTTTATTTTTAATTTTTTAAAAAGAACGGTTGAAGTTGAGTAATCAATTGGGTGTGAAAATGTGTGGTCTTTAAAATTTTGGAGGTTTTTTTTTTTTTTTTTTTTTGGTATGCAATCGTGTGATATGGTATTTAATATTAGATAGGTTTCTTTTTATGAGAAAAAATAGAAAGAGATAATTAATTAATTAATCAAAAGTTATTTATTAAATAACAATAATAATAATCTAAAAAAAAAAGTTGTGAAAAATTTAATGCTTAAATTCATTCCAAATTACATAGATTTGATAAATTTCAAGACTAATATAGATTTGATAAATGAAAAATAATGCAAGCATGAAAAATATGATCATTAAAAAAAAAACCATTGGAAAGTATGATTGTTGAAAAATTTTAAAATGTTACCATTGGGGATTTAAAAATATAGTTATTGGGAATCAAAAAAATATAATAGTTGGGAATGCATAAAGAAATATTAAAAAAAAGAATAAATGAAAATTAAAGAAAGAATGAAAAAAATAATATTTAAATGGGATAGAGAAATGATAGAGAGTTTGTTAGAATGTGTATTCGAAAAAGTAAGTAGGTAAAAGGTAAATTCAACTGTTTACTCTCTAAATAATACAAAAATTTAGAGAAGTTGCTGAAGATGCTCTTAGATTGTTTGGTTCAGTGGAAGGGAAGAGAAGAGAAAAGAAAAAAAGAGTGGGGGAAAGAAAATATTTCCTCTTGTGTGTTTGGATATGAAGAGAAACAGAAAGGAAATATGTGAGATATAAATGTCATTTCACAAAAATAGACAAGACCTTCTGAGGGTACAAGGGTAATTTTAAGGGAAAAAATAATGGATTCTACAAAAACATTTTCCCCTCTAATTCTTCCTCCTTTTTGTTTTCTAGTCATTCCTTTCTTCTTTTTTCCTTCCTCTTCCATCAAATCAAACGAAGCCTTAATCCACAAAAAATGAAAAGGCACATTTTTTTTGTGTTTTTAAACTAATCACAAGATAAATTTGTATAGTTACGTGAATTAGTAAACGAAAAGCCTGACATTTCGCTTTTATATTATTATATATGAGAAATGTTAAGTCCACAACATTTTTATAATATTTTCACAACAAATTCTATGTGGCAAATTGTTATTAGTGGAGTAGAAAAGTAATTTCAGTGGTAAGTTTAAATTAGAACAAATAACAATTAACCACCTATAATTTGTTGTGAAAATGTTGTGGACGTAGCATCTCTCTTATTATATAGATTTAGATAAAGATATAGATATAAATTACTGCAATTTGGGGTTAGTGGAAGCGCATTCACTTGAACAAAAAAAATAAAACATTCCCAAGAGAAAACAATATCTAATGTGGTTGGTTGATTTCACGCATACGTCCACAAGGAACACCAACCAAAATATCCGCTATGATTGATATGGAATGTATCATAATAAAAGAGATTTGTTTTTTAAACAACCTTATATTTTAAGAGTATATAACATTAGTTACAATTCTTTCTTATAATAACTAAATCTTATATTAATTACTTTCTAAAAAAAATCTTATATTAATTACATTTTTTTTCATAAATTAAATAATTTTCAAATAGCACACTTTTTCTTTTTTTTTTGAGAAAAGAAATAGCTCACATATTGTTCAACAACAAAATCTCTAATATCAATTATTGTGATACCTACATTCACAAGCAACGCTAATTAAAATATTCACTATCAATGCTATGAATTGGAACAACATTAATTAATACTCACAACTCACACGAAAATACTCCCAAAGCCTCACCAACACAAACAAAACCTCTCACAAACACAAACTTACAATCCTAAAGCCTGAGTACACCCAATAACTCTTTCATGCCCACAAAACAACAAATTCTCAATATATAACAACGGGTAATCTTTCAATCCCAAATAATTGACCAACTATTATTTGAAGAAACCTAATTCATATTCTTCTAGGAACTTTCTCCTCTTCCCATGTGGGAGGAACCGTTGGCAAAAACAACCAAACCCTTTTCAACAAGAAAAATGCTAGAGATACATAAATTTTTACCAAAAAAAAAAAAAATACAAACTACTAATGTGACATGGGATTATTGGTAAATGAAGAAAAATGAAGTTAGTGGTGGCCTAGCAGGGGCGGAGCCATAAAGTTTTGTTTTGTTAGGGGGGGGGGCTAAGTTGTGATACTAATATATTTATCAAGACAACCTCACACACACACACACACACACACACACACACACACACACACATATATACACACACTTTTTAATTTGATAAGTTATATATATACTCACACCCAACAAAAAAAAAAAAAGAGCTTAATACTGTCTAACAAAATTATGTTCCATGGTAATCTTTCATAAAATAAATTCATTTTTACCATTTTCATAGTGAAATCTTTAAAATTTTCATTTTCAATACAAATAATCAAATTTTATACTAAACTAAGTAAAAAATCTTTCAATTGAACTAATAAAATTTTCAAAAACATGAATAATTCAAAACTTAAAGGAATAAGTTAATCTCCAAACATATTTGAAGTTATCTTACTCTAACCTATTATTTGATAACTAAAGAGACATTTCATGTGTAGTTTTAATGACAATATTTTTTTAATGAGTCAATAACTTGTTAATTACCATATAACGGGTTGAAAAAGATAGATTTAAACATGTTTGGTGCCAAACTTTATCAAATATTTAACAAATATAAGAGCATATTTTACAATAAAAAATAAAATTGAGAATAATAAAGTTATGTCTCTATAACTATTAGACCAATTTTTTTTTTAAGAGTATCATTGGACTAATTAAAATATTTGGGGGGCCAACTTTTATTTTTGTAGGCTAAATTTTGAAAACATTAAAATAATTATTTATATATATTAAAGGAAATTTCAAAATTTTGGGGATGGCCCCCATTTGTATACAAAGTTCTGCCCTTAGGGCTTAGATAAGAACTAGCAAGAAGTTGGTTACAACAACAATTTGTAAAAATATTATAAAATAATTTGTATTTATACCATTACTCTTTCAACAATGCCTATATACAAGGATTTTCTTTTATTATTTAATGGATAAAGGATACCCAATTTTCAACTAAAAATCATTTTTCCGTCAAGGAAAATCCTTATCTTCCACTCCAAAAACAAATCTTTCCTTCTACATCAAGGAAAACCCAAACCAAAAGTAATTACAAATTTAAAGCAATATTCAAGGACAATAAATTAATTCAATTTATTTATATAACAAATAAGAGGTGGGACAAAAATATTGATTATTTATATTTACTTTATCTTTCTTGGGATTTATATTTAAGTTAGTAAGTAATAAAAAATAAAAAAATAATAAAAAAGAGAGGCAGGACACAAATATTGATAATTCATATTTACTTTATTTTCTTGAGATATATATATATATATATATATATATATATAAAAGTTAGTTAGTAACTTAAATATATTTTTCTCGAGATATATATTTAAGTTTGTTAGAATAACCCGCGTGAAATACTCAAAGGAAAATTATTAGATATTCCTGTAGTACTATAAATGTGTACTTCTCTCTCTTACATGAATGGTGGGTCTCACCATGAATTTAATTAGTGAGACTTACTATTCATGTAAGAAGAGGGAGTACGCATTTATGGTACTCCGAAAGTACACAATAATTTTCCACACTGAAAATGTGACAGTAGATTTTTATTTGTCAAAGCATATACATTCAAATTTTCTTTAATTGGTAATTTTTTTTTTTTTTTTTGGAGAAACTAATTAGTAATTGCACACGCACTAAGTGGGTTTTGAATATTGCATAGATATACAAAAGTGTATAATTTAATGACTTTAATTACGTTTCATTGTTTCAATACTAAAAACAGGCCCCCATGGCCAAAACTCATTGTTTAACCCTTGCTCAACAGCAGCCAACATTACAGGCAGCCACCACAAGTTTGGCCACAACCCTTCACAATAAACCATACATAATTATCAAAATGATTTTCCTTTTTTTTTTTTTAGAAAATCAAAATGAGAGAAGTCAATTATTCAACAAACTCCACCCCATACACCATATTCACTTATGGAAAATCAAAGTAAATAAAACAGTTAATATAATAGCAGCCCAGCTTGTTCTCATCAACTAAAAAAATTTAAAATTTTTGATGTACTCTAAAATGGGTCTTGAGATTTTTTCTTAATCCAAATCTAGAGAATGCAGAATATAAGTATGTAAGTGAGAAATGGCATACCTGAAAATTGCGAAGGAAAGAAGAAGAATGCTTCTTAAGGCTTTAGCTGTGAAAATACGCTGCTTCTTCGTGCGTTTTCTCCTTTACTTTCAGGCTTCCTATCAAGACCAAGGCAAACAATTAGAGCAGAAGAAACAAAGTTCAACATGCATAGCTGAAGTTCAAGAAGCTATATCTGATGCTCTTGTTGTTCAGTAGCTGATCTGGTGCTCTTGTCGTTCAGTGGCTGTTTTGAATTGTAAATAATAAACGACTAGTAGTTTAGTTTTATTTTGGGAATGTCATTATTGTTCACACGTGAGTAGTTTAATTTGGTCACACGTGAGATTGGTTGTTAGGCAGTTGGATTAGTTTGTTAAGCACTCTGTTTTCTGTTTCAGTCTCAGTGGAGCATAATCGTGTATATATACTCATAAGCTAAATTAATGAAGTAATTCAGTTTTTCCCAATTCTTTCATTTCTTCATACTTCCTTCATACCTCTTTTGCAAGCTAACAATCCCACAATGCATAGTTTACTGTTTCATTAGACTTCTTGCATACTTCGCATCTTTTCTCTTGTAAGATTTCTCCTTTCCAAATTTCCTTTGGTGGGTTGGCACACCATGTAAAGAATCTGATTTTATTTGGCAGCTTCATTTGCCAAACTTTCTTCCATAGCATCTTTGAGCGATTGCTGTTGGAACTCTCTCCCTCATGCTCCTAATTTTTACACTCTAGGGCCAGGTTATATCTTATATGCACTCCTTGCCATCAATATACCTGTGGAATTTCCAATCCAAAATACTTTATCCTCAGGCAGCTTGGAACTCAACGGTGTTCTTTTTATTATTTCGGCTTCCATGGATTATCTGTATTCTGTCTTTTCCTTTCTTTATGAATTAGTTCTTCCACCCAAACTAACTCGTTGGGAGCTCATTCCAACTCTCCACTTTGTCCCCAAATGTATAACTTCTTTCACTGCAAGATTGCATATCCGTCCAAAGGATGTGTTATGTCTTGGTCTTGCTTCCAAGAATGATCATGAGGGGAAGTATTTTGCCTTGAACACTTTGTAGAGAAGGATCAGGTGTTGTGCATAAGACACCACCCTTGTTTTGCTAAAAGAGCAAGGTTAAAAGCTTTGAGGTTTCAGAAATCCATGCCCCCATGCAACTTTGATTTGCCTCCAGTCTACAATTTTGGTGAAAAATCAGTGCTTCATCTATTAGAGTGTTGACAGGGATGCTTTTAGCAACACATAACATCCAAGGTGTAGTCAGCCACGCCCCTTTCTGTCATGTGGATTCTGTGTTATGAACAAAATATGAGGGACTTTGATGGGGTGGAACATCCTACCTTTGTAATCACAGAGCAAATTTTGAGATCCTTGTATAGCTAGATGCAGGCTCAGAGTTGCATCCATTAGATGTATAAGTTGATTTTTTAGTTTTCCTCTCTTTGTGATTTTTATTCTTTGATTTGGGAATGTTCACATCCTTTGTGCCACTCTCTCTCCTCTTTTTAATAAACTTTGGACTCATAAAAAAAATACTTGGGATCCATTAGGTAATGTCTAAGTGACAGTAGATTTAATGTTTGGGTGGAGAGGAACTCGTTTGGAATCATAGAGAATCTTTTACTCGGAATATAATCCCCTTATGCTTATTGTGCGTTATATGGTGGGAGGAAATAAACACATTATTCAATGGAGTGGAGATCTTGATTGGTGTTGAATATGTGTTTTTGAGATTATTAGTTGGATTTTCTCGTATTTTTGGCACTAGAGATATGCACTATGTTGTGGACTTTGTAGACTCCATGTATTTTAGAATGTAATTCCTATATAACCTAATTTTAGGTGAACTTTGTGTCCCACAAGTGATGTGCAATATGTTGCAGACTTTGTACGGGAATTCTAGTCTTTTGCCCTTAATTTTTTTTTTGTATTTAGCAATTTGCCCCTATTTTGAAACTATATAGGGATATGCCCCTGTTTCGATACTCGATTACCTTAAAATCGAGTTTCAATGAAATACTCGATTCATAGAAAATCGAGTTATACTCGATCAAACTTAAAAAAACAAAAAAATAAAAAATAAAAAAATAAAATAAAATAAAATTTTGCATGGAACTCGAGTTTCAGGAAATCGAGTTCCATGCAAAATTTTTGCGATCGCCCCACATTCAGGGAGACCTATAGTGGCGTTTTTAAGCCCTATAATGACATTTTTAAGCCATATAGCAGCGTTTTCCTGCAAAAAAAATTTCATACACTTGATTGCCTCATACCAGGTTTAGGGAGTCCTATAGTGACGTTTTTAAGCCCTATAGCGGCGTTTTCTTGCAAATTTTTTTTTTCGTAAGTCTGATTGCCCCATACCAGGTTTAAGGAGCCCGATAGTGGCATTTTTAAGCTTTATAGTGACGTTTTGAAGCCCTATAGCAGCGTTTTCTTGCAAAAAAAAATTTCCCGATGCCCCATACTAGGTTTTGGGAGACATATAGTGGTGTTTTAAGTCCTATAGTGGCGTTTTTAAGCCCTATAACTGCGTTTTCCTGCAAAATTTTTTTTTTTTTTTATAAGTCCGATGCCCTATACTAGGTTTAGGGACATATAGTGGCGTTTTAAGCCCTATAGTGACGTTTTTAAGCCGTATAGTGGCGTTTTGAAACTCGATTTCCATAAAATCGAGTTCCATGCTTCTTTTTTTTTTTTTTTTTTTTTTTTTTTTTAAGTTTGATCGGGCATACTCGATTTTCTACGAATCGAGTATTTCATTAAAACTCAATTTTAAGGTAATCGAGTATCAAAACAGGGGCATATTCCTATATAGTTTCGAAATAGGGGCAAATTGCTAAATAAAAAAAAAAAAAAAAAATTAAAGGCAAAAGCCCATTTTGTCCTATTTGTACACTCCATTTCTTTTAGAATGTGATTCTTATGTGATATATTCTTTAGAGGAGTTTAATAAATACTAGGGCCTAAAATGAAAATACTATTGATGGCCAAAACGAAAAAAAAAAAAATAAATAAAAACAAAATTTTTTTTTTTTGGATAAGTGATTTACAGACCAAGGCATAAAGAAAAGAAAAAAGATATCAGAAGTGTGTACATAAAGTGAAAAGTTTTGAAGCCAAGTCTTTTACTATTTTACATTTTCATAGAATATGCTGGCAGTGAAGCATTGTTTGTTGCGCAGAAAACAAAGAACAATTAGCAGTCTTGTTGAATAGAGATATGAGAAAAGTTGAGGCCCCTCATGCCTTGACAACTTAATCTTAGGTGGATCTGGCCAGACTTCATTGATGGCTTGACACCTTCTCGACAGCGGTGTCCTATTCCCTTACAAAGCTCAAGTATTGTTTTGTTTTGTATAACATTTTGGACCGAATATATAATACTAAATTTTTGGAACCAATCGATACAGTCCTATAATTTGACTGGGACAGAATAGTGGGGTTGTTGCTACCGTTCTTGTGATCGGTACTAGAAGAAGGTCAGGCCATACTGACATGTATGGTATGTTTTTGAAAACATTTCTTCGAATAAAATCAAATTGCGAAAAGAAATACATGTGGCTGAATATGGCTAATTTGTTGAGGATCCATAGCCGACCTCAAATCTTGGGACTAACGATTGGTTGTTATTGTAATATTTGTGCGATAGGAAGATGAATTATTTTGGTTCTCATTTTCTTTATTTGCCAAGAGTCTTGTAGCTTGGTGACATAGCTTGCTCTCCTTTACTAGGAAAACTAGGGTTCTTAATTTGTGTACTTTCCACCATTTAGATTCTCAGTTGAAGTGGAACTCAACTAGTACTTCCTTTTCACATAATACTAGCATGGAAGGTGAGGCTATGGTAATCCTCCACTGAGTGTATGAGTAACTTACCAGTACAAGAAGACAAATTTGTTTTAGATATATATATATGTGTGTGTGTGTGTGCACACATCTTAAATTATCAATGCCTTTACACTGACTTGTCTCCCCATTTGTATAATTTTTATTCCTTCTTAGTTTCGCAAGGACTATCTCTATGTAGTTAAAAATGATTGGCTTATAAGATGTTGGTATTCTGCTGAAAAATGAAGGCTGGCTAATATTTTGTTGAAATTGGGAATATATAGCAATGGGAGAGCATTTTGTTCGAGTTTAATGATTCCAAATGATATAGAAGAAAAGTTGGATCCATTTTTGGTTCCTGCATAACAGTTGCTACCCCATACCCAATCCAATAGAGCCAGCAGCAGGCTTGGTTGTGCTATCTATCTATCTATATATATATATATATATATATATTTTTTTTTTTTTTTTTTGGGAGAAATTCTAGTGCTAGATATGGTTGAGGTAATTTACTACTTCAATAGATTTTATCAACTATTGCCCATTTGAAGATATATGGTTTTGTTTTTGTTTTTGTATTTTTGTATTTTTGTATTTTTTTTGTAGAAGTAATAACCTGTAAAATATTATTATATTTGTATAATTGTTATTTACGTTCTAGGAACTCTTGTAGATATTTTCACTATCATGATAATTATTATTTATTTTCTAAGTAAAAACATTGAATTATATTATTGACTTATCTTTATATGCTAAAATTATTAATTGGTGCACATTAATCAGCTGCTTTTCAGAATTTCCTTAATACTGTCTTTTGGATCTAAAAGATGGGGACAGTCTGAAATTCGTACTTGTTAGCATCTTGTGGTTTTGTTATATTTTTTAGCAAAGTTAGATGTAACAAATGCATACCTTGCCCTTTTCAGGATCTTTGCATAATTTACTGAGGAAAAAGTTAGGTGAGCTTAGTGTTGTTGTCAATTATAAAAAAAACATAGTGTTGTTGTAAAGTAATATTTTTGGATGTCAAATATTCAAGAAGCATATGGGTCTCATAGAAAGAGTAATCAACATGAATTACAAGATCATACTATAATAGTTAGGCAAGCGAACCTAACCCCATGATCCAATGCAGAATTTTATAAATGAATAAAATCATAATCAATGAAATTAAAATGGTAGATCTCCACTGTGTTGCATTTGAACATGAACATGATTCTCTACATAGTTATGGCAACGGTTTTCATGTTCTCCATAATTCATTGGTTGATGGAATTATATCTCCAAAGTGAAGAAAACTGGAATCAATTTCCGTGGTATGTTGGAAAATGCACATAGGGTCATGTGTAATTATTGCATTGCATGATAGATGAGTCTTCTTGCCTCTGCAAAACTATGATGAATGCTTTTTTGTTTAGAAGAATGGCATTGTGCTTGTGCAATTGGCAACAGTGGAGGAAGCCTATAATCACAAGAAGGAAACTAAAGAAACAATAGAAGAGGTGATTTGGTTGTGCTCACTTTTTAAGATACCCTGGATGCTTTTGATGAAGGGACAGATGAGTATTCTTTGCTCCTGGCAGTGAATAAAATACTGTCTGTATTCAAAACAAAAACCAAGTGGTGTATGGTCATTCTTTTTTCCTTATTAGCTTAAAGTAATATAGTGATGGGTATTTTACCAAGGTGAATTTGAATAATAAATTGGAAATTTCTTTTTTCATTTCCTCTATTTTTCAAATAATTTTTCATTTTTAGTTGTGAGCATGAAATTTGTTGATCTAATCATTTGACTAGTTCCATTTCACTCTACCGTTCTTCTAAGATTTTGACTGTGTTATGTTGTTGGCTATCAGGAGATGTTTAAGGAGATGTGTAAGAGTCATAAGTATGTGTTACAAAAGAAAATCTTTTCATGTTCAGTACTGATGGGTGCAACTTCCGAAACCTTCCAATGATGTTCCCTTACAAAGAAAGACCAATCCAAAATAAGAAAAAAACTTACAACTTCCCTATAGAACCAGATCCATTTCCACATGGGTATCGCTGCAAAAGTAATTTGTAAATCCAGTTAGTGCTCCGCATGATTGCTGATTTGTCAAGGAATAGTAGGATTGCTTTGGCCTTGGAAGTAGTTTTTGAGTTGTTTATTGCTATTGAAATGAAAATAGCTTGTAGTGGCATTGTTGGACTTATTGTTCGGTATAGTTACGTGTATGCAAGAACATACTCATTCGTTGTTCATTTTTTGGAAACCTTCCCGTCTTTTTTTTTTAATTTTTTTTTTAATTTATTTGGCTTACTTTTGGTACTTTTTTTAACTTTTTTAAGTGGAGATTTTCTTTTGTTTTAAATATACAATGACAAATGGTAGTGAGTTTTAATCTTCACTTTTTATTTAGTAAGTGGGTAATGTGACAATTTCTCATTAAAACAAAAAGAGATTCTGGTTAAAAAAGTATTGGAAGTAAGTCAAAATTTTTTTTAGAGTTATATGTATGCAATAAATGTTGAATTGAAAATAACTTCAGTGATTTAAAATTTCAATAAGTGGGTTTCTATAATATGGGATAGTACTGATCTTTATAGTTGATTTATCAGACTTTGGAGTTAGATTATTTATTCGTTCATTATGTTTTTTCCAATTGTTTTTCAATAAAGAGATCTATCGAGAAAAACCCACGATCTAGTAAACATTCCAGTTCTCCTTACTGTCACTGCCCATTGGTGGATGGGACACATCTGATTTAGGCTGTGAAATGGGATGAGGAACAGGAAAAAAAAAAAAATTTAATAGCTGTGAGAAATAAAAAGTAGGTGTATGCTTGTTAAAATAGTAAAAGTAAAAAAATTTTGAGTTAGTTTCACTAAAACAGCATGGAGGCTAATATGAATGCTTTAAGCCTCCAAACGGATTGTTGACCTTGTTCTTAACAGATTTTTAGAGAACAACTCTAGCGCATGGTGTGGACTTGAGTGAAATGACGTTGGAGGAAATGAAAGCTGATGGACAAGTTGTAATAATGACATTGAGCTTGAGTCATGCCTTGAGAAGATACAGAAGAACTTCACTACTTGCAAATTGGGCTTGAAGGAAATTTGTCACAAAAGTGGGTATCAACACATGGATTGTACCATTGTTGTCTTCTCCATGAGTGGCTCCCAGCTAAAGCATGACTTTGGATGTGCGGGCATGATAAGTGTATATATTAGGGATGGCCATGGGTAGGGTATGGATCGGGTATACCCATACCCTACCCAAAAAGTTTACCCATGAATACCCGATTATCAATACCCATTAATATCCATACCCGAATCTTACCCGAATATATTATCCATGGATATCCATAACCCACCCGAAACCCATTTATTTTTTTTTTTTAAAATCCAAATTATGTAATCTGTACCAAGTCCAACATATTAAATGTCTTCCAAGTTTCTTTACCTCTACTTGAACCGGTTGAATTTGTTCCACTCTATTAATTGTTGAGGTGCAAAAATCTTGGACTTTAGGCAATGTGACTAAGTTCAATGCATGATTCAGAACCTTCCATGATAGATAATAGAGGATGGTGATTGTCCAGTAAAACTATGGACAACACGTTGTAGTCAAATTCAGCTTTTGCAAGGGCATTATCCTATGGCTCTGTCTTATCCTGGCAAATACTACTGTAGACATCAAAATTTTATGATGTATTCGCAACTGTCTGATTGTTCATGATGAAACATGTGTGATCAAATTAATCTCCAATTGATGACGTGGATGATCAACAAATGAAATCAAGCCACATGGCAACATCAAATGAAGAAAGCCATATGGCAGCATCAGAAGGAAAGACCTATATAGAAAGTTCTTATTAAATGAAATGTCAAATTAAATTCCTAATTCAACTCTCAATAAATGCTGAGAGAAAATTCTAAATTAAATATCATTGAGTTGCCTATAAATAGGGGCTTCTCATATGAGAAAGGGGAGACGGAAAGAGAAAAACACTACTGACACTCTGCCAAAATAGAGAGTCATCTCTAAAGTTCACAAGAATTCCATTGTTCATCAAGGCTTATTCCTACTTCTTCAAATCAAAGTGGGGATTCTCCTTGAATCAAGTTCGAGATCAAGCCAACCGCCCTCGCACCAAATCAAGCACATTCAACCATTCATTCAACTTGGAGACATCAAAGCACGATTCAAGATCAAGCTTCATAGCCCCTTTGGATCGTAACGTTTCTTGGAGATCGAATCAGAGGAATTTATTGTACTCTTTCATTGTAAAGATTCATACAGAGGATTGTACTCACATATATACAAATCAAATACAATTGATTATTTGTTACACTATTTCGTGATTGTGTGATTTATCTTTTACGAAAATTGTGTGTACAACTACAATTTAAATTACACTGTGTAATTGAATACTAACTGATGACAATAAAACATAATGGCATCTGTTGAAAGCTATGCCTATTGAGTCACTTTTATATTTTACTTGGTGATTAAAGAAATAAAGAAAATTATAGACAAATCAATTTCTTTGTTTCATGGCACAGAATTGTAGACTTTCCTATTTCTGAAGTTCAAACTCAAAAAGAATAAACTAACATCTCCTTCAGATGATGAATAATCAGCCAAAACTGGTTAGAAACACTAACACCCAATTAAAATTAATTTGGATGTTGCAGCATAGATTATGATCTCCCCAAATATTAGTTAACTTTTGGTAACATTCCAAACATTGTAATTCTATATTTCTAAAGAACTCAACAGCCATTACATATTTCATCATTGTGTCTAATGTCTATGCTATGTCATTGCCCTTATATGTAGACTCAAATTAGCACAGGCAAGAAGTTTAAAAGTCACTGCATCTACAATCAAACATTGAACTTAAAGAGAAGCTTGTATGAAAATATAACGATGTCAAAAGTTCATTATGGTCAAGATTGTCACTTAGGAACTGACAAAAGGCAAGGAGCAGTTCCATTGGACCTGACCTTGAGATCCAGCCAAAACATTTAAGTACTGGCATCTTCATCATTGCCCAAGCAAAGTCCAGTCTTGCGGTTGGTTGATCCGTCATCTGTAGCATAAGCCCTCGCCAGTCTCGCGGTCTTCTCATTAGCCACAGCTACTGCTGATCAGCAAAAAGGAGTCCTCTCCCCTTTTTAATGACTGGCTGTGAATTCATGCAGACTCGCTCATTTCCAATGATTACATGGGTTAAGAAGGAGGCTGAATGGTGGTCCTATTACTGTCTTGGCACCTCATTCTCATGTCAGTGAGGAAATCAGAAGCTATGGTTGGGTCAGGCTGCCCTGTCCCCTTGAAGTCATAGAGGTGTTTCTGTATGAACTCACAGCCAATCTTCCCAATTTTGTGTGCACCTTCAGAAGATCAAGGAACCGGTGCAAATTAAACCTTTTTCAATTCCATAAAACAAGGGCATAAAATGAGAAAAGGCAAAGAACTAGTAAGTACCTAAAAGATAGACCATTTCTCTTTCATCAAAACCTCTAATGCCAAAAAGGTGAAGTGTCAGTATAATATAATCATCCGGTCATGGAATCTCAGCCACAAGCCTGTGTCAAGTAAAGCAGTTTACATCAGAGAACACCAATAAAAAGAACATCTAATTATTGCAAAATAAATAAATAAAGACAGAACAGAGAGAAGCATAAAATAGCTATGAAGTTGAGGTGAAGGATTTGGAAACCATAGAAAGTATATGTGTTTTTTTTTTGATGAACCAGAATTTTTATTAAAAGAGGGAAGAAAACGGAGCTACAAGGCCCTCCTGGACTCTTCCAAAATGATGGAAGAGAAGCAAGCAGGGCAATTCCCAAACTCAAAAGGACCAAAGAAATTACAAGAAAGAGACCATTTTGCTAAGGTGTGGGCTGCTGTATTACACTGTCTAGGCACCCATTTCACAAAAACCTTATCTAAGCCAGACAAAGAAAACCTAAGATCAGAGCACAAAGACCAAAACCGCCAAGGGGGGGGGCTCGGCCAAGTCATAGAGAAGATGCACACAGTATTGGCAATCCGATTCTACAATAATGCACTCATTACCCATGGCCGGAGCACAAGAGAGAGCCCACTTAATAGCCATCGCTTCCGCCAAGAGAGGGAGGGTGGTATTCACCTTCATAGAACCGGCAAAAACCAACTCCCCTCTCCGATCTCTCGCCACCACAGCTATAGAAGAGAAGCGAGGCCCCACAGCAGCATCGACATTTATTTTAAAAGACGTACCTGGAGGAGGGATCCATGCCTGAGCAGAGGAACGAACCTGCTGAAAGGAGGTAGATCCCATGGGAATAATATGCTCAGAAAAGAGACATGAGATCTTCGTAGACACCCTTTCAATATTAAGAGATCCGTCGCCAAATAGGACTTGATTCCTCTGTTTCCATACCATGTCACATAGGATGGCACCATACAACAAAAATTCTTCCGATTGGCCCAAGCATTGATTAGCCAAAAAGGGAGGGGACAAGAGGAAGTTGACAAAATCAGATGCCGACTCCAAAGCCAATAAGTCAATCCTCACACCCCAATGGCTACGGAACCATAAGGATTTTGCAAAAGGACAAACTGTGAACAGATGAAGGGAAGTTTCCATAGCTGTATTACATAAGGGACAGCTCCCATCCATATTTCCATTAAACATAATTATTACCTCCTTGGTAGGCAAAACATTTGCAGCTATTCTCCAAAGATGCAACTTCAAACGCTCATGAATTTTGGATCTCCAAATCTGACCCCAAATGGAGTTAGAACTTGAGGGAGGAGAGCCATTCCTACATAGCCAATAAGCGGACTTAACCGAAAAAATCCCAGAGTTTATTGCAGTCCAAGACCAACTGTCCTCCATAGGCCAACTAGGAATGGGAATTTTTAGGATAAGCTCAATCACATGCTCCTCAAAAAGCAAACTCAGCTTTGGAAGATCCCAACTATTTCGGTTAGGAGTGAGGAGTTGAGAAACAACCAAAGCCATATCTGGATCAGCATCAAATTTCGGGGTGGGGATGAAACCAGGGAGATCTGGAATCCACGGGTCAATCCATGTTCTAATGGAGTTCCCATTGCCAACCAAAAGGCAAGCTGCCTTTGCAATAAGGTGTTTTGTGCCCATCAAGCTTTTCCAAAAGGGGGACGCATTGCTAGGAGAATGATGAGTCAGCCAATTATCCCGAATCTTGTATTTCACCCTCAAAATTTCAATACAAAGACAGTCCTTTTTGGATAGAACCCACCAGCCAAATTTGGAGAGGAGCGCTTGGTTGAAGTCCCAGAATTTTCTGAAACCCAAGCCACCCTCCTTTTGCGGCAAACATAGAGAAGACCAAGACATAGGAGACCAATACGAACCCGCCCTTGATTTGGGGCTCCACCAAAATCTGCGCACAGATGCATCTAATTGGTCACTAAGACCTTTAGGGAGAAGAGTAGCTGACATAGAATACGACGGGATGGTTTGGGCCACTGATCTAATCAGAGTTGCTCTACCAGACCAAGACAGATTTTTACTTTTCCATCCCTTAAGCTTGCTGTCCAATCTTTCTCTAACATAACCGAAATCCTGAGATTTGCTCTTTGAAAGAAAGAGAGGAACACCCAAATATGTTGTACTTTGAGGCAAAAGATTGAGACCCCAACAACATTTAACTTGATTCATAAATTGAGGGCTCACACCTTTGGAAGAGAAGCAGCCTGATTTTTCCACACTGATAGATTGACCCGACCAAGAACAGAATTTCTCCAAACATCTTCTGAGAATGGCTAGTTCAGAGGATTTAGCTTTGCAAAACAAAAGAATATCATCCGCATAGCAGAGCTTAGAGATGGGTGGTGCCGTATTAGAAACTTTAAACCCAGTTAGGTTCTTTTGAGACACTTCCCTATTTATCAATCTCATGAGCACCTCATTGCCCAAAATAAATAAGTATGGGGACAGGGGGTCCCCTTGCCTAAGCCCCCTCGAGGGGAAGAAACTAGGACCCAGGCCACCATTCAAGAGCAAATTGAACTCAACTGAGGAAAGGCATTGGTGGATGAGATTAACAAAGCTGTGATTGAAACCAAAAGCCTTCAAGACTGCCAACAAAAAATTCCATTCCATTCTATCGTAAGCTTTTTGAAAATCAAGCTTGATTCCAAGGAAACCCTTCTTCTTCCCCGTATGTTTGAAGCTGTGAACAATTTCATGGGCCAAGACCACATTTTCATTAATCCATCTATTAGGCACGAAGGCCACTTGAGCCTGGTCCACCATTTTATTAAGGAGAGGCCTTAGTCTATTCACTAAAATCTTGGATATCACTTTGTAGCACACATTACATAGTCCAATAGGACGAAAGTGATTAAAATTGCATGCCCCCTTCTTTTTAGGAATGAGGTGGATGAAGGTTTTGTTGAGATCTTTCAAAAGCCAGCCACTCCGAAAGAAGCTTTGGGTAGATTGAACCACTTGATCACCCACAGTGTCCCAATAATGCTTGTAGAAGAGAGCAGGAAAGCCATCCGGACCTGGGGCTTTGAGGGATTTCATCCCAAACACCACCTTCTTGATCTCTTCTCTAGAGGGGATTTTGCAAAGTTCCGAGTTCTCTTGGTCAGTAACACAAGGCTCAATTAAATTCTCAAGGTTTGCCGGGAAATGAGGGAGGCTAGATGAGAAAAGGGAGGAAAACTTTTCCAAAAAATAATTTTGAATTTCCCCTCGGTCTCTAATCCAATTACCATCTTCTAGCTTAATTTCAGAGATGCAGTTTCTTCGTTTTCTGATTATGGTTGAGAGATGGAAAAACCTTGAGTTACGGTCGCCCTCTTTAACCCACAATTCCCGAGACATCTGACGTAGCCTCATGTCTTCTCTATCTAGCCATTCATCAAGCTCTAAGTTTAGGGAAGCTTCAAGTTCCAAATTCTCTCTTGTTGGGGCAAGCTGTTGAACCTCAGCAATTTTGTCTTTGAGATTTTTAATTCTTTCCTTTGAATTTCCAAAGGTGTTTTTGTTCCAGTGCTTTAGCTCATGGCTAGTCACAGTTAACTTTTTGACTAACTTAAACCCTTGAGAGCCATCAACCCTACATTGCCAAGCATTTTCCACAACCAATCGACTTTCCTCCTCCCTAGTCCACATTGCCTCAAAACGAAACGGCCGCGTCAAAGTATCAGTGTCTAGGAATGTATCAAGCATAATAGGGTTATGGTCTGAGTTCGAATTACACAAATGTCTAACTCCTGCTTTTGGAAATAAGGATTGCCACTCTTGATCGCATAAACATTGGTCTAACCTTTCTTTTATATTGGCCAAACCTTCCCTTCTATTTGACCAAGTGAATGATGGACCCGAAAAACCCAAATCAATAGCACCTGTATTAGACATGAAATCTCTGAGATAACAAACAGAACTCTCGGCCACTACGCGTCCACCACGTTTCTCTTTTGCACGCTTGATGCAATTAAGATCTCCGATTGCAACCCAAGGCCCAGAAAAAGATGATACCATATTCTCCAACAAACCCCAGAATATTTCTTTTTTGGATCTTTGGATTGGACTATAAATGGCAAAAAGAAGCCAAGGAGCTTCCGGGGGGTCTGAATAAACCAGTGCCACTATCATGTTTTTATTGGAAAAGACCACTTCTAATTCAACGCCCAATCTCCAAAACATCGCAAGACCCCCCGACAAACCATCAGCATCAACACACCAAGAATCAACAAACTTCAATTTGTCGCAAATTTTATTAATTCTCATGGATTTTACTTTGGTTTCGGAGGGGAAAACAATATCCGGATTTGATTCACGGATAAGCTCCTTTAGAGCTCTAACTGTCGAGGCTCTACCAGCACCTCGACAATTCCAGGCAATGGTCCTCATGGCTAGGAGAAAATACACGGTTGGAATTAAAGGACATTGGTGAGCCAAGGTAGAATTTCCATTCCCAACACAGGAGCAGCAAAAGATATAAAACTCACCCTCACAGTTAAAGGACAACAAAACCCAATCTACTAAGCTTCCCCAAATCAAGATAAGAGATAACACCAAAAATCCAAAGAAACCCAGCATAAAGTAGCAGAGAACAATATCACCAGAAGGATGAAAAAACTCACCAGCGACGCAAACGCTGACCGTGTAGCAGAAGAGCGCTGATTGAGTGAATGGCTGAAACGGAACCCACTAGTTGAGAAAGGAGAAGACGCTGCAACTGACTAGGCAACAAACTCACCGATGACCGGCAACAGCACTAGCAGAGACAAGAACCCACTGAGATTAAAGGAAACCCACGATTCGGGTCGAAGAGGCCCACAAAGCGACCAAGATCAACTCGAAGCACACCAAGCAGAAGAACCCACCAAACGTGGGTAGAGATGGAGCCACACGGTGGTGGAAGAAAACCCACACGGAGGTGGTAGCGAAGGCCACTCGAGGTGGAGGAACACCCACACGGAGGTGGTAGAGAAAGCCACTACAGAGGTGGAGAAAATTAGAAAGTATATGTGTTTGGTCCCCCCAACAAAGGAGAAAATATTCAACCAAACCAAGTGTAATCTAATTTCTTGGCGAACATCAAATTTGTTTATTTATCTTTTCACCTTCAAAGAAACTAGAATAATGTGGATAGGGAAGAATCAACTGGGAACAAAAGATATATAAGGGAGCACTAATATATATATATATATATATCATGGGAGAGAGAAAGAGAGAGAAATGGATTGTAAATCATAACTAGAAAATTATTAACAATAGAATCATGAATCAATATCAAAATGTTATGTGAAAGATTTATCAAAATAGAAGTGTCCATCATTATTAGTTTTGTCAACAAAATAAAGTGGAAATTTCAAAAACATTTCAAATCAAATGTTAGGAATTTTCTATATTTCAGATCAATTCTAATAAAGAAGCCTGTGAAAATTATTGGCTTTAGTAAATTAGTCTAATTCTAGAAAGCAAAAACAAGAAAACCATGAACCTAAGTTCTCTTTACTTTAACAAGAAGAGCCAGACGCCAGTGATTTAAGATAGAAAAAGAACTATGTTTCTCTCAAATAGCCAAATGTAGAAGAAATGACACTTACGATGGCTCATTAGCAGTACTCCTAACCTTCAAATTTGAAGAAATCAGATTCCCAAGCAACAGATGAAGAAATGAATGAAAGAAATCCACAACAAGGAAACTTTCTGTACTCAGTTTATAAAACTGATGTGACTGCACACAAGCTTTAAGCCTTCTGAACTTCTATATGAATCCCTTCTCTCATGAACTACATCCATGATCACAATCAGACCTGCTGATTGACTCCAAGGACCTTCCTTGAAGGTTTGAACTCCGCAGAAACACACTTAGATTAAGGCTCGATGGTTTCAAGTTATGATCTCACCAATATGAATTCAAGGGTACACCAAGATGTTGGCTAAGTTTTTCTCTCAGAATAGCTTAGGGTTCTTGCCTCCAAAGACACACTAGAATTCGTGCATATAAGAGTCTTTATGTAGTAGACTTGGTAGGGTATAAAGAGCACATCACTAACATTATTAAAATAAGTCAAAAAACGGTCTCCAATTTTTTTTATCAATCATGCCGCAATTGAATAGCTATTGAACTCTTTACAGTTTTTTTTTTTTTTTTTTTCTCTCTCAAAATATTTGCAGTATCAACTTATCTGATCTAGATGTCAGCCAAAAAACTGAATCCGCTCCTCCCAAATTCATCTCATACAATTGCTTTGGCTATTCAACCTGGCTGGTAACCAATTCCAGCCGCCTTCCCATATAACTGTTATTAAACTAATTTGGAAGTAAAGTTAACAATGCAATAGGTTTCTCATCAACAAAATCGAATTCAATAATATACTAGAAGGCCAAATAACTACAAGCAACAGAGCATTTTAATTAGACGGGACAAAAAAGTAGACTCTAAGTTCAACCAACATGTTTATCGGTGTTCATGTGTATCCTTTCATTCATGTATAGCTAAGTTAGCTAAAAACGTTTGTCCTAACCTATTGCTATTTGTGCCAAGTGCTCAACAACTTGGGGAATTCATAATTTCTTAATGTGTTCTTACACTATAGCATAAACCATGGCTAGACCAAAACGTAGCAGTTCTGCAATAGTGAGCGAGTTTACTTTGTTGTATTGCTATCGCTAGCATAAAAGCTTATCCACCTATAAGCAAATGTTTTTCATCATTAACATAAGTACAAACATTCTTGTCCAACAGAAAGTAAATTAAAAATGAACAATCTGTTTGACAATATAAATTTTTTTTTTTTGAAGGAAACAGAGTATTTTCTAATATGTTAGTGTTAAAGTCTTAAAGAATATACCTTAAATTACTATTTGTTTCCACCAAACTCTTCTTGGACTAGTTCCTTTGTGAGCATTATTCTTGGATCTTCGTACCTTGTGTTGTTCTTTGCCAACCATATTTACCAGCCATTTTGGATGTTTGCTTGAGAATACAAGGTATTCTATAGTCAATCCAAACATGAATCCCCATCTGTACCCCAACAATACAACTTTCCAATGAAACCAATTTCCAAACTTGAAATCATATTTGAATGGTTAATGATGGCATGGTTGTCGTCCCTCAACATTGTCACAAATTCTTGTTAATGGAAATCCACATAACCCCAAGTTTCTAAAGTAAGAAACATTTGCAAATGTATTGAACTAATTACCTACAGGTATTGGCCCCACAAGATGATTTTCTGATAGATTTAAACTTCAAGGGAAGTAATATCTGCTAACTATCTTGGAATGTTCCCTATGAGCATGTTTGAGGAGAGATTTAACCATTCAAGATTGCTCAAATTTCCCAGTGATGGAGGCATTTGACATATAAGATTATTATACGAGAAGTTAAGCCCCTTGAGAGACTTAAGCTTTCCAATTGACTGTGGAATCTCCCCCCTGAAACCATTGTTTGAGCAATCAATGGTTGTAAAGAGATTTTGAACTTTCACCATTTAAATATAAAATCCTTTTATGGTGACCATCACAGAATTGTGATAATAGCTTTCACCCATATATTTCAATTTACCATTATTTGCATTCTTGCCCATCATGGCTTTGAAATGAATGAAATATTTTGTTAGTAGATGACCATGGAAATCATTGTGAGAGAGGTCTATGATTTGCAAATTAGGGAAAGAGAATTTGGTTGTGGGATTGGCTATGGCACCATGAAATTTGTTTGATCGCAAAATAAGAACCCGTAACTCTGGAAGACTTTCCAACCAATGAGGGAAGATGCCACTTATCTTGTTGTTACCAAGATCTAGAACTTCCAACCTTCAACAATTGATCAACAATCTTGGCAATGACCCTACCAATTGATTGTCATTGAGGATAAGAATTCTCAAGTAATTTCCCTTTGTAAAAGTTTTTAGAATGGTGCCATTAATTTTGTTACTTCTCAAAACTAAGACTATGAGAGAATCACTAAAGTTTCCCAAACAGAGAGGAGCCATGTTACTCAAGTGATTATGAGACAAATCAAGGACATTAAGGAAAGTCATTACAAATCAAGGAAGGAATTTTTCCAATGAGAGAGAGAGACGAGACGAGAGAGATGAGAAAGAATGTTCAATTCAAAATGAACACTTACCGGCATTTATCTCGCGCATAGCCTTCTTCACATGTTCATAAGGTTCAGTGTCCGCAATGAGCGTTTAAACAATCTCAAATCCATAAGCTGACATGGCCTATGCATGTGAGATTCAAAGATATTATTATAAAGAGACAGATTTTACCTTGTAACTTGACTAATACTAAACCAGATTAGCAGACAGAGAAATACCTTTTCGAGTTCCTCTTCCATGGCTTTCACAATCTCATTCTTTTGTTCAAAAACAGAATCCAGCACCAACTTCGAAACACTTGCACTAATAACTAGAAGAATAGAGACATAAGCCTGTTAGTCTCTCCAAACAATATACAAATAGGTAAAATTGTCTCCAATGAAAATTATGACATAACAAGTATATGCATTGATAGTGATGAAAAACTTGCCCCAACCTCAAAGATATTCTACATAGCAAATTTCATAACTACTATAAGAACTTTTTTTCTCTTTTTCTGTCACTATGCATCATTTGTCCTCATAATATTCACATTAGACACATTACCTCCATGGTCCTCTTCACAGGAACATTATTGTTAAAATAATCACTTTTCCAAGTCCAAGAAAGCATGTCATGTACATAGTTAATCATGATGCTCTAAGCAAATCATAAAGATCATTAAAACATTAAACGATTATCCTATATAGCTGTTTCACTAAGAATGGACATTTCAATTGTTTTTGCATAAGCTTCAAAAAAATCAATGTCCTGCTAGAAAAGAAGTCCTCACTTCTCAGCATAAACTTCAAAAAGTCAATATCAAATTAGGAAAGCCCATACTTCTCAGAATTTATTTATTTTCCTAACAAATACGGACCCATGTGACATTATTTAATAAAAAAGAATTAACTCTTAAATTTCATTAGAATGACAAACATGGTGACTTTCAACTTCAAGGTCCAGTTACAAAACCATACCATCAAAGACATGGATAGGATCTGTGCTCTGGTGTTGCTGAGTTTGTAAAAAGCATTAGCAGATTTAACAACAGTAACAAACACATTATCACTATATATATATATATATATATATATATATAAATCAGAAGAGGCCGAAGAATCATGCTATTAAGCATATAAAATAGTTTAAAACAAAAGGATAGTGCTTATCCTAATATATTCGTGCTTTACTGCTTTTAACTGAAAAAAAATAAAAATAAAAAGTTCTAGATAAATTCTGCAGTCACTCATGACTTGACAACAATTAAGCAAAACACATCTTCAAACAAACATTTCTTGCAATCCGTATGATACTAATTCTGTCCAATTAGTTTTGGGTTCCCTTGCTTCAAACCAAGAAAAGAAGTAAAGACATTTATACTGAGACAAACTGATTGTTTTACTCTCTCTGATTGCTACAAAATAGAAATATTATTGTAAAATGCAAATTTAAAATGTTACCTTTGTCTTCCCATATAATATCCAAAGTATATGAATCTTTTTTCACTCTATTACTAATTCAAAAAAATTAAATCCCTCTAGGACCCAATGATGCTATGTGGCTATCATACAATACAATAGATTACAAGCATGTTCCAGTTAAATTCCTAAGAAGAAAAAGAAATGAGAAATCAAGGCAAAAAAAAATAAGCAAAACCTTTTGTCTTTGTTTTGCATCAAACATCCAGTTACTGCACACGCAATGAAAGGTGGCCAGCTAACTGTTGTCCCAAAACCCAAGGCAAACAGTGGCATCTAGGCCCAAGCACATCATCAAATTTCCCAACAGCCATTCTTTACTATCAGTTTAACAGAATTTGGAATAAGAAAAGTATTTCTCTTTCTTTCTTTCTTTCTTCTTCTTTTTTTTTTTTTTTTTTTTTGAATTTTTTGAAATTTTAGACCTGAAAAACCATTATTAAAAAGTGTCTAACACAAATAGTTGGCTAATTAAAAGTGACTAACAATTTGTGGCAACCAAAACAGCAAAAATTACTAGGAACATATTCTCAATTCATCAACTTTCTAATCTTCCCCCACAACTAATATGTACTTTATAGACTCCTCTCAACATAAAATAATGTAAAGAGCTACCAACTCTTTTAAAGTCTGTTTCTTACATTTTACCCAAGTTTCATTCAAGAATCATTGTCCACAAACAATCATCAAATCCTAAACCGTCAAGTGTTGCTAAAGGACTCTAGATATTAACAAAAATATCTTTAAAGAGAGAGAGAATAGGAAGAATAAGGATCAAGAACAGATCAGCATAATGCCATCTCTTGTGGCAATAGAAACAATATCAGCGCATGAAACTACCCCTGGACAAGCCTTTTCAAGCTCCTCCTTGATGAAATCAATTTTATTGAAAACCCTCAAGGTTTGAAATGGTTTTTATTACAATTGCTGTCATAAAAAAGGACTGAAGCACCACAGCCCTGATCAAGAAAATCCCACTAAAAATTAAGACCAACAAATTAATACCTAAAAATAAATGGCAAGAAATTACAACACCAAAAATCAAAACATACAGTTTTTTATCATCATCTGGTAATGTCAACCAGTAATCTAAATTATGAATGAATGTTGTCCCTCCATCTTGTTAGAGAGATAGAAAGGGCCACCAGCCTGTACATCAAAGCACTCCAACAAAAAGAATTACTAAGAGCTGTTCTTTATTGTTCGTTTAACAGAATTTGGAATAAGAAAAGTATTTCTTTCTTTTTTTTTATTTTTTTGAAATTTAGACCTGAAAAAACATAACCAAAAAGTTCCTGAAACAACTAGTAAAGGTAGTAAAGGTGTATGTAACAATTTGTGGAAACCAAAAAAGCAAAAATCACTAGGAACATATATTCAATTCATTAAGTTTCTAAGCTTTTCCCACAATCAATATGTACTTTAGAATCTTATCTAATTGAAAATATAGAGGAAATTATTCTACTCCTCCAAGCATCCTAGGTAGCACCAGGGTAATTAACACCGCTCTTCAATAAATAAATAAATAAATAACCACTCTTCATGCAATCCAACCAACAAGATCTTTAATCCATAAAACGAAGGTAATATTACAAGGGTGTAATAATAATTATAATAATTGAAATATGTAATAGAATATAACCCGATCATTTGAAGCTGCAACTAAGCAGTGAAGTTGCCCATTAAAATTTAAAAAAAAATAAAAAAATAAACCTGACCACAAGATGTAGTTAGAATTACAATGGAGTAGAGAAATTTCTTCTCACACTAGAGCATAAAGCAGGGTCATTAAATGGAGGCTGACATAAATAAAGCATTAAAATGTAGTGGTTACATAGTAGTAGCCTATGTACTCTCTGGTATGGCTATACCTTAAACATAAAAGCTTTTTTTTTTTTTAAAGGTAGCATAGAAGCTTACGTGCCCAGTAACACTAGTAATAAGCCTCACATTAACACAAGTACAACCATTCCAAACTAACATAAAGGAAATTAAAAATGAAGAATCTTCTTACCAATATAAAGAAACAGTTTTAAGGAAGCAAAAAATTATGAAATAGATATTTTCAAATATATTAGCAAATAAAAATATACCTAGAATCAGTATTTGTATCCACTAAGTTCTTCTTCAATGAGTTTGTCCATGAGCATTCTTCTAGGATCTTTGTAACTTGTTATGTCTTCCTCCATAAACAATATTCACAAGCCATTTCGGTTTTCCACTTGAGAACACAAGATAACCCAAACCCAATCCAAACATGAATCCACAGCCATACCCTAACAATACAACTTTCCAATGAAACCCATTTTCAAATTCGAAATCATCTTCTTGAATGGTTGATGATGGCGATGGTTGTTGTCCCTCATCATTGCCACAAACTTTTGTCATTGGAAATCCACATAACCCAAGGTTCCAATAGTAAGAATCATTCGTAAAGGTATTGAATTGTTTACCTTGGGGTATATGTCCAAAAAGATGATTTTCTGATAGGTTTAAAAATGCTAGCATTGTGAGATCTGCCAATTGTATAGGAATTTCACCTGTGAGCTTGTTTGAGGAGAGATCTAACCATTCAAGATTGGTTAAATTTCCCAACGATTGAGGCATACAAGCTGTAAGATTATTGTGTGAGAAATTAAGCCCCTTCAATGATCGAAGCTCTCCAATTACCTCTGGAATTTCTCCTTTAAAATTATTGTTGGAGAAATCAATAGTTGTGAATAGACTTTGAATTTTCACCAATTCTATGAAATACCCTTTCATCACCACTGTCACATAATCTTGATAATAACTATCACCCATATATTTCAATTCACCTTGGTCTGCATTCATCATGGCTTTTAAATACATGAAAAAGTTTGTTGGCAAGAGACCATGGAACTCATTGTGACAGAGGTCTATGATTCGCAAATTAGGGAATGGGAATTTGGACTTGGGATTGCCTATGGCACCATGAAAGTTGTTTGATCGCAAGATAAGAACCCGCAACTCTAGAAGAGTTTCCAACCAACAAGGAAAGGTGTCATTAATCATGTTGTTACCAAAATCTAGAACTTCCAACTTTCTACAATGGACCAATGATCGTGGCAATGCCCCTTCCAGTTGGTTGCCATTGAGTTTCAAACTTCTCAAGTGACATCCCTTTGCAAATGTGGTTGGGAAAGTGCCATTAAGATTGTTGCTTTGTAAATTCAAGTCTATGAGATTATCACTTAACTTTCCCAAACATGGAGGAATCATGTTATTCAAGTGATTACAAGAGAAATCAAGGAATCTGAGGGAACGGAGATTGCAAATCAAGGAAGGGATGTGTCCAATTAAATTATTCCTTGAGACTGAAAAGTAATACAATGAATCCTTCCCCACCTCCATTACCCAGGATGGAATATTGCCTTTGATATGGTTGTTGGAAAGGTCTAAGTATTCTATATATTCTGCCGTTCGTAAAAATTGTGGAATTTTGGTTATGTTGGAAGAAGACAATTGTAATGAGTGAATTTTGGAGAAAACATTGGTGGCAGATGTGAAGGAGTGTAGTGATAGGTGAGGATTATTTGACATATCAAGAGAATGAAGACTTTTGAGCTTTGAGAATATTTTTGACTCCACATTGCCACTAAAATTATTGAAGGAAACATTTAGAAAAAGCAATGAGTTATGCTGGAATTCACCAATATGCCCAGTGAATTGGTTATGATCAAGATATAAGGAACGCAAAGATGGTATTGTATACACCCAAGATGGTATTGTCCCATTCAATAAGTTACTAGATAAGATGAGATATTTTAGATTAGAAGGAATCTTGTTGACTAGTTGACTATTAGAAGAATTATTTGAAGAGAAAATTTGGGTCAAGTTTGTCGTGACTTCCGGAAGTTGCCCTATGAAATTGTTATATGAGAGATCTAAGAAAGTAAGTCCTGTATTGTTTAGGAGGGACAATGGACACTGACCACCAAAGTTATTATATGAAAGGTCCAAAGAAGTTATTTGTGTGAGATTTGAAAGAAATGTTGGATACGATGAAGCTATGAAATTGCATCCACCGACATGCAATTGTTTTAAGGACTTGAGGTTGCTGATTAAATAAGGTAAGTCAATTGAGAATTTGGTATTAGAGAGAGACAAGGACTTGAGATGAGTACTCCAGTTATACGTTGGAAGGGAACCAGTGAGATTGTAGTTGTAACCTACACAGAGTATCTGGAGGTTTGGAAGGTGGAATATATCATCTGGAAATTTCCCTTTCAATTGGCATTCAGTAAGACGAAGAGATGTTAAAGAAGACGACAAATTCGTGAGACAATTAGTTGAAACAGAAGACATATCAGTCACAGATAAAACAAGTTCAGTTAGATGGGTTAGGTTTTGAATAAGCCTTTTCAAATTAGGCGTTTCTATTCTTATGTCAATATTCGCAGAGAGATCAAGTGAAACCAGTTTGGATAAGTGGGAGATTTCGGAAGGGACATTACCAGCAAAGGAGGAGCCACGAACGGAGGAGCCAGGAGCGGAGGAGCGAGGAACGGAGGAGCCAGTAACGGAGGAGCCAGCGAGGTTGAGATGTGTCATGTTTGCAAAGCCACCAAACTTAGATGAAATTGTGGAGCCATGGAAATCGTTGTAAGCAAGGTTGAGCCTCTGGAGATGGCGAAGAGAGAAAAGGGTGGTATTGGGATGGATGGGACCATGAAGCCGACTACAACTGAGGTCGACAGCAATGAGATGACCTGTTATCGTATCACAGATGACCCCATCCCACCCACAACAATCTGTACCTATTTTCCACGAATTCTTTGGAGGATAATCACAAATACCATTCGAATCGCCAACAAAAAAAGAGTTTCTGAAATGGAGCAAAGCAGAGCTTTGGTCAGAAAGGCAAAGAGGCGTAGATGAATTAAAAGAAAAAGAAGAGAGAGATGAATTAGGTAGAGAAAGGAAGAGGAAGAAAATGAGAAAGAAGAGTACCATATTTGCTCTGGCTTTGAGAGAAATGAGAAGGATATATATATTTTGGGTGTTTTGGAATTGAGGTGTCGTAGATACATGCATCTATATTTATAGGCGGCCACGAAAGGATTATCAGAAGGGACCATAACCAGGAAAGGATTTATGTGGCTTACTCTATTAACTAGCTTTGAAAGTCAAAAAATAAGGTTATTCGGGTTAGGTATTCATAAAAAACTCCCTATATATAATCAAGTAAATAATAATAATCCTATCTACTTTATATTTTAATTTACTCATTCTGATACCTCTAGTGGATAGATTTTTATTAATATATATTATGTATTTATATATTTTTTATCTTTTATTATAAGTTTTGTCTTTGCCTATTTAGGATCATCAGTTTATGGAAATAATTAACTTATTATGACATTTATCCTACACATTTAGCACATTGTCAAAGACCCAGCAAATAAGTCAAAGGCATCCTCTTGGCATAATTATTAATTAAATCAATGTAATCTAGGCACATGCCAAATGTACAAATAAAAAAGGCCAGTACTCAAGCCATTGGTTTAAAGGGAAGTTTACTTTAGTAGAGTGGAAGCACTTGTGAAAAAACACCCTTAGGAATATTGTATCCAAGATCACTGTAAAAGCAGAAAATTTCTTAGTAATCTCAGCAAAAAAAAAAAAAACTTAATAAAAGTTGAACAATAAGGTCTAGATGATCCTATTTGGTATTGTATTTCATGCATACAATGGCGTAGCCAACAATCATCTTTCCTATTTTCATTAAGTAGAATTGTTTTTTTTTCTTATGTACCTAATGTTATTTCTATTTCTTAATCTTTTTTTTGATAAGTAATAGAGATGTATATTCAAAAAATACTACCTCATGCAAAAAAACATAAGGAAGAGTCAAAAGTACAAAAAAAAAATGATAAAAAATAGAAAGAAAAGATACTAAATACAAAGAAGGGAGCTAAGGAACATAGGAAGAGAATCACTAGAGGTGAGTCCCCAAGCCTTAGACCAATCAAAAAGGGAGCCACCGAAAGAAGCTAATAGCTGATCATCGGAACTATCCATGTCCTCAAATGTCCTCCAATTTCGCTCCCTCCACAAACACCACATTAAGCATAGTGGAGCTAAATTCCAAATACTAGACAAATGCTTTCCAAACCAATCCCACCAACCAAAGAGAATATCCGCAACAGATCTTGGCAAGACCCAAGAAATCCCAAAAGATCTAAACACCAAACTCCACAACCGATAAGTCTTACCATAATGTAGTAGCAAATGATCCACTGTTTCACAATTACAACGACATATAATGCACCAGTCAACAAAGTCCAGCCCTCTATTCCCCTATTACTAAAATTTTAAAGATACTATAAATTGTACTACATTTTTGTTTAGTGTAATAAAGTATATTGCAAAAAAATGATAAATTGGTAACAAGAATGTAATTGGTGCAACTTAAATAATATAATACATGATTGTTTGGATTGATATTTCATAATATGGACTAGCTTTTTCTAAATATGTATACGTACATTTCTAATATTATTTTAAGAAGTTACTAGGGGGAGTGGACTTATGGGGAAGACAAAGTCTTCCAAAATAACAGGTAAGAAAAATTTAATTAGTAATTTTATCTCTTAAAATTTTGTGTGGAAGTAAATAAGTTCGCCTCTTTTTAAGTCATTAATATGCTAGATACCTTTAATCATGAAAACTTTGTCACATAAGGCATGTTTGGTAGGTTGTAATAGGCGCTATAATGTAATAGTTATTCCAATGGTTTAGTTATTCTTTAGTTTCGTTATGTTTTTATTACAAGGAATAGTCATTCCTTATAAATCGTTATTCTTCAAAATGAGGAATAACTATTCATCTTTAAAAGGTTGTATTAGCTATTCCTTAGAAAGTGCAATAATTTCAAAACTTAATATATTTCCAAATAAACAAACTTTCCATATGCATCGAACAATTATAAAAATAAAAAATCATAAAAAATAACACATATCTCTCTTAAATTTAAAAATAACAATTTTTAAGGAGATATAATTGTATGAATAAGATATTTCCTAAAATAAATGTTAAGTTTCATTCTAATATTATAACTCACAACCAAACTAATAAATATGTTTAGTTATTACATTACAACACACTTTATTACTAGTAATAAAGATTACAATTCATGTCATAATCTCCATTCAGTGTACCAAACGTACCCCTAGTCTTTGGTCATTGTTCAAAACCTCGAAAGTCTTTTGGTCATTATTTGAAACTTTCAAAAACTTGGAAAGTTATAATCTTAAAATTTTGGACTATATAATAATTGTTTGATGTAGATTGCATAATTGTAGATTAAATGTATGGCAATTATCAAAGATGTAGCAATCATGATATCTAGGTCAGTTTTACGTCATTGATTACTTTTTCCTCAAATGAAATAAAAATAAAAATGGACTATAATTACATATCTATTTATCTATTCATCAACATCCCACGTAATGATCAAGATATTTTATTTTTATGTAAAGCATATTTATTTAAGCTTAACTACTCCAAATTACATCCTCCAACGTGAACTTATTTTCAAATTAGTCATTTAAGTTTCATTTGTTTTTTCAATCTTAAACTTAAATATGTTTTTAGTTTAGTAATTCTGTCAATATTGTCCAATTTTGCTATTAGCTTAATATTGTCCAATGTGGATTGGATAGAAGGAATACAATGAAAACAAATGAAAGTTAAGGGACTGAAACGAAAAAGAGTGAAATCTAAAGAATTGAATTAAAAACAAGTCAAAGTTAGAGGTGTAATTTGTAATTTAGCCTTTGTTCAATAAGTATTAATAAATAAAATGTCAATTAGAGAACTTTTGGAGTAGAATATACCTATTAATTAAAATTTTTTCAAGAAAATTTAATCGAACCTAAATTAAAATTTATTTACTTTTAGGTTGCTTTATTTGAAAAGGTATTGTATTATAATTAGATATAACTATCAATGGAGACATCAAGGATTCTAATCTTCCCTCCCCTGTTATAACTATTAAATTAAAAAAAAAAAAAATAAAAAAAAAAAACTTCAAAACAGGTGGTACTATTAGAAGACTTTAATTCTAATATCTTTGCAATGAGTCTTTGGCTATCGTTCATAAAAAAAAAAATTTAAACTTGGAAAGTAATGGCCGAATGGTCCCACTATCAACTAGCGTGACTTTTCAACTATATAATTGTTTGATGATATACAATTACAGACTTTAAGTCATTGATTCTTTAAATTCGTTCATACTTGAAAACCCATGTTACAGGGGAATATACTTCAAAACTTGTGCCAAAATGTTTGACACCTCTCAGAGTCTCCATGATTCAAATTCTCCCTCCTTTGTTATAACTATCAAATTATCCAAAAGACTTCAAAAAATGTGGTTCTAGAGGATCCAATTTGGTATTGCATTTCATGCATACAATGGCATAGCCAACAATCATCTTTCCTATTTTCATTAAGTAGAACTGTTTTTTTTTTTCTTATATACCTAATGTTATTTCTATTTCTTAATCTTTGATTCCCTTATTACTAAAATTTTAAAGATACTATAAATTGTACTACATTTTTGTTTAGAGTAATAAAGTGTATTACAAAAAAAATGATAAACTGGTAACAAGAATGTAATTGGTGCAACTTAAAAAATATAATGCATGGTTGTTTGGATTGATCTTCCTTAATATGGACTAGCTTTTTCTAAATATGTATACATAAATTTCTAATATTATTTTAAGAAGTTACTGGGGGGAGTGGAATTATGGGAAAGACATAGTCTTCCAAAATAACAGGTAAGAAAAGTTTAATTAGTAACTTTATCTCTTAAAATTTTGCGTGGGCGAAAATAATCGCAGCTCTTTTTAAGTCATTGATATGCTAGATACCTTTAACTCATGAAAATGAGTAACACCATTAGAAGACTTTAATCTTGTTAATGTCTCACCAAGTCTTTGGTCATTGTTCAAAACTTCCAAAGTCTTTTGGTCATTGCTTGAGACTTTCAAAAACTTGGAAAGTTATAATCTAAAAATTTTGGACTATATAATAATTGTTTGATGTAGACTGCATAATTGCTAACTAAGTGTATGACAATTATCAAACGTATAGCAATCATGATATCCGGGTCAATTTTATGTCATCCATTACTTTTTCGTCAAATAAAATAAAAATAAAAACAAACTATAATTACATATCTAGTTTTCTACTCATCCACATCCCATGTAATGATCATGAAATTTGTTTTTTTATTTTTATTTTTTATTTTATATATATATATATATATATATATATATATAACATATTTACTTAAGTTTAAACTCCAAATTACATCCTCCATCTTTAACTTATTTTCAAATTATTTATCTAAGTTTCATATATTTTTTTTTCAATCTTTAACTTAAATATGTTATCAATTTAGTCATTCCATCATAATTGTCCAATCTTGCTATTAGTTTAATATCGTCCAATACGGATTGCATGGAAGGAATTCAATGAAAACAAATGAAAGTTAGAGGAATGAAATAAAAAAGAGTGAAACTTAAAGAACCAAATTAAAAACAAGTCAAATTTAGAGGTGTAATTTGTAAATTAGAGACTTTTTAGAGTAGAATATACATATTAATTAAAATTTGTTCAAGGAAATTTAATCAAACATAAATTGAAATTTATTTACTGTTAGATTGCTTTATTTGAAAAGATAGTGTATTCTAATTAGATATAACTATCGTTGGAAAAATAAAGAATCCCAATCTTCCCTCTTTCGTTATAACTATTGAATTAAAAACAAAAAACCAAAAAAAAAAAAAACTTCAAAACATGTGGTACTATTAGAGAAGACTTTAATCCTAATAATGTTGCAATGAGTCCTTAGTTAGTGTTCGTAAAATATATTTATACTTGGAAAGTAGTGGCCACATGGTCCCACAATCGACTAGCATTACTTTTGAGCTATATAATTTTTTGATGATATACAACCACTCTTTTCAATTCATTGATTTTCTAAATTCATTCAAACTTGAAAACCCATGTTATGGGGGAATATACTTCAAAATCTATGCAAGATTTTTGTAGCTTAATTAGTTGACACTTCCTAGTGTCTCCATGATTCAAAGCCTCCCTCCTTTGTTACAACTATCGAATTATTCAAAATATTTCAAAACATGTGGTTCTATTAGAAGGCTTTAATCCTAATTACATTGAATGAATCTTTGGTTAGTGTTCAAAAGTTCTATTTAGACTTGGAAAGTAATAGAATCAAGGTCTAGCTACTAGCTAGCATGACTTTTGGACTATATAACAATTTGCTAAAGATTCATGCTAGAATGAACTAGCCGTAAAAGCAATCTAGCCATAATTTTAAAATTGGGGTCTGAACAAGTTTTTGTATTTTCACACTAATTGTGCTTTCAATAATGATTATGGTTTTGAAATTCCTAATCATTGCTTATATATGGTGCCGCTGATGAAGGATGTTCTTGACCTCTTGGTTTTCCACATTTTTATTGTACCATGAAATACGCTCATGACCAACATGGGAATGCTTCGATTAATAAAAGTTTAATATATATAAAGTAATAAAATCAAAAGAGGGTTCAATCCGAAAATCTTATTACACATTTTGTATTGCACATTCTGTACACACTTTGTTTCTCTTCTGAAATTTTTTTCTAAACAGCTTATAATTTCAGTTTTAATTATGAAATTGTGTTTTAAAATCATTATTTTACAATTTAATTGATATCATTTTTAAAAAATAGAATTTCAGTTCATGTGGTAGAATGTGTAAGGTGAGTGTGCATTACGGAGTATGTGGCATGTTGTGATATCATTACTCGATTCTAATTTTGTGTTGTAAAATTCCAGTTCATGCATACAGTGGTAAAGTCAACATCATACTTGGTTTCTTTTTGGGAGAAAAAGTAGGGGGATTTAATTATTGACTGACTATTTACAATTTGATTCAATTATAAATACTTTAAATAAAAGATAAAATAGAATAATAATAGATGAACATTTCTTTTCTTTTTCTTTTTATTTTCTTTCTTTCCTTTTGTTATGGAAAAAATTTCATAACTGTTTGATTTATTATAGTAGTAAACATACATTCTTCTGAGAGTATCCAAAAAACAGAACGTCAGATTCCATTTTGAAGATATTTTCCATTCCTTTTGCTTAAGAAATTTTATATATGCCAATAAAATTCTTGTGTATTCCAGTTGCATTCTCATCCCTTGTCAATGACACATTTCTGAAGCCTTTTTAGTAAGTCGAATCTAGATCAGCTATTGACAAAAATTTAATTTTTGTCACTTTTATTTTGCTTCATGCTAAATCACAAGAGCTACTTTCAAATAGGATGGCATTTATATTGATAAAAATGTTTTGTTTCCCTTTATACTTAATACTCCATATGTATATATATGTGTGTGTGTGTGTGTGTTTTAAAGATAATTACAACATGTTGCTAAGCACTTTGTATATAGGGAGATGCCAATTCAGCTATAAAGCCCTTGGTCAACAAATAATCTTTTTTAGACACATGCAACCATGAGGCATATGCTCATTGCCTACTCTGTGCATCTCTGATGTGGGGAAGAAAGCAAGGAGGGGACCTCTATGGTGCGCAAAATCTTTTTTTTTTTTGTTTTGTTTTGTTTTTGTTATTTTTTTTTTCTTTATGTAAAAATCATATTTCTTGTTATTTGATAAATACTATGAAGAGATAAATACTATGAAGAGATAAATTAGTATTGTTTTAATCTTTTTAATCATCTTTTGATAACTTTGGTCAGAGTGCAAATAATTTTCTTTCATAAATACACTTAAGTTATTACTATATGTTATATAATGGACAACCTTTATCTAAAAATGTATACATCCATATCTAATATTTTAATAACAACTAATTGGGGGGAGTTGGCTTAGGGGTAACAACTAAGAAAAGTTTAATTAGTTGCTTTATCTCTTAAAAATTTTATGAAAGAAAATGGTATCATTCATTTTTTAAGTCATTGATACGCTAGATTCCTTCAACTTTGAAGATGTGTGACACCATCGGAAGTCTTTTTTATTTTTATTTTTATTTTTTTAAGGGGAATACCATTAGAAAACTTAAATCTTGTTTGCGTTTTAACAAGGCTTTGATCATTCTTTGGAACTTCGAAAGACTTTGAAAATTCAAGTCTTGGAATTTTTTTTCTTTGATCACTATAGTTTTGGAATTTTGGACTATATTAGAATTGTTTGATGCAACTTGCAAAGTTATAGACAAAACGTGTGGCAACTGATTTAACATGTAGCAATCATGTTATTTGAATAAATTTAATGTCATCCTTTCTTTTTACTCAAATTAATTAATAAAAATGATTTATGATTAGATATACTCATTTTTCCCTGTAATAATCAAGCAAATTCATTTTTACATAATACATTTAATTATATATTCGAACTTAATTTTTTTATTTAAAATATTTAAAACTCTCTTAATATAGTCAAGAAGAAAAAATCTTATATGTACTACGTAGCCTTATAATTATTCTTTTTTTTTTTTTTTTTTTTAGATAATGAAATGAAATACTAATGCAACTTCTCAAATAAATGTGTCAAATTTTATATATTGTTGTTTAGCTTCAATTTCTTGTTTGTTGCTTTTGACTCAATCTTTCATGAATGTGTGTATTGGAGAAAAAAAAAAAATAGCACTACTCTTTCTATATCCCCCAAATTCATTCAACCAAAGCTCATGCTGGTTAATAGACAAAGATCCCAAAGGCTTAGTGAAATGCACGCGGGTTGAATGAAAGATATCTGTCATCAATTTGTATGCCAGAAAACAAGATACAATTATTCTTACTATAAGGCATGAAAGATATATGTCATCAATTTGTGTGGAAGAAAATAAAATACAATTATTCTTACTAAAAGCCATTGAAAACATGTGGTTTAGGTTAGATTTCCAGTTAATGCTTCACAAGTTTTTGGTCATTATTTGGAACTCGCAAAGACTTTGGAAAGTTGTAGTCGTGGAATTTTGGACTATATAAGAATTGTTTGATACTGATTGCATAGTTACAAGCATAATGTGTAGATATTATGTTATCCAGGTCCCTCTATTATTCATGCTAGATTGAACGTGTGGTATATGTTAGATTTCCTAGTTAATACTTCACAAGTTTTTGGTCATTGTTTGGAACTCGCAAAGACTTTGGAAAGTTATAGTCTTGGAATTTTGGACTATAGAAGATTGTTTGATACTGATTGCGAAGTTATGGAGATAATGTGTAGATATTATGTTATTCAGGTCCCTCTATTATTCATGCTAGATTGAACGTGTGGTATCGGTTAGATTTCTAGTTAATACTTCACAAGTTTTTGGTCATTGTTTGAAACTCGCAAAGACTTTGGAAAGTTATAGTCTTAGAATTTTGGATTGTATAAAAATTGTTTGATACTAACTGCTGAGTTGCGGAGATAATGTGTAGATATTATGTTATCCAGGCCCCTTTATTATTCATGCTATAGATTGAACGTGTAGCAATCAAGTTTTTGGGTCTGTTTTAATTTTATGTCATTTGTTTCTCTTTCTTCAAATATTTTATTATTAAAAAAAATTGGTATGCTTACAATGATCGAGAGTTCAACAAAAATTATTTATTTATAATGATATTATTTAAGATTAAATTTACAATTAAATTCTCTCTCTCTCTCTCTCTCTCTCTCTCTAAATATAAATATATATATATATATATATATATATATTTTAATTGGTTAAGACATCCTATAATTTTTAACACATCTTTCGTTCAACAAGCGTAAATTTACAATTAAATTCTCTCTCTCTCTCTCTCTCTCTCTCTCTCTCTCTCTAAATATAAATATAAATATATATATATATATATATATATATATATATATATATATATATATATTTAATTGGTTAAGACATCCTATAATTTTTAACACATCTTTCGTTCAACAAGCGTCAATCGTTTTCACCAAGTCTTGTCATTGTTCAAAACTTCCGAAGACTTGGAAAGTTGTAGTCTTAGAATTTTGGACTATATAAAATTTTTATGATGCAAATGGTAGAATTGCAAACTAAACGTGGGGTCATTAAACATGTAACAATAATGTTTTATAGGTCCCTTTGTTAAACCAAGCTAGAATGAATATGTAGAAATCATGTAGTCTAGGTCCGTTTTATGTCATCCTCCAAAAAAAAAAAAAAAAAAAAAAGACCTGTTTTATGTCATCTATTTATTTTTCCTCAAAATAAATTAGAAAAAAAAAAAAAAGAGAGACTAATTTATAAGTTCAAATCCACGAGCAATGATCCTTTGCAATAATCAAGAAAAATCAATAAATTTTTTTTTATACATATTTATTCAAGTTTAAAATACAAAATACATAACTTTAATATATTTTCAAATTAGACATTTAAATTTCATTTCCCCCCATTTTAGTCTTTCAACTGCAATCTAGTATTTATTTAGTCATTTTGTCAATTTTGTCCAATCTCACCATAAGTTTTAGATTTTTCACTTTATAAAACGAAGTTGTTTTAGTGAATTCTATGAGGTGGATCCAATGGTAAAGATAAATTGAAAATGAATGAAAATTAAAGGACTCAAATAAAAAAAAATTAAAACAAAAGAAGTGAAAAAAATCACTGAAGTTGAAAAGAATGCAAAATTTGAGTGTAATTTGTAATCTAGCCTAATACTTTCTTAGAAGAGAGGAAAGTATCACTAATCTTCGCACTAATGATGGTGTTGATGGATGTAATAAATCCTAAAACTACTTGGGTTGGTGTCTATGAATGATTCCTATATCTATAGACATAAAGTGGTTTGTGTACGCTGTGAAAGGGTGATGAAAATATGGAAAAAAAGAAAGTGAATTTTGTGACTATGGGTTGGTAACCTAAGCTTTAGAGGTTTTTTAGCCTATAGCCAATGATAATCCACAGCATTTTTAATTCGAATACTAAGTTGAGAATTGAGAGATGCGTTTTCCTTATTTTTAGTGCTCAAAAGTTGTGCAATAGGTAGTATAATCTCATTTTTATCTCCCACAAAAATTAATTAAAAAAAAAATCATATCCAAAACATAGAAATTTGGAGCTCCAGTGTCGTTCAATTAGCAGTTAGAGTGTATGAATCAACACTTTGGTTTAACTAGTGGAGTGCTAATCTGCCCAATAGGTCCCACTTTTTGGATTTTTCAATTGAAAAATACTAAAGTTACAAACTATTTTACATTATTTTTTACAAACTGCTAATATGATAAGTGATTTTTTTTTTTTGAAACCAATATAGTAAGTGATTAAGTAAAAACAATTATGTTAATATTAGGTGCTGATGAGAATCAATAAAAATTAGCCACATCAACAATTTGTAAAAAATGTTGTAAAATAGTTTTTATGTGTAACATTACTCTTTTCAATTTAATTCTAATTTTTACTGTTGTTTTAAAAATAATTTAGAATTTCTAGTATATTTGGATTTTCTTTTTCATACTGCTCTTCCATCATTCAAACTTCAATTAACTAATTAAATAAATGTAGCATCTAATAAGATAAATAAAGTTATTTTGAAATTATTTAAAAGGATAATATTATACACATTGATAGCTACCTTCTTTTCTAAATTTTTTCTAAAAAAATAGTAATAATAAAAAAGAAGAAGAAGAATAAAAGAAAGAAAGCTACCATTCAATGTTCTTGCAAATGGTTCCCTAATGGACTAATCATAGATTTAGATGATTAACTCAGTGGCTTACAGGTTTTTCATAGCGGTGATGGTGATTATGTACACTGATGTTTTGGCTTTGGAGTTCGGATAGTAAAATTAGTAATTTTAACCAATATAGTTATGTTTAAAAAAAAAAAAAAAAGCCAATAATCTTGCAATTCAATTGACGCATTTGGTCGTTATCAATAAAGATATTTAGGATTCAAAGCTTCCCCTAACTATTAAGTCATTATAAAAATGTATATCAAATAATTAATTCATTGGATATCCATTGGTTTGTTAATAATACTTTTACAAAAATTAATTTTGTGATCCATAATATTATTAATCTAGCTCTTATGTGTTATCTTGAGGGAAAGATCCACATCTATTCATTTTTGTCTTATAACTAAAGAGTATGATATTTTTTTTTGTGATAATTTGGTAGTTACAATGAGAAATGAGGAATTTGAACCATGTATAATTCTGTAAAAGAAACACTACAAGATAGTACCAGTTATGCTACAAGACTTTTGTCTTAACTGTGGGATTCAATTCCCATCTTTGTACTTATGATTTTGCCGTTGAATTAGAGATCTAAAATTTGAACCCGCATATGCTAAAAATTGATTAGTGTCTTAACCTAATGATAAGAGTAATTATCATAAAATGGATGTCATAAATTGAAATTCTATTCATTTAAAAAAAAAAAAAAAAAACCCCAGTTAGCAATTACATGTGGAAAATAATTAATTTGATGTCATTAAATAATTTTAAGGTATTACATAGAAGGGAAAAAAACTTGTGACTCACTCAACCCACAGGAATTGGCCTAGTTAATCTAGTCGGTTTAGTTTCCCAATTTCTACTTCTACGTTCACTGTCTATGTTTTTCCATTTCCCTCTCATTTCTGCCTCCAAATAGACAAAACCGATAGAATTAAAGGCAAGTTCATGGATGAAGAAGAATAATTTGAAGAAATATAAGCAGAAGATGCAAGAAGAATCAGCTAAAACCCAACTGTAGCTATTTCAATACTCTAAGAAACATTCCTCTGCAACTGCAATCCTCATATGTAGATGAATGAATCCATATGGGACGCATTGGGATAGAAGTTTTTTCTTCTTCTTACTGTAAGAAGGTGCATGCGCCTCTATGTATGAAAGACACATTATAAGAATTGTCATTTTAGTAATTGGATCAGTTGGTCTGATTTTTCCATGCCATTCAACAGAAAATTATATACTGTTTTATCAAGGCAACTAAAATTTTAATATTCATTATCATTTGAAAGTAATTTACTACCTTTGAAAGATCAAGATAGTGCAGATAGAGAAATCTAATACAAATTTGTGGTTTATATATGCCTTTGGTTCTGTGATGTATTTTAATTTCTTCAATATTATGCCTAACCTGATGTATCTTCTTAGTCTTTTTAAACGATTTTGACTGCTTGGTGAGCAAGTGAAGTGGAGATTTGGTTTGTTTGCTTGTATATGGTTTTATCTTCTCAACTCTTTTTGAAAATCTTGATAGAATCTAATGGGTTTCATTATGCTCTGTTACTAGTTCGATATCTGTGGTATAGTGACTCAGAGTTTGATGCAAGACTTGAATGTTCTTGGCATAATGAATCTGTCTGAAAGGCTTCTTAGGATCTGCCCAGACAGATCCATTACGTACGGAACATTTCAAAAAGTTCTCCCCTAAACTTTTTTGTCTTTCGTTAAGCTCTTCTATCATCTTTCCCTTCTATACCTCAAAGCATACTGTTTCATTCAATAAAATTTAATAATTTATTTTCTTCTCATGCGTGCAACCTTTTGTCTGTAAGTTTACTCTACTCATTCAATAACTATTATTTCCTGGAGCATGCATTTATCATCACAACAATCACGATCAATTCTATAATGAAAACTATGGGAAGGAGCAAACATCAAAGAGAAACAGCACATGTGAATATAGCTATGAATCATAAATCAGCTGAGTGGATTTTGTTTCTCATGTCACTTGGTAAGAGTATCACAGTTTATCAGATCATTCACTATAGCAATGGAAAAGTTAAGCTGCACAATAGAGGACTCCAAATTTTGATTATGAGGGGGTGAGTGAAGATGGAAGTTTCTGCGGGAAAAAATTTCCAGAAATACAAAGAAAAAATAACAAGGTCAGCTTTCTGGTGCCCTTCATCCCCCCCCCCCTCCCCCCAATCTAATGCTATATGCTCTCCCAAGTTTTTATTACTGTTTTATATATGATGACCATGCTTCACATTTTCTTCACAAATTATGTCTGTCTGAATTCTTTTTGTAAGTCCATTTGAAGATTACAACTAAGATAAGCAAGCTCATATAGAATTTAGATCTCCTGTTGCTGAATTCGTCTTAATCAACCATTATATATAGGCAAAATAACATATTTTTACAAATGGCAACACCATATTCCTTTCACCCTTTGAACTCAACACATCATGTCATGATATGGTCATATGGTTTTCGATAGAGTTGCATATCTCACCTGTACTCAGCAAGGGTGCAATTAGATAACAAAGTTGGAATTGCTCTTTTTCTCTGCTTCTTTGTTAGTCTACCTGTGAAGAAGTTTGATGCTGACTCTATCACCGTCCCGATCTAATTGTCAAAAGACCAAATGGTGTATGAATTAGCCAAGCCTAAATAACAAAATGTATACCACCCAAAAGAGAATATACACACAGTCCTAGTTACAACTCCAAGATATCACATACTATACTACTAGTCTAGAAATTACAAATAGACTTACCTGGAAATACATGGGCAAAGTTTTGGATTTTGAATCACCCTTCTTGTAGTGCCTCTACAGATCAATGGCACTTCTCAACTGTAATCATGAACACAGGAAGATATTCAGAAATCAAGATGAAACTTTCTGTAAAGTTGTTATTTACAACTATATGTTTTGTTGGCTTATATTCTGTGCCAAATTTGATTGTAATTCTTTTCAATCTTTTGTACTTTGTATTTTTTGTGAGACTTGATTGTAAAGGTTGTGTGATGATGTTTTCTTTCTCAAATTTAGTTGAGTTTATTGATTTTGGGTAATTTTAGAGTATTATTGTGATTTTCAGCTAGTAATAAATTTTATTATAATGAATCCCAAATATATATCCTCTCACACCATCATTGAATTTCAACTGTTTGGGATCTGAGAAAACACAAAAAATTAAAAAGACCTTCACCTCAAACCCTAAAAACACAACCATTTACTTTTACACCAAAAAATTCACTTTTCATTTTTATTTTTTATTATTTGTTCAGATTTTCCAGCAACCAAAACAGAGAAAAGAAAAGTCAAAACCTTTAAACTCATTAAAAACCTAATCTACCATAAAGACGCCCAAAAAAAGAATAATATTTTCCAAAATTTTCCCATATAATTTGATTTGAATGGTTAGTAAGCTATTAGACCTGGCAGGCAACCAATTCCAGCTGCCTTCCCATATAACCGATATTAAACTAATTTGGAAGTAAAGTTAACAATGCAATAGTTTTCTCTTCAACAAAATCGAATTCATTAATATACTAGAAGACCAAATAACTACATGCAACAGAACATCTAAAATAGATGGGACAAAAAAAGTAGACTCTAAATTTAGCATGTTTATCTGTGTTCATGCGTATCCTTTCATTCATTCCTCCATGTGCAAATTCATGTATAGCTAAGTTAGCTAAAAACTTTTGTGCTAACCTATTGCTATTTGTGCCAAGTGCTCAACAACTTGGGGAATTCATAATTTCCTAATATAACATGTTTTGTTCAAAATAAAGGATGATTTGAAAACAACCTCAGTGATTAAAAGTTTCGATGAGGGGATTTCTAAAAGAGCGCATATGAGACTGTATTTGTTTCTATAGTAGATTTATCAGACTTTGGAATTAAATTATTTATTTGTCAAATTGAATTTCAATCAAGAAATCTCCTTCAAGAAATGAAAAACCAAAAGAAAATTGACCTACATGAACTATAAGGGTAATGAAAAATCCTAAAAGTCATCCAGTTAGGTCATGTTTTGTACACCTTTTGAAGTTAGTCAATAATTAACATAGGTGGTATGACTTGTCCTTGAAGAGCCCCTTATAGTAATTTGATTTAGTCCAAGAAATAAGTAACGTGCCCACTTTTGGTAAGGTTTTCCAATTATATATGCCACATTTGTAGTACAGATACTCCCTCCACCCGTGTAGTGATGGAGGTAAACAGTATGTGTTTTGACCATATGAGCACCTTTCCTCTTGACATGAGAGATTAGTGTCACACCATCTGTAAAGCAATAGGTGCATATTCTGAACTGTTTCAAAAGTGTATCTAGTCATACCAAATTTGGTTACCGGTCCAATGGCTTGTTGGAGATTTGGAAAGACCTAGATATATTGCTCTACTATTAATTGTGTTTGGATTAACTTTTCGCTTATTTGCTGATTGTTGAAAATGTGCAAAACATACAGTTGTACCTATAAATGTAAGTTTTTAAAAACTATACAAGAGGAGAACCAGGTGATACACTAGAGCAGATAACTACTTCCATAAGGCTATGGATATTAATTTCTAACTTTTGTCTGAAATTAATATTTCTGGAAAATTTACTGCTGAAAATACCATGTTTACTTTAATAAATTTTTTGCGGATGAATAATAGAATACATTTTAAACCAGTATGAAAGTACAAAAGTAAAATTCTAGGGCTATTAACTAGCCAAAAACAAAATGATATTGTTAGACAACAATGGGGCTATTAACTAGACTACTATATAAAGCATCTGAAATAACTTTAGGAATGTTAACTCCAGATATTCGATGAATCCAACAAACACTATCTCGTATATTCTTTATTGCACATTGTTTAACTAATAATCATAAGGATCACAGCAACAACAACAATACAAATAAAAATACAAATGACAATATTGTAAACTTACAATATGCCCAAAGTGTTTACTACTTCATGCAAACAATAGAGCCGCCCCATTTAAAATGTTCAACCATGACAAAGTAGTGGGGTAGAGAAATGTGTTCTTACACTATAGCATAAACCAGGGCTAGACCAAAACGTGCAGTTCTGCAATAGTGAGCGAGTTTATTTTGTTGTGTAGCTATTACTAGCATAAAAGCTTATCCACCTGTAAGCAAAGGTTTTTCATCATTAACACAAGTACAAACATTTTTGGCCAATGGAAAGTAAATTAAAAATGAACAATCTGTTTGACAATATAAAAAGAAATTTTTTTAAGGAAACAATATTATGAAATAGAGTATTTTCTAATATATTAGTGTTGAAGTCCTAAAGAATATACCTTAAATCAATATTTGTTTCCACCAAACTCTTCTTGGACTAATTCCTTTGTGAGCATTCTTCTTGGATCTTCGTACGTTGTGTTGTTCTTTGCCAACCACATTTACCAGCCATTTTGGATGTTTACTTGAGAATTCAAGGTAACCTATAGTCAATCCGAACATGAACCCTCATCCACACCCCAACAATACAACTTTCCAATGAAACCAATTTCCAAACTTGAAATCATCGTCTTGAATGGTTAATGATGGCATGGTTGTTGTCCCTCAACATTGTCACAAAGTCTTATTAATGGAAATCCACATAACCCCAACCCCAAGTTTCCAAAGTAAGAAACATTTGCAAATGTATTGAATTGATTACCTACAGGTATTGCCCCACAAGACGATTTTCCGATAGATTTAAAACTTCAAGTGAAGTAATATCTACTAACTGTCTTAAAATGTTCCCTGTGAGCATGTTTGAGGAGACATTAAACCATTCAAGATTGGTCAAATTTCCCAATGATGAAGGCATGTGACCTATAAGATTATTGTACGAGAAGTTAAGCCCCTTGAGAGACTTAAGCTTTCCAATTGACTGTGGAATCTCCCCCCTGAAACTATTGTTTGAGCAATCGATGGTTGTAAAGAGATTTTGGATTTTCACCATTTTAATATAAAATCTTTTCATGGTGACCATCACAGAATCGTGACAATAGCTTTCACCCATATATTTCAATTTACCATTATTTGCATTCTTGCCCATCATGACTTTGAAATGATTGAAATATTTTTGAATGCTCAATATGGGTATGAAACACCCTTGAACGTTTAGACCCCAATTAACAAATTATCAATTCAAGCTTATTATCAAACAATTAATATGCGGAACATGAACATAAGCCAAATATAAACACATCCACAACAGTAAATATAAGGCAGAGATAAAGGAAGGAAAATGCAAACATACGGACAACACACGATATGTTATCGAAGAGGAAACCGAAACCCTCGGCGTAAAACCTCTCCGCCGCCTTTCAAGCGGTAAATAATCCACTAAAGAGTAGTTGGGATACATGAACAACAGAAGACCCTCCAAGCCTAATCTACCCACGAACCTATTTCTTCTTTAACTTCCCAGATTCCGCTACTAAACCATAGCATCAACCAATGTGAATTGGTTCCTTCTTAACTGCTTCCCCACAGGATTTGGCTAAAGACCTCTCAAGAATGTAACAATGGAGAGGAAGAGAGTAGAGGAATGTAAAGAGTCTCTAAGGTAAAGATTGTGGATGAATCAATCTTGTTTTTCTCCAGGGTTTCTCTCACAAAATTATCTCTAGAAGCTCTCTACATTTGGTGGTTATAAGGGTCTACATATAGTGAGGTGAGAAAGGAATGCGAAGAGTCAGTTTTTCCCAAACAGGGCAAATTGGCGGCTTGGCCTCGTGACTGGTCTGAGTCGCAAGTTCAAGCCGCGAGATAACGGCCTGGCCAGCCTAGGACTTTTGTCTTGTAGTGCGACAGCGGGCGTGACCCTTCAGCTCCCTTGTGTGCATCTCACGTGCCTGCAGTTGGCGGCTTGCCAATCGCGAGTCAGCCGCGAGTCCTAGCCGCAAATCTCTGCCTTCTTACACATACTTGAGCTTTTCTTCACATCTTCTCACACACTACCCTTATAATAATCTCACCTAAATACAGGGTTACTAAGTGCTTAAATTACAAGCAAATTGGCGCAGAATAAAGCCAACAAGATGGTTGATTAAATTTAACCTTACAATTTTGTTGGCAAAAGACCATGGAAATCATTGTAAGAAAGGTCTATGATTCATAAATTAGGGAAAGAATTTAGCTGTGGGATTGGCTATGGCACCATGAAATTTGTTTGATCGCAAAATAAGAACCCGTAACTCTGGAAGACTTTCCAACCAATGAGGGAAGGTGCCACTTGTTGTTACCAAGATCTAAAACTTCCAACCTTCAGCGATTGATCAACAATCTTGGCAATGACCCTACCAATCAATTGTCATTGAGGTTAAGACTTCTCAAGTAATTTCCCTCTGTAAAACTTGTTGGAATGGTGCCATTAATTCTGTTACTTCTCAAATCTAAGTTTGTGAGAGAATCACTAAGGGGGTGTTTGGATTTTTTATTTCCATAACTCATAAGTCTGTTTCCATAACTCATAACTCAAAAATGGTAGGACCCATGGCTCAAAGCTTGTTTGGATTTTGTTTTCAGTGGTTTTCAATTTTTGTTTCTATCACTCAATTCTCTGATTTTTGAGTGATGAGTTATGGAAATTGAAAACACATTTTAGCTGTTTTCAGTTTTTATAATTTTGTTTTCAATGGCATTTTCGTAAATAAACACACATGAGTGGGACCCACAATTAGAGTAAAGTCACACCAGCGCGTCTTTTGATGCTCTCTTCAATAGACACCCTTCACACTTCACACTACCAGATCATAACTCCATTTTCATACCACTACAAGTCCGAGCTTGCCTCTGCCTTGCCCTCACCTCCTTACGCACGCAATCACTGATCGGAGCTTAGCCAACCCGCATTGCCTTGACCTCGGAAACACCATTCTCACGCCGCTGCACCGATCTTCCTCCCCAACCTCTTTCTTAGCTTTTTCACCACTCCAAAGGTATTTTATACATTTAAGCTTGATTTATACATCTGATTTGTTGGTAATAGGGTCGTATTTCGCATGGTTTAGATCTATTTCAACCCATAATGGGTGATTGATGGTTGTGTGTTTGCTTCTCTGTTTGATTTTTTTTTTTTTTCCTTTTTTTGATGTTTGGGTTTTCGTTTCATCAACAACGTCTGGGATTGGAGTCCGTCTTCGACGGCGAGTCATTTTGGTGAGAGAATCGTAGGTCCATGCAGTTAAGGAGCATCCAGAGAGTCTTGCGGCAACGGAGATGGACGACTTGACTCGCCGACGGGCTTTGAGTGGGACTTCCAGCGACGCGCATTGAGTTGCAAGGAAGAAAAAACAGTGAATGAGAATTGCTGGGTCTTGCTAGAAAATAAAAAAGACATAAATTTGATAATATACTCGCATGGGTCTTGCAGGGCTTGTGTTTTGAATATAATAGTAAATGAGAATTGCTGGGTTTGTGTTTCTTCACACTTCGTCGGCACCTCTGGGCTTTGACGGAGGAGATTGCGTTGCCGGACCCACGTCGGAGAGCTTGAGAAATTTTTATGGGTTTGGGTTTGTGCTTTGGAAGAGTGACAGGGCTGAAGGAGGAAGGAGAAATGAGAAAAGAGAAAAAGATGGGGATGAAACCTTCTGCGGGTAACAAAACAGCTTTGCTCTGATCAAGTGATAGGTATGGGGCCCACAAACAGTGTAAAAAATATTGAGTGATGACAAGTGAGTGATGGTGCCAAACGGGGTGGGGTGTAAGGAGTTGGGTATTTTAAGTGATGAATGATGAGTGATGAGTGATGGAAATTGAGTGAGGAGTGATGAGTGATGAAAAAAAAAATCCAAACAAGGCTTAAAGTTTCCCAAACAGAAAGGAACCATGTTACTCAAGTGATTATGAGACAAATCAAGGACATTAAGGAAAGTCATTACAAATCAAGGAAGGATTTTTTACACAGAGAGAGAGAGAGAGAGAGAGAGAGAGAGAGACGAGATGAGAGAAACGAGAAAGAATGTTCAATTCAAAATGAACACTTACAGGCATTTATCTCGCTCATAGCCTTCTTCACATGTTCATCAGGTTCAGTCTCCACAATGAGCGTTTGAACAATCTCAAATCCATAATATGTCATGGCCTATGCATGTGAAATTCAAAGATATTATAAAGAAACAGATTTACCTGGTAACTTGACTATACTAAACTAGATTAGTAGATAGAGAAATACCTTTTCGAGTTCCTCTTCCACGGCTTTCACAATCTCATTCTTTTGTTCAAAAATAGAATCTAGCACCAACTTAGGAACACTTGCACTTATAACTAGAAGAATAGACACGTAAGCCTGTTAGCCTCTCCAAACGATATACAGATAGGTAACATTGTCCCTAATGGAAATTATGACATAACAAGTATATGCATTGATAGTGACAAAAAACTGCCCCAACCTCAAAGATATTCTACACAGCAAATTTCATAACTACTATAAGAACCTTTTTTTTTCTTTTTCTGTCACTATGCATCATTTGTCCTCATAATATTCACATCAGATACATTACCTCCATGGTCCTCTCCACATGAACATTATTGTTAAAATAATCACTTTTCCAAGTCCAAGAAAGCATGTCATGTACATAGTTAATCATGATGCTTTAAGAAAATCATAAAGAACATTAAAACATTAAACGATTATTCTATATAGCAGTTTCACTAAGAATAGACATTTCAATTGTTTTTGCATAAACTTCAAAAAATCAATGTCCAGCTTGAAAAGAAGTCCTCACTTCTTGGCATAAACTTTAAAAAGTCAATATCAAGTTAGGAAAGCCCAGACTTCTTAGAATTTATTTATTTTCCTAACATATATGGATCCATTTGACATTATTTAATAAAAAAGGACTTGACTCTTAAATTTCATTATAATGACAAACATGGTGACTTTCAACTTCAAGGTCCAGTTACACACCCATACCATCAAAGACATTGATAGGATCTGTGCTCTGGTGTTGCTGAACTTGTAAAAAGCATTAGCAGATTTTTCTGACAAGGCCCGGTATTGAATAGAAGTAACAACAGTTACAACCACATTACCATGAAATTTATATATATATATATATATATATGTGTGTGTGTGTGTATATATATATATATGTATATATATAGATTAGAAGAGACCGAAGGATCATGCTTTTAAGCATACAAAATAGTTTAAAACAAAGGGATAGTGCTTAGCCTAATGTATTCATGCTTTACTGCTTTTAACTGAAAAAAAATAAAAAGTTCTAGATCAATTCTGCAGTCACTCATGACTTGACAACAATTAAGAAAAACGCATCTTCAAACAAACATTTCTTGCAATTTGTATGATACTAATTCTATCCAATTAGTTTTGGGTTCCCTTGCTTCAAACCAAGAAAAGAAGTAAAGATATTTATACTAAGACAAATTGATTGTTTTACTTTCTAGATCTGATTGCAACAAAACAGAAAAATTATTGTAAAATGCAAGTTTAAAATGTTACCTTTGTCTTCCCATATAATGTCCAAAGTATATGAATCTTTTTTTCACACTATTACTAATTCAAAAAAATTAAATCCCTCTAGGACCCAATGATACTATGTGGCTATCATACAATACAATAGATTACAAGCATGTTCCAGTTAAATTCCTAAGAAGACAAAGAAATGAGAAATCAAGGCAAAAACAAATATGCAACAAACCTTTTGTCTTTGTTTCACATCATCAAACTTTCCAAGAGCTGTTCTTTACTGTCAGTTTAACAGAATTTGGAATTAGACAAGTATTTCTCTTTTCTTTCTTTCTTTCTTCTTCTTCTACTTTAGATTCTAATTCACTCATTTAGATACCTGTAGTGGATATATATATATATATATATATTCTTTTTATTTTAAGTTTTGCTTTCACCTATTTATGGAAATAATTAACTTATTTAAGACCATCAGTTTATGGAAATAATTCTTCTAAAAAAAAGTTTATGGAAATAATTAACTTATTATTATGACATTTATGCTACACATTTAGCACAATGTCAAGGACACAACAAATAAGAAAAATGCATCCTCTTGGCATAATTATTAATTAAATCATTGTAATTTAGGCACATGCCAAATGCACAAATAAAAAAGGCCAATACCCAAGCCATTGGTTTAAAGAGAAGTTTACTCTAGTAGAGTGGAAGCACTTATGAAAAACACCCTTAGGAATATTATATATTTCTTTTTTCTTTTTTTGAGAAAAAGGAGTATTGTATCTAAGATCATTGTAAAAGCGGAAAATTTCTTAATAATCTCAGCAAAAACAAAAAAATTCTTAATAAAAGTTGAACACAAAGTGATAACATCTAGAGGGTCCAGTTTGGTATTGTATTTCATGCATACAATGGCGTAGCCAACAATCATCTTTCCTATTTTCATTAAGTAGCACTGTTTTTTTCTTTTTTCTTTTTTCTTTTTCTTATATACCTAATGTTATTTTTATTTCTTAATCTTTGATTCCCTATTTACTAAAATTTCAACCATATTATAAATTGTACTACATTTTTTTTAGAGTAATAAATTGTATTGCAAAACAATAATAAATGGATAACAAGAATGTGATTGGTGCAACTTAAACAATATAATGCATGATTTTTTGGATTGATCTTCCGTAATATGGACTAGCTTTTACTAAATATGTATACATACATGATAGGCCACAAATTGAATGACCCCTTGTGATTTAAACTAATTAATTAATTTAAGCCAAGTTATTAATTAATCAATTTATCATGCAAACGCGTGGCAGCACAAACAAATCACCAAAAACTAAATATGCAGCGGAAAAATAAATAACTCGGTGATTTGTTCACGAATGGGGAAAAACCCTAACGGTAAAAACCCCACCGGGTGATTTTCAGGTCACCACTCCCGAAACTCCACTATTATCAAATCAAGCGGTTACAAATAAGGAATCCCAGTACCTTACCAACCTACAGTTGAACCCTTACCCCAATACCCAATTGGACTTGATCTGTAGCGACAGTTCCCACCTTTGATGCACGGCTCCCAAGTACGTGACTAACCAGATGCGCGGATCCCAGTACGCGACTTCAATCACCAACTTTAGAATGAGAGGTTGGCTGCAGAGTTCTTCAGATCATCCTATGCATGAAGATCAGGAAGATGCTTGGTCACAAAACCCTAAGGTGCACAATACACAGCAACTTCTTGAAGAAGATGATCTAGGTTAAGAACTTCGTCTCAGAGCACAATTTGCTTGAACAAGGATTGCTCAATGCTTATACAACTTGTGTCTATGTTGACGGCTCTTAAAACACTCCTTAAATATGTTTAGGGTTAGAAGAAAAGAAAGCCCAAAAACACATTCACGGATCCCAAGAAAATCAGATTGGAATTCTGACTTTTTAAGTCTCGACAGCTAGCAGGTGTCGAGGTAGGTGTCGAGCAGGTGTCGAGCTTTAAAAATTCTGCACTTCAACTTGCTTTTTCTTGGACAGACTTGATGACTTCAACACTTGATCTTGAAACATTGTTTCTTGAAGTATTAAAAACACCTAGAACTACCCAATTACAAGTAGAGTGCGTTTTGTCAAAGGATTAGCCAATTTACATAAAATATGACATATGTTCCTAACATGTAAACACATATGTCCTAACAATCTCCCCCTTTGGCAATCCGTGACAAAACCACAACAAACAAATGAACATATGAGAGAAGTCATAAATCACTCAACTCATATTCACTTGTTACATACAATAAAATCTATCCTAACACAAACTCTTGAAGAACTTTGCAAAAAGAGAGTTTATGGCAAGTAGACTTTGACAACCTGTATTTCTGAAACACTTTTGAACAAAACTCATCAAGGCATCTTGTGTGAAACAGATTTAACTAGATTGCATACAAATATAAAGAACATGTGTATAAAGAAAGAAAAGAAACAACACATGAATAGATAGGTGAATAAGAAAAAAAACATACATCCACATATATAGCCACATATATAGAAAGATAAGTACAATGTATGTAAAACTGATATACAAGACCAATGTATCTATAAAGAAAGAAACGAAAAGATACATCATAAGCCTCACTACATCCCTCAAAAAGTATGAACACTCCCCCTATCAAAAATGTCCTATACTAACTCTCCCCCTAAGATGACTACTCTCATAATCCCAAAACTACTCCCCCTTTTTGTCACGAGTGACAAAGGGTAGAGTGTCATGTAGACATCTCATCAGTAGAGCTAGCATCTCCATCATCATCATCTGAAGCATCATCGTCATCACCATCATCATCATCATCCTCAGCATCAGAATCTGAAGCAACTGGAGGAGGTGGTGGAGGAGAAGCCTCAGATGCAAAACCACCCATGGTCGCCTGCCGTCGCGCAATACGACCAACACGAACGTTCACCTGATACAACTCAGTAGTGAGTGTATCAAGGCGAGCATCCATGCGCTGCAGCTGCGCCATAATATCTCCAAGGGATACATCGCTGGATGAAGGAAGAGGAGTCGATGTAGATGGAGCAAATCTGGATGGAGCCGAACGAGAGGGCGGAGTGGAATCCGGCTGTCTCGCCCTGAACTGTGCCTGACTACGTTTTACGGTAACGGCATCTATGGCAGAGATGTGTGTGAAGTGGTCGGAGACAGGGAAAGGGATGGAAAAATGGAGTAGTATCCTCGTGATAGCAGAAGGAAAGATGAGCTTATCACGGGACGCCGCATCTAAATGAACATCTATGATAGAGAAAATGAAGTGGGAAGGAAAATCTATCGTAAGATACTCAAGTAGAGAAAGTAAGAAACGAGCACGAGGCTCTGTGATAGAGTTATAATGGGAGAGAGGATGAAGTACAAATGTCATCACCATGTTAAGGAATCTAGGACCTTTAGCAAAAGGTCTACATGATGTGTACATATGCTCACCCCACTCAGAAGGGCGCTCACAGAAAGCAGAAATGAGCTCATCCCTGGACACAGTCCTCAGTCGCTCACAAGTAGGATAGTCAGGAAACTCTATCCTAGGAACATGAAGCACATCCGCAACCAGCTGCGGTGTGACAGCAATGCGCGTACCTCGAACGCGAGTGAAAAAGAGAGGTACTGAACGATCAATCCCGTGCATGTTAGAGTAAAACTCCTGAATCAGCACGAGAGGACAAGTGACCGGGACGTCACACAGTGACTCCCATCCCCTACTGTGAATGACAGAGGGAAGGTCAGTGTCGGCGAAGTCCGCCAGAACAACGTGGCGTTCCGAATGAACACCTCGTTTAGAGAAGTTCTCAGTAAATGCCTTGTAGGCATCTCCATCACGGAACCGAAGGTTATGAGGAGCAGTATCAGAAGATGAAGAAGCTCCAGAACGCAGAGGGTTCCGAGCCGGAGTGGATTTACGTTTAGGTGCCATAGATGCAACTAACGTAAAAGAAAGAAAAAAAAGAAAGAGAGGGGTAGACAATCAGAAAAGTCCCAAACAGTTCAAATATGACAATATATTGAACAAAATGGACGTATGCATGGGAATGCATAATCATGTTACATGCAAACATAAAAAGCATCATGGGCTCAGCCCAATCCAATCCTAGCAGCACACATTCAAGAATCACACAACTAAATGCATGAAAATATCATTCTAATGCACATGGAATGCAATGCATGACATTCTAAACACTTTTCATTGAAAAACCAACCCAAAATTTCAATAAAAACTCATTGATTTTGAAAAACCCAAAGTTTTCAAAAAAAATCCCAAAACCTAAGATTCAAATCATGAAATGCATGAAATGGAATGGAATAGAACATCATACCACTTGATTTGAAGCTAGAAAGGTCGAAACACACTTGGGATGGAGATTGGAGTGAAGAAAAGTTGTCTGAGAAGATGAACCGCCTCGGACAGATCGAAGAGAGATCGAGAAATGAGAGGGAAATCGCGAACAGAGCTTAAATAGGATCTCTAGTAAATCTCGACAGCAGAGGTGTCGAGAGGTATCGAGATGCTGTCGAGAAAGGTGTCGAGAGAATATGCCTTCGACAGCTAAGGTATCGAGGAGGTATCGAGGTACCAAACAGCTCAACCAACACCAGAAGCTCGATCGATCGACGAGGTGTCAAGAAGGTATCGAGCAGACAGAGAGATCTCGATCGATCCACCAGGTGTCGAGGAAGTGTCGAGATTGCGATAAGAAAAATGCTTTAGAGGCTCGACAGCTGACCAGGTATCGAGGAGGTATCGAGAAGGTGTCGAGCCAGCTATGAGATGCAGTTTTTCGAGAAGTGAAAAACACAAACATGAATGCAATCAAGACATGCACCTCAACCATGATCCAATCAACATATAATTCTCTCAAAAATCATCTCTCAATGAAAATTTAAGCACATGGATCTCCCAAAATACACACACACACTAAACAAGTCTAACAAATTTTATATTTCAAAAATAAGTCATGACAGTTTAGTGAGCATACAAAAGCACATGTAAAACCTTTGTGATGGCCAAATCACATTGTACCTGCACATGTATCAAAAGTAGCAAAGAATATTGTGTGTTGTGTGTGAAAAACATCGCAAGATTGCATAAGTGTATACATGTTATGACGATCTGAGATATGAGCAAATAACTTTAACTCACACACAATCATAACTGTTTGATGGGGACTATCACCTTTGAGGTACATCCTATAACTCCCACATCTCCTAGAATACACGCTTGCAACCATTTTAAAGCATTTTAATCTTTTTGCTTTTTATTTCTTTGCATATTTTCTTTTTAAAGCATATCATACATGGGCTTATGAGAAAGAAAAGAAATACCCATTGATATTTTGACATTTCAATTTTGCTATGCCTAAGCACACAAATGTCATTGACATCACACTTTTGCTATGCCGAAACATACAGATGTCATTAATGATTGGCGGGCAACAGTGGTGAGATGGTTATTTATGCCTTTCTCTTAGGATTTTCTAGTCCTACCCGTCAAAAAGAGTGATATGAGTGTTAAGTCTAAGAAATAACCTAATCTTACTCATCACAAACACGAGCCACAAAGCTCACTTGCTTAGCTGTGCATAAAGATGCTCATCTAAGCTACAAGAGATACAAAGTTTAGAAAACTTTGTTTCATTGGCCATCTAAGGTAAACAAGTACCAAAGTACACAAAACACACACTGTTTTTGTATTTTTCAATTTTTCAATTTTTTTTTTTTATATTTTTATATCAAAAACAAAATAAACAAATCTGAAAGTAAACACACAAAAACATGTTAACAAAGCAAAACAATGCAAAAACTAGACTGACTCAAAAGAAATGCAAAACACACATGCAATGCAACAAACAAAATAAGGAGGGAGAAGAAAGTGATGAAATCACTTTGAGTCCTTTTTCTTCCACACCTTGGAAGAACCTTTCCTTTGATTTAATCCTTGAACCGGCGGTGAGGGGGAAGAATTGAAACCGTTCAAGTTCGAAAGGAACATGATGGCTTTCAGAAGATCTCCAAGAGGAGCAAGAGAAGATTGAAGCTGATTTTGGCTTCCAGATGCTGTCATACTATTGCTTTGTTGGGTGGCTAGCCACTTGTAGCAATTAGGTTGAGTATGACCAGCAGCTCCACAATGATAACAGAGATGCAGCTTCTTTTGTTTAGGCTTTTGAGAGTTAGCCTTCTTATCCCAAGGGAGTTTAGCATCTTTCTTTTTTAACTTAGGGGGTGCTCCTAAGATGGATTTTTCTTTGTCTATGTTCTCACTAGCTAATTCAGTTTTATCATCAATGTTCTCAATTTTAACATTATTAGCAGGAGGAACAAAAACAGTAGAACTAGTAGAAGCAGAGTTAGAGATAGAAAGACCATACCCTAAACCTGTTCGATCTGAAGCAGATTTCTGGTTGCTGAGCATCTCATCAAGTTTTGCACTTGAAGTCCTCTCCAGTTGAGCTCTGACTTGAAACAGCTCTGCTTCAAGCTTTTTGGTCTTCTCAGCCAGGAAGTTATTCTCAAATCTCAGTGCACCAATAGTTTGATTTGCCTCATCAAACTTTGTGGACAATTCTTCTCTGTCGAGTTCCACATCACTGAGCTTCTTGGTGGCCAGCCTGTATAGCTTCTCATGCTTTTCAGAAAGCTTGTAAAGCTTCTCATATGCTGAATGGATATCATCTTTGTCATCCATCTTTTCACATTCAGTGTCCACCAATTCTTCTTCTTCTTCTTCAACAATTCCATCAGTAGAATTGACTGAAGCAGTGAAAGCATTTAGGATTCCGTCATCCTCATCATCGGAATCATCTTCAGGCTCAGTGTCACTAAGGGTTGCAGCTAGAGCCTTGCTTTTCCCAATGCTCTTCAGATAAGTAGGACACTCATTCTTCATGTGTCCAAACCCGTGACACCCAAAACACTTTGGTCCTGCAGGAACAGTGTACTGACCGCCATCCTTGGCATCCTTCCTTCCCTTGTCTTGGCTCTTGAACTGTGAAGAACTGGATTGCCTGCGGTCTTTGTCAAAGCTCCTCCCATTGGCATTCTTCATAAACTTCTTGAACTGCCTCGTAATGTAGGACTTCATCTTGGAATCTTCATCATCGGAAGACTCATCAGTATCACTGCTCTTCGCCTTCAGGGCCATGCTCTTGCCCTTGCTTTACTTGCCTATCCTTGATAACCCTAGCTCGTAGGTCTGCAAGTTCCCAACCAGCTCAGTCAAAGGAATTTTATCAATGTCCTTTGATTCTTCAATTGCCGTAATCTTGGCATGAAATCTCTCAGGTAGAGATCTAAGCACCTTCCTTACAACCTTGGGTTCAGGGATGGTTTCCCCAAGATTGAAGGCTGAGTTCACTATGTCTTTCAGCTTGGCATAGAACTCATCGAACGACTCATCCTCCTCCATCTTAATTTCTTCAAAGCTAGTAGTGAGCCTCTGTAGCTTTGAATCCTTGACAGCCTTTGTTCCTTCATAGGTTGTCTGGAGGATGGTCCACGCCTCCTTGGCAGTTTCTGTTGAGGATATCTTCTTGAACTCCTCATTAGTGACAGCGCTAAATAGAGCATTCAGCGCTCAGCTGTTGAAGTTCGCCGCCTTGATCTTGGCTTCATCCCAATCAGCCGGCGCTTCTTTTGGCTTTGTCCAGTCAATCTCCACAGCTTGCCACACCTTCTCATCTAAGGACTGCAAAAAAGCTCTCATGCGTACTTTCCAGTAGGCATAGTTAGTCCCATCAAATAAAGGAGGTATAATAAGAGATTGTCCTCTATCCATGACAAACAGGGGTCAATGGATCAATCACAGCAAAGATTAATAACTAATCAGAGTGTGCCCGCTCTGATACCACTTGATAGGCCACAAATTGAATGACCCCTTGTGATTTAAACTAATTAATTAATTTAAGCCAAGTTATTAATTAATCAATTTATCATGCAAACGCGTGGCAGCACAAACAAATCACCAAAAACTAAATATACAGCGGAAAATAAATAACTCGGTGATTTGTTCACGAATGGGGAAAAACCCTAATGGTAAAAACCCCACCGGGTGATTTTCAGGTCACCACTCCCGAAACTCCACTATTATCAAATCAAGCGGTTACAAATAAGGAATCCCAGTACCTTACCAACCTACAGTTGAACCCTTACCCCAATACCCAATTGGACTTGATCTGTAGCGACAGTTCCCACCTTTGATGCACGGCTCCCAAGTACGTGACTAACCAGATGCGCGGATCCCAGTACGCGACTTCAATCACCAACTTTAGAATGAGAGGTTGGCTGCAGAGTTCTTCAGATCATCCTATGCATGAAGATCAGGAAGATGCTTGGTCACAAAACCCTAAGGTGCACAATACACAGCAACTTCTTGAAGAAGATGATCTAGGTTAAGAACTTCGTCTCAGAGCACAATTTGCTTGAACAAGGATTGCTCAATGCTTATGCAATTTGTGTCTATGTTGACGGCTCTTAAAACACTCCTTAAATATGTTTAGGGTTAGAAGAAAAGAAAGCCCAAAAACACATTCACGGATCCCAAGAAAATCAGATTGGAATTCTGACTTTTTAAGTCTCGACAGCTAGCAGGTGTCGAGGTAGGTGTCGAGCAGGTGTCGAGCTTTAAAAATTCTGCACTTCAACTTGCTTTTTCTTGGATAGACTTGATGACTTCAACACTTGATCTTGAAACATTGTTTCTTGAAGTATTAAAAACACCTAGAACTACCCAATTACAAGTAGAGTGCGTTTTGTCAAAGGATTAGCCAATTTACATAAAATATAACATATGTTCCTAACATGTAAACACATATTGATATGCCAGATACCTTTAATCATGAAAACAAGGGACACCATTAGACGTCTCTAATCTTGTTAATGTCTCACCGAGTCTTTGGTTGTTGTTCAAAACTTCCAAAGTCTTTTGGTTATTGTTTGAAACTTTCAAAAACTTGGAAGGTTATAATCTTAAAATTTTGGACTATATAATAACTGTTTGATTCAGATTGCATAATTGTAGACTAAATGTATGACAATTATTAAACGTGTAGCAATCATGATATCCAGGTCAGTTTTATGTCATTCATTATTTTTTCCTCAAATAAAATAAAAATAAAAATGGGCTATAATTACATATCCAGGTTGATCCATCATCTGAAGCATAAGCCCTTACCAGTCTTGCGGTATTCTCATTAGCCAGAAATTGCTGATCAGCAAAAAGGATTCCTCTCCCCTTTAATGATTGACTGTGAATCCATGCAGACTCACTCATTTTCAATGATTCCATGGGTTAAGAAGAAGGTTGAGTGGTGGTCCTACTATTGTCTTGGCACCATTTTCTCATCTCAGTGAGGAAATCAGAACGGTTGGGTCAGGCTGCCCTGTCCCCTTGGAGTCAGAGAGGCAAGCCAATCTTCCCAATGTTGTGTGTACCTTCAGATGATCAAAAATTGATGCAAACCAAAGAACATTTCAAACCCTTTTCAACTGCATAAAACTAGTTCGTAAAAGGAGAAAAGACCTAGAAGACTAACTGTTGTTCTTTCATCGAAACCTCTAAAGAAAAAAGTTGAAGTGTTTGTGTTATACTATCACCTAGTCATGGAATCTCAGCCAGTCCTCCATTGAAATATGAATGAGTGTTGTCCCCTCGGCCTGTTAACACTGGATAGAAAGGGCCACCAGACTGTGATGTCAAGTATAATAGTTTACATCAGAGAATTCCAATAAAAAGAGCAACTAGATATTGCAAAATAAATAATATACATAAGAGAAAACAGATAAAAGCACAAAATAGCTATGCACAGCTTGGCTGCTAAGAAGTGGAGGTAAAGGATTTGGAAACCATAGAAAAAATAAAGAAAAAAAAAATCAACTCAACCAAGTGTATTGTAATTAGTTGACTGCAATAAGTTGAGTCTCTTGATTTCCAAGGCTAAAAACAGGAAAAAGAAAAATCAAATTTGTTAATTATGTATGAGATGTTTTTCAAAAAAGAGAAAAAAAAACATACGCGTGTAATATATGTATGAGATCTTATGAAATTTTAGTATATTTAATTATGTAAGAGATTTTTATGAGCCTTTGATTTGTTTAATTAAGTATGATAATTTATGATCCTTTGTATTTTTTATATTTTATTTTATATCTTTTATAAGTTTCAAACTTCAACATATTCAATTATTTTCGTTTGTTTCAGTGACCAAAGGTTAAGTGGTCTATTGAGGGATATGTACAAACACTCAAAGACGCAGCTGTTTTGAAATTTTAATTAACTATGGACAAAGTACCAGTGCCTAAGCATAACTTAGTTCAATATGTGGAGTGAGAAAAATAAATGATCATTGAAAGGGAACTGCCAAATGAGGAGATTAATTTAATATAAGGACACAAAGAACAAATATAAAAAATGAAAACTATGTATCTGGGGAGAAGATAAATTATGGACACAAACGCAGTTTAGGCATTGCTAAAAGACAGAAGTCGCTATTTCAAAACAAATCAAAACTGTAAGAATTAATAGAGAAAAACTTCAAATTGCATTTAAAAGACAAGATTGTGATAAAATCTCTAAGCAGATCTACTAACTGAAAAGTTTTCGAGGAACAAACAAACTTAAGACACATAAAAAAGATAAGCAATTTAATTTCGCTAAATAACTACCAGAGTCAAGGATATGTAGTCATACCAGTTCCTACGATAGGGAAAATATTCTATAAGCTACTGATAAATGGAATCAATCACATAGTCTGAATATCCAAAACTAAGTCCCAACCTCTAAAATTGATTTTTTGACAACAGTCATGCATCTCAAAATATTTGGAAATTTGAGTTTGCATCATACAATCTCTCTCTCAGACAACCAGAGGTAGCAAAAATGACACTTTTGACGGCATCAGCAGCACTTCTAACCTTCAAATTTGAAGAAATTAGATTCTCAAGTAACAGATGAAGAAATAAATGAAGACATCCATAACAAGAAAAATCTTCTCCTAGGCATAAACTAAAGATGCCTATTCCTTGAACTATAACCAATTTGACGAAACATAACTATAATCAGTACCACCTAAAGCCATTAAGGAGAACCTGATAAATTGAAGCAAGATTCACTAAAAGAAATAAAGGGAAGGAAAATTTAAATTCAAGTTGTCGCATAGCAGTCACAGAAGAAGTGTAACCTGTCAATTGAAGATGATGGGTTAGATTTGGGTGAATGGATCCCAACTATAGCATTGTTAAATGTGCTAACAAATAGCATACCAAAACTATCAGCGGGCTTATAATACATTATATAACCAGAGTACAACTACAAAATGGCCTAACCTTTGTAGTAGTTTCGTGTTTGTGTGTTCTAATAAGTATATTACTGTTTTCTCAAAAAAAAAAAAAAAAAAAAACCATCAGAAGGCATGAAAAGTGTAATTGAATACTAATTGATAACAATAAAACATAATGGCATCTGATTAAAAACTATTCCTATGAGCAACTTTTGAATTCTACTTGGTGATAAAAGCAATAAAGAAAATTATAGACAAATCAATTTCTTTGTTTTGAGACACAGAATTGTAGAGTTTCCTAGTTCTGAAGTTCAAACTCAAAATGAATCAACTAACGTCTCCTTCAGATGATGAATAATCCGCCAAAACTTGTTAGACCTCAAACACTTAATTGGAATTAATTTGGATATTATTATCATAGCATACATTATGAGCTCCCCCAATATTACTGAACTTTTGATAACATTCGAAACATTAAAATTCTAAATTTCTGATGAACTCAACAACCAAGACATATTTGCATGCAGTTTTAACTAGCTATTTCATCATTGGGACCATGACCAATGATGTCATTGCCTTTATATATAGACTCAAATTAGCACAGGCAATAAATGTAGAAGTCATAGTGTCTATAATAAAAAATAGAACATAAGAGAAATTAATATGAAAGAATAAAGATCTCAAGAGTTCATTATGGTCAAGACTGTCACTAAGAAACTGGCCAAGAGCAAGGAGCGGTTCTGTCAGACCTGACCTTGAGAGATCTAGTAAGAACTCTAAGTCTTGACATCTTCATCATTGGCCAAGCAAAGTCCATTCAAAAGGTTGATCTGGCATCTGAAGCATAAGCCTTACCAGTCTCACGGACTTCTCATTAGCCATCAATTGCTAATCGGCAAAAAGAGTCCTCTCCCCCATAAAAAGCTTTGATAGTAGTGAGTTTCAAAACCTGCCCCAGCTGATATCAAAGATGACAATACCTGCATATATGACATCCCCACTACAGACTCACTTATTTCGAATGAAGCCATGGACGAAGAAGAAGGTTGAGTGGTGGTCCTATTACTGTCTTGGCACCTCATTCTCATCTCAGTGAGGAAATTAGGAGCTATAGTTGGGTTTGGCCTCCCTGTTCCCTTGAAGTCAGAGGGGCGTTTCAATATGAACTCAGCCAATCTTCCTAATTGTGTGCATCTTACATGATCAAGAAATTGATACAAGCCAAATAACTTTCTAAACCTTTTTCAACTCCATAAAACAAGGGGGGGGGGGGGGGGGGGGGGGGGGGGGAATGAAAGAAAGGCAGAGAGTTAGTAAGTACCTAGAAGACTGACTATTTCTCTTTCATCAAAACCTCAATGAGAAAAATGGTGAAGTGCCTATGTTTTGTTATCATCCAGTGTGGAATCTCGGCCAGTGTTGTCACTACCCCTGGGTACCTTTATGTAGATTTCCTTTTTTGTTGGTTTGGGAGAAAAGAAAGAGAAAGAAATAAGATCATTCGAAGAACATCAAGCTGCATAAATGGCAAGGAATGCTAAAATCTAAGAGGCCAAGACTGCCTAAGATTAGGTGTCAATTGAAATATGAATGAATGTTGTCCAGCGTGTGATGTCAAGTATAGTAGTTTACATCAGAGAACTTTAATAAAAGAGTTATCAATATAGAGCTGTTCTTTATTGTCAGTTTAACAGAAATTGAAATAAGAAAAGTATTTCATTTTCTTTATTTATTTATTTTTAAATTTTTGATATTTTAGACTTGAAAAACCATAACCAAAAAGTGCCTGAAACAACTAGTTGGTGAAGTAAAGGTGACTGTAACAATTTGGGGAACCAAGACAGCAAAAATCATAAGAAACAGATTCTCAATTCATTAACTTTCTAAGTTTTCCACAAAATCAATGTGTACTTTAGAATCTTATTGATAGACTCAACATATAAAAATGTAAAGAGATACCTACCTACTCTTTTAAAGTCTGTTTCTTACATTTTCCCAAGTTTCATTTAGGCATCTTTATCCACAAACAATCATCAAATCCTAAACCCTAAACTGTTGCTAAAACCCTTAGGTGAATTGACTCGTACTATTAACAAAAAATATCTTAAAAGAGAGAGAACATATGAAAATTCAGGATCAAGAACAGACTAGCATAATGCCATCTCTAGTGGCAATAGAAACAATATCAGCACATGAAACAACCCCTGGATAAGCCTTTCCAAGCTCCTCCTTGCTGGAATCAATTTAGCAAAACCCCTCAAGGTCAGAATGGGTACGGCCTGCCTCTAGGTGGAATGGTTTTTATCAGCATTGCTGTCATTTAGGAGGACTAAAGCATCGCAACCCTGATAAAAAAATTAAAATTAAAATTAAAATTCCCACTCACCATTAAGACCAACAAGATAATACCTACAAATAGATGGAAAGAAATCACAACACCGAGATTAAATTGGAATAACGAATCGATACTCCCAAAAATCAGATCATACAATTTTCGGTCTTGTTTGATCTTTACAAAACTTGATATGCGTACTAAGAATTACACTACTCACAAAATTAGCGATATAGAAATTCACAAATCCCACAAATTCAAAATCAAAAGTCACTTTCTGGGCCATATATCAAGCGAAACAAAACAAATAAAACACCCATATCAGAAAACAAAAGGCCACAACATGCTGATGATCCTAGCCTAATAATAATGGAACTCTATGAACATTATTGAAATAAAAGGCATCTAATTCAAAATATAGAGGAAACTAGTCTAGTCTTCAAACCATCTTAGATAGTAGTAGGCTAATTAATACCATCCTTCAAGCAAAAACAGAAAAAAGAAAAAGCCACCACACTTCAAGCCATCCAAACATCAAGATCTTTAATCTGTAAAACGAAGGTACAAATACATGGATGTAATAATAATAATAATAATAATAATAATAATAATTGCAATATTAGAATATAACCTAATTATTTGACATTGCAACAAAGCAGTAATGTTGCCTTTTTAAAAAAATATGTAAAAAAAAATTCCTTGACAAAGGAAGTAGTTTAGAATTGCAACGGAGTAGAGAAATTTATTCTCACACTAGAGTATAAAACAAGGTGACTAAATGAAGTTTGACCTAAATAAAGCTTTAAAATGTAGCAGTTACATTGTAGAGGACTATTTACTCTTTTGTATAGCTATACCTTAAACATAGAAGCTTATTCAACCAGTAACACGAGTAATACGCCTCATCATTCACACAAGTACAACCATTCCTAACTAGCATAATGGAAAATAAAAATGAACTATCATCTTAGCAATTTAAAGAGACATTTTTAAGAAACCAAAATAATAAAATAGAGTATTTTTCAAATAAATTAGTACATACGAATATACCTTAAATCAGAACTTGCATCCACCAAATTTTTCTTCAACGAGCATTCTTTTTGGATCTTTGAAGCATGTTATGTTGTTCACCATAAACAATATTAACAAGCCATTTTGGTTTTTCACTTGATAACACAAGATAACCCAAACCTAATCCAAACATGAATCTACATCCATATCCCAACAATACAACTTTCCAATGAAACCAATTTCCAAACTCGAAGTCATCATCTTGAAAAGTTAATGATGGCAATGGTTGTTGTCCGTCAACATTGTCACAAGTTCTTGTTAATGGAAATCTACATAACTCCAAGTTTCCAAGGTAAGAAACATTTTCAAATGTATTGAACTGATTACCTCGTGGTATCATCCCCACAAGACGATTTTTTGATAGATTTAAAACTTCAAGATATGTAATATCTGCTAACTGTCCTGGAATTTCTCCTATGAGCATGTTTGAGGAGAGATCTAACCATTCAAGATTGCTCAAATTTCCCAATGTTGGAGGCATATGACCCAAAAGGTTATTGTGTGAAAAGTTAAGCCCCTTGAGCGACTTAAGCATTCTAATTGACTTTGGAATCTCCCCCTTGAAACTATTGTTTGAGAAATCAATGGTTGTAAAGAGATTTTGGATTTTCACCATTTCAATATAAAATCATTTCATGGTGACCATCACAGAATCGTGATAATAGCTTTCACTCATATATTTCAATTTACCATTATTTGCATTCATGCTCATCATGGCTTTGAAATGATTGAAATATTTTGTTGGCAAAAGATCATGGAATTCATTGTGAGAGAGGTCTATGATTTGCAAATTAGGGAAAGAGAATTTGGTTTTGGGATTGGCTATGGCACCATGAAACTTGTTTGATCGCAAAACAAGAACCCGTCACTCTGAAAGACTCTCCAACCAATGAAGGAAGTGCTTGCTCACTCCCAAGTGCAGGAGATCGTAGCAATATAATTCTCGGAGTACCGTAGTCGAACCACAAGGAGCAGGGTAAATTCAAAGACAATATAGTTAAATAACAATTTGGGTGAAGAAGAAAAGTAATTTTGCTTGGTGATTGTTAACAAGAATAATAATAAAAACTTGGCGTAAATGCATTTTTAGTCCCTATATTTTGACTTTTTTCCATTTTAGTCCCTACATTTTATTTTTTCCACTTTTAGTCCCTAAAACCAATTTACGCCTGTTACTTTAGTCCTTTCTGTCAGTCAACGGACGGAAGTCACTGAAGTGCCTAACGGAAGGATTAAAATATTATTAAAAATTTACTGTAGCAATTAAAAAAAAAAAAAATTCAAAACAAGAACACGCTAGAACATAAAACAAGAACAAAAACCCAGATTTGGCTCAATGTAAAATGATTTCAAAGTATAAAATATTTTCAAGTTCAGAAATGAAAATGATTTCAAGTGGGTGGTTCTGAATATTATAATAGAAAATCTGAATATATAAACCAAATCAACAAAAAAAAACATAACAAAAAAAACAAGCATTGTTCGTCGGAGAGGGAAAGCGAGAGATAGATTGGGAGAAAGAGAGTCCCAGCCACACACCACCGATTTCTCTCTTTCTACTTGGCACGCTCTATCTCTCCAGGGTAAGATCGTCCATTCTCTCTCTCCTAGGTATGATCAATTTTTCTCTCTCTCAGTTGAGTTCAACGATGGTCTGTTATTTTTTTTATGGCCCTAAGCCGATTGGGTTTGGGTTTTAAATTACTACTTATGTGTTTGTGGAGGTTTTAGATTCAAAATTCTGGGAGATGGGTGTTTTGATTGGGGTTTGGGCGTGGGTTTGGCTGTGGTTGTTTTGATTGGGGTTTGGGCATTGGTTTGGCTGTGGTTGTTTTGATTGGGGTTTGGGCATGGGTTTGGCTGTGGCATTGTAGGCTTCTTCGCACCTACCTTCACAACCTTAACCTCATCGTACCGAATCTGTTTCTCCAACTCTCTCTCAGCATCCTTCTTCGCTCCACCGCTCCGGTCACCAAAGGTCCGATCCCATCGCCTGGGATCAGCGTCACCGCGCATGGAGCTCCGTCACTGGGTTGGGGCATGTAGTTCACAGATCGATTAGTGTTGGTCACGATCTCTCTGACTTGGGTTTGTTTTTCCATTTGGGTGGTGGTTTGTTTTAAATTTCTGGGTTTGTTTTTTTCATGTGGGTCTGATGATTTTTCTGGGTTTATGGGTTTGATTTGTTGGAGGTTTCAGTGGAGGATGGTGTTTGGATATGGAAAATGTGAACATCGCCGGTGGTGGCCGTGGCGTGCAGCAAGAGAAGAATCAGTCGCTGGGTATCTGGGTTTGTTTGAGACTTGTGTGACTGAGTTTGTTCAGATCTGAGTATCCTTGCTCTTGTTCTGGGTTTATGAATTTTATTTGTTGGAGGTTTCATTGTTGATTGAATGATGAGAAAATCTGGGTTTGAGTTGTGATTTTGAATTTCTGGGTTTTTGTTCTTGTTTTATGTTCTAGCGTGTTCTTGTTTTGAATTTTTTTTTTTTAATTGCTACAGTAAATTTTTAATAATATTTTAATCCTTCCGTTAGGCACTTTAGTGACTTCCATCCGTTGACTGACGGAAAGGACTAAAATAACAGGCCTAAATTGGTTTTAGGGACTAAAAGTGGAAAAAATAAAATGTAGGGACTAAAATGGAAAAAAGTCAAAATATAAGGACTAAAAGTGCATTTACGCCTAAAAACTTATTTAAATCAATAATGTAAATACTAGGGGTGTTTCCCTATATCGATATGAAATTCTTTATGATCTAAGAAATTATATATTTCATAATTGATTGTTCTTATACAATTAAATACTTATGATTCGGTTGAACTGAGACAATTCAAGAACGCATGATAACCTAGATTAATAATGCGGTTAGAAAAGTTTTCAGAAAAACCCATTCACTTTAAAACCTGATTTCAATTTGAAACTATTAGAAATTCATCTCAACAATAAGAAAAACATGATTGAACTTATTGAAAGCATGGAAGAACTAATACATCAAAAGAAATCTAATTGAACAATCAAATATGTCGTTCATAAAATCCTAGAAAGAATCACATTGAATATTCATATCGTATAGAAGAAACATAATCCCTAGCCCTAGCAAAGAGTTTAGGCTGCCATTAGAGAAAAGAAAATACAAGTTTTTCTCTACCAAAATTTGTTCTACACAGCCTCCCTTCAAAACCCTAACGTCTAAGTGTCCAAAGAAAATAAAACTTTCACTATTTTAATTTCCGTCCAGGTTTACAGTAATAACTTGTGAGTTAATTTTAGCATTCAAAAATTGATAATTTCGGAAAACTCAAAACTGGAAAGTTGTAGATATTTAAGTTACCGTTCCAACCCATCTGCCTTGTGTCAATTGGATTTTTGAGGAGAAAGATATGCCCAAAACACTGATCAGTGCTCAAATCAGATTTTTCCTTTTCAGATTCTGCCTCTTTGATTTCTTTCCTTATTTGAAGCTTCCAATCATGGTAGACGATCCAAGCACTCCAGTTGCACCTCCGTAGACATGGAAGCATGGTCCTTTAGCTCCACTTTAATTCTAGTTTGGCCTCCATTCTCTCACAAATTCCTGTAAACTCATCTTTTTCACATAATTTCCTAAAAGTAGAAAATTACACACAATGAATGGCATCTTATTCAAGAGATTATGTAAAGATAAATAAGAGGGACTAATACAAATCATGTCTTAATTATACAAATTAAGCATAGTAATAAGGAGATAACGCCCACATAAATGTATAACAAGTATACATTTTAAGGCTTTATCACACCCCCCAACTTAAATCTTGCTAGTCTCTAGTAATCCACAAAGCACCTATGTCTACTAAAAGTGAAAAATTAAAACTAAAATACAGGCCACTTTCATAGGCTACACTACTGCACTTCCCATGTGCAACAAGTCTTTGAACCCCTAAGTCACCCTAGTGGACGAGTTTACTCTCGTGAGGGTTTGCAGTGACTCTACCCACAAAAGTCAAAGGTTTCCTGAAAATTCCTGCAGTAAATGTTAGTCTGCTTTATCATTATATCATACAAATGAACTTTCAATTTTGAGTTCGGATACTATTCATCATATTAAAGAGCTTTCATTAGCTTCACTTTTGGAGTGTGTGTGTGTATAGCCCATCCAATCAAACCAGCTTTTCCAAACATGCATAGATCAAGAATAATCTAGATTAGAGCCTCTACTCCAAAACCTCTCTTAAGTCATCAACACTCTGAAAGAACACACATAGAAGTAATGGTTTCTCTCTTCAAATCACATGTGAACAAAAAGGAAAGAAGAAGTTTTAAGAATATCACATGTGTATACAAAAACAACCGCTAAAACAATGGAAAAAGATCTCTTGGAAAGGATGTTGAATTCCTAGAAACATGAGGTTAATACCATTCTCATCCCTAGTTTTTATCCCAAAAACATACCAGCCATGCACCTTTAGGATCAAGTAGGACTTTAAGCTCAGTGGTAGTATAATCTTATGGCTAGGTAAAGGTAAACTGCTCTCTTTGAAATATGAGGTATATGAATCAAATGCAGAAAATTCAAGCCAAACCCAACTCATAGTAGTAACAACCAACTTGAATGAAAACAACCTTTACTCAACCATATAACCCTTCTGAAATACATGAAAGATGTGTAAGACACCAATGATTTATTGATTGATTATGTATGTCTCCTCTTTCTTTTTCTTTTTCTCTTTTTTTTTTTTTTTTTTAATCTTTCTTTTCTCTTTTTGATTTTTGATTTTTGATTTTTTTTGAAGAAAAGAGAGACAATGGTAGTATCTAAACACATCAATTGCGCAAAACTTGAACCCCCATGAGAATACCCATAAATAAAAATATTTTGTGGTATTGTGAAAATAGTTCTCATGGCTCAAATGATGGTGACAATGGTTAATGTAAAGGTAGGCTGAATATTTGTTTAGCTGATAACAAAAAATTTGTGGTCTTAGGCTCTCATCTCCTAAAATTCCACATAAACCAGCATGCCTAAGGACAAAAATAAGTAGGATCATGGTATATCTCCCCATAATGTTTCCAGTAGTCAACCAAAAAATATAGAGATCTTTTACAAAAACTGAAGCATATGAGAGAAATTTAAAAGTTCAAACAAAGATATACTCTCACAAAGAAAAGTAAGGCCCAAGAACTCTCCATATGGGTTGAGTTTCAGCTTATGTCTAGCTTGTTCATGATCCATGCATATCCAACATCCAACCATCTGCTAACCTAGCTATTGTGCTCAAAAGTTTCCAATTATGCTCTTCATGAAAGAGTCTTAATATAACAAATAGTATAACCAACTTAGCATTATTCATTCCATCACATGATATAAAAAATAAAGCTTATAACTCTTCTACATTCAAATTCAAGGTTTTTTTTTTTTTTTTTTAATAATTGAAAAGTTGCAACAAAAAAGAAAGGAAAAAAAAATCATGCAAGGTGCAGCAAAATGTGTAGACCTCACCCCCCAACTAAAATATTGCATTGTCCTCAATGTGTCAAAGCCAAAATAAATTCAAGTATAAAGGGAAGAAGTTACCTTAAGCATTTAAATTGTTTTTTTTTTTTTTTTTTTTGAAATTTCTTTCACACCTGCAAATGTTAGCTCACAAAAGAAAAATAATAACAAAACAAAAAACAAAAAAACATAAACAAAAACAAAAACAAAAGGCAAAAAAAAAAAAAAAAAAAAAAAAAAAACAGAAAGAAAAGAAAATTAAAACAAATATAGTACAACTTCATAAGGCTCTTTCAGAGTTCACGTAGCATCCCAATAAGTAGGGATCTCCAGTGACATTGTCTCCTCCTCAGGTATAACTCCCCCTAAGAATGGTTTTAACCTTTGTCCATTTATTTTCAAAATCTTACCATCTCTAGGGTCCTTAACTACTACAGCTTCATGGTTAAACACTTCCCTTACAATGAAAGGGCCATCCCACCTAGGTTTTAACTTACCTGGGCCTAAATATGCATATTTAAGATCATTGGGCAGCGGCTTAAGCTCTAACTGTGGTGCCTCTTCACTTGAATGCACGAGCTTTTTTTAATTTTCTAGTAGCTCCTCAAAGCAAGGCTTCCATCCTTTATTAATTGCCATCATCTGTTGTTCTTCCAAAACCTGTGAGGAATCCAACTAAGAAAAATTTTCAGATACATGAATATCACATCCTAAATCATATGAACCAACAGAATTATTAAGAAGAGTTTCAAGAGGATCAGAAAAATAATTCTTATTAAACTCTTCTTGAACCATCGCCCCAATGAGGTTCACATAAGCACAGTTATCATCCTCATGTGGTTGTTTAGCCACATGAAATATGTTTAGCTCCAAAGTCATGGAACCAAAAGTGAGTTGCATCCTTCCATTCCTGCAATTAATTAAAGCATTAATTGTGGCAAGAAAAAGGTCTACCTAAAATAATAGGGGTATGAACACTAGGATGTAAAACTGGTTGGTAATCTAGAATAATAAAATCAACAGGATAATAAAATTGTTCAATTTTCACCAACACATCCTCAACAATCCCTCTCGGCTCCCTTACAAATTGTCGGTCCCTAGGTGTAAGTCCTTCATAAAAATAGCTAACCAATCTCCAATCTTCATACCCATGAGTTGGGCAGAGATTGAAAAGATCTTTGTACCTTTCCCAAGCTTGGTATAAGGTCTCATTTTCTCCTTGGACAAAACTAGCTATCCTTCTTTTTACTTGCTGGACTTTGTGGAGAGGAAAGTGTTTCTTAAAAAACTCTTTGGCCATCTCCCCCCAACTACCTATAGACCTAGGTTTCAAGTTGTAAAGCTAACTTCTTGCCTTATCCTTAAGAAAAAAAAGGAAAGAAACATAACTTAGCAGTCTCAATAACATTTTGTGCATAGAAACTACTAATTACCTCTTCAAAAACTCTAACATGGACATAAAGTCAGGAAGTATTGCTAAAAAACCTTGTTTCAATTCTACATGTGGTGCATTAGGTGGAAACATGATGCATGAAGGAACATAATTTTGTGTGGGATGCAACAATTCATACATAGTTCTTCTATTCTCCTCATGATTATTATGTGTTTCATCACCCATGATTGATGAAGAAGGTGAATGTGAAGGTGTGTCAAAAAGATTACCAAAGTAAGTTTCAAAAATTTCTAATCTGCCTCTATCATTTCTAACCCAAATGCTCACGCAACAATGAATGCACAATAAAATAAAATAAATTAAAAACAAACAGAAAAATAAAAACAAAATAAAGGGGAAAAAAATGTAACGAAGTTACCAATAGAAGAATTTCCACTGGTTGTGCTTTGCTTCCAAAAATTGCTTTTGAACACACAGCATCTCCCTGGCAACAGTGCCAAAATTGCTTGCTCACTCCCAAGTGCAGGAGATCGTAGCAATATAATTCTCGGAATACCGAGGTCGAACCACAAGGAGTAGGGTAAATTCAAAGACAATATAATTAAATAATAATTTGGGTGAAGAAGAAAAGTAATTTTGCTTGATGATTGTTAACAAGAATAATAATAATAACTGATTTAAATCAATAATGTAAATACTAGGGTATCGGGGTGTTTCCTTATATCAAAATGAAATTCTTTGTGATCTAAGAAATTATATATTTCATAATTGATTGTTCTTATAAAATTAAATACTTATAATTCGATTGAACTGAGACAATTCAAGAACGCATGATAACTTAGATTAATAATGCGGTTAGAAAAGTTTTCAGAAAAACTCATTCAATTTAAAACCTGATTTCAATTTGAAACTATTAGAAATTCATCTCAACAATAAGAAAAACATGATTGAACTTACTGAAAGCATGGAAGAACTAATACATCAAAAGAAATCTAATTGAACAATCAAATATGTCGTTGATAAAATCCTAGAAAGAATCACATTGAATATTCATACCGTATAGAAGAAACATAACTCCTAGCCCTAGCAAAGAGTTTAGGCTGACATTAGAGAAAAGAAAATACAAGTTTTTCTCTACCAAAATTCGTTCTACACAGCCTCCCTTCAAAACCCTAGCGTCTAAGTGTCCAAAGAAAATAAAGCTTTCACTATTTTAATTTCCGTCCAGGTTTACAATAGTAACTTGTGAGTAAATTTCAGCATTCAAAAATTGAGAATTTTGAAAAACTCAAAATTGGAAAGTCGTAGATATTTAAGTCAGCATTCCAACCCATCTGCCTTGTGTCAATTGGATTTTTGAGGAGAGAGATACGCCCAAAATACTGATCAGTGCTCAAATCAGATTTTTCCTTTTTAGATTCTGCCTCTTTGATTTCTTTCCTTATTTGAAGCTTCCAATCATGGTAGATGATCTAATCACTCCAGCTGCACCTCCGTAGACATGGAAGTATGGTCCTTTAGCTCCACTTTAATTCTAGTTTGGTCTCTATTCTCTCACAAATTCTTGTAAACTCATCTTTCTCACATGATTTCCTAAAAGTAGAAAATTACACAAAACGAATGCATCTTATTCAAGAAATTATGTAAAGATAAATAATAGGGACAAATGCAAATCATGGCTTAATTATACAAATTAAGCATAGTAATAAGGTGATAACACCTACATAAATATATAACAAGTATACATTTTAAGGCTTTATCAGGAAGGTGCCACCTATCTTGTTGTTACCAAGATCTAGAACTTCCAACCTTCGGCAATTGATCAACGATCTTGGCAATGACCTTTCCAATTGATTGTCATTGAGGTTAAGACTTCTCAAGTAATTTCCCTTTGCAAAAGTTGTTGGAATGGTGCCATTAAGTTTGTTACTTCTCAAATCTAAGACTGTGAGAGAATGACTAAAGTTTCCCAAACACAAAGGAACCGTGTTACTCAAGTGATTACGAGACAAATCAAGAACGTTGAGGGAAGTGATATTACAAATCAAGGAAGGTATGTTTCCAATTAAAGTATTCCTTGAGACTGAAAAGAAATAAGTGCCCAATGGAGGTACTGGAAGGGGTCCTTGAAGCAAGTTGGAACTAAGATCAAGAATATACAAATTCTTCCAAGGAAGGTGTCTAATACTTGTCAAGGAGTTGTATGAAAGATTCAAGGAATACAAAGAATCTTTCCCCACCTCCAACAACCACATTGGAATATTGCCTTTGATTTGGTTATTGGAAAAGTCTAACTCTTCTAAACTTTCCATGGATTTTATAAAATCCAGAAAGTCACTAATGTTGCAAGATGACAAATGCAAATCCCAAAGTTTGGGCAAAGTATAGTCTACAATGCTATAGTTGTTGAATGATAATAGAGGATTATGTGAAAGATCAATTGTATGGAGAGTTTTGAGCTTTGAGAACATGCTTGACTCCAGAGGACCATTAATATTATTGAAGGAAATATTTAGATGGTAAAAGCTCACAAGTTTAACAATTGAGATTGAAATGTGGCCATGTAGGTTGTTATTACTCAAATCAAGATAATTTAAAGAATTATGCTAAAATTCATCAATCTGTCTAGTGAATCGGTTATTGTATAGAGATAATTCAAGCAAAGATGGTATTGTATACACCCAAGATGGTATTGTCCCATTCAATAAGTTACCAAATAATATGAAAGATTCTAGATTGGAAGGAATCTTGTTGACTAGTTGACTATTAAAAGAATTATTTGAAGAGAAAATTTGGGTCAAGTTTGTCGTGACTTCCGAAAACTGCCCTATGAAATTGTTGTATGAGAGATCTAAGTAAGTAAGAACTTCAAAGTTTAGAAGGGACCATGGAAACTGACCACCAAAGTTATTATTTGAGAGGGCCAAAGAAGTGATTTGTATGAGATTAGGAAGAAATGTTGGATATGATCCTATGAAATTGCATCCTCCCAGGTACAATTCTTTTAAGGACTTGAGATTGCTGATTAAATTAGGTAAGTCAATTGGGAATTCAATTATAGAGAGATCCAAGGACTTGAGAGGAGTACTCTAGTTATACGTTGGAAGGACTTGTTCCTCTTCTCTCTCTTTTAATTTATCAATGCCTCTTTGCCATTCACACCAATCCTCTGCTTTGCTCCATTTCAGAAACTCTTTTTCTGTCGGTGATTCTTATTATTCTTGTGATTTGTACTCTAATCCTCTGAAGAATTTGTGGAAAATGGGTACAGATTGTTGTGGGTGGGATGGGGTCACCTGTGATACGATGATAGGTCGTGTCATTGGTGTTAACCTCAGTTGTAATCACCTTGAAGGTCTCATCCATCCCAATACCATCCTTTTCTCTCTTCGCCATCTCCAGAGGCTCAACCTCGCTTACAACTATTTCAGTGACTTTGCAATTTCATCAAAGTTTGGTGGCTTTGCAAACATGACGCATCTCAACCTCACTTGGTCCTCTTTCGCTGGTAATTTCCCATCCGAAATCTCCCACTTATCCAAACTGGTTTCACTTGATCTCACTTGGAATTTTGGCATGAGAATAGAAATGCCTTGTTTGAAAAGGCTTATTCAAAACTTAACCCAGCTAACTGAACTTGTTTTGGATTGTGTTAACATGTCTTCTGTTTCACCTAATTCTTTTGTGAATTTGTCTTCCTCTTTGACATCTCTTCGTCTTTTTGACTGTGGATTGAAAGGGAGATTCCCAGATAATATATTCCACCTCCCAAACCTCCAGCGGCTTAATGTACATTACAACAATCTCCCCGGTTCCCTTCCAACTTATAATTGGAGTACTCCTCTCAGCAACTTACCTTCCAATGAATTCCCAATCAACTTACCTAATTTAATCAGCAATTTCAAGTCCTTAAAAGAATTGTACCTCAGAGGATGTAATTTCATAGGATCATATCCAACATTTCTTCCTAATCTCACACAAATCACTTCTTTGGCCCTCTCAGATAATAACTTTGGTGGTCAATTTCCATGGTCCCTTCTAAACTTTGAAGTTCTTACTTACTTAGATTTCCCATACAACAATTTCATAGGGTAGCTTCCGGAAGTTACGACAAACTTGACCCAAATTTTCTCTTCAAATAATTCTTCTAATAGTCAACTAGTCAACAAGATTCCTTCCAATCTAGAATCTCTCATATTATTTGGTAACTTATTGAATGGGACAATACCATCTTGGGTGTATACAATACCATCTTTGCTTGAATTATCTCTAGGCAATAACTGATTCACTAGACAGATTGATGAATTCCAGCATAATTCTTTAAATTATCTTGATTTGAGTAATAACAACCTACATGGCCACATTCTAATCTTGATTGCTAAACTTGTGAACCTTTACCATCTAAATATTTTCTTCAATAATATTAGGTGAGGTTGTTGTAATGTACATTAAGAAGTTGGAGGTTTGGGAGGTGGAATATATTATCTGGGAATCTCCCTTTCAATCCACAGTTAGAAAGACAAAGAGATGTCAAAGAGGAAGACAAATTCACGAAAGAATTAGGTGAAACAGAAGACATGTTAATACAATCCAAAAGAAGTTCAGTTAGATGGGTTAAGTTTTGAATAAGCCTTTTCAAACTAGGCGTTTCTATTCTCATGCCAAAATTCCAAGTGAGATCAAGTGAAACTAGTTTGGATAAGTGGGAGATTTCAGACGAGAAATTACCAGCAAAAGAGGACCAAGTGAGGTTGAGATGCGTCATGTTTGCAAAGCCACCAAACTTAGATGAAATTGTAGAGTCATTGAAATAGTTGTAAGCGAGGTTGAGCCTCTGGAGATGGCGAAGAAAGAAAAGGGTGGTATTGGGATGGATTAGACCTTCAAGGCGATTACAACTGAGGTCAACACCAATGACACGACCTATCATTGTATCACAGGTGACCCCATCCCACCCACAACAATCTATAGCCATTTTCCACGAATTCTTCAGAGGATTAGAGTACAAATCACAATAATAATAAGAATTGCCGACAGAAAAAGAGTTTTTGAAATGGAGCAAAGCAGAGGATTGGTGTGAATGGCAAAGAGGCGTTGATGAATTAAAAGAGAGAGAAGAAGAACAAGTCCTTCCAACGTATAACTGGAGTACTCCTCTCAGGTCCTTGGATCTCTCTATAACCGAATTCCCAATCGACTTACCTAATTTAATCAGCAATCTCAAGTCCTTAAAAGAATTGTACCTAGGAGGATGCAATTTCATAGGATCATATCCAACATTTCTTCCTAATCTCACACAAATCACTTCTTTGGCCCTCTCAGATAATAACTTTGGTGGTCAGTTTCCATGGTCCCTTCTAAACTTTGAAGTTCTTACTTACTTAGATCTCCCATACAATAATTTCATAAGGCAGCTTCCGGAAGTTACGACAAACTTGACCCAAATTTTCTCTTCAAATAATTCTTCTAATAGTCAACTAGTCAACAAGATTCCTTCCAATCTAGAATTTCTCATATTATTTGGTAACTTATTGAATGAGGCAATACCATCTTGGGTGTATACAATACCATCTTTGCTTGAATTATCTCTAAGCAACAACTGATTCACTAGACAGATTGATGAATTCCAACATAATTCTTTAAATTATCTTGATTTGAGTAATGATAACCTACATGGCCACATTCTAATCTTGATTGCTAAACTTGTGAACCTTTACCATCTAAATATTTTCTTCAATAATATTAGTGGCCCTCTGGAGTCAAGCATGTTCTCAAAGCTCAAACTCAAAACTCTCCATACAATTGATCTTTCACATAATCCTCTGTTATCATTCAGCAACTATAGCATTATAGACTATACTTTGCCCAAACTTTGGGATTTGTATTTGTCATCTTGCAACATAAGTGACTTTCCGGATTTTATAAAATCCATGGAAAGTTTAGAAGAGTTAGACCTTTCCAATAACCAAATCAAAGGCAATATTCTGATATGGTTGTTGGAGGTGGGGAAGGATTCTTTGTATTCCTTGAATCTTTCATACAACTCCTTGACAAGTATTAGACACCTTCCTTGGAAGAATTTGTATATTCATGATCTTAGTTCCAACTTGCTTCAAGGACCCCTTCCAGTACCTCCATTGGGCACTAATTTCTTTTCAGTCTCAAGGAATACTTTAATTGAAAACATACCTTCCTTGATTTTTAATATCACTTCCCTCAACGTCCTTGATTTGTCTCATAATCACTTGAGTAACACGGTTCCTCTGTGTTTGGGAAACTTTAGTCATTCTCTCACAGTCTTAGATTTGAGAAGTAACAAACTTAATGGCACCATTCCAGCAAAATTTGCAAAGGGAAACTACTTGAGAAGTCTTAACCTCAATGACAATCAATTGGAAAGGTCATTGCCAAGATCATTGATCAATTGCCGAAGGTTGGAAGTTCTAGATCTTGGTAACAACAAGATAAGTGGCACCTTTCCCTCATTGGGTGGAAAATCTTCCAGAGTTACGTGTTCTTGTTTTGCAATCAAACAAATTTCATGGTGCCCTAGCCAATCCCAAAACCAAATTCTCTTTCCCTAATTTGCGAATCATAGACCTCTCTCACAATGAATTCCATGGTCTTTTGCCAACAAAATATTTCAATCATTTCAAAGCCATGATGAGCATGAATGCAAATAAAGGTAAATTGAAATATATGGGTGAAAGCTATTATCACGATTCTGCGATGGTCACCATGAAAGGATTTTATATTGAAATGGTGAAAATCCAAAATCTCTTTACAACCATTGATTTCTCAAACAATAGTTTCAAGGGGGAGATTCCAAAGTCAATTGGAATGCTTAAGTCACTCAAAGGGCTTAACTTTTCACACAATAACCTTATAGGTCATATGCCTCCAACATTGGGAAATTTGAGCAATCTTGAATGGTTTTGATCTCTCCTCAAACATGCTCATAGGAGAAATTCCAGGACAGTTAGCAGATGTTACATATCTTGAAGTTTTAAATCTATCAGAAAATCATCTTGTGGGGATGATACCACCTCAGATGCAACTATTCCCTTACTCTCCTTATATTCTAAGAGTATATAACATTTTTTTTTTTTTTTTTTCATTTGGAATAGGGGAAGGGGAAACCTAGACTCAATGCTTAGCGGAATGGAATAAGAACTTAAACTCACACGCCAACTCCAAAACTGCATGCAGCAGTTAGAGTCGAGGAGTGAGTTATAAGTCCCTCTCCTAACACAATTGTAGTTAGCAAGGGAGAGATTAGATAACACCTCAGATGTAACTATTCCCTTACTCTCCTTTTTTGTTAGTCTACCTGTGAAGAAGTTTGATGCTGACTCTATCACCGTCTTGATCTAATTGTCAAAAGACCAAAAGGTGTATGAATTAGCCAAGCCTAAATAACAAAATGTATACCACCCAAAGGATAATAAACAAGAGTCCCACTTACAGCTCGAAGATATCACATACTATACTATTATTCTTTTTTGATAGGTAATAAGAATATTATTAAAACAAACTAAAAAATAGATGAAAGCCAATACAAGGTGTTCATGATGGTGAACACAAGGAAAAGCAACAAACAAACAAACAGCAACAAAGAACAAGAAAAAACTTAAAGAGCAATACTAAGAGAAGAAATAAACTCTAAGATAGTGGAGCATTCTGAGAAGCCCCAACACCTAGACCAATCAAATAAAGTCTTCTGGCATAAATCTTGTAATTGAACCAAGGATTTCTCAGTATCCTCAAAAGAGCGCCGATTTTTTTTCTGTCCAAACAATCCACATCAAACAGCCTGGAACCATATTCCATATGTCTGAATTAAATTTTCTCAGCCAAAAACTCCAACAATACACCAAGCTTTCCACAGAGCCTGGCATGACCCATTGAGTCCCAAAGATCTAAAACATATAAACCCACAGAGAGTGAGCTATCGGACAATGGAGGAGAAGATGATCCACAGTTTCCTTATTCCGATGGCACATACAACACCAATTCACCAAAATGCGCCCCCTAAGCATAAGATTATCCAATGTGAGGATCTGCCCATGAACCGCTGTCCACACAAAAAATGCCACCCTCCTAGGGATCTTAGCTTTCCAAACACCCTTCCATAGAAAATTGGAGGCAGCTGCACCCCTAATGATATTGTAATAGGACCGAGTATCAAACTTGTCATTCCCTTTGAGACACCAATGAGAAGTGTCATTCCCACCACCCCTAGGGATTCGAGAGTGAATGAACTCAAGGAAAGAGAAGGCAGCCCCTAATTCCCTTTCATGAAAATCCCTATGAAATCTCAAATTCCAGATTCTATTGCAACCACCCTCTTGGTAGCATAAAACATCAGAAATGCAAGCTTCCTTGTCATTAGAGCACACATATAATTAGGGATAGAGCCTTTTAAGTGAGTTATCTCCAACCCATTTATCAGGCCAAAAAAGAATATGAGAGCCATCCCCCACCAATAAGGTCACATGGTTGGAGAAACTCTCCTAACCATCATGAATACCATGCCACGGACCACATCCGTGGGGCCTTCTACATATTTTAGTATTCCACCCCCCTTGACTCTTATCATATTTAGATGTAATAACCGTCCTCCCAAAGATGAGAGCCTTCTCGCCCAAACCTCCATAACCATTTCCCTAACAAGGCTTTATTAAAATGCACTAACTTCCTGATCCCCAAACTAGCCAAAACTATCGGTAAACACACCTTCTCCCAAGCCACCAATGGATATTTGAAACACTCCTCTGAAGATCCCCATAAAAAATTCCTCTGAATATGCTCCAATATATCAGCCATAGCTACAGGAATAACAAATAAAGATAGATAGTACGTAGGAAAGCTAGAAAGAGTACTCTTCACCAAGGTAAGTCTACCCCCCTTAGATAAATAAAGACGATTCCAACCTGAGAGTTTCTTCTCCATCCTCTCCAAAATAGGATTCCACATAGATGCTGTTTTGTAAGGGGTGTCCATCGGCATACCGCAGTATTTCAAAGTCAAACTACACACTCTACATTGAAGAATGGTAGCCAACGCATCTATATTTCCAACCTCCCCAACCAGAACAATCTCACTCTTCACCGCATTAACTTTCAAATAAGGCTAGTATTTTTGTGGATATAGCTGTGTTTTTTGGTGGAACTCGACGTGGTTGTGTTATGGTACCTGCGAGTTCAAACCGGGCTGGGTGGTGCTTGTTTTCTAAAGAATTAGATAGTTTCCTAGCAGGTTTTAACACTATTGGGGTGGAAGGGAGGACTTTCAGAGGAGCTGCTGGTGGTAGCCAGATGGATGGCGGTGGACATGATGGGAAGAAACTTTTCAAATTTGGCAACCAGTGGAAGTTAAGGAAATTTGAAAATTCTAGAGCTTATTTGGGACATACGTGTTCAAGGGCGAAACTGCTGCTGTGATAGTTTCGCTCTGATGAGGGCGAAACCCTTATCTAGCCCTGTTTCGGTGGTTCGCGCCCTTCAGAGATGAGACTATCTAGCACAACCTTCAATCTATTTACCAACACCTTAGACAGCAGCTTGTACACACTCCCTACCAAACTAATAGGCTGAAAATCATTAACATCAATAGCATTATTTTTCTTGGGAATTAGAGTGAGAAATGAGGCATTTAAAGACCTTTCAAACACTGAATACCTGTGAAAGTGCACAAAAAGCCATAACATCCACCTCTACCACACTCCAACATTTTTAAAAAAAAGCCATGGTGAAGCCATCTGGTCCAGGTGCTTTATCCCCCTCCATTTCCATCAAAACCTGGATCACCTCTTCTTTAGAGAAATCCCTCTCCAAGGCCAACCTTTCATCCTCTCCAATGCAAGCAAAATCCAGTCCATCCACAGTTGGACGCCACATATTTGTCTCTTTGTAGAGATTTTGATAGAACTAAACCACCTGAGATTGTACAGTAGGTCCATCCTCATATAAGACACCATCAACCTCGATGCTTCTAATGTGATTAGCTCTTCTATGAGAGTTCGCTAGTCTATCTCCCTTCTTCACATACAGAGCACGAGACTTTTGTCTCCAAAAAGTTTCTTCTAAAGCGGTTAAAACTGCAATATCACCTTTAACCTGAGATCGGCGGGAATCTTCCTCGTTAGAGAGGCCTCGCAATTCTTCCTTAGCATCTAGACCCATTAATTCAACTAGCAAACACTTCTTCCTAAATGCCAAATCTCCAAATTCCTCCTTATTCCACTTCTTAAGGTCTTCTTTCAGAGCCTTTAATTTCTGAGCTAGAACGAAACTAGGGGAATGTTTAACTCTCTTGGGAAAGCCCTCAGCTCTAAGCCACATATTCTCAAACTTAAAAGCACAGCAACCCCTATCCACTCCACCAGCTTCCACCAAGAGTGGACAATGATCGGAAATAACACGAGGGAGCACCCTTTGAGACACATTCTCAAAATGATCCACCTAATCCACAAAAACTAGAGTCCTGTCAATACGAGACATAGCTTGCAGCTCAGCATCTCTAAACCAGGTGTAAGTAGCCCCGTCTAATGGTAAATCCACTAGATAATTATTCTCAATAAAGTCCAAGAATGCAAACATGGCTAGGCTAAAAGACTCACAACCAAGCCTCTCACAAGGGTATCTAATAATATTAAAATCACCAAATAAAAACTAAGCTGTGTTCCACCTGACACGTACCTTGGACAGCTCCTCCCACAAAGCAACCCTATGATGATCAGCATTGGGATCATAAAGACCAGTGCAGCCTTAGAAATTACAAATAGACTTACTTGGAAATACATGGGCAAAGTTTTGGATTTTGAATCCCCGCTTCTTGTAGTGCCTCTACAAATCAATGGCACTTCTCAACTGTAATCATGAACACGAAGAAATTCAAAAATCAAGATGGAACTTTCTTTTATAAGAATTTAGAATATAATTAAGTTACAGAATCTAAACTCCTAGCAAGCAAATGAACCATCAAAGTCAATAAAAAGTGTCCCATTAACTAGATAAAGCCATAAACCACTACATGCATATCCAAGCTTCACAACAACATATCCCCCCCAACCCTAAAAAAAAAAAAAAAAAAAAAAAAAAAAAAAAAAAAAACTGAAGCTTCACAATAAGTTATATATGATTATTTAATTGTAATTATTTAGTACACTAGGAGCCACGTTTCTTCCCCTCACATAACAATAAGTCTCACTAATTAAATTCATGGTAGATCTTGTCATTCATGTGAGAGGACAGAGCATTGCTCAAGGAGCATTGTATAACTTTCCATTATTTAGATAGATATAAAATTACTTAAAATCTAAATGAGTTCTAGCATAATTCAAAAGTAAATGGGAGATTGTTTAAGTCAAACTTATTCAACTCCAAAGAAATCCTGAGATGAATTAAGTCTAATCTTATATCTGGAACATGTTATCATAAGATAACGCTCACTTTGGTCAAAGTAAGAGCACATCATAATTTAAAAGCACATCTTAAATTATGATATGTTCGATTGATTCTTGATGTGAATTTCATGTAAGAGAATAGAATCATGTGCATTCAGGTTAATGTAATGCAAACACAACTTTTTGAGTGAAGTTGAGTTTTTAAATCATCTTTTTGAAATTGAAACTATAAACATCCTAGATAGAGCAACAAATCAAAGATTCCAAGATACTACCATCATAATTACTTCAAGTCCAGCCCAAGTTTTACACTTAACTATGCCGATGCCATTTTACAAGAAACGTAGTTGGCAGAATATGACTAAAAGATATCACTTATATCCCTGGAAAATCATCTTTTTAGGGTGTAGGGTAAACCCCTCTCACCAAGAATGCTGCTTGGAAGTTACAGAAAGGCATGAATCAGCAAGCCAGTCAAAGTCATTGGTAGAAAAACAACTACTAGTGCCATACTGACGTATATCAATTCCAGTTCGTGGAAAATCAACCAGCTTTTAGTTTTAGTTTGTTATTTTACCCATTTAGAGTCAAATTATACACAAAAATTATTTTTTGGTAAGTAAAAACTTTTTACATTCCATACACAGGAAACAATTTTCAAAAGCTCAACATGGATCCAACCAAAGGCTAATGACTACACATACATTATTGAACATATAAAATGCATTAATAGGAAATACCCTACCTTCTACTTCATTTCTAATTTTCTAGATTGTGAATTATCTAAATCTGAACAATCTCTTAAGTAGAAGCGTAAGATCTAATCAAACTTTAAGCTATAATTTTAATTACAAAGAGACAGAAATTTAAATATTTCCCTAGTTCCATTGCTGCATGACCGTGACCCAAGTTGCATAATGGCACATTCCTTAACCACATAAGTTTGAAAATTGAAATAATAAGAAAATTCACAAAAATGAAACAAATTTGAAGCAATTAAAATGTTACATAGAGAATAATTTGAGTATAATTGAAAAGTAGTGCCACATAAACAAATTACACAGACAAAAATAGAGTTCACCACACCTTCAGTAAATGCAGATCTTTCTCAATCTCTGGGGTGATGGTTTGTGCAGGCAAGTCAAACCTATGTACATTTTACCAACAAAAAAAAAATGTAATTATTGATAGCAGGAAAAAAAATTATAAATGAACAAATCTTGTTAGTTGAGACCCAAAAAAAAAAACTAAATTCCTCCAGCCATTTACACCTAAGACTATTTGGGGAGAGATTTAGTGATTAAGTTGAAATTGAAATATGCTAAATACACCCTAACACAATATTTAGAACCCTAAATACAAAGTTTTATGGCTAAGTTGATTTTAACACTAAACTAAACAATATAGTCCAATTGTGAGTTACTTAGCAAATTTCTCGCTGTTAGCTAACACTTAACTAATAGTTCATAAGCACTACCCAACACTTCATGAGCTCGAGAATGTGAAGCACAAAATTTATACATTATAAATAAATTGAAATTAATTAAAACTCACCAATATTCTTCTTTTTCACACTAGAAAGCCTATCTACATCAGCCACTACAATTGGCTTTGATGCTCCAATTACAACCATTATATAGCCCCAGACATTATTCCAAATTTAGAGGTTAGAGCAAATGGCTAATTATTTACAAAAGGGCGGAACAATCTCATCAAGTCACAACAATAAATTAAAAAATAAAAATTAAGGAAATAAAAACCTACCTATTATTATTGATCACTCATCTAGCCTGGAAGAAGAATAGCATCAAATCTGTCTGCTCCAAACATCCCCAAAATTGGATAGAGTGGAAGTCCCTGCAAATAATTCAAACATAACTTAATGCTATTTGTTTAAAAAAAACATTTAAGCATAAATCAACTTCAAATTCTAATGGATGTGGCTAAAGCTTATGACCCACAGCCTCATTCTCCCTTTCCCTTTTTTTCTTTATTTTCTTGGTAAATATTGCTCTTTGAAGAAGTCAACAATAAGCAAAATTAGACATAGCAAGCAAGGGAAATTTTTTTTTAAAACATGAGTAGGAAGTGCAAAGAAAGCAAGAAAGAAATTAAACCTATAAACAATACACGCACACAAAATTTGTTGTATATCAAAGAAAATGACATATTAGTCAGTTCATGGAGCCATACAAGTAGTTAAGTTGTCTACAATCACAGAATAAATTAATTATGTCATGTGAAAAGGAAGAATCATGCTCTATAGACTATAATTATGAAATTATATACTAATTTAAGTCATCAAGAATATGTCAATTAGTTCGTTCATATTGAAGACTAATTTTGCAAGTATCTCTAGAATTTGATAATTCCAATTATTGGGGGCATTGCTCTCTCTTTCGAATTTCAATAATTCAATCAAATCAGACCCACCACCACCACCACCTTAAACAATCACATACCACAAAACCCAAATAAAAAAACTCAAACCCACAACAAACCCACCATAGATCAGAATCCACCACCACCAAAATACCCACAACAAACCAGAACCCATCACCGGCAACCAACAACCACCACAAACAACCACCATAACTAGGATCCACAACCAACCCAGACCACCAAACCCATGCACCACTGCTGTTGCCAGAGAGAAGAAAGAGATAAATGAAAAGGGTGAGTCAAAGAAAGGAGACTGGGTCAGGTTGGAGAGAGAGGCCTGAGGAAAAAGAAGAGCAAAGTGCAGAGAGGTCAGGATTAGCAAAAAAAAAAAAAAAACGTAGAGAGGTCAGAGGAAAGAAGAACGAAAGAGGTAGAGAGAGAGCAAATCTCTTACGTTTGAGAAAGGAGAAAAAAAAAAAAAAAAAACAAAGAAGTAAAATGACTAAGTGCCTGTTTGTTTCCACCTTTCAGCCCCAAAAAGTCCATTTGGAAAAAAGCCAATGTCTAAAGTCCGTTTTGCTGAGACTAAAACGCAACTTTTTGGAAAAAGTTGCATTTTGGGTTTGTGAAGAGAATGCGCAAGATGGGAAAGGAGCTTAGAGCTCCATTTTGGAAAAAGCCCGTGTGCGTTGAATCAACTATCCGCTGGACTCATAGGGCAATTACCAAATTACCCTTTGATAAATCAAAAGATAAGCTTCACACCATTCCTCATTCCTCTCATCTCTCTGCTCTGCCCTCTTCCCTCTCAATAAAAAATTTCCAAATCCAAACACAAAAAAATCTATAACAAATTCCCAAATCAGCTAAGGAAAAAAAAAAAAAAAAAAATCAATCCCTTGCAAATTAGGATTCCTCAAAATGCAAAACAAAAAATATCAGAATATAGCAAAATCTTTCAAATGGAGTTTGTACCCATCTTGCGGTGGATGGATTATGGAGGTTTGGAGAAGAAGTTGAAGAGTCTCTCCAAGAGGACGGATGAGTTCTTGCAAGCACTTCCTGATCTGATCTGATCCTGTTTGCTTTGCTCTAATCCAATCTTCCCGATCTGAATCATCCCCTTTGTGAGTGGTTGAATTTAGAGAAAAAGAAAAGAATCAAGAAGATCAGGGTGAAGAAGTGCATGGGTGTTACGGACGAAGTGCTAAGAGAATAGGGAAAAAGGAAAAAAAAAAAAAAAGAGTAAGAAGAAGAGCACTGGAACGTTTTGGAGTTTGGAGGAATGGCAGGGAAAAAAAAAAGGAGGAAAGAAGGGAAAAAAAAGAAAAGAAAAGAAAAGAAAAGAGTAAGGGTACGTGTGTGGAGGAGAAAAAAAGAGGGGGAAAAAAAGGAAAAAAAAGAAAAAGAAAGAAATGCCATGTGTGGAGGATAAAAAAAGAAGGGAAAAAAAAGGAAAAAAAGAAGAAGAAGGAAATGTTATCACAATATTTTCACAATACTTTTACAATAAATTTTAAGGTGTAGGTTATTATTAGCTAATATTGGTGAGAAAAAAATAATTTTTTTAGAAAGAGAAAAAAATAATTGTAATAGTACGTTCAAATTAAAATTAGTAACAATTTTTATCACAATATTTTCACAATACTTTCACAATAAATCTTAAGTGGTAGGTTATTATTAGCTAATATTGGTGAGAAAAAAATAATTTTTTTAGAAAGAGAAAAAAAAAATTGTAATAATACGTTCAAATTAAAATCAGTATCAATTTTATCACAATATTTTCACAATACTTTTACAATAAATCTTAAGTGGTAAGTTATTATTAGCTAATATTAGTGAGAAAAAAATAATTTTAATAGTACATTCAAATTAAAATCAGTATCAATTTTTATCTCAATATTTTCACAATACTTTCACAATAAATCTTAAGTGATAGGTTATTATTAGCTAATATTGGTGAGAAAAAAAAAATTTTAGAAAGAGAAAAATTGATTTAAGTATGATGAAGTAGTTGATTTAAGTATGAAATAAAATCTTTTATATTTACATTGTTTTTTTTGGTAATGTACCACTCAAACCACTACTTTTATTAGTGCTAGCCAAACACTCAGTTTTTTCAAAAAGCACTTTTTAATAGATTTTACCAAACACTCAGCTTTTTGAAAAAACACTTTTTCATTATGCACTTTTTGAAAACTCCACTTTTTGAAAAAAGCCTACTTTCAAAAAGTTGAACCAAACTCACCATAACAGATGCTAACGGGGGTTAGGGATTAAAATGTCTTCAGGGACAAAATTGTCTTTTTAGGACTTATTGCGCGTCTGGGTTTTCAATTTCACGTTTCCTTTTTTTTTTTTTTTTTCATTTCAGCGTGCATGAATAGTAACCGCACTGTTCATGCACATGGATTTACTGTGCAGAGACAAATTTCACTATTCACGCACTGTTTATGGGACCCACAACAACTTTATTTAAAAAAATATTAAAAATGGGTCCTACGGTACTATTCACACATTTAAAAATTATTTGGCTACAGTGGTTTCAGTTTTCAGTTTTTAGTAAAATAAGTTGTATCCAAACGGATCTTTAATTGGATATTATCACAAACCTCAAGGGTGGTTTGTGGAATTTACGTGAATAACTAATTTGGTCCCTAAAGCCAAGTTAGTAATTAAAACAGTTGAGAAAAAATAACCAACTGTTTAGGGACTAAGTTGGCTTAAGGGACCAAATTGACTAGTTTTGAGAAGTTTTGAACCTGATTGGCATGAGTCAAAACCTTAGGGTATGTTTGTAGAATTTACCCTATTTTCTATGTGCTTTAAGTATCAGTCTTTAATATTATTAATGGTATATTTGAATGACATGATTTGGGTATTTGAATTTGGAGTTAGGTGATTAAAATCCAAACAACTTGTTTTTGAAGTTTTAAAAATATCAAAGATTTGGATTTGACAAATGCATCAAGAAATTTAAACTTTTAAAGTGCTTAGAATTAAAATAACTTCTAAAATCAATAAATTTGAAATCAAAGTATTTCAAATCCGTTAATTTAAAATCCAAATCTAAATTTCTAAATGCAACCTAAGAGCATGTTCGTGTATTCTTCAATTTAAAAATAAAGTATGCTCGTGTAATGCAAATATCTCGAACATGATGGCAACATCATATGCCTACTTAGTACTTTACCAATTTAAAAACCCATGGTCTAAAAATAATTTTTGAGAAGAGTTGCATTGTTTTACAAAGAACTTGATTTTAGGGTCTCAAAACTATTTTGAGTCTCTCAATCTTAGCACACCGTCCCTCGTGGGTCTGGGTCGTGGCACAGTACTGAGCAGTCCCTGTAAAAGACTAAAGACCAGAGAGCACTCACATGAAAGAACAACCTACTTTCCTGTCACAAATTGAATGACGCACATTCATCAAATTTGATTTGTGGAAAGAAAAGTTGATGGGGAACATCCGTATTCCAAAGTAGCAGCTAAGGAAATGTCTAATCAGTAACTTGGCCTTTTTAAAGTCATAGATCTGCCACATTCTTTCATCCTTTTAGAAACGTGTTTCACAGTTAGAAGACTTGCAAAGACTTGGAAGTCATATTTCTCTGCAGGGTCCCTCACTCCCTCTATTATTAATGTTTAATCAGTAACTTCGCCTTTTTACAAGTCATAGATCTGCCAGATTCTTTCATCCTTTTAGAAACGTGTTTCACTTGCAAAGACTTGGGTCAAATTTCGCTGCAGGGTCCCTCACAACCTCTATTATTACTTGCCCTGAATTTTGACCATAGAACTGTTTCTTCAGATTACTGAGTCTTAGGCTGCGTTTGTTTTGGATGAAATTTATTTTCGGAAAAGGTTTTTTATATTTTCGGGTGTTTGGTTGCGCCGGAAAAAGCAATTTCCCGGAAATCATTTTCAGTTGACTCACAGTCAAGGGTGAAAATGATTTACGGAATCATTTTCACTTCAAATGAGTTCCGGAAAATGGAGAGAAAGAGAGAGCATGAAGACAGAGAGAGGGAAAGAGAGAAAGAGAGCACCAGCACCCCGAACCCAGCGAGCCCAAACACGCCGGAGATGTTGCCGGCGAACTCCGAGCACCGCGCCTTCGATCACCACGCCGGTGAACCCCGAGCACCGCGTCGGCGATCGCCTTCGATCACCTCCGCTCGATCTCGCGATCTAGCCTTCGATATCGCGACTCGCCTTCGATCTCCCACCAGCGAACCCAGAAGCCGTCGAACCCAGAACCCAGTGCTCTTCGCACCGCGCCTTGCTGTCGATCGTCGATCGTCGTCGCCGCGCCGCGCCGTCGATCGCTTCCTCTTCCTCGATCTCTCAGCTTCTTTTTTTTTTTTTTTTTTTTTTTTTTTTTTTTTTTTAAGTTTGATTGCTGTTGTTGTTGTTTTTTTTTTTTTTTTTTTTGATGAACTGATTATTGTTGTTGTTGTTGTTGTTGTTGTTGTTGTGGTGTTGTGGTTGCCGGAATTTGTTGTTGTTGTTGTTGTGTTGTTGTGGCCGGAATTTGTTGCAGGAAAATAGCATTTTCCTAATTGAACTAAACACATGAAAATATTTTCCACACCAATTTTCATAATACAACCAAACACTTAAAAATATTTTCCTTTTTCGGAAAATAGCATTTCTGAAAAATATGTATTTTCCGAAAAATATTTTACGGGAACCAAACGGACCCTTATACATTGAATGTGTAGTAATCAATTATTAAACGCGTGGCAATCATATTGTCTATATGTCTGAATTAACCATGCTGGAAATTTTCTCAAAAAAAAAAAAAAAAAAAAAAACCATGCTGCAAATGGTATTATTAGAGACTGTTTAATGTCATTTATTTTTTTTCTCAAATAATTTTTATTTTACAAAAACAAAATTGATAATTACATGAAGAAAATTTTAATAAAAAATTATATATATTACAAATCTTATTCTCTAATTTTATTTCATTTTGTTTCTTTAAATTTTTTTTTTCAATTTAGTCATTTCATGAGTTCTGTGTCCAATTTTAACTTTATTTATTTATTATATTATTCAATTCCTAAAATGATGTTGTTTCAATGGACTTGACAAATGGGGATGATGCCAAGCGCATTATAGTCCAATTGGTTGACACCTTTTGATATTTTTAAGACATTCAAAATTCAAATCTCCTCACCCGAGTGACTATCTTTTGCTTATGCTAAGTAGATATATTAATTATTACCAAAATATTAAGTTTCTTATTAAATTTTAAGATTTTTATTCCATGTAAAACTCTATTACCTAATTAAGCTTTAATAAATTTGATATTCTATAACACCTAAAGTTCATTTATTAAAAATTAAAAAATAAAATAAAAATAAAATTTAATACTTTATTTTTGATCATCTATTATAGTTTTGTGTTTTAATGTAGTGAACTACATGTTATATGTCGTGCTCAAGCTGAGTGACTCAAGATATATTGCATGTAAAATTAAAGAGTTTTTGTCATGTGACTAACTAATTATTAAGATAGTTAACTTACTCATGACTTACTAATTATTAAAAGGGTTTTGATAGTATTAGTAAAATGTTTTCTTTCTTCTACATAAAATTTTAATTTATGGCATGAGAATTCTACTAGTATACGTAAAATTAAATAATACTGAGAGAGAGAGAGAGAAACAATAAGTATTTAAGGGATAATAAAACAAATATGCAAGGTATCGAAAAATAAGATATTATATATATATATATATATATATATATATATCACTGTTGTTTTCCGAGTCTTTGATTGGCTAGATTCCTTCAATCTTGAAGACGTGTGGCATGGAGGTATAAAATTGTAAAAAAACATTTCACCATGTCTTTTGTAATAACTGTTTGGAATTCCAAAGACTTATAAAGTTTTATTTATTTATTTATTTTTATTTAAAGAAGAAAAGACTTGGAAAGTTTTTTTTTTTTTTTTTTTTTTTTTTTTTTTTTTTTTTTTTGAGGAAAAAAGGACTTGGAAAGTTAAGTGCTATATTCTTCCTTCTATTATGTAGTGTGAATTTTGACCTATAAAATAGTTTGTTTCAAATTGCAAAGTTGCAAATTGAAGATGTAAGAATCATGTTTTTTGGGTTCCTGTATTAACCCAACAATCAATCATGTTATCAATTTATCATGTTATCATATAGCGATCATGTTATATGGATCTCTATTTCTTTTCTTTTTGCTCAAATAATTTTTTTTTTTCTAAGAAACTCATTTATAATTACTTATATACTCAAATTTACTCATTAGCATCCCATACAAGGATCAAGGATAGAGAAAGTCAAAAAAAAAAAAATTTATGAAATCATGAAAAATAGTCACCAATATATACACGACATTTATAATTAAAGACCATATCAATCAAGTAGTCTTTAGTCCACATATTCTACCATAAGAATACCCTTTTCATATCATTTCCTTGAATCTAAAAACAAATTAATTTTTTATTATTATATCAGAATATGTATAATATATCAACCAAAAAGAGATACATGAAGACAAAATTGAGGTGGATCCAAGTCATCTGATCTGACGTTTCAGGCCCACCTTAGATGTCTTGCCTGATCAATTAATTATCATGATTGTCTGATGTCATATATATAGGATTTATTAGCTATTGAAGTATGAATTATTTTTAAATAATATTTTTGTTCATCTAGAGAAATAGAAGCTATACATAATTTAGAAAATATTGCTAGATACCCATCAGCTCCATGAAGGTAGGACTTACAGCATTCACAATAAAAATGTTAAAATAAATTATCAAAAAATATAAATAAAGATGTCAAAATATCTCAAAAGTTATTTTAGCACCTCAATTCATAAAAATCAAACCACATTAAAGTTGTTATATTTTAAAATTTTTTAAGTTTCAACTGACAGACTTGTAAAATTTTAAAAGGAAGCTTTCCAATTCAAACAGTATAGGTTGAAAGTGGCAAATAACTCTCCTGTTAGTTCTATCTTAGTGTACTCCTTATACTTTGCTCGGTGTATGCATGTACGCGCATTAAGACAAACCATGCTTGGAAGTATGTTAATTGTGATTCACATCAATTACAGATTGCTTTTGGAATTTGATCTGGGTAGGTAGGTAGATTGGCATGTGTTGATGTATGTTGATAAAATTAGGTTTTGGTGAAGAGGAATTTAAGTCTAGGTGAAATGGGGTTTTGTTGAATTGGTGAAATTGCTTATCAATTACCAGTATGGATGTTTTATGAGTTACTGGTTCTGATGAGTGAAGATTATAAATTGAGAGAAAAGTTGTGGGGTGAAATTAATTCACATTTGTGGTGTTTTGTTAGGGTTTTAATATTATTTGCAATGATTTATAAACTCTTCTGTTCCAAAGTCATGTAGTTCAGAAAATATGCCAATTCACTCTTCATTGTCTATAAATTAAGGGCTCATGAATCTTCAATGTCTATAAATTAAGGGTTTGAATCATAATCAAATACACAATTTTCGTAAGATATTTTGTTAAAAAGGAATCTTCAAGTTATTTGTCTATCATTGGTGAATTTTTGTTGTATCTTAGAGATGAATTGCTCTAAACTTGACAACAAACTCTATTATAAAAGAAAATTATCGTGCTAAAGAAAGTGTTTCAAAACATGTCCAAGATTTCATTATTTTTTAATTATTATCAATTTCCTCCCCCTTCATTTGATCATTTTTAACTGTTTGGAACTTTGGATGACTTTTATTATTATTATTATTATAATTAATTTTCTTAAGGCGGAGCTTAGGAGAGAAAGGTGAGATAAAGTATCAACTCAAGAGATTGGGAAGGACGAGTTTAGCTCTATAAAGAATGGCGTAGTGTTTTGATAAACCAACTAATAATATATATTTTTTTTAAATACTAAAAACTTAGGATACAATTCTTGAAAATGATTATACAATCCTATCACTTTTTTTTTTTTTTTTTTGAACTCCAATAAAATGTTATTTAAGTAAATTATTTCTTGATTCTCAAGAAGAAATAAATATTTCTCATTTTTATAATAGCTTTTATTTCTTTTCTTTCTGCTGAATGAGTGTTGCCGTAATGGAAGGATTTAATAAATAAATAAAACTATTGAACTCATGATTCTTTTTGATACAAAACATAGCTATACATATATGTATATATATATATATATATATATATATATATTTGAGGAACTTTGCCTTTTTACAAGTCATAGGTCTGCCAGATTCTTTCATCCTTTTAGAAACGTGTTTCACTTGCAAAGACTTGGGAAGTCAAATTTCTCTACAGGGTCCCTCACTTCCTCTATTATTATTACTTGCCCTGAATTTTGACTACAGAACTGTTTCTTCAGATTACTGAGTCTTATACATTGAATGCCTAGCAATCAATTATTAAACGCGTGGCAATCATATTGTCCATATGTCTGAATTAACATGCTGGAAATCTTTCTCAAAAAAAAAAAAAAAAAAAAAAAAAAAAAAAAAAACCATCCTGGAAATGGTATTATTAGAGACCGTTTAATGTCATTTATTTCTTTTTTCTCAAATAATTTTTATTTTAACAAAAACAAAATTGATAATTACTTGAAGAAAATTTTAATAAAAAATTATATATATTACAAATTTTATTCTCTAATTTTATTTCATTTTGTTTCTTTAATTTTTTTTTTCAATTTAGTCATTTCATGAGTTCTGTGTCCAATTTTAACTTTATTTATTATATTATTCAATTCCTAAAATGATGTTGTTTTAATGGACTAGACAAATGGAGATCGGATGCCAAGAGCATTATAGTCTAATTGGTTGATACCTCATGATATTTATAAGACATTCAAAATTTAAATCTCCTCACCCGAGTGACTATCTTTTGCTTATTGTAAGTAGATATATTAATTATTACCAAAATATTAAGTTTCTTATTAAATTTTAAGATTTTTATTCCATGTAAAACTCTATTACCTAAGATTTAATAAATTTGATATTCTATTACACCTAAAGTTCATTTATTAAAAATTAAAAAATAAAAATAAAATAAAATTTAATACTTTATTTTTGATCATCTATTATAGTTTTGTGTTTTAATGTAGTGAACTACATGTTATATGTCGTGCTCAAGCTGAGTGACTCAAGATATATTGCACGTAAAATTAAAGAGTTTTTGTCATGTGACTAATTATTAAGATAGTTAACTTACTCATGACTTACTAATTATTAAAAGGGTTTTGATAGTATTAGTAAAATGTTTTCTTTCTTTTACATAAAATTTTAATTTATGGCACGAGAATTCTACTAGTATACATAAAATTAAATAATACTGAGAGAGAGAGAGAGAGAGAGAGAGAGAGAGAGAGAGAGAGAGAGAGAGAGAGAGAGAGAGAGAGAGAGAGAGAGAGAGAGAGAGAGAGAGAGAGAAATAATAAGTATTTAAGGGATAATAAAAAAAATATGCAAGATAATCAATAAATAAGATTATATATATATATATATATATATATATATCACTGTTGTTTTTCGAATATTAATTTGATCTGCTTGATTCCTTCAATCTTGAAGACGTGTGGCATGGAGGTATAAAATTGTAAAAAAAAATTTCACCATGTCTTTTGTAATAATTGTTTTGAATTCCAAAGACTTGGAAAGTTTTATTTATTTATTATTTAAAGAAGAAAAGACTTGGAAAGTTAAGTGTTATATTCTTCCCTCTATTATGTAGTGTGAATTTTGGACTATAAAATTGTTTGTTTCAAATTGCAAAGTTTCCAATTGAAGATGTAAGAATCATGTTTTTTGGGTTCCTGTATTAACCCTGTAAGGTTTTTAGACCCCTTAAAACAACAATTGGATTAACCTAGGGAATTAGCCAAGTGATTAACTTAGTCAATTTATGCAATTCTAGGTTATCACAATCACACAATCATATCAAGAATATAAAGCAGCGGAAATAAAAAGAACACAATGATATGATGACCTAGGAAACCACACAGTAAAATCCTGGGGAGGATTTGACCTAGCTATCCTCAAGGTAAACTTGAATCCACTATGAAAGAATCGAAGTTCATACAAAAGGACTTACAAGCTCCCCGCTTGACTTCCTAATGCTACCCACCAGTAGAACTTACTGACACGACCACGTACAAGCTCCAAATCCACGGACTCCTTCTTTCTTAGATTCTCCAATAAGATACAAGCTCCCCGCTTGTTTTTCTTTAAGCTCCAATGGCAACAACTGAGTTGATCATCAAGATGTTGAAATAATCTCTACCTTGAAAACCCTAAGTTTTGTGTAAAGGAAAGCTCCTCTAGATTTCACAAGAGATTTACACAAAACAGAAAAGTATGAGCAACAATACAACAAGAGCAACTCTCAAAACGTGGCTAGGGTTTGCCTTATATACAAAACCCTAAATGTTAAATGAGATAAGGCTGAGTTGGAAATTCTACAGAAAACGCAATCTGGCCGACTTTCGATCGATTAAGTCTATCCTTCGATTGATCGAGCCAGGCCGAAATGCACTAATACATCTACAGCCTCTCGATTCCAACTTTACATGAATTATACAACTTTGAGCAAGCCTAAACAAGACTAAACATATTGTTTTGATCATGGTTTGCCAACATTACACCAACATTACACATTAAAGTTCTAAATATATAAAATCTTAAGTCTTTAGAACCTAACAAATCCAACAATCATGTTATCAATTTATCATGCTCATGTAGCAATCATGTTATCATATAGCGATCATGTTATATGGATCTCTATTTCTTTTCTTTTTGCTCAAATAATTTCTTTTTCTAAGAAACTCATTTATAATTACTTATATACTTAAATTTACTCATTAGTATCCCATACAAAGGATCAAGGATAGAGAAAGTCAAAAAAAAAAAAAAATTATGAAATCATGAAAAATAGTCACCAATGTATACATGACGTTTATAATTAAAGACCATATCAATCAAGTAGTCATTAGTGACATCAGTGGGTTTGGACATTTATAAAAGACTCAAAGCATTCACATTCAAGTATCTAAAGAAATACACATTTTATACTCTAAAAACCTACTTTATTTATTTTACCATACTATTTTACAATTCACCTACATTCCAGTTTTTATATTTACATACAACACATTTAAATAATATAAATTACTCCAACAAATAATAATAGACCATTTCACGAAAGTTTTGATACTACTTTTATGAGAAATAATAGAAAATACTATCAAAATATTAATTGCTTTCTTTTTTATTTACCCCATAAAAACTTTCCTAAAATTGTGCATTATAAAATATCCTTAAAGCATCTATTAACTTTTTCCTAATAAGATTTCCATTACTTATTGGAAAAAAATAAAAACCTTTAAAGCGTGTAAATAAAGTGAAAAGTTTTCCCTCTAAAAAAAAGTGAAAAGTGTTGAAGTAAAGTCTTTTTTAGTTTACTATTTTAAATTTTCAAAGAACACGCTAGTAGTGAAGCAATGAGAAAACAAGAACAAGTAGCGGCCTTGTTGATGAGAGTGATGAGAAAAGTTGATGCCCCTCACAAGTCATGCCTTGGCAGCTTTAATTAACGTTGATGAATTTGGGATGACTTCATTGATGGCATGACACCTTCAAGAGGACAGTGTCCTCCTCCCTTACAAAGCCTCATTGTTGTTTTGTTTTGTTTAAAATTTGGACCGAAATGTAAAATTCTGCTGGAATAATATGGAATTTCTAGAATCAATTGATATAATCTAGTACTTTCACTATGACGGAATAGTGGAGTGTTTGTACCAGTTTTGTGACCTGTACAAGCCATAATGACATGTACAATGTCTTTAAAATATTGCATATGGAATGGAAAAAAAATAATATTTGCAGCTTACAACCCATAATATCTGCATAAACTTTTGTAGTTTTCAAAAAATTCAAATTTCCAGCATTTCGATCGATCGAATGTATTTTTCGACCGATCGAAAATCCCTTGATTTTTAAAGATAGGTCTCAGGTTGGTTTGATTGCTCCTCGATTGGTACTCGATCAATCAAATCTGTTTTATTCAGATTTTGATTGATCGGAGCTATTTTTCGACTGCTCGAAAACTTAAGCTGTTTTAAGGAGAACTTTCTGTCTGGTTCGATTGGTACCCAATTGGTACTCGACTGATCAAGTTTCGAAAAGAAAGAAAAATAAAAAGGTTCTACATCACGTGTTCTTCAGCTGTTCAAAAATTTTCTTTTCTTTTTGTCCCTTTCTCTATTGATCGATCCAATCCAAGAATTTTTTTTGTCATTTTCCTTCTCAAATCTTCAAGGGTTTTTGTCCTCAAGTGTAGGTAAGACCTAAATACCCTTTCTTTTTCATTTATTTTCAATTTTCATGTATTTTTCAGGCATTTTCCTCATAATTTTTGAACAAAGGATTTTTTGGGGATTTTGATTTTCTAGTTTAATCAAAATTAATCATTGGGTTTTTGTTCTTCGATGATATATACTTGATTCCCATGCATTAATTTGATTAATTTTGTGATTTGAGAAGATTTGGAAAATCTAGGACTTGAAAATTTTCAAAATTAGGGTTTTTGTTCAATTAAGCTTAAATTTGAAATTGACTTGTGAAATTGATGGATTAAGCCATTATATGTTGTTTTCTAACTAGTATATTTTTTAATTGATCAATTTGGTTTGGTTTTGAAATGTGGGTTTTTCAAAATTTGGGGTTTTTGGTTAAAACTCTTTTGTTCAAGTCAATTGTTGGTGAAATTTGAAAATTGAACAAATTTTATGCATTAGAGCATGCATCATATGTGCATTCATTACATGCATCATATAGTTTGTCAATTTCTTGATATATATTATGCACTAACCCATTCTAATGCAGTCTACCATTGGTTTTTTGTATTGTGTTTTGTTTTTGTTTTTATTTTCCTTCCTATTCTTAGAGCCATGGTTAGGAAAACTGGAGCAAAGAAAAACACTACCTCCTTCTCCTCTTCTGATTTTGATAGGACTAGATTTCAGTTCAAGTCTAATAATGATGCCTATGAGAAGTTAAACATCTTTAGGTCTGTTTGGGCTGAGAGAAAAGTCATTCTAGATGAGATGAATCCTAAAATTCGTAGGAACTTTAAGAGTCAAGGTTGGTTACCTCTTCTGGATGTAGAGCATCCTCCTTCTGTTGCATTGATTAAATCATCCCTAGGTTTTTTACTGGTTTGATTTTCCTGGGTGATTATATCATCGTGTTCTTTATTTTCCGCTGCTTTATATGATTTGACTTTATTGTTTTAACCTGGATTTGAATAATAAATCTAAGTATTCACTTGGTTAATTAATTAGGTTAAATAATCTAGTTTACAAGGATCTAAAAACCTAACAGATATTATACATTAAATAATTTAAATTATATGTACATTTATGGATTCTACCCAAAAAAAATGTACATTTATGCAAGACATGGTGGAACAACAAAAATTTGTCCCATCCATTTTCCTATTTGTAATGGGAAAACATTGCATGGAATAGAACACACAAAATGGATCAAACAAGGATGGGATTGTCAACGTGACAGCTAAGAAATGTTTAATTATTGGCTTCATCTCTTAAAATTAGTATGAGAGAATATATATATATATATATATATATATATATATATATATATATATATATATATATCTCATTGCTTTTTTTTGAGTATTTGATTTGCCAGATTCCTTTAATCTAGAAAACATGTTATACGGGGGTATAAAATCGTGAAAAACGTTTCAGCATGTCTCTTATAATAATTGTTTGGAATTCCAAAGACTTTTAATGTTTTTCTGTTTGTTTTGTTTTGTTTTGTTTTTTTTTTTGTTATAAAAGAAAAGATTGAAAGTTAAGTATTATAGTCTTGCTTCCTTCTATTATCCAGCATGAAATTTGGACTATGAAATGGTTTGTTTCAAATTGCAAAATTACAAACTAAAAATGTAGCAATCATGTTATCTGGGTCCTTGTATTGACCCAACAATCATGTTATCAATTTATCATGTTCATGTGGCAATCATGTTATCATATAGCAATCGTGTTATACAGATCTCTATTTCTTTCCTATTTACTCAGATTATTTAAGAAACTCATTTATAATAACATATATACTAAAATTTTCTCATTAGTATCCCATACAAGGATTAAGGATAGAGAAAGTTGAACAAATTATGAAATCATAAAATAAGAGTCACCAAAATATACACTACGTGTACAGCTAGAGACCATATCAATTAAGTAGTCATTAGTGACAAAAGTGGGTTTGAACATTTATAAAAGATTTATAGCATTCACGTTTGACTATCTAAAAAAATACAGATTTTACACTTGAAAAATCTATGTGGGGCCAATTGCCCGAAAAATTAACGGAATCCATAGAAGGTGGGCTTGAGGCCCAACGGCCCTGTCCGAGGACACTCATTCATCCGAGGATACTCCTCTGTCCGAGGATGAGATCTATTCCTCAAACCAGCTTGCGAAGTGGATGTAAATATTTTAGTTATCAAGGAGCTTTGCTGAGTTACATGCAAACTAAACTAATGAATATTGATCAAGGAAGGAACCGGAAAAGGTAACAAATATCTCCTAAAAGCTGCTGCCTCCACATTAAATGCTTCCCACCTAACTCTCTGGCCGCATTAATGTGGAGGTGATACCTGAACAGTAACCAAGCGGCCTTATAACCACTAAGCGGATGATCCGGGAAGTGGGAGATGGGACAGAAAGAAATTCTCAGAATGGAGCTTACACGTGTACGATGAAAGCAGGACGTGGTAGGTAGTATATAAAGTGAAATCGGAATACAGTAGAGGGACTTACTTTTGGAAAAAGGACCAGAAAAAGGAGAAAAGGAGGAGAGCAAAGAATAGAGATAGATATATCCTTGAAACCTAGCTGAGAAAAAGAAAAAAGAGAGTATTATCCTTTATTTAACTTGGAATTCTTTCTGCTGCGCCAGAACGACGTCTATTTCTACTTACCGGAGCTAGTTCTTACGTCCACGCTCTATAAATTTTATTGTCCAGGGTCCAAGACATTTTGAGTCCCTACAATTGGCGCCATCTGTGGGAAGAGCTTGATCCAATCGTAGGAAAAGACAAGTGCAACAGCTGATGGCAGAAGGAGCACCACAACAGGTGGATACTAGTCCACACCAAGCAGAGTCTAGGGGACCCCAACATGGCACCCCGTTGGTGATCCGTGAACAAAGGGGAGATCGCGAGGGAAGTGTGCGAACAACCCACACGGAGGAGAGTCAGTCGAAAGGAAAGAGCCATGTCTCCCATGCGAAGGACGACAGGGACATGCAGCGTGAGATTAATATGTTAAAAAGGGAATTACGTTATAAACGACGAAAGCGAATGACTCAGGACTCGAAGCAACCCTCTGATGAGTCAGACGATACAAGCTACAGGCGATGATCTAGAACTCTGCCCAGCGAGCTTTTTTCCCAGGGTAAAGAGCATTACAGTCGACGGACGTACAAGAGTCCACCTCAGCAGGGCTTAGGAAACGAGGCTTTGAACAAAGCGCTGAGTCAAGTTTCCAAGTCGCCGTTCACGTGACGCATAGAGGACGCAAGCCTTCCTCGGAGGTTCCATTAACCTACGTTCACCATTTATAATGGTCAGATGGACCCGGTGGAGCATGTTAGCCATTATAATCAGAGGATGACCATTCACTCAAGGGACGAGGCCTTGATGTGTAAGGTTTTTCCCTCAAGCCTAGGCCCGGTGGCGATAAGGTGGTTCAACGGCTTGGAAGAGAATACTATTGACTCCTTTGAGAGACTCATTCAAGCTTTTGGGGCTCGCTTTATTACTTGCAGAAGGGTTGTCCAGCCCTTAGGGTCGTTATTATCCATGTCTAAGTGAGAGGGAAAAACCCTGAAAGCGTACTCTAACAGATATTGGGAGATGTATAACGAAGTAGATGGAGCCAACGACAGTGTGGCTATTAATACCTTCAAGGAGGGCCTTCCAACCGATCATGATCTGAGGAGTTCCCTAACCGGTAAGCCTGTTACCAGCATGCGACAGCTTATGGACAGGATTGACAAGTATAGAAAGAAGATCAGATACGGGGTGGAGGAAAGTCCAAGGCGATCCCTCAAGAGAGGAGGGAATTTAGGTCGGATCGGTATAACAACAATCGACCTCGGAGAGATTTTGTGGGGCAGTCAGGATTTGCTAATTCCCAAGCAGTCAACGTTGTGTTCCGAGAACCAATCCAGTGGGTTCTAGAGAAGATACAAGACGAGCCTTTCTTCAGATTGCCCAATAGGATGGCAGGGGACCCTGCGAAACGCAACCAGAACCTCTACTGTCAGTACCATCGGGACCATGGGCATACAACTGAGGATTGCAGAAACCTGTGGGACCACTTGGAAGAGCTAGTCCGAAAAGGGAGGTTGACCAACCTTCTGCACCACTCCAGTGCCCGAGGAAGCTAGGCAGGGCCGACGTTGAGAGGAAATGCCTCTTCAGGAGCCCCCCTGGGCACCATAAATGTTATATTTGCGACCCCTGGAAGAACAGGGTCTTATCCCTCCAGAATACTGTCCGTATCTCATTGTTCGAAGGGGAGCTCGAATTCAGTGCCGAAGAAAGCGAAGCTGAACACCTCACTGGTACTAGGCTTTTCAGAGGAGGACAAGAGAGGAACCATACAGCCACATGATGATGCTTTGGTGGTTACGCTGAGAATTGGAGGGTATGACGTAAAGAGGGTGATGATTGATGAAGGGAGCGCAGCCGAGGTGATGCATCCCGGCCTATACAGGGGGTTGAATTTGACACCCCAAGACCTGACGGCCTATAGCTCCCCGTTGGTAAGCTTCGAGGGCAGATCGGTCATTCCGTTGGGTATGATTAGATTACCTATGCAGACAGGTTCCGATGTGGTGGAGGTGGATTTCATCGTGGTGGACGTTTTTTCCCCCTATATAGCAATTTTGGGAAGGCCTTGGTTGCATACCTTGGGGGCTGTTTCCTCCACCCTTCATCAGAAGGTGAAGTACCCGTCAGGTGGCCAAGTGTTAGAAATATTGGGAAACCAGGCCATGGCAAGACAGTGCATGGTAGCGGCTATTCAGCACAAGCCAGAGATAGGTTCATCGGTCAGGGCCGAGGATGAATTATAGCAATTAAAGGACCTAGGAACCCTCTCCAGCACTACCGCCGAGGGAGCTGATGTGAGGAATTGGAGAGGGTGACTGTTGGTGATGACCTGGATAGGTACTTCCAGGTTGGAGCATTATTACCTTCGCCAGAGAAGGAGCAATTGGTTGAGGTCCTAAGAAGGAACGTAGATGTGTTTGCATGGAATGCCTATGAAGCCCCAGGGGTTGATCCGGATTTCATCTGTCATCATTTGAATGTCAATCCTTCGGCAATTCCGAAAAAACAACCACCTCGGCGCCCGTCCAAATTACACGCCGAGGCTATTAAAGACGAGGTGGACAAGCTCAAGCAGGCAGGGGCTATCAAAGAGGTGTTTTACCCTCAGTGGTTAGCGAACACCGTTGTAGTGAAGAAGAAAAAGGAAAATGGCGAGTATGCATCGATTTCACGGATCTTAATAGAGCATGTCCTAAGGATCCTTTCCCTATGCCCCGTATAGATCAGCTGGTTGACGCAACAGTAGGTCATCCTCGGATGAGCTTCTTAGATGCCTTTCAGGGCTATCACCAGATCCCACTGGCACTGGGTGATCAAGAGAAGATAGCTTTCCTCACTCCCAACGGAAATTATCACTATAAGGTAATGCCCTTTGGCTTGAAAAACGCGGGGTCAACGTACCAACGGATGATGACGAAGATGTTTGAGCCACAGTTGGGCAACAACATAGAGGTTTATATTGATGACATGGTAGTAAAGAGCAAGGTAGTGTCCGAGCATGTGACGGACCTCGTCAGCACGTTTGAAGTTTTGAGGAAGCATAAGTTACGGTTGAACGCTTCCAAGTGCTCATTTAGGGTTAGCTCCAGGAAGTTTTTAGGCTATATGGTGACCCACCGAGGAATTGAAGTGAACCCCGACCAGATTAAGGCCATAAATAGCCTGCAACCACCTCGAAATCCCAAGGAAGTGCAGAGGCTGACTGGGATGACCGCTGCGCTGAACAGATTTATATCCATATCAGCAGACAGGTGCAGACCCTTTTTCCTTTTACTCCACAAATGGAAAGGGTTTGAGTGGACTGAGAAGTGCGCTTTAGCATTTCAGCAGCTCAAGGAATATCTGACTCGGCCACCTATCCTGTCTAGCCCTGAGGTGGACGAGGTCCTTTTTGCCTACCTGGCGATAGCCACTTATGCTATTAGTTTTGTTATGATACGAGTGGACAATGATGTACAGCGGCCAGTATACTATGTGAGCAAATCACTTCATGAGATTGAGGTGCGGTATCTACCATTGGAGAAAGCCATTTTGGCAGTGGTGCACGCTACCAGAAAACTTCCCCATTACTTTTAGGCACACATTGTGGTTGTTCTAACTCAGTATCCACTTAGAGCTGTACTTCGAAGTGCTGACTACACTGGCAGAGTCGCTAAATGGGGCACAATCCTTGGGGCTTTCGATATAAAATATATGCCTCATACTTTTGTGAAGAGTCAGGTCCTCGCCGACCTTGTGGCCGAATTCGCTGAAGGCCCTGAGGAAATAGATACAGGCCCGCATGGCATGGATGAAAAATCGATTGGCCTCATATCCACGCAGCATCTCATTCCCTGGAAGGTGTATGTGGATGGAGCAGCAAACCAAAGAGGGTCAGGATTGGGGCTAGTCCTGATATCTCCTGAAATGACCATTATTGAGAAGTCTTTAAAGTTGGGATTCCCAGCCACCAATAATGAGGTGGAGTATGAAGCTTTGTTAGCAGGAATGGCGACGGTCAAAAAGCTTGGTGGAAAAACAGTGGCGATGTTCTCGGATTCAAGCCTGGTAGTGGGCCAGGTCAGAGGAGAGCTGGAAGCTCGAGATGCCAGAATGCAAAGCTACTTGAGCCGAGTCAGGCGTCTGCAAAAAGATTTTGAATCTTTTGAACTATCCCACGTCCCTAGGGGTGGAAATGCGCATGCAGACTCTCTGGCTACCCTTGCTACCTCCTCGGCCAAGAACTTACCTCGGATTATCATTGTTGAAGATTTAAGCTCACCCACTCCAGTAACGGAGGACCCTATTCAGGTCAACCAGATCAGTTTAGCGCCCATTTGGATGGATCCTATAACGGTATACCTTGAGAAGGATATACTGCCCGAGGACAAGTTGGAAGCTGACAAGATAAGAAAGAAAGCTCCTCGGTTTTGGTTGTCCGAGAACAAGAAGTTATACAAACGCTCTTTCTCTGGGTCTTATCTGCTTTGTGTGCACCCTGAAGTATCAGAAGCACTTCTAGAAAAGCTGCACGAGGGGATTTGTGGGAGTCATACAGGAGAAAGGTCTTTGTCTCATCGGGAAATCACTCAAGGGTATTGGTGGCCAGTTATGCAAAAGGAAGCGCAGGAGTACATTAGAAAATGTGATCAATGTCAGAGGTTTGCTCCAAACATCCATCAACCTGGGGGAGTCCTTAACCCTCTTTCTAGTTCTTGGCCTTTCGCGCAATGGGGCTTAGATAGTGTTGGTCCTTTCCCTAAGGCAATTGGGAATAAGAAAAACCTCCTAGTCGGCACGGACTATTTCACGAAGTGGGTAGAAGCTGAGCCCCTGGCTAATATCAGGGATGTGGATGTCAAGAGGTTTGTTTGGAAGAACATCGTCACCCGATTTGGGGTTCCTCAGGCTCTTGTCTCGGACAATGGTCTTCAATTTGACAGCAAGGCCTTCAGGGAATACTGTTCCGACCTGGGAATAAAGAATAGATATTCCACTCCAGCTTATCCACAGGGAAATGGGCAAGCCGAGGCCGTCAATAAAGTCATTGTGAGTGGGCTCAAGAAGAGGCTAGACGATGCAAAAGGAAAATGGGTGGAGGAGCTGCCGTACGTTCTGTGGACTTACCGAACAACCCTCCGACGCTCAACAGGAGAAACCCCATTTTCAATGACGTACGGGGCGGAAGCCGTGATTCCCCTCAAAATGGGTTTCCCCACGTTAAGGACCAGCACTTTCACCTCAGATGGCAATGATGAGCTCTTGGGAAAGAGTCTAGATCTGATAGATGAACGACGAGAAAGAGCGATGGTTTAGTTGGCCTATTACCAACATAAGCTGAAACAATGTTATGATGTAAATGTGAGGCTAAGGCCACTAGCTCCAGGGGACCTGGTGTTGAGAAAAGTCTTGGGGAATACCAAAAATCTAGCTTGGGGAAAATTATGGCCCAATTGGGAAGGACCATATCGCATCACATCTGTAGCAAGAATAGATGCCTATTACTTAGAAGATCTAGACGAGAGAACTGTACTTCATTCTTGGAATGTAAGCAACTTAAAGAGGTATTACTATTAATACGAACAGTTCTGTCATATGTTTTCCTTTTTAGCTTAAATATGAATTCTGTTACTTGCATTCCTTAAGTCTACTGAAGTATTAAACTGAGACTAAGTCATGTCAGGTCCTCAGACCACATCTTAGTAAAAATTAATACACCACTTAAAATGAGAAAATTAGGTACTGGACAAAACCAAGGCATTGCATGGTCCTCAGACTCAAGCCTCTGGGGAAACCAGATACTTAAGATGAGAAAATTAGGTACTGGACAGAACCAAGGCATTGCATGGTCCTTGGACTTAAGCCTCTAGGGAAACCAGATACTTCAGATGAGAAAACTAGGTACTGGACAGAACCAAGGCATTGCATGGTCCTCGGACTCAAGCCTCTGGGGAAACCAGATACTTCAGATGAGAAAACTAGGTACTGGACAGAACCAAGGCATTGCATGGTCCTCGGACTCAAGCCTCTGGGGAAACCAGATACTTCAGATGAGAAACCTAGGTACTGGACAGAACTAAGGCATTGCATGGTCCTCGGACTCAAACCTTTGGGGAAACCAGATACTTCAGATGAGAAAACTAGGTACTGGACAGAACCAAGGCATTGCATGGTCCTCGGACTCAAGCCTCTGGGGAAACCAGATACTTCAGATGAGAAAACTAAGTACTGGACAGAACCAAGGCATTGCATGGTCCTCGGACTCAAGCCTCTGGGGAAACCAGATGCTTCAGATGAGAAAACTAGGTACTGGACAGAACTAAGGCATTGCATGGTCCTCGGACTCAAGTCTCTGGGGAAACCAGATACTTCAGATGAGAAAACTAGGTACTGGATAGAACCAAGGCATTGCATGGTCCTCGGACTCAATCCTCTGGGGAAACCAGATACTTTAGATGAGAAAACTGATTGTTAAATAGAAACTAAGTCACGAAAGGTCCTCGGACCACAACTTGGTGGAAATTGATACACTCGTTTTTATTGAAGCACTAAGCCGAACGCAAATCATGGAAATTAATGCACACCATGAAAGTTAGCGCTTCTTAAATGAGATCTATGTGATCATCTTTATATACCAAGACAAATTCCATGAGCATCACTTAAAAGCATTTTAGGGTGTTCAATACCTCCAAGGACAAACTATTCGAAATGCTATCTCCAGTTTGGTTTGACTCTCAATTGGCATAGATAAGACTAAATTTTCTCTCGTAGTGTCAAATTTTGCTCTTCTATAGCTTGAGATAATGTAACAGTAAAAGAATATTCGTGCAGGAAATTATATGAGAAAAAGATAAACCCATAATATCTTATATAAATCAGAATAGGGAACTTTGCCCTGCATACATCAACTATTTGTTTAATTTTATCTGCATCTTGGGTGGTGGGACGTTGGCTGTTTCCTGAGGAGGAACACCCTTCTCCTTCTCCTTTGAAGCCTCCCCAACAGGCAAAATGGTAGAAGCTAAGTATTTTTTAAAGCTTTGAGAAGTTTGCCCATCCTTAGGATCCTCTGCGACTTTGGCTGAGGAGGTCCCTTTTTCCACTTCGGACACTTCAGGCTGTTTCTGCTGACTGGTTGGGAGAGGATTCTGACTCTGAGCCTCTTCAGCTGAGCCAACCGCAGTAGAGGAAACCTCTTGTTACTGAGGAGAAGTACTTAAGGCTCGTATGGCCGAAGGGAAAAAAGTGTTCTCAGGTCTTCTCAGCTCTGATAAAGGGTCGATCCCCGCACGATTGAGAGCTTCTTCCCAAGTTTGAGCACAGTACGTTCGGCACACATTTGGGACCTCATTTCTGAACCTATCCTCGGTCTCGGCCACGCCTTCGTCATATCCCCGCTGTTCAGCCTCATCCTTTGCCTTCTCAGCCTCGGCTCTTGCTTTTTCAGCCTCATCCCTCTCTTTTTCAGCTCGAGCCCTAAGCCTTTGAGCTTCTTCCAGTTGTTTCATCAACAGTGATGCATTTTCCTTGGAAGCTTTCAGTTGATCATTAGCATCCTTAAGTTTTTTCCCTTGATCTTCAGCTTGCTTTTGAAAGCTGGACATGGCTGAATCAGCACTCTTTCGAGCGGATTCTTCGTCTGCCAACTTTTTCTTCAGCTCCTCTACGTTTTGTTCACTGGTTGTAAGCGCCTTGGAAGCTTCGCTTCTTAACTCCCTCTCTTTGTCCCGCTAGAGGTAAAAGCTATTGGTCACCTCCTCTAGCCTGAAAGTGGTTTGAACAACCTATATATATAAAAAAAAATAGTCAGAAGTGAAGTAAACTAAAAGGAAAGGGTAAAGCGGGAAGGATACTATACCATGCCTAGGTGCCTTTTCATATTCATGAAACGCTCATTTTTCTTCATCTTTTTGAGCTCGGCCATATCTCGAGGAAGGAGGGTTTCCTCTAGAGCGGAGGCGATATGGCATCCAATCCCACCATTATAGTCTCTGATGGATGCGTCTGCCCTCAAGGGATCACCACCGAGCATGGGAGCGGGGAGCTAGGCTTCGGGCTTTGAGGGCTGAACAGTTTGCTTGGCAGTTTGCTTGGCACCCGTTCTAGAGGCCCCACGAGTTGTCTTTTGCTATTTTAGAGGCTGCTGATCCTCACTTTCCTAGACTGGACGAGACCTCCCAGCCTCCACCACGTCTTTACCTTTTTGCTCTCTCCTCCTCTTAGGATCAGCAGGTTCGGTCCCCTGAGGTTGGGGAGAGTTAGGAGGAGGGTGAGGAGGAAGAATGGTCTGAGGAGACCTCCTTGGTGCCTCTTTTCTAGATTTGCCTTCAATAACATCCAGCAAACTTCTTTGGCTCTTTCTTTGGATGCCCATATCAATAGAAACTGTCTCGGGAGATTGGGGTTGATCGAACACCTCAAATCCGTCCGCCGAATCTGGAACTTCTACAACCTCTTCTTCTTGTTCCTCCTTTTCTTCTTTTGTCTCCATTTCCTGAATAGCAGGGCGAGACAAGGAAGCCCTTGCGGAAACAGCAGCTACAGGTAATGATTGAGATAAGGGGGTGGCTTTAGGGATAGGAACACCCTCAGGAACTATGAACCCAGTCTTTTCGAAGGCTACGCTGATTCGGTGCAGCCAACGATCCTTAGCCTTTATCATGCACTTGGGCGCTTGAAAGGATGTGGAAATAGGCTTATACCGAAGGATAATGTACGCTGCCCTTAACTGACCGTCGGACGGATTCTCGTATATCTCGGATCTTAGAATTTTATCTAAGCTCTCCCTATTAACTAGACTGAATCGAGGCTTGGTGACGCGTCTATCTGCAAAATCAGTAAGACGTCAAAGAAATTTCCGTTAGGAATAAACTTAATTTAAATCAAAGGACACAAACTAAGGTGCAAAGGCTTTTAGCCTAAGAACCCCACCTGGCTCGCCCTCTTGGGTCGGACAGGGTAAACCGTCATGCCATTCGCCAGAAAAAATGAGAAATCTTCTTTCAGCCCCTTGTTCGATATAGGGAGACACTGGATTAGCCTTACTTCGGGGAACCTGGACCTAAGGTAATACCTCTGATCCTTCAGGTGCTGTAGGTTGTACACCCAGTTCACATCGTGACGGGTAAGGCCCAGGTTCAGCCTCGCGTTAAGGGCTTCCAGGCTCCCTAACACCCTAAACATATTTGGGGTGCATTGTGTGGGGGACAATCTAAAGAATCTAAGGTAACTACTAGTGAGTCTTCCCATCAGAATAGTCATCCCTCCCTCTATGAAAGCAATCATGGGGATGACTACTTCCCCTGTTTTCCTTTCATCGTACCATTCTTCCGCGGAAGCGTACCTCATGCCCACCGTTGGAGGAATCTTATACTTAGCCCTAAATTCCTCTATTTGCTCCTCGAAATCGACTAAATACTTAAACCTACCCATTCCTTAGAAATCGTGAAGGAAAATTAGAGAAGATAATGGAAAACTGAGGAGGGGTAAAGAAACTTACAGGTGTGAAAAATGAGCTCCTCGGACAAACTTCAGGTATATATGAGAACGTTGAGAAGAAAGAAAGAGGGACAGGTTCAGTGAATACTCGATAAGATCGTGAGATTTTTTGTAACTAAAAAGAAGTTTGATTTGAAAAACTCTTTATAGGGTCACAGAAATCGTAAGCGGGAAAAATCCCGCTCATAAGTTTCGGAGACCCCCCACCGCTAGATCCGCATCCTACTGAAACGTGGAGGGCTAAGAAACTGCCATCATTTAATGATGGCGTGCTCCTGACGCCGAAACGTCAGGGACGTGTCTTGGGCAGGTGAAAAGGCGTTCTGAAATTTAGAAAAGCCCAACGAAAGAGTTAAGGACGTGATATCAAAATCCCCTTTTTTCCGAGGTGACAAAAAGTGAGATTTTGAGGGACTATTGTGGGGCCAATTGCCCGAAAAATTAACGGAATCCATAGAAGGTGGGCTTGAGGCCCAACGGCCCTGTCCGAGGACACTTATTCGTCTGAGGATACTCCTCTGTCCGAGGATGAGATCTATTCCTCAAACCAGCTTGCGAAGTGGATGTAAATATTTTAGTTATCAAGGAGCTTTGCTGAGTTACATGCAAACTAAACTAATGAATATTGATCAAGGAAGGAACCGGAAAAGGTAACAAATATCTCCTAAAAGCTGCTGCCTCCACATTAAATGCTTCCCACCTAACTTTCTGGCCGCATTAATGTGGAGGTGATCACTGAACAGTAACCAAGCAGCCTTATAACCACTAAGCGGACGATCCGGGAAGTGGGAGATGGGACAGAAAGAAATTCTCAGAATGGAGCTTACATGTGTACGGTGAAAGCAGGACGGGGGAGGTAGTATATAAAGTGAAATTGGAATACAGTAGAGGGACTTACTTTTGGAAAAAGGACCAGAAAAAGGAGAAAAGGAGGAGAGCAAAGAATAGAGAGAGATATATCCTTGAAACCTAGCCGAGAAAAAGAAAAAAGAGAGTATTATCCTTTATTTACCTTGGAATTCTTTCTGCTGCGCCAGAACGACGTCTATTTCTACTTACCGGAGCTAGTTCTTACGTCCACGCTCTATAAATTTTATTGTCCAGGGTCCAAGACATTTTGAGTCCCTACAATCTACTTTATCTATTTTATCATACCATTTTACAACTTATCCACATCCCAATTTTTATATATTTAGATACAACATATTAAAATAATATAATTTACTCCATCAAATAACAATAATAAACTATTTCATGAAGTTTTTGATACTACTCTTATGGGAAATAGAAAATATTTTCAAAAAATTAATTGTTTTCTTTATTTTCCCACTAAAACTTTTCTAAAATAGTGCACTAAAAAACTTTTCCAAATAAAATTTTCATTACTTATTGAAAAAATAAAAACTTTAAAGCGTGTGTATAAAGTGAAAAGTATGGAAGTTAAGTCTTTTACAATAAATTTTAAAGCGTGTATATAAATTTTCATTGACTCTCTATTTTTTATCTAAATGCCTCTTGCTTCTTAGTTTCCTTTTCTCTTCGCATCCCATACTCTCTTATTTCTCTTTTCAGTTTCTTGTTCATTGCTTTTGACTCAATCATTCATCAACCTTGAAAATGCACATTGGTTAATAGACAAGACTATAACTTCCCAAGTCTTGTGGAAGTTCCGAGCAAAGACCAAAAGACTTGGTGAAACACATGGTGTTTGAATGAAAGATATCTACCTTCAATTTGAATGGAAGAAAACAAAATACGACTATTCTTAATTACTAAAAGATTCAATGAACCCTGCAAAGATTTCGCAAGTCTTTGGTCATTGTGTGGATTCTTTGGAACTTCTAATGACTTTGGATTTTGGAAAGTTAAAGTCTTGGAATTTTGGACTGTAGGTATAATAATTGTTGTACTTTGATTGCAGAGTTTCAATCTGGATGCGTAGGCATTGCAATCTGGATGCGTAGGCATAGCAATCAGGCTATCCTTATCCAAGTCCCTCTATTAGCCATGCTAGACTGAACATTTGACAATTGTGTTTTCGGGTCAGTTTTAACTTTAATATCACCTGTTTCTTTTTCTTCAAATATATATATATGGATTACACCACATGATATTTTTTAATTGGATGTAAATTTTGAAAAATTCACCATTAAATTACATTATCTTTGTATAGTCTCCATGCTTGTAAAATTTTTAAGTAATCAAAGATTAACCGTCATGTTATTAATCAATTTTTTAAATTCAAGTCTTTGTAATTTAAAATAATTATATATAAAAAAAATAATGCATAAAATTTGAGTTTATGGATTGAATGGTAAATAACATCTAACTGAAATGAAAATTAGTATGTATATTAAGAACATATAAAAATGTAAAACATGTAATCTAACGGTGAAAATTTTCAAAATATGAATTCAATAACAATGATTGGTCTGAAAGTCCAACAAAAATTCATTTAATTATGACCATATTATTTAATGTTAATTTACATGTTATTTGAGTACATCCTTTAAATTATTCATTCATTCAGTCTGTGCAGTCTTTCACCAAATCTTTGTAATTGTTCGAAACATTCAAAGACTTGGAGAGTTGTAGTCTTTATAGAATTTTGGATTAAGGTGGATTTGGCAGAAGGCTCGACAATTGGAGAATTACTAGGATTAGTTACATTAGGATGTAATTAGACTACTTCAGTCCATTCAATTTAATTTATATATATATATATATATAACCGAAACCTCTGAAACTCTCACAATTTTTCACGTCAGCACAATATTTAAATAAAATTATCATTTTATTTAAATAAAAATTATTTTTGTTTAGTCCAAACTTAACAAGGAGTGAAACTTTATCTTTCTAAAAAGTCCAACTTAAACTCAAACTCATCATTATCATTTTTTTAAAACAAAATTATTTTTGTTTAATCCAAACTTAACAAGGAATGAAACTCTATCTCTCTAACAAGTTTAACTTAAACTCAAACTCAAACTCAAATATTGATAATTGATCTCCAAATTTGCGAGTTTAATCATGAATACTATAAAAGTAAAGCAAATCCCAATATTTTTTTTAAAGCCGAGTAGAGGTATGAGTTCTTCTTACATTATGTTGGGAAATTTAGACCCCAGTTGATAGAATTAACAAGTTTTAAATCCAAGTTGTTAATTAGATTTATTATCAATAAAACTTGTTAAAACAAATAAACATCAATATCATGTCAATAATGAATGCAGCGGAAAAGTAAATAAGACAAGATATGATGACCCAGGAAAACCAATGAAACCAACCAGTTTCACAGTAAAAAACCTGGGGGGAAACCTTCCCGAAAAGCAATCCACTATAGAAAAGAGAAGTTTCAGATCTAGTACAAAACCTTTGTCCCTAGACTCTACAATCCCCGTAGATGAACTCACAGCAGAAACCTTCTACCGCTTCAGAACCTCTAAACTCTTCAATATATGAACGCCACCCTTTGATGCACGAATCCCAGTACGTGACTAACCAATTGCGTGGATCCCAGTACGCGACTTCAATCACCAACTAGAAGAAGATTGTTGGCTGCAAAGTTCTTCACTTCATCAAGAATGAAGATCAAGAAGCACTTGGTTACAAAACCCTAAGGCGTAAAGACGCAGTAGCTTCTTTAAGAGAGAATAATCTTTTACATATGTTCTCCTTGTATTCTCTTATTCTCTTATGTGACGGCCTCTAAAATAAGCCTTATATAGGTCTAGGGTTGTGAGAAAAGAAACCCTACACAAATACATAAGCCTGGCCCAAAAATCAGAAAGCTGAATTTTCGTAACCTCGACAGATAGCAGCTATCGAGGAGGTGTTGAGAAGGTGTCGAGGTTTAATGAATCTCAACAGATACAGCTATCGAGGAGGTGTCGAGAAGGTGTCGAGGGGACAGAAACTTTCTCGATCGATCGAGAAGCTATCGAGATTGTGATAAGAATCAGCTGAAGAGCTCGACAGATAGCCAGGTGTCGAGGAGGTGTCGAGAAGCTATCGAGCTATCTATCCGCAGGTGTCGAGCTATCTGTCCAGCTTTATTGAACACCTTTTCTTCACTTGTTTCTTGGTTCAATCTTCATGGCTTTAATACTAGACTTGAACAACATGTTTCTTCAAGTATTAAACACAACTTAGATCTACCCAAATACAAGTAAAGTGCGTTTTGTCAAAGGATTAGCCAACTACATAAAATATGTCCTTAACACATTATTTTCTTCTCCTCTATTTTGTTAAAAAAAAATTTTTATTTTATGGTTTTTCATGTATTTTTTAAAAAGTAATTTTTGTACATGAAACACTAAACTCTCTTTAGCCGTTTTTTACAAGATAAAAATGCTTGCAATAATTGAAATTATTCTTTCGAATGTAACTCATCTTTCTCTTATATTTCTCTATTGTTTAGTCATATATATTTTGTTTTGTTTTAATAATTTCTAAGAAGTGAATCATCTGATTCTTTAATATTTTTTGGTCTTTCAGAAGTTTTAATATCTGAATTTTTGAGTTATTTTTTTGCAGTATCTGAAATTTTCTGACAAATTTTTTGTAAGCCATTGCACACTCAAGGAATGACTTCTTCTTCAAATTGTAACAAATTTTTTTTTTTTTATTTAGTTTTTGAGAATCAAGACTTTGAACTTTATTAAATAGTAGGCAAATTTGCCTGATAAGTAGCAATGGTGCATGATGGGACATCTTCCATCCACACTTGAAAACTAGTGACATGTTGTGCATGTCGAGCTAGGTTGTGAGTTACACTATTTCCTTCTCTATGAACATGTGAAAATCTAATATAATGAAATAAACTTGCAAAACATTTAATATCTTGACTAAGTAAACCAAAGGATTTGAAAGAGTGCGAATCTGCATTCAAAGCGTTTATAGCAATCTCTGAATCTCCCTCTGGGATGACATCTTTCAAACTCAGATCAGCATCAAACTGTGCAGCCTTCGATGTAACCAAAGTTTCAAGCTCCATGACAGTTAGGGGGAGAGGGATGATTCCGACCATGTGTGCCAAGCCTTTTCCTTGGCAATCTCGGATGATCACTCCAATCTCCGCCCTATCTTCTTCTTGAAACATTGTTTCGATATAATTTGTGCCTGAACCCTCCATAATTACATCAATAGTCGATCTCCAAAACAACACTAATCCACCTCCCATATTCAATCGTGGGTCAATGAATAAATTCTCACCCCTTAACACATTTTTTAGCCTAGTTTTATCTGCCCATGCTTTGGCTAAAAACACGTTAGAGGGATCTGTTGCCTGCACCAAATCTGCAAGCTTATTCTCTGTACATGAGTTCCCAAGCCCATGACAGTTCCTCACTAGGCAACTTATGGCAATTGGTGAGGCTGAAGAACAACTTCCACCATTAAATTTTATGAGCTTTCATCTTCTTTTGAAATCATTCTCCACTTTTCTGGTAACTCCAAATGATCAATACGACCTCTCTTCACACCCAAGAGTTTACTCACAGTTTTACTACCTGTGCCACTGGTTCGTGTTTGTTTTTTTTTATTTCTTTTGATGCTCATGAGAGTTGGGTTGTGTGTGTATTGCGAAGTTGAAAATTTCGAGGCTGTGTGAGTAAATTCCATGATGGGTGACTCAGCTGACTTGCACGTGGTCCTAGAATTATGATGAGCATTATGTTTTTGGGCTGAATCAAAATACTCATTAAGAGCATTGGTTGTATTTCCTTTCATAGACGGAAGCTCATTAAACCGGTTGAGGTCAGCATCAATTTCATTTATTTGAATATCAAATAAATTTTCCGTTGGTACCTAAATAGGAAATAAATCCTCCACCAAATCCGTTACACCCTCATTAATACATGGTTTCCTTGAATTATGGGACTCAACTAGAGGTAGCTAGCTCGGCATCTAATTTGAATGAATGACTGGAACCGTGTGTAACGCCTCTCTCAATTCACTAACTGCTGTAACGTGCCCAACAGTTACATTAATTGCTCGGTCTCCTTCAGTTTCCCTGCTCACCTGAACCTTCATCGGTCCGCCGTCCACCACTTCTTCACCCGTCACTTCCAAGTCCATTCTTGTCGTGTGAAATGTTTTTCTTGTCCAAGGTTGCTTATTCTCATAGAACCCTGGCACATAAATAACCGTTTTTTCATGCGCTGGGGCTGGAGTTGCCTTCAATGAGGAGTTGAATTGCTGGTGTTCCGGAGTCAGAGTGCCTTTGCTCTGTATCCATAGCTTGCAGATATCTGCCTGAAACTCTGCTACCTGACCGACCTCCATACCTAGTTCCCTTGCTACCAAATTTCCACCTTGCATCACCAAAGGCTTTCCGTGTGAGTGGAAAATTCCTTTCGTAAAAACTAGGCACAATAATTTCAGGCGTAAAAACCGTATCCAACTGCTTGGTTGAATTCCTCCATATTAGTCAATGTAGAAAATGTAGTAGACTCCTCACAAAAAGAAAAAAGTTTCCCCTCCCCACAACAAATAAACCCCACTTGCTCCAGGGATACGCTTGATATCCATAGAGAGACAAAAACAAAAACAAGACAAACCCAACACAAAACTCTCCTTCGTGTAGAAGGGACAAACAACTTCTACTGTTGAAGAGAAGGAGGAAAATCCCACTTCTCTAAACAACAGAGAGACACTTTTGAGAGTGGAGAGTGGAGAGTGGAGACCACCTAATCTATATTTATTTCATTCAATTGTAACACAAATTGAAGTCATATAATGGTGTATGACTTTAATTTTATATAAAATTATTTAGAATACCTCAAAATAGGTAGGTTCTCTTGCATAGCATGGGTTAGTGACTAGTTTAGTATATTTTGGTCCATTTCAGTCTAATTGATCCATTAGGTCCGCTTCAATCCATTCAATCTACTTCGGTCTTATGTTTTTTGGACCAAAATCAAATAACATTTATTTTACAAAAACCCAGATCTAGCAGATTTGATAACCAAAATATATATATATATATATATATATATATATATATATATATATTAAAAACACGAAGAAAAGAGAGATTCACAACATAAAATGGAAACCCAGCAAGATTCAAAAGAGACAGAGAGAAAGAAAAGTGAAGAAAGAGAGAGAGAGGGGAGAATGAAGTGCAGCCGAATTTACATTTTATTTGCTCAGATTGCGCCTAAGTGTCTGAACCCTTCGCACCAAACTCATAATGCACCTAGATCTAAGTTAGTAAATGCCATCTTCGATTCGGCTAATAGTGTAGGAGGCAATGATGGCGTGAATATTTGGTTAAGAAGCTCACTTTTTTGTTGTTGTTGTTGTTGTAGTAGTTGTTTGGTCTTCTAGAATATTAATTCATTTTGATTTTGTAGATGAACAAACAATAACTTCATTAACCAAGAACAAACCACACAAGCCGCATCAAACAGGCTGCTAAAGCACCTAAGAAAACAGTACACAACAACATACAGCAGAAAGCAAAACGGAACTAAAAATTATTGATATGCTCGCTGCCCGAAACAAAGAGTGCAGCAACTACATATCAATAAACTGTAGCAGCCAGAGCAAGGTTACAGATAATAGCTCTGAAATTCCTTTTCTATAACTCCTTTATGTCCCATTCAATCACTCTCATTTACCAAATAGAGCTACATAACCCTTTCCAAGATTCTCTAAGTAAAATAAAATCGAAATTAAATATGATTTCTGCTTTCAATAGAGTTTCTGCTGAACATACATAGATTGCCTCAAAGAAGCCAAGGCTTTTCTTGGAAAACATTTTACTCTTTTTACTATCAGATAAAATTAGAACTGGGTAGTGCAATTGAGCCATAAGGCTCTTGGACTTTCATCGTTTTTGTGAACAACATACTATCACATAAAATTAATTGAAAAGAGAAACAGAGTGAGAGAGAGATTTGAGAGAAAACTGAAAAGATATAATTGCTCAACTGACTGAATTATACATCATACATCTATATATACACAGGATTTACACATAGATAATCTCTAGAAGATTCTAACAGCTTCAACAGAAATTCCCGCGCAGATGCTCTGAGTCATAACAAACTGACTCGTGCCATAACTGATTTTCAATCCATTTAACCGTTGCCTTGCTACTGTGATGCAACGCACCGTTTGGCAGCATTATGAATTCTCAAGTTTGATAGATGCACCGTTTGAGTAAGTGATCACACGTGTTATCTCTTTCGGTGTCGTTTCCTGATACTCTGTTGCTGGTCCTTCTTCTTCAACAAATAGCAGCTTGTTCAATTATTTTTTGAGGTAAAAGATAGAACAACTTGTTCAATTCTTGGTTATCTTTCATTTTGTGATGCTAGAATAAGGTGTGAAGGGCATTTGACTCTTATAAATTATGTTCCATTGGGTTTCTTGCGTAAATTGATTTCTGAAATTCGTGTTAAGGGGTACAATAATAAGCTGACATTGGTTACAGCACCAGGCAAGCACCAATGTGTGTATCCGAAATGAGATCATATTTAGTCTATCAGATCAGCAGTCGACATTGTCAAAAGGATGCTTCAAAAGTTGAGGGAAAAGAGGGTAGAGGCTCAGGAGTTTGATGCACGAGTTGCTAATGGTCAACATTACAAACTTGAAGTTTATTTTCTAACTAGTCGCAGACCCGCGCAATGTGCGGAAAAATTTGACGTCATATTCTTTTTTGCTAAGTAAAGAATGAGAATAGTAATTGAGGATTATAAGTAATAGTCCCAAATTCATCACACAATAATGTGATTACATTGTAATATATATAATATATTTTATGCAAGTAAAGAAGTCTATATTTTGATTTTTTGTATAAATATATTTTTATTGGCAAGGAAACATGTTGCATTTTACTTTCAATTATTATATATGACATTATTTTAATACGTTATAATATAGTGAGATATGCATCAAAACACAAAAAAATTAAAAAATGGAAAATGTATGATTTTTATTAGAACATAAAAGTGAATCTTGAAGGTTTCATATGAAAGCTAACATTATTTTGCATTTTTTGAGAAGTTAATGAGCAATTTATTCAAACTTTATTTCCATTTTATCACATAAGAACTATTAAAAAAAGTTATAACAATTTATATTTTCATAATCACTAAACTCATATATGAGAATCAACTATTACAAAAAATTTTCTCCCCAAAACATGTACTGATTTCTATTTTTCCTTTCCATACAATTAAAAAAATGTGAAAAACTAAGGAAGCTAAATGTTTAATTGACCTTAGTCAATCAATAAATAACATAAAAGGGGTAGGGTTATTAAAAACAAACATAAGTGATAATTAATAGAGAGGTATCTTTGATAGTAGATATCAAAAACAAACATGTAGTGAATAGTGATAATTAAAAAAATTTCCATCACAAATACTATGCTTATTGGTTTTAAGAGCGATTAAAAGAGAACATATATAAATATAAAAATTATGTAGGGGAAGGGGAAAAGGTATATACAATACATGAGTGTTGAGGGAGGGGGAGGTTAGAGAAGAGGAAGAGACTTTGTATGTTTTGGTAATTGAAAAATGTATTTATAACTGGTAAATTGCATAGTTAATGTGATGATATATATATATGTGTGTGTGTGTGTGTGTGTTCTTATTAAAAAAAAAAAAAAAAAAAAACTCATCATATCCAATGTGGTAACATAATATTAAGTCTGAATAAAGGACTTTTGGGCTACTATATAAGTTTATGAAAAATTTGAGACTTTCTTTCATAAATGAGAATTTTATTGTTTTTTTTTTTTTTTTCAATTAGATAGAAGAAATATATAGGTAGGGAACGAATTTTCCCCCCAATTATACCATAAGGGAAATTGTATGTAGAAATTAATTGTTTTAACTCTCCCCTTTTAGGTTACATCCACCCCCCTCCCCTAAAAAAAAAGACTTTTTAGTTACTAAAAAAAATATATGCCTCGTAGGAATAATTTAAGAGGAAAATTATACCCACTTTAGGGGGAAAAAATTGATTACGTATCTAAAAGAGCTAATAGTAAATATTTAAGTAATATTATTTAAGAATTATTATAATAGTGGAATTTGTAGTATGCATTTAAGAATATTTTTTTTAAGTACAAAAGAAATTCCTAGTTGATTTCTTGATGTATATATCTAAATATTATTTCTATCATATTTATGTATAATTAAGGAGTATGATGGATTGAAGCGCAACATATCATAGACAAATTGAACTCAGAATAAGATATAAGAAATAAGTTTAGTGACTTTAAATAGACTTTCCAATTCTAGTTGTAATTTGGTGACTTATGGGGTGGAAAGAAAGTAAGACAAACTACAAACCATAAAAATTGCAGCAGAAAAGCAAAGAAGTTCAAGGGAAGAAAAAGAATAACTAATCTCAAATAGACTTTCCAATTTTAGTTGTAATTTGGTGATCTCAAATAGACTTTCGAAATCTATATATAAAAAATTAAATCAGTGGTGTAGGGTCTAGTTTTGTTGGGCCTTACACCAACTCCCTATATTGTGAGCCCAACAAATTCCCAACAATAAATTTGTAGAGAATGGGTCAAACAACTGGGCTAAGACAGATTTAGCAACGGGTCATACAAGCAGTGACCATCTGAAAGAAAAATGATTGAGTCTGGCTTTTATAACAAGAGAAAACTCTTTGGTCCGAAGAGGATCGCTATGTAAAAACTTAGTGAATACAATTCTTTCTCCCCCTTCAGTGAGGCCTGCTCCACATATATATATACACTCTTTTTCCATCCTCACCGTACACTTGTCCTTCATCTAGGCTCCCACTTGAGTACTAGTCACATCAGCCGTCTGCTTTAACCTGCAGAGAGTGGTGGTGGGTAGAAATACACTGTTCAGGTGTCTTCTCCACATAAATGCGGCCAGGAAAGTTGCTGCAGTGCATTAAATGTGGCGGTGGCAGCTTTATTGGCAAGATATCTTATGATAGCCGCGCCGTTAGACGTGCCCAGGGCTCAGCCCTTGCAGGGGAATCTTCAACATATCTATTCGATCAAGTTCTGGGCCGATACGTGGGATGTGGCCTCTTCGGCCCAACTAGGTCGTCTTCGGACAGAGCGTTTCCCCTTGCGCCCACCAGGATGGCAAAGTACTGATACTTTTAACATCTTCGGACGGAGAATCATACTTGAACTGGGCCTCGGGCCCAATGTATGGAGCTGGGCTTTCTCCCCCACAATAGCCCCTCAAAATTCCGCTTTTAACCTGCATCCGAAGAGAAAAAGTGGGATTTTGACCTTTGACACATAATCGCATTGAACTTTGATTCCACACGTGTGCGTGCATGACTTTGGGCGCCTTCTTTATAACCGCTGATGTCGCGTCGTTTCCGAGGCGTCATTAATTGCTCCAGGCGGCGTCTTGTCCCTGAAATCTAGCGGTCCATTTCAAATCAACGGACGAGATTCTCCTCGAAATTTTTGGGTGGGGTAAGTCCCACCCCTTTACCTGCCACTATATAAAGCCATAGATGGGATTGTCTTCTCATTTTACAAACTTCAGAACTTCCGGCGAACTCAAGCGCTCAGACTCTCAAAGCTCTTCCTGTCACCTGCTTCAAACCGTCCCAGAATCCGCTACGATCTCACTGCAAGGCCACAGTTCTTCCTCCGGTTTGATTCTGCGTAAGTTCTTTCCCCGAGATTTTCATATTTCATTCAGATTGCCTCTTCGGCCCGTGGTAGTTTGTCCCAATCGCCGTTTCGTGTTTCCCCTCCTCGAACCTTGTTAGTAATGGGTAGATTTGAGTACCTAGTGGACAGTCCCTCTCAGATAGAGAAGTTTAGGGCGACATATCGCATTCCTCGGGAGGTGGGCTTGAGGTATTGCTCCACGGAGGGGTTATTACTAGACCGAGAGGAGGGTGAGGTGATAATCCCCATCATCGCCTTCCTGGAGGGAGGGATGACCATTCCCATGGGTCCCGTCACCAGAAGTTATCTGATCGCCCATAGGCTTAGTCCTGACCAGTGCGCACCCAACACCTTTAGAATCTTAGGTGCAGTCGATGACCTAAACCGCCATTTAGGCTTGGGATTAACTTGGCACGACGTGGTACATATGTACGAATGTCGTACCAAAGAAGGGGCGGGATACTATTTAAGGTCCCGATCCGATATCGTCAGACTCCTCTCCGGTCTTCCCAAGTCCAACAAAGGGATGAAGGACGATTATCTGATCATCTCGGGTGCCTGGCATGATGGGATTCACTGCCCAACCACGCCAGGAACGCCAGGTGGGACTTTCCCCCTTGAGTTTTCTTGTATCTAGCTATTCGGACTTCCTTTTCGCCATATTGCAATATCCTGACAGTTCTATCACCATGTTTGCAGATAGGAGATACGTAACTCCTCGGCTGAGTCTCACTAATACTGCGGCCTTAAACTATCTTCTTCGGTCGGAGATTTTCGTAAGTGAAGACGGGCAGCTCAGATCCGTTCCACTCATCCTCGGCTACACCCCGAAGTCTGAGCTCCAGCCAAGAGGCAACGCCATAACACTTGGGGATCGCCGTTTAAATCGGATTGACGTCGCTCGGAAGACCTTTTTGGCTCCCTTCGACCTCGCCCCAGTGCCTCATCCTAATCCGCAAGGCATACCGGCACTCGTTCAGCCTGTTCAACAAGTCCCTCTTGAACCGGTAGCCGAGGAGGAAAGAGTTTCTTCTACCCCTTCACTTGATCAGCAGATTGACCAGTTCAAGTTCGAAGGGGAGAGCTCCGGGGAGGTAGAAATTTTGTCTGCCGAAGAGGTGCTCGATAGGCATTCTGCTGCTCCGCTTCTGAACATAGCCGTGCCAGACGACTCAGAAGAAGACATGCAGAGTCTGGACCAGCTGATGAAGAACAGGAGGTCAAACGTGGCAGCTAAGGGCACTGGCACGTCCCAGCCCACTGCCAAACTCCCACCTCCCCCTCCTCCTCCAGCTCCGAAAGATCTCGGCCTAAAGGCACTGCCTGATCTAAAGAAGAAAAGGGTGGTGACCGAGATAACAGATGTCGAGGAAGGGGAAGTGGTCCCTCCGAAGGGCCCCAAGCAACAAAAGAAAACCCATGACACTAGAAGTAAGCGGGCCTCTTCAACCGAGAATAGAGAAGACAGTATGGTCGCAGACGTGCGGCGGGGGACTCCAGAGTGGTCTCCTAAACTGACATTGGATGGCACAGCCATCCCTTACGACGCTTCTCTCCGAAATTACGCCGGTGGGAAGGCCGGTTATATAGCAGAGGCGCTGGAGCAACCTCTCCTCCTTCCTAAGGACATGGATTCCTATAGGCGCTTCAGCGAAAAGGAGCTCTTTTTGTCCCTCAAAAGGGATTTAGGCATGGTGAGATGAGCGGCGTTCTCCTGTAGCCCTTTTTCATTCCTTACGTGCATTCATAGCCTTACGCCGAATTCTTTTGGTTTTTCATGCAGATTGCCCAACAGATTTATGTGGCCGAGGAGTGGAATAAAAAGAAAGACGTCGATGTGCAAGCTGCAGCGCGGGCCAAGGATGATGTTGAGTCAGCCCTGGGCAAAGCGAAGGATGAATACGCTCGCCTCTCCGAGCAGCTGAAAGAGGAGGCTAAGGCAAGGAAAAGCGCAGAAGCAGGCTTGAAGTCAGCTGAAAAGCAAGCCGAAGACCAACGTCAGCAGCTCTACACTACTGAACTTAATTTGCAAACTCAGAAGGCGCTGGTGACGGAGCTTCGTGCTGAGCTACAGAAAGCCAGGGACGCTGCCAAGTTGGCCGAGGAGGATGCTCAGTTGGCCAAGGAAGCAGTTGAGGCTGAGAAGCAGGCTTCTTATATGCTAGGGGTGCAAGAGACCCAAGCAAGGTTGACCGAGGAGTTTGCCAAGGTCTGCAGGGGCTACTGCGACATTACGTGGAGCAAATGCCTCGATGTGGCTGGGGTCCCTGCAGAATCAGCTTTAAGGCAACCTGGGAGCATCTACTATGATCCCGATATATGTGACGTGCCTGAAACCTTGGAAACGTCCTCGGCCGATAAGAATCCCCCAGCCCCAGCCGAGACGAGCCAGGCCCCTCTTCAGACCGGAGATACGAGCGATCTGCCTAAACCCAACCCAGAGCCTCAAGATAAAGCTTAGGAAGCTCAGCTTATGTAATCATTTGGATATTTTTGCCATTTTTGTATTAAAATCGTCTTTCAATGAATGAAATAGTCTATTTTTGCCAATTGTTACCTTTGCAATACTAGTCAAATTGCGTTATTATGGCTAATAATGTTATCGTGGTAATTAAGAATAAATCAAAGACATGATAACCTTTTATGCGTAGTTAAAACAAAGAATTATGGCACTAACGCGAGCATGTATACTAAAACAAATCAAATGACCTAAGGACTACAAGCGCAATAGAATCTAAGGATAAATACTTGTAAGAATTGTAAAGGGGCGTCAACTAACCCAAGTCATCCGGTCCGAGGACTACAGGCATGCTTGGTTTTAAGTTTAAACGCTTGAGAAATCGGGAGGAGTGTTAACTAACCCAAGTCATCTGGTCCGAGGACTACAGGCATGCTTGGATTTAAGTTTAAACACTTGAGAAATCGTGAAATCGTGAGGGAGTGTTAACTAACCCAAGTCATCTGGTCCGAGGACTACAGGCATGCTTGGATTTAAGTTTAAACACTTGAGAAATTATGAGGGAGTGTTAACTAACCCAAGTCATCTGGTCCGAGGACTACAGGCATGCTTGGATTTAAGTTTAAACACTTGAAAAATCGTGAGGGAGTGTTAACTAACCCAAGTCATCTGGTCCGAGGACTACAGGCATGCTTGGATTTAAGTTTAAACACTTGAAAAATAAAACTAGCGTAACAAGTGTAAACATGACAAGGAAAAATTCTCTTAATAGTAGTACCTTTTGAGGTTATTTACATTCCATGGCCGGGGCACCACATGACTATCTAGGTCTTCCAGGAAATACGCTCCAACGCCCGCCCTCGAAGTGATACGATACGGCCCTTCCCAATTCGGCCCCAGCTTTCCCCATGCTGGATTCTTTGCATTCCCTACCACCTTTCTCAGAACAAGATCACCAGGCTCAAGGGGCCTCAACCTCACATTGACGTCATATCCCTGTTTAAGTTTATGCTGGTAGTGCGCCAATCGGACCATCGCGCTTTCCCTTCGTTCTTCGATCAGATCCAGACTCTTCTCCAGCTGCCTATCGTTGTTGGTTGGGTCAAAAGAGCTAATCCTGTAGGTGGGGAAACCAGTCTCGAGAGGTATAACAGCCTCAACCCCATAGGTCATCGAAAAAGGGGTCTCCCCAGTGGACCTTCGAGGCGTGGTTCTATACGCCCACAATACGTGGGGCAGTTCCTCTACCCATCTACCCTTCGCATCATCCAGCCTCTTCTTTAGCCCATTCACTATGACTTTATTGGTAGCTTCAGCCTGCCCATTCCCCTGGGGGTAGGCGGGGGTAGAATATCTATTTGTGATTCCCAGCTCACTGCAATAGCTTCTGAAAGCTCTGCTGTCGAACTGAAGCCCGTTGTCCGAGATGAGAGTATGTGGGACTCCAAATCTGGTGACGATGTTTTTCCAGATGAACTTCTTCACGTCCACGTCTCTGATATTTGCTAGAGGCTCAGCTTCTACCCATTTGGTAAAGTAGTCTGTTCCGACCAGCAAGAACTTCCTGTTTCCTGCTGCCTTAGGAAAAGGGCCTACGATGTCCAGGCCCCATTTTGCAAAAGGCCATGGACTGGATAGCGGATTAAGGGTTCCACCAGGTTGGTGTATGCTCGGCGCAAACCGCTGGCACTGGTCGCACTTTTTCACGTATTCATGAGCCTCCCTCTGCATGTTTGGCCACCAATAACCCTGAGTAATAGCTCGATGAGCTAAAGATCTCCCTCCAGTGTGGCTCCCACAGATTCCTTCATGCAACTCTTCTAACATTAATTCAGCTGCTTCGGGGGCCATGCACAACAGATACGGGCCCGAGTAGGATCGTTTGTACAGTTTATGGTCTTCGGATAGCCAGAACCTTGTAGCTTTTCTCCGTATTTTGTCTGCTTCCACCCTTTCTTCCGGCAACACCTCGTCCCTCAAGAATTTGACGATGGGGTCCATCCAGCATGGGTTGGTTTCGACGTAGTGAACTTGGAGTACCTCTTTTCTTAGCTCCGTAGGCCTCTGTACATCCTCAATCAGGATGACCCTTGGTAATTCCTGTGCCGCAGAGGTGGCGAGTGTTGCTAGAGAATCGGCATGCGTGTTGCCACTTCTGGGGACGTGCCGAAGGGTAAAGCATTCAAACTCCGACTGTAGGGACTTGACTAGATTCAGATATCCCTACATCCTCTCGTCTTTCGCCTCAAATTCTCCAAGCACTTAGCCGACGATCAACTTTGAGTCTGAGGATATCTCAACGGCCTTTCCTCCCATCCTTCGCACCATCTCCATCCCCATCAACAAAGCCTCATATTCTGCCTCGTTATTCGTTGCTGAGAAGTTTAGCCTTAAGGCTTTTTCGATGATTATCTTCTCGGGGGATATCAACACTAAACCTACGCCTGAGCCCCTCTGATTCGATGCTCCGTCTACATACACTTTCCAGGGCAAGGCGTTTTGTGACGCGATTGTGCTGACTTGCCTTTCTCCCGCGCCGAGAGTTGGTGATGCTTCCTCTAAATGGGGCTCTGTGAACTCGGCGACCAAGTCCGCAAGGACCTGACCCTTTACTGATGTGCGCGGCATGTACTTGATATCAAAAGCCCCTAGCATCGTTCCCCATTTGGCAATTCTTCCAGTGTAGTCGGCGCTTCGGAGTACAGTCCTGAGTGGGAGTTGAGTAAGGACTATAACGGTGTAAGCTTGAAAATAATGGGGCAACTTCTTTGTACCCAGCACAACGGCCAGAATAGCTTTCTCTAGTGGCAAATAGCGGGTTTCAGCTTCTTGTAGCGACTTGCTTATGTAGTAAACTGGCTTTTGCACTCCGCAGTCTGTTCGGACCAGCACCAAACTTACAGCGTTGGGGGCCACGGCAATGTAAGCAAACAAGACTTCGTCTGGCTGGGGACTGGACATGATGGGGGGTTTAGCCAGGTAGTCCTTTAGTTGTTGGAAGGCAATAGCACATTCCTCTGTCTATTCAAAATCCTTCCACTTATTGATTAACGAGAAGAAAGGCCTGCACCTGTCTGCTGATCTGGAAATGAACCGATTAAGGGCAGCGGTCATCCCAGTCAGCTTCTGAATTTCCTTGGGATTCCGAGGAGCTCGCAAATTTTTGATGGTCCTTATTTGATCGGGGTTAACTTCGATCCCCCTGTGTGTGACCATATACCCAAGGAATTTGCCTGATCCAACACCGAACGAACACTTGGAGGCATTCAAGCGCAGTCTGTGTTCCCTCAGAATTTCGAAGATATCCCTGAGATCCCCAATGTGCTCGGCAATGATTTTGCTTTTAACCACCATGTCGTCAATATACACCTCCATGCTTTTGCCCAGCTGTGGCTCAAACATCCTCGTCATCATCCTCTGGTAGGTAGCCCCTGCGTTTTTTAAGCCGAACGGCATCACCTTGTAGTGATAATTTCCTACCGGGGTCACGAAGGATGTCTTCTCTTGGTCAACGAGAGCCAATGGTATCTGATGATAACCTTGAAAGGCATCTAAGAAACTCATTCGAGGATGTCCGACAGTGGCATCAACTAATTGGTCTATCTTCGGCATCGGAAACGGATCCTTCGGACAAGCTCTATTAAGATCCGTGAAGTCCACACACACCCGCCACTTCCCACTTTTCTTTTTTACCACCACTGTGTTTGCCAGCCATTCGGGGTAGAAGATCTCCTTGATGGCCCTTGCCTGCTTGAGCTTCATCACTTCATCCCTGACTGCGTCAGCGTGTTCCCTTGATGGTCGTCGGAGTGGTTGTTTTTTAGGAATAATGGAAGGATTAACGTTTAGGTGGTGGCAGATGAATTCTGGGCTTACTCCTGGGGCTTCCGCAGGGTCCCATGCGAACACATCAACGTTGGCTCTGAGGAACTCTATCAACCCCTCCTTCTCCTGAGGGGGCAGCATGGATCCAACTTGAAAGAACTTCTCTGGGTCGCTACCGATAACCACCCTTACTAGTTCTTCGCACTCTGCCTCTTCGGCTGAAGCTTCGGTGCCCAGCACCGACGGCTTTAATTGCTACAAGTTCCCTTCATTACAGCCCGAGGTCTCAGACTGAGGATGGTGCTGGATAGCCGCTACGAGACATTGTCTGGACGTAGACTGGTCTCCGCGGATCTCTTCGACTGCTCCTTCGGACGGATACTTGATTTTCTGGTGTAATGTGGAGGACACCGCCCCAAGGGTATGAAGCCAAGGTTTGCCTACTATAGCGGTGTAGGGTGAATAGGCGTCCACTACTATGAAATCCACTTCCACCGTTTCAGGACCGGTCTGAACAGGCAACCTAATCTGCCCTTTCGGAATAATCACTTTGCCGTCGAAACTGACCAAAGGAGAACTGTATGGAGTCAAATCCTCGGGGGACAAGTTCAGCCCCTTGTATAGGTCTGGGTACATAATCTCTGCTGTGCTACCCTGATCTACCATTACCCTCTTGACATCGTATCCGCCTATTCTTAGAGTAACTACTAGGGCATCGTCATGCGGCTGGATAGTCCCTACTTTGTCCTCCTCCGAAAATCCCAGAATTGGAATATCCACCCTGTGCCTCCTCGGCTCTCTGCTAACACTTTCCATAGGTACTCGGGCTACTGACAGCACCCTGGAGGGGTGGGACCCTGTCCTCCCAGGTGCAGCAAAAATGACATTGATTGTCCCCAAGGGAGGTTTCACCGAGTTGCCTCTCCTGGGCCCCGTGTTCGTCTGATTGCCCTGTCCGTATGAATGGTGCAGGAGGTGCTTTAGTTTGCCCTCACTGACTAACTGATCCAAATGATCCCAAAGGCTCCGGCAATCCTCGGTAGTATGTCCATGATCCAGGTGGTACTGGCAGTAAAGATTGTGATTGCGCCTCTCAGGGTTTCCTACCATCTTGTTCGGCCTCTTGAAGAAGGGTTAGTTTTTTATCTTGTCCAGGACTTGGTGTACCGGTTCGCGAAAAACCGCATTGACCGCCTGGAAGTTTGCTGTGCTCTGTCCAGTCCACTCCTTCCTTGGCCTGTTGTGATTTTGCCTGTCCGACCTGAAATCCCTCCCTTCCTGAGGGATAACCTTCTCCTTCCCCTTACTCTGCTGCTGATCTTCTTCTACCCTTTTGTACTTATCGATCCTGTCCATCAACTGGCATATACTGGTGGCAGGGTTGCGCGTCAAGGATGTTCTCAGGGGATGTTCAGTGGGGAGGCCCAATTTGAAAGAGCTGACAGCCATCGACTCACAGTCTTCCTCTACCTCATTGTATGTTTCCCAAAACCTATCTGAGTATGACTTCAGAGTCTCGCTCCCTTTCATGCTAACGGACAACAGCGAGGCCACGGACTGAGGAGCCCTTCGGCAGGTGACGAAACGAGACCCAAAGGCCTGGGTTAGTTCTTGGAAAGAGCTAATAGTGTTCGCTTTCAGACCATCGAACCATCTCATGGCTATTGGTCCCAAACTGGAGGGAAAAACTTTGCACATCAGGGCTTCGTCCCTAGAGTGGACTGCCATCCGCTGGTTAAAATGACTCACGTGTTCCACTGGATCGGTCCGGCCATTGTAAATGGTGAATGTAGGTTGGTGGAAACGCCTGGGAAGTCTGGCACCCTCGATATTACGTGTAAAAGGAGACCTGGAGATCTGATCCAGAGCTTTGCTCATAGCATCATTCCCTGCCCCCCCTGGTAAGGGATTCTGAGGGTTCCTCTTGTCATGCCGCATTTCCTCATATGTAAAGGATTCGCTGACTGGCGTTCGACGCTTCTGTTTATAGCCCATATCCTGTTCATCCCCAAAATCTTCGTCAGAATATGAAGGACTGCGCTTCCTCTTTGCATGGCGTAACTCCCTTTTGAGCCTGTCTATCTCCTTCTGCATGTCTTTGTTCTTCTCTGCATGAGACATATGGCTCTCCCCCTGTGACTGGTTTTGATCGTCATGTGTGGTGTGTACGCTCCCCTCACGATCCTGCCTCCGTTCCAAATGAAGAAAGGGATCGGTGTGCTTAGATGACCTGGACTCAGCCGGTCGTTGCCTTGGTTCAGCCATTTTCTGAGGTGTTGCTTCCACCTTCGCTCAAGTTGTTCCCCACAGACGGCGCCAATTGTAGGGTCTAGTTTTGTTGGGCCTTACACCAACACCCTATATTGTGAGCCCAACAAATTCCCAACAATAAATTTGTAGAAAATGGGTCAAACAACTGGGCTAAGACAGATTTAGCAACGGGTCATACAAGCAGTGACCATCTGAAAGAAAAAGGATTGAGTCTGGCTTTTATAACAAGAGAAAACTCTTTGGTCCGAAGAGGATCGCTATGTAAAAACTTAGTGAATACAATTCTTTCTCCCCCTTCAGTGAGGCCTGCTCCACACATATATATATACACTCTTTTTCCATCCTCACCGTACACTTGTCCTTCATCTAGGCTCCCACTTGAGTACTAGTCACATCAGCCGTCTGCTTTAACCTGCAGAGAGTGGTGGTGGGTAGAAATACACTGTTCAGGTGTCTTCTCCACATAAATGCGGCCAGGAAAGTTGCTGCAGTGCATTAAATGTGGCGGTGGCAGCTTTATTGGCAAGATATCTTATGATAGCCGCGCCGTTAGACGTGCCCAGGGCTCAACCCTTGCAGGGGAATCTTCAACATATCTATTCGATCAAGTTCTGGGCCGATACGTGGGATGTGGCCTCTTCGGCCCAACTAGGTCGTCTTCGGACGGAGCGTTTCCCCTTGCGCCCACCAGGATGGCAAAGTACTGATACTTTTAACATCTTCGGACGGAGAATCATACTTGAACTGGGCCTCGGGCCCAATGTATGGAGCTGGGCTTTCTCCCCCACAAGTGGGTTTTAAATTCAAAGGGAGGCAATTGAATGTTTTGATAGGGAGAAAAGCCGTTTTTTTTTTTAATAAGGAAATGATAAGTCAGAGAGAGAGAGAGAGAAAGATTGATTGCTGAATTGAAAGCAATTTGGACTCAATGGGAAAATCATTAATAGTATAAACATTAGCCGTTTGTTTGATTGGAAGATGATGAGTTGAGAGAGAGAAACTGGGATTGATTAAAAAGACTGTGTGAAGTGGAAACCCAAAAAAAAAGGGAAAAAAAAAACTCTGTGACATGGCGATGATGTGGCTCAATTGAAGCGTAGCAACAATAAATGCTATGCTTAAGTTTTTAGATATATATATATATATATATATATATATATATATATATATATATAGATATAGATGAATACGTCTTGAAGCTTTCTCATAATAATGGTTTATGGAGTGACTTGATTTTGACTGGGTTAAGTTGCAGGATATCATGAGATGTTGAAGGAGATGCTTAATTGTCATATTGATAACTGATGTTCCTGACATCTAGAACCTTCTAAGCATGTCCACATTTCAAATCAGCTCAATCTAAAAGAAAGAACTCTGTTACATCTTACCTACTGTAGTTTTGTTGGGATTCATGATGCATTTGGGAATGCCTTTTTGGATTTGCATTTATCAACCCAGCTCTTAGTTTCATCTTAAATTTGAGAAGAACATTGATGTTTAAGAGTTTTAACAAGTGAATTTCTATAACAAATATAACTGTATTGATCTTTGCAATGGTTTCATCAAACCTTGGGATTAAAATATTTGTTTATTTATTTTATTTGGTTGAAGTGTGTTGTTTACTTTGTAAACCTTTCATTTTAAGAAAGAAAACTCCTTCATGGCAAAGAGGAAGACGAAAGGCCTAATTTTTCTAGAAAAAATAATAAGAAATCTTCAAAAGGAGGTCATAGTGACATAATCTCTTTTCTCCCTTTGATAAGTTAGTATATGCTAATGAGTGTCCTTGAAAAGTGCCATAATAATTTGCTTCAGAACATAAAATGGAGAGGATATGTTCCATTGGGAAGAGCTTAAATATAATTTTAAAAAAAAAGGCAAAACAAATTTGGCTAGGATGTCTGTTGCATCAAAATGATCAAATATGGTTCTATTTGTTCCTTAATTTTTTTTGTGCTTGAAGCCAAGGAGATTTGGCTCAAATGGAATCTCTTCTCCCAATTCCCACCTGAGAGCGAAGGACACCCATTTTGGGGTGGGTTTTGAGTTTGATTCTTACTGTTGATAGAAAGGGACAATGCAAACTTTTATTTTATCATAATTTCTTTAGTAAGTAAATCAATATCTATGATGTTAGTTTTTTACTTCCCTTTTTTTCCCACTTCTTGGGAGTGATCATTGATTTCAATTGTTGACTTTGTTATACTTATAGGTTGATTTAAAGATCATCTCTAGCGCATGGTCTGGAGTTGAGCCGTTGAGGAAACCACCAAATGGGGTTTTATAGCCTTAGAGGTGAAAAACTACACAAGACATGCAATAAGCTAATCCCAGTAACTAATATATCAAACCTTAATTGAGATAATACATCTAGAAGGTAAAACTGGTTGTCAATGACACCAATATGTTTACAGAACAAATTATGAAAATAACTAATGGGAAGGAAACTTAAACAATGACATTGAGCTTCAACCATGCCTTGATAAGATACAGGAGAATTTCACTACTTCCATGGCTAGTACGATTGTTGTCCAGTGGTCTATTCTCAAAAACCACAGCTACTGCAAGTTTTGGTCTATTCTCAAAGCAAACCTACCAAAGGGAACCGTTCACAAAATGCAGACAATAGTTACAAAATAGCATATAATTCCAGAGGATACCACAAAATTACCCAAATCAATACCTTCTCATGCTATAAAAGAATATTGCCAATACTATGGCCAAGTTCAACACCATGTATACACACCACACCACTTAGTTGCAACTTGCAAGACAATCCATGGCTCCTATCTTTACTCAAGTAATTAGTGGGAAAGTAGAAAAGAAGAAGAATAAAAGACACAAATCTTAGATACTATCACCAATCATTTCATACACCGTTAGAAAAGCCACTCGTGCAACATATAATTTTTTTTCTTTAGCATTTGGGCTACAGTACACAATTATAGATGGCTGTGCACTGTGGCTATGCACTGTAGCTGAAGAGCTAAAACATTTACCTATAGCACCACCATTGCAACATGTTTTTTAGTATTTGAGGTGCTAAAAATAGTAATATAGCTTTTTAGCACCATCAATGTTAATGCTCTAATGGAATAATCATAGTTGTGAATTTCATAGGGATTTGTTTGGTAATATAAAGAAAAAGTGAAAAATGGCAGTGGTGGCCTTGATTTTATTTGAAGGGGTCAATGATGCTATGAGAGAAAATGTAAAGGCTATGTGAGTAGTTAATTTGGTTAAATGAGGTAAAAGAAGAATGCAAAGATTCTTCATAATATATTCCATCTATCCTCTTATTTGAGAATTTAATAAGGATGGAAAAATATAAAGAACGTGCTTATTCCACAAAAACTAGTCCAGTTCACGTTTAGTTTCTGCTACTTTTCTCAAGCTCTTAATGTATATGTTAAATCTTAAATGGGTGAATATTGGTATTCACCTCCCAAACACTCAGAAATGTTTTTAGTATTCTGAGAGCATAGTAAAATTGTGCTTCTTTCTTTTATATTTATAATAGATTCCACCATAAATGTGAGAGCAAGAAGCACCAATATAATTATTACTCCAAACACTTGTATACTTCAAAGGAATTTGGGTAGTAGCATTAAGAATTCTAACCAATATAATTATTATAATAAAAAATAACTCAACTGACACATTTGGTTGTTTTTAGTAAAAATATAATGGGTTCAAATCCTCACCCAACTATCAAATCATTAAAAAAATGTATATTAAATAATTAATTCATTGTATTTCCATAATATTGATTAGTTAATCATACTTCTAGAAAAATTAATTTTGTGGCCCATAATATTCCTAAATTGCCTCTTATTTGTAATCATGAGGGAAAGATCCACATCTTTTCCATATTTGTCTTATATTTCAAGAGTGTGATTTTTTTTTCATTGATAATTTGGTAGTTACAATGTAAATTGGGAATTTAAACATTGGATAGCTCTGTAGGAACTATATACCTTCAAGACTATTGGCTCAATGGTGGGTTCCAAATTCTGTCTTTATATTTCTACTTTTTGGTTTCCTTAGAGTATCAGCATTGGGGGTGTAAAATAGCAACTGAACATCTAAAAAAGAGCTTTATCCGAGGATGTATACTTAATTTTTTTTTACAATTTGTGAATAGTAAGTCCTTATATTTAGAACTTATTGTTCATGAGTTTGTAAACTGAAATACTATATTTTATTCAATTTCTCTCTCTCTCTCTCTCTCTCTCTCTCTCTCTCTCTCTCTCTCTCTCTCTCCTCCTCCTCCTCCTCCTCCTCCTTTAGTGCCTCTCACCCTTTGGAACTCTCTTCTCTTGTAGTGCCTCTTTGAATCTCTCTTCTCTCTACACTTTGTGGTTGTGGTTGTCATTTGGGTTGGGCATTTGAATGTTGTTGGATCATGGACATCTTTAGAGATCGACGAAGCAACAATAGCTATAGTGACTATGATCTGCCATTTGGGTGATGTTTGTATTAGAATCTTGAAGCATTGCTTTTCAGACTCGATGCTTTGGAATAGTGCTTCTGTTAGCAACTACAATGACGATAATCAGAGTTTGAGGTCTGAGGGTGGTGTTCCTATAGTGACAATGATTAGAGTTTAAGGTTTAAGGGTGCATTCTTTAGATTTTCAGTGGCGGTGGCTGGTTGGTTGGTTCAGTGGCATGGGTGTAGTTGTTTCGGTTTGCATATGGGTATGTGATTGTTTTGATTTGTTCCAATTTGGGAATGGGTATGTGGTTGTTCCGATTTGGGTATAGGTATGTGATTGTTTTGATTTGTTCCAATTTGGGTATGGGTATGTGGTTGTTTTCAATTTGGGTGTGGTGAATGGTGGATTGGTGGGTGGTGGATGGGTTTGTGGTTTTGGTGGTGTTTGTTGATTAGAGTGGTCATGGTATGGTGGTTGTTGGTGATTTCAATGGTTGGCTTGATTTGGGTTTGGCTGATGGGCGGTGGAGGAGCTGGGTTTGGATGAGAAAGAGAGAGACAAAAAGGAAGAGATAGGAGAGATGGAAAAGGAGAAAGATAGGTAGTTTTATATTTATATTATTATTTGATGATGGTAGTTTATATTATTTTAATGAGTTGTATGTAAAAGTAAAAATTAAGATGTTGAGTGAGTTGTAAAATGAGATGGTAAAATAGATAAAATAGTGTTTAAGGATGTAAAATAGTTTTTTTTTTTTTTTTTGGCATCTCCGAATACTAGTGCTCTTATTGTTAAGTAGTATTGATCCCCTAAGTATAATAATAATAATAATAGACCATTTAAGGTTTTTTTTTTTTTTTTTAATTACAGTTAGCTTACTTGAAAATTTTTTACCATCGAATTATAGATGTAGAATTTGAATCCATTAACTCCAAAAGTTGATTAATGTCTTAACATGATGATGTGAGCAATTTTTTATTTTATTATATTTTTTGCATTGGGTTGCATGGAATTTTAATCAATCCCTCAATCTTAATGTACAAGCTAGTGAATACATAAATGGAAAAGTTAATGAATGCCCTAAAAATTGAACTATTTTAAAAATTGAACCATATTATTTTATTAATGAACACATAAAAGCATTTGTTAGTGAACCATTTAAAAAACAAATTGACAATTTTTTTAATTTCTCATAAAAATTGTATAAAAGTTTTTTAAAAATAATTTATTAACAATTATCTTAAGAGCATTGAATAGCATAACTCATAAATAAATAACATTACAAAAGTAGAAATGCAAATCAAAAAGAGTGGCTATACAACCAATGGTTTAGGTAAGCCAATCAAACTATTTTTTTTTTCCGAAAACCCTAAATTTTATTCATTAAATTTTACTTCACTCGACATGTTAGCTTTGTTTGGTTCATCAATGGCGAACCTTCCGATCCTCTAATTTGAGGAGCAAATTGTAGAAATGGTGCATTGGAACCCAGTGGTGGTGATAATTGGATGAGAAATTATAGAGTCCTCTAGTGGATCACGTTACTTGTCCACCATTCCACTAAAAAACTTCCACTTGTTTAAAATTGCTGAGTCAGTAATTAATTTTTGTTTAAAAAAATTTTCTAACTAACAATTTTAAACAGGTGGAAGTTTTTTAGTGGAATGGTGGATCACATCATTTGTCTACCATGTGGATCTTATAATTTCTTTAATCGGAGAGACTGGTTCAGGAAAGAGCACCCATCTCTCTCAGATTCTGCACTGCAGAGGCTAAACCAAGTCTGGAATCATCAGCGTCACTCTTCCTCGTCGAGTCGCTGCAGTTTCAGTCGCCAGGTAGAGTTTTGAAGAATTCTTTCTTCAATTGTTAGAATTTGGGTTTTAGGGTTTTATAGTGTTGTTCATTAAAGTTGCCAATGTAAAATCGTTTATCCTTTGTTTGGTTTCTTGGAATATTGAGGAAATGAAAAGAGATTAGAATTATGAATGTTGCTATTTCCAATATAATTATTATAAAAAAGAAAAAAAGCCAACAACCTTGAAACTCAATTGATAGATTCGGTTGTTTTTAGTAAAAATATCATGGGTTCAAATCCTCCCCCAAGTCCCAACTATCAAATCTTAAAAAAAAAAAATGTATGTTAAATAATTAATTCATTGGATTTTGGTAGTTACAATGCAAAGTGAGGAATTTGAACCTTGGATAGTTCTATAGGAAAACACCACTTTATACCAGTTATGCTACAAGACTCTTGGCTTATTAGTGGTGGTTTCCAATTCGTGTCTTTATACTTCTACTTTTGAATTCCTTAATGTTAAGTATTATTGATCCTCCAAGTATAAAAAAAATAGATAAAATAATAGACCATTTAAGTTTTTATTTTTTATTTTTTTTTATTTTTGTTACAAGTAACTGAATTGGGAAATTTTTTATTGTCAAATTATAGATGTGGAATTCAAATTCACTTATGCCAAAAATTAATTGATGTCTTAGTGTGATGATGAGGACAATTATAATAGAGTTGATGCCATAAGTTGAAATTCTATTCCATTTATAAAAAAAAAAAAAAAAAAAAAAAAAATATGGAATTCTAGGTTGCAATTACATAAAAAAATTAATTTGCAGAATTCTGCAGAATTCCAACTCAGCCCTAACTCTTTAAGGTGTTACACAGATGAAAAAAAAAAAAAAAAACTTCTGATTCGTTCAACCCACTAGATTTGGCCTGGTTAATCTAGTTAGTTTCCCATTTTCTACTTCTATGTTCACGGGTTTTCTTGTTCCCTCTTGTTAGGTTCTAAGGTCTTAGGATTTTATGTATTTAGAACTCTAATTTGTAATGTTGGCAAACCATGATCAAAACAATGTATTTAGTCGTGTTTAAGTTTGCTCAAAGTTGGTTAAATATTGTAAAGTTGGAATCGAGTGACTGCAGAAGCATTGGGGCTTCTCGGCCTGGCTCAATCGATCGAAGGTTAGACTCGATCGATCGAAAGTCGGCCCAGATGCGTTTTTCTGCAGAATTCCAACTCAGCCCTAACTCTTTAAACGTTTAGGGTTTTATGTTTTTGCCCTAGGTATATAAGGCAAACCCTAGCTACGTTTTTCAGAGTTGCACAAGTTGTATTGTTACTCATACATTGCGGTTTTGTGTAAATCTCTTGTGAGATCTAGAGGAGCTTTCCTTTACACAAAGCTTAGGGTTTTCAAGATTGAGATCACTTCAACATCTTGATGATCAACTTGGTTGCTGCCTTTGAAGCTTAAAGATAAACAAGTGAGGAGCTTGTAGCTGATTGAAGGAATACAAAGAAAGAAGTAGTCCGTGGTCTCGGAGCCTGCGCGTGGTCGTGTCAGGAAGTTACTATTGGTGTGTAGCATTAGGAAGTCAAGCGGGGAGCTTGTAAGTCCTTTTGTAAGAACTTCAATTCTTTCTTAGTGGATTCCGTTTTGCCTTGAGGATCGGTGGGTAAAATCCTCCCTAGGTTTTTCCGGTGTGGTTTCCTGGGTGATCATATCATGTGTTATTTATTTTCCGCTGCTTTATATGTTTTATATGCTTGATATGATTTTGTGATTGTTTTAACCTAAAATTGCATAATTTGACTAAGTAACAACTTGGCTAATTAATCTAGGCTACGCAATCTGGTTATAGTTTAAGGGGTCTAAACCGTTCACCTCTCAATTCCTGCCTCCAAATGGGAAAAACCGATAGAATTACCTACGGGCAAGTTCACGGATGAAGAAGAATAAGTTGAAGAAATAAAACCAAAAGATGCAAGAAAAATCAGCTAAAAAACAACTGTATGTAGCTGTTTTAGTACTCTAAGAAGCATTCCTCTGCCACTGCAATCCCTGTTTTTCTTCAATTCCTTCGCATATGTAGATGAAATGAACCCATATGGGACACATTCGGATATAATTTTTTTCTTCTTCTTACTGTACATAGAGATTAAAATAGCGGAAGATTAATAGGATAAAATAATGTGGAAGAAGGTGCATGAGCCTCTATGTATGAAAGAAAACGTTAGAAGAATTGTCATTTAGTAATTGGATCAGTTGGTCTGATTATTCCATGCCATTAAAATTATATACTGTTTTATCAAGGCAACTAAATTTTAATATTCATCATCATTTGAAGGTAATTTACTTCTTTTGAAAAAATATAGATAGTGCGGATAGAGAAATCTAATACAAATTTGTGGTTTATATATGCCTTTCGTTCTGTGATGTATTTTGATTTCTTAGGTATTATGCCTAACCTGGTGTTTCTTCTTAGTCTTTTTAAATGATTTCGACTGCTTGGTGAACAAGTGAAGTGTAGATTTGGTTTGTTTGCTGGTATATGGTTTTATCTTCTCAGCTCTTTTTGAAAATCTTGGAAGAATCTAATTGGTTTCAATTATGCTCTGTTACTAGTTTGATATCTGTGGTACAGTGCCCTTTCTTCCTGGATATTATTGGCAATTAAAGGAAAAGAAAAAGGGAATTTTAGGTGCTGTTAGGTTCCTTTTCATGTTTCATTTTCTGTTCTCAAATCCTGTATTCATTTTTTGTTTCCAACTCAAATTCTGTTTGGCACCGATTTTGGTCTAGTTTTTGTTTTTCTCAAATCCTTCTATTTTCTGACAAAACTAACAGTCACCTATCACCCGCTAGAAACGGTTCGTCTCCTTCATCAAACCCAGCCACAACCCCTTATCTTCATAATCCAGAAGTTTGACGCATGACTTGCTAATGGTCAACATTACAAACTTGGAAGTTCATTTTCTAATGAATCTGTCTAGAAGGTTTCTCATAATAATGGTTTATGGAGTGATACTTGATTTTGACTGGCTATCAGGAGATGTTGAATTAGATGCTTAAGTTTCATACTGATGTTCCTGACATCTGGAACCTTCTAAGCGTGTCCCCATTTCAAAGAAAGCTCTATCTAAAAGAATGAACTCTGTTTCATCTTACCTATAGAAGCACATCCAGTTTTTACGGAGGACTTTGTGGTAGAAGTAATCAATTTGAAAATCCAAGTTGTAGTTCCAAACATGATCGCTCTTATGTCGTGAAATAGGAGTTCTTTAGCCTTGGAAGTAGTTCTCGAGAAGTTTAGCAATATTGTTCTGGGGATTGCTTGTAGCAGTTTTGTTGGGATTGATGATGCATCAACGAATGCCTTTTTGGATTTGCATATATTAAGCCAGCTCTTAGTTTCTTTTAGCTGAAGCTTACTACTCTATGCAGAGGAAAGATATGCCTTCACCACCTATTTCAAATTTTAATGTCTTTTCCATCTGTTACGTGTGTTTTGTTACTAGTAAGTTAGAAATATCATTTGAGCAATTTAATCATGGTATTGTGAACATACGATCATAGCTATTATAAAGATGTGAAAACAATCATGGTAACTATGAAAATAAGCATGGCAATGACAAAAACAAACATGCAAAATAAATTTAGAACTTACTATACCTGCATGAATCAGAGAAGACGAAAGGGATCTTCTTAGAAATTGGAGAGAAAGGATCTCCCTAGTCTCTAAGAATTCGAAGGAAGCAACCCCTGAAACTGGGTCCTGGCTATCTAGTCTCTAGGCTAAATGCTTCAATTACTGATCCTAGATTTACATGTATTCATTGAAACCAAAGCCATAATATCCTATCTGCATTGGATTCACCCATATTGATACTCCGAAAGTTATAGAGAGTTATCTATTAAATCTTTTGAATTAATGCTAGGTAGAAAACTTTTTTTACAATCTTTCTCATAATAGTAAAAATGTAATTTTTAAATATTTGCATTAATAAAAGTGGTGCTATATAGAGGGTGTCCATGTTAAAATGATGTGATTCTAATCACAACTTATTATCTTTTATGAAATGATTGTGAAAATTTTTGTATCATAAACCTTTCTTGAAAAATTATGGTAAGAAAATAAAAGAAGAAAAACCTTACTTGAAGAATAATTTTTTTTTTTTTTTGATACATTTTTATTTTGGGGTGGAGAGATTTGATCTTGAATGTCTATGTTGAAAATATCAAAATCTGTCAACTAGTTGAGCTAGCTCTCTTTGTTACTTAGAATAATTAAGTTGACAATTTTTATTTATTTTTTATTTTTTATTTTTTTGCATGCATTGTGAAGGACCCAACATATTAGGAAAAAACATTGTCTTGGTAACTGTTTTATTTTCTTAAAATCATTTTAAGCTAGGCTCATGCAAACGGAGCAAACTGAAAAGGTCAAGTTTAATAAGAAATTAAAGGCTTGAATTCTGAAGTACATATTTCTTTAGTCCTCATTTGTAATTTATTAGATCTGATTACTTCAAATTAGAGTGATGCTATAAATCCCGAGAATAATTTTGGTGAATTTTGTAAACAATTCCCAAATATCACGTAACGTTACCGTGCATAATGAAAAGCTTTTCATACTGTATATTAATTGTTACTCACGTAACCCTCCTACATTTCAAGAGTACTGGGGCAAGTTTGAGCAATTCAGGGAGCATGAGAATTGCATGCATGCGTGGCTCTAACGAACTTGCTCTCTCTTTGGTTCCATTGGCAACAAAATTCATTAAATTCTTATATAATAACATTATACATATTTACTAATGATGCTTTTATATGTACAAAAGAAAAAAAGAAAAAAAAATTCAGCAATGACTCGTCCTATTGTGTTTTTAATATTCTTGCTCGTAGTTTCTAGGCTAGACATGTCTCATCAGTCAAATCTGGCTCAGTACCCTGTTTGTGAGCATGTGTTTGAGTATTTCCCTGACTGCTTGGCCTTCCTCGTTGGGTTCTACTACGTACCAACGAAGATATGTTGTCGACACATGGAGAAGCTAAATAAATTAGCAAAGCACGGGCTTGGGCCTCAGACAATCTGCTTTTGCATTCAGGCTAGTGTAAAGGGAACACAACCTCGCTTGCTTGCCTCACGTATCAATTCTCTTCCTATCATGTGCCACACCCATCTCAGCTTCCCCATTTCTGATAGCATGGACTGCAACAAGTAAATTTATCTCTCTCTCTCTCTCTCTCTCTCTCTCTCTCAAGCACTCACACAAATACAAATAGGTGGAGAAAAAAACGGATAAAATGAACTGAGGCCGCCTAAACTTTAATGTAATTGTGACTTTAAGTTAAGTCCCCCTTGACTTTTTATTTTTCACAAATTTAGTACATACTGAAACTGTAGTAGAATAGTAGATGGACCCCTTCTGTCCATTTCTGTCTATTTTAACATTTTTTGCACTGAATCATCTAATGTGCAGCAAATGGACCCCTTCCATCGTTTGGGCTTTTAATAATTTGAAAGGAAAAAAAAGAAAAAAGAAAAAAAAAGAACGAGGTGAAATAGATAGAGAGTGGAGAGAAGGGATAAATTTACTACAGTATCAAAGTTTATGAACTAAATTGGGGAAAAAAGAAAAGCTAAAGGAGTCTTACTACAAAATCATAAAAGTTCAATGATTTTTAGCGTATTTTACCCAAAAATGAATAATAAAAAGCTAAAATAGTAAAGACAAAGAGAGAAGGTGATCCCAATTGACTAATTGTTCTTCTTGCTTTGGTGCAGGGTTCATAAAAGGTTGGACTATAAGGAAGTTGTTCTTAATTGAGTGACTTTAGTGGAGTATTATACGTACAACAACAGTTAATAAAGCCTTAATCCCAATAATTTGGGGTTGGCCATAAATCATAGTGGATTATTATGGAAAATTATTAGGTACTCCCGGAGTACCATAAATGCGTGCTCCCTCCTCTCACATAAATGGTGGGTCTCACCATGAATTTAATTAGTAGGACCCACCATTCATGTGAGAGGAGGGAGCACGCATTTATGGTACTCCGGGAGTACACAATAATTTCTCGATTATTATATGTATTGTTTCATTAAAAAATACTTCATAAATATTAGTAAACTGATTACAAATAATTACAATAAGGATACTTTTCGATAAGTACAAAAATAAACAATATATGAAATTGTTTTTTCTTAGTGGTTCTTCATATATTATGTGCTTATTCACTCTATTAAGTTTTTTACAAGCCAAAAATGCCTTGTCGCTTAGTTATCATTTTTTTAATATTCACTTAAGTAATTGTTAGTGATAGTAGCATTTTCAGAACAAAGAGCAAGGATAAGAAGCTTAAGGATGATAATGGTTGATTTCAGAACAGAGGGCTCAAGGTTGAAGAAAGACTGAATTGAATTTGGGAGTTACAGTTGGTTTTCAAATATGGGGGAAACGCACCGTTTCACTAAAGGTTGTTTAATAAAACGCTCCGTTTCGTATGTGCTGTTTACTTAAGTATTGGTTAAGCAGAAACGGTGTCGTATGGTATGCTAGAAATGCCGTTGGTTTTGGTGCAAAGATCAATTAGTTTAGTTTGTTTTTCTTTTCCTATTTTCGCGGATTAGATCCGTATAATGTGGATTTATTTGTTATTCAGTTATAAACAGATTGTACTATATAAATATCTCTGTACGCTTCAGTTTATCATTAAGCAAGAAATGTAGTTTTCTTAATCAAACAGTTTCTCTCTCTTTCTTTCATTTTCTTTCTCTTTCTCTCAATCTTTCTTCCTTCACAAACAGTTCTAATCTTTGATTTGTTCTTGCTTCAACCCTAAGATTGTTTTTCACTGTTCTATAAGAAATTCTTCCGTAATTAATTTGCAAAGAAGAAAAGAAGAAGAATAAAAGACAAAAATCTTAGATACTTGTGCCAATCATTTCATATACCATTAGAAAAGCCACTCGTGAACATATACGCTGGGATAAAGTCACTCATTTTGAGCGGTATTTTCTTGAAGGAGGCCATCTCTAATCTGTGAAACTATCTCTAATGGTCCATGTGTGATGAAAATAGTTTCTCTCTCTTTCTTTCATTTTCTTTCTCTTTCTCTCAATCTTTCTTCCTTCACAAACAGTTCTAATCTTTGATTTGTTCTTGCTTCAACCCTAAGATTGTTTTTCACTGTTCTATAAGAAATTCTTCAGTAATTAATTCGTAAAGAAGAAAAGAAGAAGAATAAAAGACAAAAATCTTAGATACTTGTGCCAATCATTTCATATACCATTAGAAAAGCCACTCGTGAACATATACGCTGGGATAAAGTCACTCATTCTGAGCGGTATTTTCTTGAAGGAGGCCATCTCTAATCTATGAAACTATCTCTAATGGTCCGTGTGTGATGAAAATAGAGTTGGACACTGACAATGCGCCAATTTCTTTCATTGCGTCGAAATATTGAGTCACCAGAACCATGTCCATTACATTTTTTGACGTAGTTCCAAGTACATTCACAGATAAAGCAAGCACACTGTCCTTCAGCCCAACTACAATGGCCTGAAGCTGGCATGCTTACCAAGCCCAGCCAGGTATTTAGATTTAACTGTTCATCATATGTAAATGGTCAATGACAGGTTAATTAGTATTCAGGGAAAAAGGAGCTAAACTTACTCAGAGAGAGGGAGAGGAGAAACAATGTTCAATTCAAAACGAACACTTACCGGCATTTATCTTGGTCAAAACCCTCTTCACATGTTCATCAGGTTCAGTATCCACGAGAAGCATTTGGACAATCTCAAACCCATAAGCTGACATAGGCTATGCATGTAAAATTTCTAATACTAAACCAGACTGGAAGACAGAGAAATACCTTTCCAAGTTCAAAAACAGAATCCATCTCCAACTTCAGAATACTTGCTTTAATAACTAGAAGAATAGAGACAATTTCCCCAACCTACACAGAAAATTTCAAAACTACTATAAGAAATTTTTTTTTTATCTCTTTTTCTGTCACCAGGGACCATTTGTCCTCATAAGTCATAATATTCACATCCGATGCCTTACCTCCATGGTTCTGTCCACATGAACATTATTGTTAAAATAATCACTTTTCCAAGTCCAAGAAAGCATATCATGTACATGGTAAATCATGATGCATTAAGCATATCATAAAGAATTTTAAAAACATTAATAAACGATTATCCTATATAGCTACTTCACTAAGAATAGACATTTCAATTGTTTTTGCATAAACTTTAAAAAAATCAAAGTCAGGCTAGAAAAGAAGTCCACAATTCTCAGCCTAAACTTCAAAAATCCATATCAAGTTAGAAAAGCCCAGACTTCTCAGAATTTATTTATTTTCCTAACAAATTATACGGACCTATGGGACATTATTTAATAGTAAAGGACATGACTCTTTTAATTTCATTATTAAGACTAACATGGTGACTTTCAACTTCAAGGTCCAGTTACACATCCATACCATCAAAGACATAGGATTGGATCTGTGCTTTGGTGTCGCTGAGTTTGTAGAAAGCATTCGCAGCTTTGTCTGACAAGGCCCTGTATTTAATGGAAGTAACAACAGTAACAAACACATTATCCTTAAAAAAAAAACAAATATATATATATATATATTTATTTATTTATTTATATATTGTGCTTTACTACTTTTAACTCAAAAAAAAAAAAAAAAAAATTTCCAGATCAATTCTGCTGTCACTCATGATTTGACAACAATTAAGCAAAACACATCTCCAGACAAAATTTCTTGCAAATATGTATGATGCTAATTCTTTCCAAGTAATGACATTTATACTGAGACAAATTGATTGTTTTACTCTCTCTGATTGCTATAAAACAGAAAAATTATTGTAAATTTAAAATATTACTTTGTCTTCCCATATAATTTCCAAAGTATATGATTCTTTTTTTCACACTATTACATATTCGAAAAAAAAATAAATCCCACTAGGACTCAATGATACAAGCATGTTCCAGCTAAATTCCTAAGATGAAAAAGAAATGAGAAATTAAGGCAAAAAAAGAAAAAAAGAAAAAAAGCAACAAACCTTTGGTCCTTGTTTCACATCAAACAGTTGCATCCGGGCTTAAGCACATCATCAAACTTCCCAAGAGCTCTTCTTTATTGTCAGTTTAACAGAGTTTGGAATAAGAAAAGTATTTTTTTTTCTTTTTCTTTTTTGTTGTTGAAATTTTAAACCTAAAAAACCCTTATAAAAAGTGCTTGAAACAACTAGTTGACTAATCCGAGGAGGCTTACAATTTGTGGAAACTAGAAACCAAAGCAGCAAAACTCACTAGGAACACGTTATCAATTCATTAATTTTCTAAGCTTTCCCCGCAGCTAATATGTACTTTAGAATCTTATTGATAGACGCCTCTCAAATATATAAAAACTAGTTGCTAACCCGTACGATGCACGGAATAGTTAAATAAAAGGACAATTAACCAACATCACGTTAAGGTAAAAGAATTAGTGAGAGACTGATTTGCTCACCAAGAATTTAAAAGAAAAAAAGATTGATATAATAAAATCTAAGAAATTTAGAAATAGAAAATTGGGTTAATAATATGCATATTATAGACATTTTGCTAATTAGCGTTTAAATAAAATACAATGGGAATAAATATTTAATTTCTATGCTTTTCTATAGTTTAGAAGTGTTGTTTAAAGTAGAATGTTATTGGGTTGTAAGAAAGATTTTTATAAAATGTTAATACCATATATATATGCTTATATTGTCAATATCTCACTGCAGGTGCATATTTACTGAAACCTACAAAGTAATTTACAATTCTTAAATTAATAAAGCAAAATTCCCAAAAGTTATATATATACACACACACACTCAAAACTGATATAAACTACAAAGATAAAAACAGATCTTATTTAGTCGTATTAATAACAACATAAACAATTCAAAACATGGAACATTATCAAATTTATAACACATAATTCCATTATCTTTTACGTTGAATCCAAATAAATAATTAATTGAAATTAATCCAAACAAATAATTAATCAACCAAAAATCAAAACTTTAATTAAGAAAACAAAAAATCACATGAACCCAAAATAAAAATTCTCAATAAAGAAAAAACATATAAGGTAAAGAATTAAGATCAATCTACTAAGACGCAAATACCAAAAACTCCAAAACTTAAATCTTCCAAATTTTATAGAATCCCCAAATTCTACTTCAAAACTAAACAAAACCTTTCAAATTCAAAAAATTCATATATAATATACCAAATAAAAATTTACCACACATTGGGTTGGAAGACATAGGTTGCAACTTTGATTTTTCTCCAAAAAATAGAGATACTTCATCTGCCGTATATAATATAAAATAATTATTAGAAATTTCAACCCAAAAACCAAACCCACAAAAACACTATAAAAATATAGAGATTAACCCAAACACTTAGAAGAAAATAAATTCTAAACATAACAAAACAATAAGATAGAATGAAAATTTTAGGCACATATGAAAGCAAATAAAAAAGACAAAACCTACGTTTTTTTTTTTTTTAGTTGAGTCTCTCTCCTTCTTATTTTTTTAATTTTAAAGTGAAGTTAAGTTTAGGGTTTTGAAATGGTAATTGCTAAGATTTTAAGGAGAGAAGAGAGAGTCCTACCAGGAGTCTAAATAATATAAACAATTCAAAACATGGAACATTATCAAATTTATAACACCTAATTCCATTATCTTTTACGTTGAATCCAAACAAATAATTAATTGAAATTAATCCAAACAAATAATTAATCAACCAAAAATCAAAGCTTTAATAAAAAAACAAAAAATCACATGAATCCAAATAAAAATTCTCAATAAAGTAAGAACATATAAAAATTTACCGCACCTTTGGCTGGAACTTTGGCTGGAAGACATAAGTTGCAGTTTTGATTTTTCTCCAAAAAATAGAGATGTTTCATCTGCCATATACAACATAAAATAATTATTAGAATTTCAACTCAAAAACTAAACCCATAAAAACACTATCAAAATATAGAGATTAACCCAAATACTTAGAAGAAAATCAATTTTAAACATAATAAAACAATAAAATAGAATAAAAATTTCAGGCACATATGAAAGCAAATAAAAAAGATAAAACCTACATTTTTTTTTTTACGTGAATCTCTCTCCTTCATTTTTTCTTAATTTTAAAGTGAAGTTAAGTTTAGGGTTTTGAGATGGTAGTTGCTAGGGTTTTAAGGAGAGAAGAGAGAGTCCTACTAGAAGTCTCTCTCTTTTTTTCTTAATCCTTAAGTTTTTTTTTTTTTTTTTTTTTTTTTTTTGGTGAGTCCTTTAAAAAAAAAAAAAATTCAAACCTAAAGTGAGTCATTTTTTTTTTTAAAATTCTAACGTGAGGTATCTTAAAAAATTATAATTAATTTTTAATCTTCAATTTTATATTATATATAGATAATAATAATGATGTGATAGACCAACAAAATATATCTAACAGAGTTTTACTTACACTAAACTATCGTAACACTAATAAATATAAGAAGATATAAAACCTAGAATAAAAAGAATCTAAAATAAAAAGAAACTATTTGGTATTTTTGTGATAAGTTGATGTAGGATATTGTTATTTTGGTATTTTTATGCAAAAAACGTTATTTTAGGTCTAGGTGATTTATTTCCTTGTTTTTAGGTTCTTTTAATGTTTTTTTAGGTCAAATTTGGTTCCTATTATGGTTAGGTATTAATTAGGACTTATTTTAGAATATATTTTCTTGTCCATCAAGTTTTATGGAGCCCTTAAATAGGCCTCCAAGTTTGTATACGTTTTTAAATATTATTGATATAAGAATCTAAAATAAAAAGAAAAAGAAAATAGTAATGATGTGGAAAATTGTGAAAGTTTCAGAGGCTTCGGTTATATATATATATATATATAGATGAAAAGAGGTATGGGCTTTTTTAAAGTCTACTTCTTATATTTTACCCAAGTTTCATTCAAGAATAATTATACACAAACAATCATCAAATCCTAAACCATAAAATGTTTACAAATAGTGAAATGAAATTGTAGAAAAGCCATCTTCTTTAACAGCTCAAATGGTTCTTCATCATATTTCCCAAATTATCTTGTTGTTTTTCAAATAAACTAAAACTTGAGAAAATACAAAATAGGACATATTATAATATGATTTTCCCTCAAATCAAGTCAACAACAAACACCATTCATTAAATGCATTTAGTATTGTAAATAAAATGATAAAAAAATATACTTGTATCAAGGAATATATATAAATTAGTCAATAATAGGACAACGTGATTACAGGCCTCTAGTAGGAGATCTATAACATGCTTGATTCGGACTCCTCCTCTGGAGTAGTTGTCATATTTCAACTTTTCAATCATGAAAAGCAAGACTTGAAAATACATTTGTATAGATAATTTTGTTTTTATGATTCTTCATTGATTTCATTTTTTTAGCTATAAGCATCGATCTAAATTAAAATAGATGAACATGTAAAGTCAAAATTATATATAAAGTTAAAACTGTTTAAAGTGAATATGTATAGATAATATTTTTGTTTAATTTCTCATTATTTTAATATTTAGTTATAGTATTAAAATTAGAGTACATGAATATGTGAAGTTAAAACCTCCTAACATGAATTTGTAAAGCCAATATATTTATATACTTAATATTGTCAAAATTTTATAGATTAAAAATAAATAAAAAATAATTATGATATAGCTAATGATGTGGTAGTGAGATGATTTAACAAGAACTAGTGTAGTAACCATAAATACTATGTTTCAGCTTTTAGATATATATAAATATAGATTGTTGTTATTCAAAAGTACCGAAGCATCACAGCCATAATCAAGAAAATCCCACAAAACATTAAGGCCAACAAATTAATACCTAAAATAAATGGCAAGAAATTGCAATAGAGTGGGTAAATTTCTTCTCGCACTGGAGCATAAAGCAGGGTCATTAAATGAAGTCTAACCTAAATAAAGCATTAAAATGTGGTGGTTATATAGTATTGGCCTATGTACTCTCCTGTATGGTTATACATTAATCATATGAGCTTTTTTTTAAAGGAAGCATAGAACCTTATGCACCCAATAACACTAGCATAAGCCTCACAACAACACAAGCACAACCATTCCTAACTGGCATAAAGGAAATTAAAAAAGAAAAATCATCTTAACAATATAAAGACCGTTTTAAGGAACCAAAAAACAATTATGAAATTTATTAATATATAAGAATATACCTAGAATTAGAATTTGCATCCACCAAATTCTTCTTCATTGAGTTCGTCCACGAGCATTCTTGATAATACTCATTACCCATATATTTCAATTGACCTTTGTCCACATTCGCTTTCATCATGGCTTTTAAATATTTGAAAAAGTTAGTTGGCAAAATCCCATGGAACTCACTGTGAGGGAGGTCTATGATTCGCATGAATTTGGTCTTGGGATTTCCTATGGCACCATGAAAGCTGTTTGACCGCAAGATAAGAACTCGCAACTCTGGAAGAGTCCCCAGCCAACTAGGGAAGGTGATATTAATCATGTTGTTACCAAAATCTAGAACTTCCAACTTTCTACAATGGACCAATGATTGTGGCAATGATCCTTCCAATTGGTTGCCATTGAACTTACGACTTTTCAAGTAACACCCCTTCGTAAATGTTTTAGGGATAGTGCCATGAAGATTGTTGCTTTGCAAATCCAAATCTATGAGATGGCCATTTAAGTTTCCCAAACAAAGAGGAATCATGTTATTCAAGTGATTAAATGACAAATCAAGATATTGGAGGGAACTGAGATTGCAAATCAAGGAAGGGATCTCTCCAGTTAAATTATTCCTTGAGATTGAAAAGAAAGAAGTATACAATAAAGGTATTGGAAGTGATCCTTGAAGCATGTTAGAATGAAGATCAAGAATTTCCATGTAATTCCATGGAAGGTGTTCTATACTTAAATATGTTTTTAGTTTAGTAATTCTGTCAATATTGTCCAAATTTGCTATTAGCTTAGTATTGTCCAATGTGGAATAGATGGAAGGAATACAATGAAAACAAATGAAAGTTAAGGGACTGAAATGAAAAAGAGTAAAACCTAAAGATTGAATTAAAAACAAGTAAAAGTTAGAGGTGTAATTTGTAATTTAGCATTCCTTTAATAAGTATTAGTAAATAAAAAGTCAATTAGAGAACTTTTAGAGTAGAATATACCTATTAATTAAAATTTGTTCAAGGAAATTTAATCAAACCTAAATTAAAATTTATTTACTGTTAGGTTACTTTATTTGAAAAGATATTGTATTCTAATTAGATATAACTATCAATGGAGACATAGGATTCCAATATTCCCTCATCTGTTATAACTATTAAATAAAACAAAAAAAAAAAAAAACAAAAACAAAACAAAACAAAACAAAACAAACTTCAAAATGGGTGGTACTATTAGAAGACTTTAATCCTAATATTGTTGCAATGAGTCTTTGGTTGTCATTCATAAAATAAATTTAAACTTTAAAAGTAATGGCCACATGGTCCCCCTATCGGCTAGCGTGACTTTTGAACTATATAATTGTTTGATGATATACAACTACTCTTTTTAAGTCATTGATTCTCTAAATTTAGTCTTACTTGAAAACCCGTATTATGGGAGAATATACTTCAAAATTTGAGCCAAAATTTTTGTAGAGTTGACACCTCTTGGAGTCTCCATGATTCAAATCCTCCCTTATTTGTTATAACTATCAAATTATCCAAAAGACTTCAAAGCATGTGGTTCTGTTAAAAGACTTTAATCCTAATTACATTAAATGAGTCTTTGGTTAGTGTTCAGAAATTCAATTTAGACTTGGAAAGTAATGGCATCATGGTCCAGCTATTAACTAGCATGACTTTTGGACTATATAACTGTTTGCTAAAGATTCATGCTAGATTGAACTAGGAGAAATCGTGTTAATTATCCTAGTAAGTTTTAAATTAGTATTTTAATAAGATATCTATGGTGGGCTAGACACAATACTCTCTTTGAAAAGAGGAAACTAAGACTAATCTTATCCTTCTTTCACTACAAAAAAAACTGTCTTTCCAGCATATCCAAAACCGCCGCTATAAGAGACTAATCTCTCTCTCTCTCTCTCTCTCTCTCTCTCTCTCTCTCTCTATATATATATATATATATATATATATTAGAGCCTATAAGATTACTGTTGAAACTTATTGTTGAATATAGCTTGTAACTGAAATTTATAATACCAACAATGACATTGTCATAACATGAAATGATATGTTGTCATTGTCAAAGATGACAAACAAGTTGAAGAGGACAAGTCCAAACTTCGTTGCTATCACCCATCTTGTTAGGACATATGTGATTCACTTGTTAGAACATATGTCACTACTTTATGTAATTGGCTAATCCTTTGACAAAACGCACTTTACTTGTAATTGGGTAGATCTAGGATGTGTTTAATACTTCAAGAAACTTTGTTTCAAGATCAAGTGTTGAAGCCATGCAAGTCTGTCTAAGAAACAAGCTGAAGAAGTGTCTGTTATTAAAGCTCGACAACTAGCATCTATCAAGCTTAAGAAGCTGTTCCAACCCAATGGCTCGATAGCAGGCTATCTGTCGAGGTTTATGAAAAACAGAATTTCATATATGTTTTGACTTTAATCTGTCATTATGTGTTTGAGCTTTCTTTTCTCACAACCCTAGACATAAGGATTATTTTAAGGGCTGTCAAAGAGGACACAAGTTGCACAAGTGTTAAGCAAAGTTTGTTCAAGCAAATTGTGACCAGAGACAGAGTTTCGCCCTAGTTCATCTCTTCTAAAGAAGTTGCTGTGTTTGTACACCGTAGGGTTTTGTGACCAAGCATCTTCTTGATCTTTATCGTCAGGATGAACTGAAGAACTTTGCAACCAACAACCTTCTCTAGTTGGTGATTGAAGTCGCGTACTGGGATTTGCGCAACTGGTTAGTCACGTACTAAGAGTCGTGCATCAAAATGAGAAATTGTCACTACAGAACAAGTCCAATTGGGTATTGGGGTATGGGTTCAATTATAGGTTGGTATAATGTACTGGGATTCCTTTACTTGTAATTGTTTGTTGTGATAATAGTAGAATTTCAGGAGTGGTGACCTTAAAATCACTCGATGGAGGTTTTGGCTGTGTAGGTTTTCCTCATTCGTAAACAAATTACCGTGTCAATTTATTTTCCGTTGCATACTTAGTTTAATTATTGATTTGTTTGTACTACCACGCGTTTGCATGTTAATTTGATTAATTAATTAAACTTGGCTAATTAATTAATTAATTCATCACAAGGGATCAATACGTTATTGGCCTATCACATCTTTCTCCATCATGCCAGTTCTGAAGAGTGGACGTCTTGGATTCTGAATGTTGGAGTTGATTCTACAGGTGTCATCTTTAGTAGAGGCCTGGTTGCATGCGTAGAGTACCTTGGATATGGATCTGATAGAGGCATGGATTTTGAACAGTAAAAGATAAAGGATTACGCCTGAAGACGTTTCTAGGACCTTTTTTTTTTTTTTTTTTTTGCTAAAGATGTCTAGTCCCATCCATCCCTTCCTTGGAACCATTCTTCATCAACATCATCGTCCGGATCATGGTTATGATAGTGGGAGTCATCATATCCCATTAGGGGATTGGGCATTTCCCAATGACCTTTATGTGTCCATTGTTGTCTGCAAACATCTGGATTAGTTGGTATTTTCTCAGGGAAGAATCCTTTATTAAGAGATTCTGCCATTGTAAGAGCATGGAAACAGGATACCCAATGAACATCCGAATGAGTATGGAGAGTGCCATCTGGATTAGTAACCCAATGCATTTTTGTAGGGTGGAAAATTCCATCTGCCCGGATGTCATTTTTGGAATTGAGCTTGGCAACTAAGCACCCTGAAGTAACTTTATGACCAAATCTTAGGTGTTCTGTTTTTGGATATTTTACCCATTCACCATTATGAGCATCATTTTTCAAAATTTCAAACCATAATTTGTGAAAATATTTGTTTCCATGAGGGAAAATATATCTGTAAAACTCTGGTTCAAAATGGAGACATAGATAATATTCGTTGAGTAAATACCACATGTAGAGGTAATGTGCAACATTCCAATTGATTATCCAAAAGGCAAAAGGGGTCTTCCATGGTTGGTTTATGTCAGGGAAAACAGCAAGAAAATGACACTGGTGCTTTTTGAGGTATTCATGAAGAGCTCTAATGATTCTTTTGGATCTGGCTTCAAGGGTCAAGGTTTTTATTTGGTCTTTTATTTCTGGGGGGAGGGTTTCTATCATGGTAAGGATATCATCAGGGTCTTTCAGGGGAGGGTTTGAGGATGAAGATGAGGATGGATCAGTAATAGGGTATACACACAAGGGTGGAGGAATAATAGTGGTATTAAGGGCTGGAGGTTTTCTAGACAAGTAGTCAGTAATAAGATTATCTTTGCCTTTAATGTGTTTTACCTGGAAAGACCATTGTGAAAACCAGTTTGACCATCTGAGTAACTAAGGGTGTGGGAGCATTTTTCTTTTGAGCTGGAGCATTTTGGGAAAGAAAGACATATCCATTTCTACTAAAAAAGTATGCCCAAGGAGGTGGAACTGGAATTTTTCAATCCCATGTTTGACTGCTAGAATTTCTTTGAAAGTGGAATGGTAATGGAGTTCTGAAGGCTTGAATGTACCACTTTTATATCCACAAATGCTTCTTTTGCCATTAACCTCTTCAAAGAGAGCTGCTACCCAATATTCATCACTTGCATCTGTCTGTAGTATCATTTTCCCTGAAGTATCATTTTCCCTGATCCTGGAATTTGCAAAGGAGGAAGCTTTTCTGCTAATTTTTTCAACTGTTGCACTACTTCTGTATGAACAAAATTCCATTCTGGAGGTGATTTCTTTAGTAATTGAGCAAGACAATTCCTGTATTTGGATATTTTTGGGATGAAATCTGCCATGTAATTAACAATTCCAAGGAACTATTGTATTTGCTTGGCATTTGTAAGCTTGTCAGGAAATTCACGAAGGGAGACAGCTATGTGAGGCTGTAAAGTATACTTTCCATCTGAAATGTTAACCCCCAAGAAGTCTATAGAAGACTGCCTTATGACCATTTTTTTTTTCTGTAAGCATTATCGATTGAGATTTTACCAAATTATAAAATTCAGTAAGTAACTTTTTATGGGACTCTTCATCTTTTGAGAACAAGAGAATATCATCCACATAAATCAATGCATTAGTCAAGAGAGGCTGAAACAATGTTACCATCGCTTTCTGGAATTGGGATGGAGCATTCTTAAGGCCAAAAGGCATGACAGTCCATTGATAATGGTGGTCTGGGATGCAGAATGTCGTCTTGTATCTTTCTTCTTGGTGGATTCCTAATTGCCAAATTCCTGCTTTAAGATCAAACTTTGAGAAAACTCTGGCATTTGAAAGATGTTGGAAAAGAGCACTCTTATTTGGCAAAGGAAATTTGTCATCTGCAAGGAAATGATTGAGATCCTGGTAATTGATTACCAATCTGAGTTTTCCTCGTACTTGCTCAGCATGCTTATTAACATAAAAGGCTTCACATGCCCATGGAGATGTTGTAGGTTCAATGAGGCCTTTGGAAAATAGGGTAGATAGTTCTTGTTTGGCTAAGGTTAGGTGTTCCGGGTTCATCCCTCTGTGGTTTGCTTTGGTGGGGTTAACGTCTTCATTCTCTTTGAAGGGTAAATGGATGAAGAAGTTTGGGTTTTTCCACAAAGGATTGGGTTTCTTAATGAGGAATTCAGAGTGACTATTTGCACAACAGTCATTGATAATTTGGAACCTTAAAGGGTCAAAGGGATCGACAGTGAATAAATGAGGAACTTGGGTCTAGGTGAGAAGGTGCTGTTTATGCATGAGTCCTTTTGAAGACCATCTAAGGCTAGGTATTTGATGAAGGAGATCAAATCCTATAAGAAGGTCTCTGCCTGTAAGAGGGGATCTGAGGACTTGGTGTTTGATAGTGAGTGTTGGAAAGATTCTGATGAGAATAGGCTTACTTTTCAAGGTGATCAAAAATGTTTCTCCATTTGCTGCTCTGAACATCTGATGATGGGGTAGCCAACATTCTTTGGGTAATATTTTGGGATGAAGAATTGTTGCTGCTGCTCCTGTGTCAAACAAGGCTATTACTGGAATAGGTCTGGCATACGTATCAAGGAGGATATTTACTTGGGCTATAGGTGTGGGATTGGTTAGGGGGACTTTGATGGGCTGGGATGTATAGATGGTTTGGATTTCTAGGTCTGAATCTTCTTCACTATCTAGATTTGAATCTTCTTCAGATGTAGAATAGGCCAGGACTGCTAAAGGTTGAAGAGAATAGTCGTCATCCAGCGAAAAGAGTGATTCTACGACTGAGAAAGGAGTATCCTCTGTATGAATCTGTGCTTGCTCTAGAAGTTTTGCTGCCTTTTCTTTCCTTGGACAGTTTTTTGCAAAGTGGCCAGGTCTTCTGTAGTGATACACTAACACAAGCTCCAAGGGCATATAAAGTGTCGGTGGGAGGGTTCTCTAGGCAATGTGGGACAATCCCACCCTAGAGTACAAATCCTTGAAGGCTTGACTCCCCAAAGAGGACAAAGCCTTCTAAGGTGAGGTATAGGGTGTCAAGCCAACATTGGCCAAGAGCCTGAGGTGAAAATCCCAACCACCCACATTAATGTGTTGTAGTGGTACACTAGTGTTAGCTCCAGAAGCATATAAGGCACTAGTGGGAGGGAACTCTATCCGATGTGGGACTAAAGCCAAAGGCTTTAGATACCAGTTCAAGGGGTCGAGACTATGAAACCCTCCTTGGACTCCCCACGGTGCGAGAACAAATTCGTAAGGGCCTAGCTCCCCAAAGTGAACAATATCCTTTGTGTGGAGTCAAGTACCCAAAAGTTTATAACCGAGTTTGACAAATCACTAAAAATAATTAACATGATTATATATTTTAAAAATATAACCGTTAAATTGCATTTTTTTTTTTGTTAATATTCTTCACACACTTGTCAAATTTTATGCTAATAGGATGTTATTTATTATTATTTGTTCCTTACAAGTAATTGCATGCATAACTTTAAACTTAAAAAAAAAAAAAAAATAAATAAAATAAAATAAAAAAACCTGAAATTAAATATTTGATTGATATCATAGTTACAATTTTTGATATTCTAGAAATTTTGTAAGAATGAAGAATATAAAAAGAAAATGTGATCCAATGATAGATTTATCAAAATTCATATACAATACAAATATATTATTGAGTGGAATTGTAGCCTTAGGGTCCGTTTGGTTAGAGGGGTGGAAAAGTGAAAAAATAGAAAATAGTAGGAGGACGGAAAATTGGAAAGATACAAAAGATTTTAATTTCTCTCCTTTTTGTTTGGTTGGGAGTGGAAAAGTGAAGGGATGGAAAAATTGAGTTCGTATAAATTTACTCATATACCCTTGTTAAAAAAATAATGACCAATTAAAACAAAAAAAAGTGACCAAAAAAAAAATAATCACCCAATTTAAAAAAATAAAAATAAAAATCATGTCCCAAAAAAAGTCATGTCTAGTTTTAAAAAAAAAAAAAAAGAAAAAAAAAAGGAAGAAGAAAAACAAAACAACTATCACACCCACAACTCAGGAAATATATATATATATATATATATATATTGTAGGGACTGGGTTTGAATACTTTTTCTATTGGATGAGTGGACTCAGGCCCAACTAGCCTAATACAATAAATTTACAGAGAATGGGTTTAAGAACTAGGCCTTAGTAAGGATTGCAACAACTAGACATGGTTACAAATGGATTGAACAATAAGGACGTGGTCTAGGGTGTGAGATTCTGTCCTTGGACCTTATCCAGTAGGTTTGTTATTCTTATTACTTCTTCAGTGCTTGGTTACAAAGGTTTCAAAGGTGATACAAGTTGCTACAGTGTTCTCCGTTTCTCCTTTGATCTCTCTTTTCTGGAGGATTTCTTACATTATATATACCCTCTTTCAGTTGATCTTGACCCTCCATTTGTCGATCGTGCAGGTCACTACTTGAGTACTTGTCCCATTAGCCACCTTTCCAAACCTTCTGTGGATTGCAGCAACCAAGGTAGCACTATTCATGGGTCATTTCCTCATTAATGTGGTCAGAATGTTAGCCGTGGGTATTTAATGCGAATGTGACAGTTTCTCCTTGAATTACTCCTTCACCATGCTCTCCCATGGCTGACCCGTTGTACTTGTATTTTTCTTGGGATGCTATGGGAGGTTGCCTTTGGTGGCATGCTGCTCTTCCCTTTTATGATCTCGGCTGGCCGATGACAGGATCGTCATCGGCAATGTTTCTTGGCAATTTGGGCTTTCTTTGTTCATCCTCGGATGTTTCTTCCTCCTCGGCTTGGGCCTTGGGTTTAGTATGAAATGGGCCAAGATTGCCAAATTCCTTGGCCCCACAATAACCCCTCAAAATTCTGCTGTTCGAATCCTCGGACGGAGAGGAGGATTTTGCTATCCTCGGGCCTTCATAATGGCTTGTCAAGCTTTATTCTCTGTCAGTGCCAGGGTCTTTTCATCTGTCTAAGGCACGTTCTTGGCACTTCGGTATATGGAACGCGCCCTCATTAAATTCTAGCGGCTCTGTGCTCTTCACGTAAAACGGTGTGATGATAATCTAATGGTGGGGATCTTTTTGACCTTATGGGTGGGAAAATCCACGCGGTTATTTTTAACTGAAGGTATAAATACTCATTTGAACTGATTTGTCCCTTTACTTTTACATTCGAAAGTTCTTGCGCACATACCCTGTGTTCGATCAAATCTTCAGCCAAACTCACGTCTCTTTTCAGCATAAAGAGCTTGTGCGAGGAGCTTTTCCTCATTTCTGTAAGTTCTCCTTTCTCTCTCTAAGCTTATTTCCCCTTTATTCCTCTTTTACTTTCTTCTTTCCTTAAGTCTCTTAGCCGTTTATAAGGATGGGTAGGTTTAAAAAGTTGGTGGAGTCTGAAGAGGCAATGGAGAATTTCATCGCCGATTATAGGATACCTAGTAACGCAAGTGTGAGGTACTGTGAAGAGAGGGAGTGGCATTTTAGGAGGCAAGAGGTTGAAGTAGTGATTCCCATAATCGCCTTCTTAGAATGTGGTATGAGAATCCCTATGAGGCCGGTGATGAAGGACTACCTTAGGCATTTTCGGTTAGCTCCCACCCAGTGTGCCATCAATGTGTTCAGGATCCTTGGTTGTGTGGATGCCATAAACGAGAAAATGGGGTTGAGGTTAACCCATCACGATGTGAACTGGTGTTATAACCTCCAACACCTAAAGGGTAAATCCTATTATATGAAGACGAGGGAGGATAAGGTTCGGCTTATTCAGTTCCTCCCTGAGTCCAGCAAGGGGCTAAATAAGGACTTCCTCATCGTGTCCGGGGAGTGGCATGACGGCCTTCATTGCCCAACAGAGGAGGGGACACTAGATGGGGTACTTAGAGTAAGAGAAGGTTTGATCTTTTGTGTTATCGCAGTTTGTATTGATTGGTTGTTAATAGGAACATGCTTTCTTTTTTGCAGATCCACACGCTTTCAAACGACACTTCCATTTGGTCAACAAGGCAGATTTGGAAACCATCCTTAAGGCGAAGATCTTTGTGAACGAAGCCAACAACTAAGTTAGAGTTACTCACAAGATCCTCGGGTACGATCCGATCCAGAAGTCGTTCTCGGCTCCGAAGTACGTGATCAGAGCCAAAGATCCTCGGATCCACAAAATCATTGTAGCAGTGCACAGATTTTTGCTCCTCGAAGGATCTCTTATCCCAGAGGGCATTTTGTCAGCAGGTCCTTCTTCATCTTCTCAAGTTGTAGAGGCCGAAGGAGGAAGACTAGGAGAAGAAAAGGAAGTTGCTGATTTGGATCCAATCGAGGACAAATTTGGTGCATTCGACCAAGTCAATCTGCCCGAGGATCCTTCTAGTGACTTGGGTGACCCCAATTTAACTAAAGCGGACATCTTATCAGTAGGAACTTATCTTCGGGCCGAGATGGGTTTTAAGTGACAACCCCGAACCAGCTTGTTCGACCTGATTGAGGGCCAGCCGAGGAGGGATGCGCCAGGGAAGTCTCAACCCAAGCTTCCTCCCCCTCCACCCATGTCTCAGCCTGTTCAGACTAGGTCATGTTCCGCCCAGTCCAAGCTTCCACCTCCTCCACCCCAGCCAAGTATGCCACTAAGGCCCAAGCCCACTGATCCTAAACATAAGAAGGACAAGGGCAAACGACCCATGGGAGCAGACAAATCTCGTCCTTCCCAGGAGGAGGACGAAGCTCGGCGGACCTCTAAGCAACAAAAGACTAGGCATCAGGGCTAAGGAAAGGAATCGGCTATTCAGTCTGAGCCCCAGGCATTGCTCCCTGCCCCCATGCTCTATGGGAAGCCTTTGAAGGAAAACGCCTCCCTCAGGGACTTCCGAGGGGGTGAGGGCACCTATGTGGCGGATGTGCTGGAAAGGTCCCTACTACTCCCCACCGATATGGCCGAGTTGAGGAATCTGAGGAGGCAGGAGGTCTTCCTTAACCTCAAGAGATACCTGGGCATGGTAAGACTTCTAACACTTATGACTTCGTTGATTTTTGTTCTTTGGTTTCCAACTTACTGTGTGCTTGTTTCAATTTGGCAGGCTGTCCAGGCCACTTATAGGTTGGAAGAAGTAGCTAGCGACCAGAGCAGGGTCTTGGATATTGAGCGTGACAAGTGCCTAGAAGCTGTTCGGACCTTTAAGATCTCCGAGGCCAATCTCACGAAAGCCAGGGAAGATCTTAAGGAGATGACAAAGGCCAGGGATAGCACCAAAGCAAGCCTAACCGGCGCATAAAAGCAAGCCCAAAACCAGATGAGGTGCCTACTCGAGGCAGAGGATCAGCTGAAGATTGCTAAGGAGCAAATTCTTGATCTAAAGAAGCAGTTGGTCGAGGTGGATGGGGCCAAGAATGTTGCAGAATGGGCCAGAGATAAGGCTTTGAGGGCTAAGGAGGAGGCGGAGTTCACCAAGGCCCAGGCTCAGCTTACTAAGGAGACGGCCGAGGAGGAGGCCTCTGCCTTGGGTGTGGCTGAGACCCAAGCCACTCTCAAGGCTCAAGTGCCTGGGGTATGCGGGCTCTACGTTTCCTAGGTTTGGAATGATACCTTAAAACAAGCCGGAGTTGAGGCTTCAACTGACCTGTGAAAGGTAGAGAATGTATATTACCCCCCTTCCATCCGTAAGGCTGCCCCCTCTAACTTTGAGCCTGAGGTTGCTCTTGAGGAGGCTGAGATTGCTTAACCAAAAGCTACTCTGGTTGCAACTGCCTCTGATGAGCCAGCCAAGGAAGCCAAGCCTCCTGGGGCGAATGAAACAGACAAAGGCCCTAACCAGGAAGCACCTAGGAGGTTTCAAGGTCTTCAGCTAATGCCCAGGCCCCTAATGCCAAGGAGACAGCTATCCTCGCGGCGCCTCTATAGGTTCTTCCCCCAGGAGAAAGCTTCGAGGACCCTGAGGCAGCTCCCAACCAGCCTTCCAAGGGGGGAATGAAGATTAAGCTGAAGAAATAGGTTGTCTCAGACTTATTGTAATGGGACCCCCCCCCTTTTTTTTTTTTTGAAACATTGTAATGAGACCTTCGGATTGAATATATGAAATTCCCTTCTTCTTTTTTTCTTTTCTTTTTTTACGTTATCTATTTATAGTTATTATGATAGGCTCTGCCATTTATATAACTTGTGCTTTGATTATTAGCTAAACAATCTCAATAGTTCAACTTGTTTTCTATTTTTGAAATAGTAGCCAAAAAATGTAAAGTCCATAATGATGACTACCACTTAGACTCTGATTAATAATTGAGCCACCTTATTACTACGACTTGCTTTTGCTGAATAGAATACGAAGGGAATAACTTTATAACATTAATCCTATACCTTATGAATTGGTTATCATAAATGGTAAAAAATGCTAAGCACGCAGCATTCATAAAGATAAGCCTTTAAGTCCTAAGGTTAAATGCCTTAGCACAATGCGTAAAGGAACTCATAGGTATGCTCTAAAAATTTACTAACCTTAAGGGAATTGTTAGCTGCTGATTATGCAGGGGAGTTAAGTTCAATGTACCTTAGAATGCCTTAAGCGATGCTCATGGGCTTGTGTTTGTTCACATCTTTGTTGAAAGTAGTTAGTTTCCCCATAGGTTTGAGTCCGAGGACCATGCAAGACCTTGGTTCTGTCTAGTACTTAGATTTTTCTTGAAGTAACTAGTTTTCCCATAGGTTTGAGTCCGAGGACCATGCATGACCTTGGTTTTGTCTAGTATTTATATTTTTCTTGAGGTAACTAGTTTCCCCATAAGTTTGAGTCTGAAAATCATGCAAGACCTTGGTTCTGTCTAGTACTTAGATTTTTCTTGAAATAACTAGTTTCCCCATAAGTTTGAGTCTGAGGACCATGCAAGACCTTGGTTGTGTCTAGTACTTAGATTTTTCTTGAGGTAACTAGTTTCCCCATAGGTTTGAGTCCGAGGACCATGCAAGACCTTAGTTGTGTCTAGTATTTAGATTTTTCTTGAGGTAACTAGTTTTCCCATAGGTTTGAGTCCGAGGACCATGCAAGACTTTGGTTGTGTCTAGTACTTAGATTTTTCTTGAGGTAACTAGTTTCTCCATAGGTTTGAGTCTGAGGACCATGCAAGACCTCAGTTTTGTCTAGTAATTATATTTTTCTTGAGGTAACTAGTTTCCCCATAGGTTTGGGTCCAAGGACCAAACAAGACCTTGGTTCTTTCTAGTACTTAGATTCTTCTTGAGGTAACTAGTTTCCCCATAGGTTTGAGTCTGAGGACCATGCAAGATCTTGGTTCTGTCTAGTACTTATATTTTTCTTGAAGTAACTAATTTTCCTATAGGTTTGAGTTTGAGGACCATGCAAAACCTTGGTTCTGACTAGTACTTAGATGGTTGCTAGAATACAAGACAGATAATCACAATAGATTTTAAGAATTTGAATTAGAGAAATGCTTTCGTTAATAATAATACATTCTCAAGTTATTTACATTCCATGGACGTGGTACAACTTTTTCATCTAAGTCTTCTAAGTAGTATGCACCTACCCCTACTACTGAAGTAATTCGGTATGGTCTCTCCTAATTGGTTCCCAGCTTTCCCCAGGAGGGGTTTTTGGAAGCACCCACAACTTTCCTCAATACTAAGTCCCCTAGTGCTAGTGGTCTTAACTTCACATTGGCATCATATCCTTGCTTGAGCTTCTGGTGGTAATAGGCTAACTGGATCATTGCCTTTTCCCTTCGTTCATCAATCAGATCTAGGCTCTTCCCTAGTAGTTCATCATTACTGCTTGAAGCGAAGGAGCTCGTCCTTAGTGTTGGGAAGTTTGCTTCTAGGGAGATAACAGCCTCGGCCCCATAAGTCATGGCAAAAGGTGTCTCCCCCGTTAACCGCTGTGGTGTAGTCCAGTAAGTCCATAGGACGTGTGGCAACTCTTCTACCCATCTTCCTTTAGCGTCATCTAGTCTATTCTTAAGCCCATTGACTACAACCTTGTTGACAGCCTCGGCCTGTCATTTCCTTGAGGATAAGCTAGAGTTGAGTACCTATTTGTGATCCTTAGCTTGCAACAGTATCTTCTGAAGGTTTTGCTGTCGAATTGGAGTCCATTTTCTGAAATGAAGGTATGAGGGACCCTGAACTGTGTAACAATGTTTCTTCAAACAAATTTCTTAGCATCCACATCTCTGATGTTGGCTAATGGCTCTGCTTCGGCCTATTTGGTGAAATAATCTATGCCGACCAACAGATATCTCTTGTTTCCTGGCGCCTTGGGGAAAGGGCCTACAATATCTAGGCCCCACTAGGCAGATGGCCATGGACTAGACAAAGGGTTAAGGACCTCTCCTGGTTGATGAATATTTGGGGCGAATCTTTGGTACTGGTCACATTTCCTAACATATTCTAGGGCCTCCTTCTACATCCTTAGCCACCAATATCCTTGGGTAATGGCTCGGTGCGATAGATATCTTCCTCCTGTGCGACTCCCACAGATCCCTTTGTGTAGCTCTTCAAGCAGAAATTCTGATGCTTTAAGGTGAATACACAGCAAATATGGCCCAGGATAGGAGCGTTTATACAAGTTGTGGTCCTCGGACAACCAGAACAGAGGAGCGTTTCTTCGTATCTTCTCAGCCTTTGACTTTTCCTTGGGCAGAATATCATCTTTGAGAAATCTCACTATAGGGTCCATTCAGCTAGGACTTACCCTAACTTGATGGATATGAACCATGTCTTTTGCGCCCTTATTGGCTCTTTCCAGATGTTCGATAAGAATAATTCGAGGCAGCCCCCCTACCGAGGAGGTAGCAAGTGTGGCCAATGAATCTGTATGGGTGTTTCCACTTCTAGAGATGTGTAACAAGCTGAAAAGATCGAAGTCTGACTGCAAGCGTTTGACCTGGCTTAAGTACTCTTACATCCTCGCATCTCTGGCTTCCAACTCTCCCTTTACCTGGCCTACTACCAATCTCAAGTCCGAGAACATCTCTGCGGCTTTTCCTCCCATTTTCTACACCATGGTCATTCCTTGTAATAAGGCCTCATACTCGACTTCATTATTTGTAGCCGAGAACCCAAGTCTTAGGGATTTCTCTATGGTAGCCTTCTCAGGTGATATCAGGACTAGCCCCACTTCGGACCCCCTTTGATTTGCTGCGCTATCAACATACACCTTCCAACATGGGGGTCTTGACATAGAGATTACCCTGACTGATTTTCCATTCATGTTTCGCTTCTCTACTACCATTTCTATTGATGGTTCAGCGAATCCGGCCACCAAGTCAGCTAGGACCTGGCCTTTTATAGAGGTCCGAGGCATGTACTTGATGTCAAAGGCACCCAGATTTGTGTTCCATATGGCGATCCTTCCAGTGTAATCAGCAGTCCGAAGCACAGATTTCAAGGGTAGTTGGGTTAGAATAACCACCATATGGGCTTGGAAATAATGGGGAAGCTTTCGCGTAGTATAGACCACAGCTAGTATGGCTTTCTCCAAGGGTGAGTATCTGGCCTCAGCTTCATGTAATGACTTGCTCACGTAATAAATTGGTTTTTTAAGGCCATTTTCATCCTGTATTAGCACCAAGCTCACAGCATGAGAGGCCACAGCAATATATGCGTATAAGGCTTCATCGAACTCAGGGCTGGACATGATAGGTGGCTGGGATAAGTACTCCTTGAGTTGCTGGAAGGCCACAATACAGTCCTCAGACCACTCAAATCCTTTCCACTTGTTGATCAAGAGATAAAATGGTCTGCATCTATTTGCCGACCTGGAAATGAATCGATTTAAGGCCGCGATCATTCTAGCAAGCTTTTAGACCTTCTTGGTGTTCTACGGTGGTTTTAAATCATTAATAGCCTTGATCTGGTTAGGATCAACCTCAATTCTCCTGTGAGTAATGATGTAGCCTAAAAACTTCCCTAATCCCACTCCAAATGAGCATTTGGAAGCATTTAGGCGCAGCTTGTGCTTCCTCAAGACATCAAAGGTGCAGCCGAGGTCCCCTACATGCTCAGACACCACTTTACTCTTCATCACCATGTCATCAACATAAATTTCAATGCTCTTGCCTAGCTGCGGTTCGAACATTCTCGTCAGTATCCTTTGATAAGTGGACCATGCATTCTTCAGACCAAACGACATTACCTTATAGTGGTAGTTCCCAATAGGTGTCACAAAGGCTATCTTCTCCTAATCCTCAAGGGCTAGTGATATTTGATGATAGTCTTGGAAGGCATCTAAGAAACTCATCCGAGGATGGCTTGCAGTTGCATCCACCAGTTGGTCTATCCGAGGCATGGGGAACGGGTCTTTTGGGCATGCCCTATTTAGGTTCGTGAAGTCTACACAAACCCGTCATTTTCCACTTTTCTTCTTGACCACCACGGTATTGGCCAACCATTCAGGGTAAAAAAACCTCTTTGATAGCCCCCGCACGCTTAAGCTTCTTCACTTTATCCTTAATCGCATCAGAATGTTCTCTTGATGGGCGCCGAGGTGGTTGCTTCTTGGGAGCGATGGACGGGTTGACATTGAGGTGGTGACAGATGAAGGCTGGATCAATCCCTAGTGCATCACAGGTGTCCCATGCAAATACATCAATATTCCTTTTAAGGAACTCAATCAACTCCTCCTTCTCCTAAAGAGGTAGCTCAACTTTAACTTGAAAGAACTTCTCCAGGTCATCGCCAATGACCACTTTCTCCAGATCTTCACATTTTGCTTCCTCGGCGGCTACGTCGGAAGGCGCCATCAAGGCCTTTGATTGCTATAAGCTCTATTCAGCAGTGGCCAAGGACTCCACGTCGAGCCATTGTGGAATGGCAGCCACCATACACTGCCTTGCTGTGGATTGGCAACCACGGATTTTGAGGACTTGGTCCCCTAATAGGAATTTCACCTTCTAGTGCAAGGAGGTGGCAACAGCCCCCAAGGTATGGAGCTAGGCCTACCGACGATGGCTATGTATGGAGAATAGGTGTCCACCACAATAAAGTTTACCTCCAATACCTCTAGGCCGGTCTGGATGGATAGCATAATCATGCCCTTTGGAATAACAAGCTTTCCGTCGAAACTTATCAAAGGAGAGCTATAAGGCATCAAATCTTCGGGTTTTAACCTCAGCCCTTTGTAGAGGTCGTGATACATAATCTTGGCCCCACTACCATCATCCATCGTCACCCTTTTCACATCGTAGTCCCCGATTCTGAGAGTGATCACCAGCGCATCGTCATGGGGCTAGGTGGTTCCCATCTTGTCTTCTTCTGAAACCTCGAGATTGGTTAAAAATTCCCTCTAGCCATCTTCGGCTTTGGCTGGGACTCCTCGGCAGGCAGCTGAGTCACAGTCAACACTCTTGAAGGGTGCGTGCCTACTCTTCCTAGCGCAGCCAAGATTACATTAATCGTCCCTGCGCCTATGGATGGCCTCAGGGCAATATCCCTCAGGGGCTCTTGATGGGTCTGGCTTTGATGACCACTGGAATGATGCAGAAGGTGTCTTAGCTTTCCTTCTTGGACTAACTGGTCCAAATAGTTCTAGAGGTTCCTGTAGTTCTCTGTGGTATGTCCGCGGTCTTGGTGGTATTGGTAGTAAAGATTCTAATCGCGCCTCGAGGGCTCTCCCGCCATCTTATTCAGCCCTTTAAAGTATGGCTCGTTCATGATTTTCTCCAACGCCCGATGTACTGGTTCTCGGAATACAGCATTGACAGTCTGTGTGTTGGTTGCTCTAGATTGCCCTACGAAATCCCTCCTCGGACGGTTGTTGTTATATCGGCCCGACCTGAAATCCCTTCTCTCCTGAGGGATAACCTTCTTTTTTCCCTTACCTTACAGTTGGTCTTCCTCTACTTGTTTATACTTATCGATCCGATCCATCAGTTGGCGCACACTAGTGGCAGGCTTGCCAGTCACTGACTTCCTCAAGCCGTGCTCGGTTGGGATACTATTTTTGAAGGCGCTGATGGCGACATCATCAAAATTGCCGTCCATTTCATTATACATCTCCCAATATTTGTCCGAGTAGGCCTTTAGAGTTTCTCCATCATGCATGGATAAGGACAACAACGCACTCAAGGGCCGAGGATCTCTGCTATTCGTAACGAAACGGGAGCCAAAGGCTTAGGTTAGCTACCTATACAAATCTATGAAATTCGTCTTTAAGCCATTGAACCATCTCATTGCCACTGGTCCCAAGCTAGATGGGAAAACCTTGCACATCAACGCCTCGTTTTTAGAATGGATAGCCATCCTTTGGTTAAACTGGCTCACATACTCCACGGGGTCTATTTTGCCATTATAAATGGCGAAGGTTGGCTACTGGAATCACCGAGGAAGTACAGCCCCTTCTATGTGGCGTGAGAAAGGTGACTTTGGAGAGTTGATCTAGTACCCTGCTCATGGCATTGTTTCCTAAGCCCTTGGGGAATGGGCTTTTACGTTTACACCTTCAGTAGTGCTCTTCTTCGTGAGAGAAGGTCTCGCTTGGAGGAGTTCTGGATCTTTGCCTATAGTCATCATCGCTTTCATCATCAGAGGGTATGTTAGGGCTAGAATAAGACCGCTTTCGTTGTGCATGGCGCAACTTTCTCTTCAAGTCGTCTATCTCTCGCTGCATGGCCTGCTTATCATCCTGTCTCTGGGATACGTGACTGCCCCCATAAGAGTGGCTTCTGCTGGTTTGAGTGGTGTGCACACTTCCCTCTCGAAACCTTCCATTCTCCTTGTTTCGATCACGCTCAAGGTTAGGAAAGTTACGTTGAGGTTGGGATCTAGCCGGTTCAGGCTGATGGGAGTCTGCTTGATAAGGGACTGACCTTACCATGCTTGATTGTCATCCTTACTAACACACAAGTTCTTCCCACAAACGGCGCCAATTGTAGGGACTGGATTTGAGCACTTCTTCTATTGGATGAGTGGACTCAGGCCCAACTAGCCCAATACAATAAATTTACAGAAAATGGGTTTAAGAACTAGGATTTAGTGAGGATTGCAACAACTAGACATGGTTACGAATGGATTGAACAATAAGGACGTGGTCTAGGGTGTGAGATTCTATCCTCGGACCTTATCCGGTAGGTTTGTTATTCCTATTACTTCTTTAGTGCTTGGTTACAAAGGTTTCAAAGGTGATACAAGTTGCTACAGTGTTCTCCGTTTCTCCTTTGATCTCCCTTTTCTGGAGGATTTCTTACATTATATATACCCTCCTTCAGTTGATCTTGGTCCTCTATTTGTTGATCGTGCAGGTCACTACTTGAGTGCTTGTCCCATCAGCCACCTTCTCAAACCTTCTGTGGGTTGCAGCAACCAAGATAGCACTGTTCAGGGGTTATTTCCTCATTAATGTGGCCAGAATGTTAGCTATGGCTATTTAATGCGGAGGTGACAGTTTCTTCTTAAATTGCTCTTTCACCATGCTCTCATGGCTGACCCGTTATACTTGTCTTTTTCTTGGGATGCTGTGGGAGGCAGCCTTTGTTGGCATGCTGCTCTTCCCTTCTATGATCTCGGCTGGCCGAGGACAGGATCGTCCTTAGCGATGTTTCTTGGCAATTTGGGATTTCTTCGTTCATCCTCAAACGTTTCTTCCTCCTCGGCTTGGGCCTTGGGCTCAGTATGAAATGGGCCGGGATTGCCAAATTTCTTGGCCCCACACACACACACACACACACACACACACACACACACACATATATATATATATAAGGAATATCTAGGAAAGTAAAGAAAAAAAAAAGAAAGGAAAAAGAAAAGAAAAGAAAGAGGCAACGCGCCCACACACAGCCCAAAAAAAAAAAAAAAAAAAAAAAAAGAAGAAGAAGAAGAAAGGAACTGAACATTGGCCTTTTTATCCATTAACCAACCTCATTCTCTCCCTTCAGTTTTCTCTCCATTTTGGAGAGAAAACTTTTTGGTGGGGTTTTCAAGCCCCCCACCATTTATTTTTCTTCCTCTCCGCCCAACCAAACACACTCCAAAAATTTTGCTTTTTCATTTTCTCTCCAAAGTTTTCCATCCACACTATTTCACCCCAAACAAACACACCTTTAAGCTACAAAAAAATTTGTAACTAAATTCTTTCCCTTAATTTATACATATTACGCATTATATGATTCATGAAGTTGGTTTACGATAATTACTTTTTTACCATCGTATTAAAAAACCAATTAATCTTTTTATTTTAGGTGAAATTCAAGCCTTTTGGGGGGGGGGGGGGGGAATGAATAGTCGTCACACTTGGTTGTAGCCTAAGGTTACAACTCCCACTAAAAAAATTAACATGATTATATATTTTAAAAATATAATCCTTAAATTGCTTTATATATATATATATATATATATTCTTAACACACTTGTCAAATTTTATGCCAATAGAATGTTATTTATTATTATTTGTTCCATAAACGTATTTTCATGCATAACTTTAAACTAAAAAAAATGTGAAATTAAATATTTGATTGATATCATAATTATTAAATTTTTTTATATTATAGAAATTTTGGAAACATGAATGATATAAAAAAAAAAAATGTAATTCAATAATAAATTTGTTAAAATTCACATACAATAAAAATATATTATTGAGTAGAATTGTAGCATTAAACTACAACCAAATTTGTAACTAAAATTTGTCCTTCAACTTATACATATTACACATTATATGATTTATGAAGTTGGTTTACGATAATTACTTTTTTACCATCATATTAGAAAACCAAATACTCTTTTTATTTGGAGGGGGGGGGGGGGGGGGGGGATCCGGATCCTCTCCATTTCCCTTTGAAATGGAGAGGCTCCAGTTAAGGGACAGGATTAATTTGAAATACATCTACGGTCTAAGATGTGCCACGTCAATTAAAATATTAAAAACTTAACTCAACAAATTCAAACTCTGGTTAAACCAAGATTAATTGCAATTATCCATTTTGCTCTCCAGAGCTCCAATGGAGGCACTCACCAACACTTCCTCTGCAGCCTATCTTACGCCAAAAGCCTCAAACTTTGCTATCAAAATTAGCTCTTTCCTCAGGAATCAAAACCCATATACGAAATTTGCAAATGGGTACTTTCCTATCTCTCTTTCAAGGCCATTCACTACCCAGAAGCTCTGTGCTGGACATTGAGACTCAGTGATAGTGGGGGCAAAGAAGAACCACAAGAACAAAAAGCCAGACACTCATAGCTTTGTGCCCAAACCAGAAGAGGCTACTGAATTTTTCCCTGAAGCTGTGCTCCTTAAAGAGGTGCTTTTTTACACAAAATCCCGTGTTCATTCTTTTTTTCTTTTTTTATATATTTTTAATTTACTTCCACAGAGTGCTATATAGGAAAAAAAATAGTAATTTTAGTCTTGGTTTAGATGTATTTGAAAGTTGGGTTCTTTTACTTGATAATTTTTTATTATGTCTACTACTGATTTATTGGTTTTGAATATGGTTTCTTTTTTTGTGCTATATTTTTTCAGTGGTTGGTTTTGAGTTTACAGATTGAAATCAGCGAGTGGTGTTTCAGCTTTGTAGGATTTATGGGTTGTTTCAATCTGAATTCGTCACTAAAATTATTTTAGCATTTGGTTTTTTTTCTCTGCTTTGCCTAATTCCGAACTCTTGCTCTTCATCATTATGACAAATATGGTCATTAACTTTTACCATTTTAGCTTATAAGCTGAATTAAACCTTTTACTTTCAAATTAACTTGTCAATGTTAACACTTTTAGGTTCTAATAGGAAGAAGTCAATATGGGGTTAAATGCTCTTTCGAGGTGTAACTCTTCTATGGTATAGAACTGCTCTGTGATATGTTCATTCCATTATCAAATTCTTCTATAAAAAAATTCCACCCTTCCCATACCTTTATCAATTTTACCTCAAGAATGGTTGCTACAGTTCTTGGCACTAATTCTAAATTTAAGAACTTGGTTAACAATAATGCTTGATGATTGGTTTAATGCAAAACATGCTTCTTTGAACTTCTTTGTGCATTAACAATACTTTTAAGTATCTTGCTGAAATTTGTCCCTAACATTACTTGTTATCAGTAGTGCTTTGTAGAATTATCATTTAATTTTTTATCACATCAGTTTTGCATCTTGGCATGCTTGAATTTACTCCTACATTGTATCATATGCTTTATGTATCATAGCTATTTATCATGGTTGAGTATGTGAATCACTTATAGTTTGTTATAGTGTATTTGCTGTTATGTGTAGAACTTTCATTTGATGGTATGTATTTTTGTCATAATGCATTTGATTTTTATTTTTATAGAAAATGAGTTGAAGCAGTTAGCAGCCATCTATTAAAAAGTTTGAAGAGAAGGGTATCTGTACAAAAGTCTGTAGAGAAGGTTATAGTTGTTCAAGAAGTCAAGCGCAAGATATATGTAAAGCTTCATGTACCAAATTTTACACATTTGTTATCAAGAAAAGGTTTTGAATATTCCATGACCGATTGAAGACAACGTATTTTGAAGCTAGCAAGGCTAATTTTCAGTTTTAGTAAAAATTTAGATTTGATGTATTCTTAGCTTTTAGGACAACTTGAGCAATTGCTTCAAATTGATCAATTTTGATGTCGCATGAAATTTGATCCAATAGAGTAGACAAGAAAAGAATATAATAAAAAATGAACAAATTTTATTAGTCCTTCGAATATTTCCACATACTATGTAAATATATACTCTGATGTAATTTCCTTTGGTTTGGGCAAAAAGCAATTAGAATTTATTTATTTATTTAATAATTCAGTATTTCATTGAACTAAGAACATAATTCAATAATTTCCTTTGGTTTGGGGATTTATTACTAGAAAGTGAGAATTTATTTTGTTTAGTATAGATTTTTAAAATTCTTTTTAATTTGTTTATATACTGAAGTTCATTCAAAGCTCATTATAAATGTGATTTTGGGTATCCCTGTTTACCAGCCTAGTTGCATAAATCTATTGTAGATTGGGATATAAGTATGTCAAGCGGGCCTCAGTACTCCAGAACCAACTTTCTGCAGAAGTTTTTTTCTGCATAATTGTTATGCTATTAGGAGTGGATTAGTTTCCCACTTTCTTTTACATTGCTAAGCTAATCTATGTACTTGGGTTGCACCCTTATGAGTTACTTGGCATTACAATCAAAGTTCAATCCTACAGAGTAGACAATAAGAGAATTTAATTAAAAAAATGAACAAATTTTATTAAAATATACACTTTGATCACATAACAAGAATTCCATTGAAATAAATACTTTGATTATATGATTATAATAACATGAAACTTCTACAATTGGTGTGCTTATTGCTTGACTATACATTCTACCTCTTGCTTCTTGATTATACATTCCATAGAAAGTCTACAATTTTCAATCTTAGCTTGATCACTTCAACTTGCCTTGTGTTAAACAACTTGCCCCATCTCTTGGTACAAATGTATGATGCTTCTTTGTTATGTAAGTTCTTTTGGTATCAAAACTTTTGGATGTATCATAGCTCCAAAGGCCCTTCCAACTTACTGATGATTAGGATCAATGAAACCTACAAGCAATATTAACAAATCTCAATCCTTCAGGATTATAGAGAAACCAATAATAGAACCTGTCCAAAAAATTATGCAGACTTTCTAAATGGATAACCAAAATGCCAATACAGGAACCAATTTACAAAAAGAGAGGCACAAAAAATAGCCAGGAAATTCAATTATTTTTCCTATAAGTGCTCCAAATACCAACCACAAAAGGGTTCTCAAGAATCCCAACAACTCAGATTTTTGAAAATCAAAAATTCATCTACCTCACCCTAAAAAGCCAGTGTATATCAATAGCCAACAACCAGTAAACATAAATCCAGCCATAGGCTGAATGTTTTCTTTAGCAGTTCATCATCAAAATATAATTATGTGCATTTCATTCCTACAAAGGAAAATTTACACACAGCTAATTCTACAATCAGAAGCATGACAAGGAAACAAAGAAACAGTCACAATACGTTCCCCAAAACCTTTCATAATAGAGTGAACAATTAAAAATTAATATAATGAACAATTATGATTAAGTAAAACAGCAAGCTTGTATTTTGATCATTAATTCTATTTCCTCCCACCCCTTCCCAGTATTAGCTTTGCTTGTTGTTTTTGCTTTTCAGATTTTTCATCTTAGTCTCAAGAAACTTGGGTGCGGTATCAAAACAACCCAAAAATCTCATACTTTTTGGAACAGATTCACATAAAAACAAACCATAAACCCTCCTGCAAAGCTTAAACACCCACCAAATGTTTTGTTTTCAAACAATCCCAAAGCTCAAAACCCAGAAAGAAAAAAAAAAAAAAAAAAACACTCAGAGAATAGAAACCAAACTCAACATGACGAAAAAAAAAAAATAGCAATATACTAATTTATTTTCCTTTGTTTTCCAAGCAACCAAACAGAGCTTATAAAGAAGAAATAAGATTGAGAAAATTTACTGAGCAGTAGGTTCGGTGATGTTAGGCTGGTGTGAGACGTGGTCGAAGAAACAACGGTGGCTTGGCATACGTTGGTGATTGTGGCAGCGGCGACGGCAAGGTTGAGCTAGACGGCGATGGAGAAGAGAGAATTTTTTTTTTTTTTGAAAAGAGACGGAGAAGAGAGATTGAGAGAGAGCAAAAGAGTGATTTTGATATATTTGAATTTCAGATAAGAATAAGAGTTAACCCTTTTGTTAACCACAGTCCAGTTTAAGAGTTTTAACTTAAGTTAAATGTGGTGTTAACATTTTAAATGATGTGTCCAGTTTTTGGCCCTTGATAATTTTGGACGAAATCCTGTCCCTTAACTGGAGCCTCTCCATTTGTCCCCGGGGGGGGGGAGAACCAAAAAACCTTTACTTTGACCATAAAATAAAAATAATGAAAATATTGAATAGTCGTCACACTTGACCGAGCAGCTTTCCATGTGCCTATGTGGGGGGAGGGGGGATGGATCTGGAACTAAAAAAGCTTTACTTTGACCAAGCAGCTTTCCATGTGCCTATGGGGGGGGGGGGGGTGGGGGGATGGATGTGGAACTAAAAAAGCTTTACTTTGACCATAAATTAAAAATAATGAATAGTCGTCAAACTTGACCGAGGAGCTTTCTATGTGCCTATAAAAAGCTTTAACCATAAAATAAAAATATTGAGTAGTCGTCACACTTGACCGAGCAGCTTTCCATGTGCCGGGGGGGTGGGTGGTTGTGGAACTAAAAAAGCTTTACTTTGGCCATAAAATAAAAATAATGAATATATATAAAAAGCCAGCTTTTTATGGGAAGTTTGCCATGCACAAACACAATCTCTAAGTCTTACCTCCTTTTCTCTCAAACTGTGGAAATATGGGTTTCATTGGGATTCTTATACAAGTCACTTGGGTTGCTGTGGTATTATTTGAATTGACAGCCGCAGCAGTAGAATTTCCAATAGCGCTGCCCAACTGCCCGGACAGTTGTGGAGGTGTGGAAATTCCATATCCATTCGGCCTAAGAGAAGGTTGTTACATGGATGATAATTTTTATGTCAATTGTACTAGCAACTCTTTCGGCAAAACCCAACCAGTAATACCTGAAGACTTCATTATTTCAAACATTTCCCTCCAAGGCCAGATTGACATGTCAATGTATATAGCCCATGACTGTTATGATGGACAAGGTGTGCGGGATGTTAATAACTCCAACAATGCGAGGCTCAATTTGTCCAGCATTTTCACGGTCTCTAACACCCAAAACAAGTTTGTGGTAGTTGGCTGTGACACTTATGCATACCTTAAAGGTTACCAGCCAGATGATGAATATTACTCCACGGGCTGCAGGTCCCAATGTGGAAGCACAAGGTACATAGTCAATGGATCTTGCTCTGGTGTTGCGTGTTGCGAGCTAGATCTTCCTATTGGGTTAAGAAATATTACTATCACATCCCGGAGTTTTAATAATCACACAGAAGTAAGGAGTTTCAATCCTTGTGGCTATGCGTTTATTAGCAAAAACGGCACTTTCACTTTCTCTGTAGACTCCCTTCGCAGTCTACGGGACGAAAAAGAGATGCCAGTGGTTTTTGATTGGGCAATCGGGAATGAGACATGTAAAGATGTTGAGAACAAATCGAGTTACGTATGTGGAGGTAATAGTAAATGTATCGATTCTGACAACGGGTCTGGGTACCGTTGTAAGTGCAACGACGGCTATGATGGGAATCCATATCTTCCTCACGGTTGCCAAGGTATTGATTTATGTATTTACATTAATTTTTTTTTTTTTAAATTCTAAATTTCAAATTATGCCTTCTAATTTTTATATTTTTTAGGGAGAAAAAAATACCTCTCCACCCCAAACCTCCTGCTCTCCCCTTGCCAGCTTGTCATTTGAAAAGGGGAAGAGATGGGGCAACGCCGGCCCAACAGATTTAGAGGCCAGTTTTGCAAAAATTTATGTATATTTTAGCATAATCATTTTTAAAAATATACCTATCAAATTATTTATTTTATATTATATTTTATTAAAATATTCTTTTTATCAATTTTTTATTACTCTCCCAAATCATCTAATCTACACATTTAGAGTGTTCACATTATCTCGTGCAAAAAAAATCTGTATATTTTGAGCCTACTTTTTTTTACATTCTTGCTTTTTAAAACACCACACATTAGATTATATGTTTTACACTACATTAAATTAAAATATCAATTTGTCTTTTTTTTTAATTATTTTTTTATTTTCATACGCAACAATCATCATCTATTCTCTTCTTTCATTCTCAGAATTCATAATTAAAGAATAAAAAATTAAATGCAAAGTGAATAGTATTAGTATAAATTTACACAGTTATTGTAGCAACTTTGTAAATTTACACATTTTTAATTTGATTGATGTCGGTGATTTTGAGGTTTTAATGTGCAAAATTGATACTTTTTTCTATTTTGCATTATTTGATGCAAATGCTCTTATAGATTGAATGATGCAGGTAATTTTTGGGCTTAATTGTGTAAATTTGACACATTTTTATTATTATATACACATTGATGGAATTAGAAAGAAAGATTTAATTGAAAAGAGATTAATATTGAAGGACTGGAATCAAGAAACAAAAAAATAAAATAAAATAATGAATTGAACGGAAAATTAACAGATAGAAACTCTTTTAAACTTCTTATGTTGCAATAATACTTTTTCATTTCATTTTACTTTTTGTTTATTTATTTTTTTTGTTTTTTTTAAATCTTGGTCTTGAATATGTCATTATTGCTTTTTATTTACTATATTTATTTTAAGTCACTTAACGATGGGCTTTACGTCTACAGATATTGACGAATGCAAAAATGGTGATAAGTGCAAGGGCCCAGGAAAAAAGTGTTTGAACGTACTAGGGAATTTTACATGTTCTTGCATCGAGGGGTACCATTGGGACCGAAGTGCAGGAGTACACATCTGTGTTATCAATCAACCATCGCTACAAGTTAAACTTTTTGTTGGTAAGTATACTTAGGTCCGTTTGGATAGAATTTATTTTGCTGAATCTGAAATTTGAAAACTAAAAACACTGTAGCAAAATAATTTTTAAATATGTGAATAGTACCATGAGACCCATTTTTAATAAAAAAGTTGTTGAAAAGTGGAATTTGTGGGTCCGTGAACAGTATACAGACGCACTATTCACCCTGGAAAAAGTCAACAAATGCGGCTACTATTCATGAACAGTAGCTGCAAACCTCAACACGTGAAAAAAAAAAAAAAAAAAACAGAAATGCAAACGCAAATGTGGATCCGCGTTACCAAGCCTTAGAGTCCATTTGAGAACAGCTTATTTAGCTGAAACTAAGATCTAGTGTTTAAATAGGAGACTCTACTAGTTAGGCTAATTTGAACCTATCTTTAACTTTTAGAGTTAAATAGTATTATTTCACTCCTTAAGCTTACATTTAGTTTGGTTTCATCTCAAAACTATTAAAAATGTTATACTTTGTACTCTTCAGTCTACTTAACTTTTTATCCATCTTAAATTTCCAGACTCATAGTCTGGTTTCTCAAAAACAAAAACTTTTTATCCATCTTATTTAATAGAATGTCTAGTGATATTATTTAATGATTATTTCATATTAGTTAATTTGACTTGGAGCACCAATTAATATATGTAAGCATTAGTTAATAGGAGAATTATTAGGAGCTGTTAGAGGCTTTAGAGCACAGTAATATGGTGCTCTGTTCTATCACATTTATGATGAATCCCACCATGAATTTTAATTTGTGGGATCCAAGTCAAATTAACTAATATAATACTTGCTGAAAGAGAAAAAAAAAAAAGTTTTAACAGCTTAGCACAAAAATGGAAATTCATGCAAATTTTAACGGTGGAAAAATGAATTGCCATCAAAATCCTTATGAATTTAAATCTAACCAACAACCTGTATCATGTCCAAAAGAAAAATATAAAAAAATGACTCTTTGCAAAAGTGTAATCCATCTCCCCCTTGGACCCTCTAAGAATGGTATAAAAAGTCCATCAATAATGTTTATTTCTATGGGCATAAGCTTCATCGTTTTGCTTCTGAGTAGCTCGTAGATGTACTTGTTAGAGATTAGCAAGCTAATATTCTATTTCTTTCAAATGTAGGTGTTGGCATAAGCTTCATCGTTGTGCTTGTCTGTAGCTCTTGGCTGTACTTGATAGTTAAGCAAAGAAAGTTAATCAAGCTCAAACGAAGGTTCTTTGAACAAAATGGGGGTTTAATTTTACAACAAAAACTCTCCAAACAAGAAAATTCAACTGCAATAGCCAAAATTTTCACCAAAGAAGAGTTGCAAAAGGCTACCAACAATTACGATGAGACTTTAATTATTGGCCGAGGAGGGTTTGGAACAGTTTATAAAGGAATTTTACCAAATAATAGGATTGTGGCCATTAAGAAGTCCAAAATTGTCGATGAAAACCAAAGTGAGCAATTCATAAACGAGGTACTTGTACTTTCCCAAATTAACCATAGGAATATAGTTAAACTATTGGGTTGTTGTTTGGAGACACAAGTTTCTTTACTAGTTTACGAATTCATACCCAATGGTACTCTCTTTGAGTACATTCATCACGAAAGCAAGGCATCCACCATATCATGGGAGACTCGTCTTAGGATAGCTGCAGAAACTGCAGAAGCACTATCATATTTGCACTTTGCAGCTTCTCCGCCTATAATCCATAGAGATGTTAAGTCTTCAAACATATTGCTAGATAGTACTCACATAGCAAAGGTATCAGATTTTGGAGCTTCAAGATTGGTTCCACTAGACCAAACACAATTAGCTACAATGGTGCAAGGAACTTTGGGATACTTGGACCCTGAATACATGCAAACAAGTCAATTGACAGAGAAAAGCGATGTTTATAGCTTTGGAGTGGTCCTTGTAGAGTTATTAACAGGAAAAAAGGCTCTTTCATTTGATAGGCCAGAGGAGGAAAGAAGTCTAGCTATATATTTTATATCTTCTTTGAAAGATAATAGATTATTTGAAATTCTCGAGAAACATATAGCAAAAGAAGGAAAGGCGGAGCATCTAAAGGAAATAGCAAATCTTGCAAAGAGGTGCTTAAGATTGAAGGGGGAAGATAGGCCTACTATGAAGGAAGTAGCATCTGAATTGGAGGGTTTAAGAAAGGTGGAGATGCATTCGTGGGTCAATGTTGATTCCAACTCAGAAGAAACCAAATTCTTACTTGGTGAGACATCAGATTCTTACAAATATAATGCTAGTAATAAAAGTACTAATGTGTACGATAGTGTGAGAGACCATGTAATATTTGACTTAGATGATGGGAGATGATATTAGTTTTATAGCATATTTTTAGTAGATGCCATATTGTAATGATGTACTTTCTTGTTATGTGATGTCCATTTTTCCCCCTTTTTTTTTTAATCATTTAACCCAAAAAGCTTGTTTAACAAAAGTAATTATTAGGTATTCCTGAAATTTGATAATGTGGTTTTACCTCCTTTCATATTCATAGTGAGTCCCACTAATTAGTTTTATGGTAGGGTCCATCATAAATATGAGATGAATGAGTACTATGTCATTGTACTTTTAGTGTACCTAATAATTTTTAGTTCAATGGACCTTGTGTTTAAGAAATCTTAAGCTGCTATGAATAAACTAAGAAAGTAAGATTAATTGAGTAACAAAGAAAGAGGAAGAGAAAGAAAACAATCATATACTATATATAATAGCAGAAGCCTTTCAAAGAGGTGCTGCCACGTTTACAATTTAAAGAGCGATACGTTATATTGTTTGGCAATACTACACACCGTTTAAAAGCCTCTCATTATAAATATCAAAAAATTAACCGGTTGAAATTATATGTGCCCCAAGATAGAAATAGAGAGGACTGAAGAGGACATGGAGAGTAACAGAGAAAGAAAGAGGCAATGAAATCAAAAAGCTTCAAAAAACGATTTTGCAGTCCCCAAACACCGTTTACTGCAAAAAAAAAAAAAAAAAAAAAAAAAAAAAAAAAAAAAACCCAATTCTCTTCTAAAAACTGAAATTTAAACCCGTATCTCCTCTGTCTTCTCAGAAACCCAAAAATCAAAACCATCTCCTTCCCCCAAAATCAAAATCCAAAACTTAGATGAGAAAGAAGTTAGCGATCAGAGGTGCCAATCTCACACAATCTTCGATTCTCTCACACAATGGCCACCGATTCATCAGACCAACTCAACCTCAACCCTACTACTGCTACAGAAAAAAACCCTAAACAAACCCTAGACGACGACACTACTACTACTGCTGTCACGCCCACCAGACCGCATCGAAGAAGAAGAACAGGAAGAACCAACCGATGATGCTTCCAATCAGCCTTCTGTAACTGCCGTTGATTCCAATGCGAAGTACGGCGAGGATTTGAAGAGTTCGTACGATGCCAAAAGAGGTACAATTTACACGGAGATAGAAATAGAGAGAGGCGATGAGGCCAAAGGCACGGAGAAAGAAACAAAAAAAGAGGCAAAATCAAACCACCAGAACCACAAGCGCATAGAAAGAAAAATCTATGGCCCATAAACACTGGTAAAATTTTTTAAGATTTGGCTATGAAACGTTACTTTTATTTGAGTTTTCTTGTTGGATAGGTTTAGATTTGATCTGTTTTTGTTTCAGGTTTTTAAAACACAGAATGATTGGGAATTTTGAGGGATACAGAGATAGTGTTCATGAATGTCGCTGCCACCATCAGATTATTAGATTATCAGAACTGGCGCAAGTACATTTTTTCCCCCTTTTTAGATTTAGGTATGATTTTTTTTTTTTTTTTTTTTATAACACTTAGGTATGAAATTTGATTTTTTTTTTTTAAAAATTCTTTGATAGGATAGGTTTTTTCTTTTTCTTTTTTATAACTTACAGAAATTACAAATATATATATATATATATATATATATATATTTTTTTTTTGGTTTTGGCTTTTCATCTTGGTTTTGATTCCTTTTTGTAGCCGCTGCCTGTAGCAGGGGATGTTGTTGATGTGGATCCGGCTTCCAATATTTAGAAGAAGATCTGCCGTGCCCAGCAATTCGGTGTTTCTTTGCAATTGACTGAGGAGGAGAAGCGAAATTTACAAAAAGAGAGGTCTTTTTCTATTTGTGCTTTCTTTTTAATTATTGTATTGGTGTTTAGTTTTTGTTTGTTATTTAGATTTGGTTATTTTGGTCGGATTGATATTGATTTAGGTGTTTGAATTAAATTTGATTTTGATGAAGGAATCTGGGTAAAAATGCTTTAGTTTGGGGTATTCAAGTTAAATTAGGGATTGGTTTTTTATGTTTTTTTCTCTTTTCTTTGCTTTAAGTCTAAAACGTGGGAATCGGAGTGTGTTTTTTGGGTGGGAGTGTTTCTTTTTTATCTAAACGTGGGAGTGTAGAATTGTGGTAGTGTGGGAGTTCTTTTAATAATTAAAAAAAAAAAAAAAAAACTCAATCAAGGTTTAAGGTTTGGCTACCTATTACCCTAATTTCCCATTTATTTTTTTTTTCAATTTCTTGAGTTCTATTTTGTCGATTATTGCATTGGTTAGATTTTGTTTTTGTTTGAAAGATTTCTGTTAGATTTGTACTTTTTCGCTTGCCCCTGAAATTTGAATTAATTTATGTTTTGTTGATTTTTGTATTTAGGTTACATTTGGTTTTTATTTGGCAATTTTTTTGTTAGATTTGTTTTTTTTCCCCCTGAATTTTGACTACAATTAAGGACGTTGTGACACACAGGAAAAAACATGAATCTTAAAATTTGCCACGTTCGCAGTTAGAAAGCGAAACATTATACTGTTTCAACAACACTAGAATACCGTTTAATATGAATCAAAAAAAGAAAAGAAAAAAGAACACTGTATAATAGCCTCTCAATATAAAAAGAAAACTAACCGGTTAAATCTTAAAATACGTTCAAAAGGCTTGATACAGTGATAGAGAAAGGCACAAAGTTCGTCAGAACTAAATACAAACCAACCAAGAAAATAAGTTTCACTCCATCATTGCAATATTTGTTCTAACTGCAACAGTGCCCATCCCTTCTCTGCAATTATAGGAAGGTAAGTATGGTATACTCTTTTACAATTCAACTACTGTGTAACCTTTTTTTTTTTTTTTTTTTCTCTAATGGTTTCAATTGCTTGACGGTGGTGGTAGTCTAGTGGTATTTCTTTCTGTTCTCTCTGCGCCTTAAGGAATATGGAATCTTTGGTTTTCCTTTTTTCTTTTCTTTTTTTCGTTTTACCCCTACCCTTCGATCTGACTTTTTGTTTGTTCATGCTGTTTTGTTTGTGTTTTATTAGTATTGAAATGGTTTAAAACCAAACGGCTGTTAAAACGGTATTTTAACCATGTGTTTTAATTGTTTTATGGGTATTTTTGTTGGATTTGTTTTATAAGATATTTTGGTTGGATTGTTTTAAAGGTTTGGCGGTTAGATTTTGGTTTGCATTTGGGTTAGACTTGGTTTTATTTGGTATTGATGCAATAATAAAAGAAAATTCAAAATTCGATTTTTTTTTCTTGATGAATGGCTTTGTTTATCTGTTAAAGCATAGTGGGTCACCACACTTTCAATTCCAATGTTAGGGACAGCTAAGTGGTTCAATAGTACTTGGTGGTTAGTCAGCTAACTTTTTTTTGACCTGTCTATATTTGATAGATGATGGTAACTTGGCAAAGAAGTGGTCTACTAAAGAACATCTCTACCCAATCTGCAATCTTGATCAGTCTAAAGTAAGTATTGATAGTGTATTATTTATATTATTATTATTATTATTATTATTATTAGAAAGGGAGTACTCTTTATTGTTTGAAATTTCCCCTTCTCTAAAATCTTTCTCCTGTGGTTTTTTTAGCCCACTTTAAAAGAAAAAAACTATGACAAGGTTTTTGTGGTTACAAGTAATGAAGATTCAAGTGCTTGGATGAACTGGTCTAAAAAGTGATTTGGGTTTTGAAAGATTGGATCTTGAGGGCAAAGAGTAGCTGGAATCAGATCTTTCACTTGCAGGACTAAATCAAATGGTTGGTGTTTGATGGTTATTTGGAGTGTGGTTTGCTTATATTTTGGAGGGTTTTATTTGAGAGATTATATAAGTTTACCACAATATTTATATTTATTGTTCGTGAGTTCATATTAGTAGGATTCTAAAATTTTGCTCAAGTTTTATTTTCAAAAAACAGTTCTGAATTCAAAGTTATTGTTATGATCTATGTAAAGTATTAAAACTATTTGTTTTCATATACATATTTTGTGGTCTTTGATGAACTTGAATTGGGATAGTGATGTGGAATTAAGTTAATTAAGACCATTTGGTGTCAAAGCACATGCGAAAGTGGATTATTGATATATGGATACAATTTCTTATAGCATTATTCTTGAGAAATCAAAAGGCATATATTACACCTTTATGCAAAGCTTTTTTGTGCAATTGGCCTTCATTGTTGATACATAGTTAATTTTTTTTTAAAATTTTTTTTTTTAAAAGTGTGCTAATATTTGCTTTTTTAAGTTATAAATAACAAAACAACACATAAAAACATAACTCATAATCCATGTTTGACATTTGCAGAGATTTGGAATATTGAAGTTCTTCTAAGCCACAAGATCCCATCTTTTAAATTTAAACCCCCCCCCCCCCCCCTTCACAGCAATTAGAATTTTATGAAAAAAAATAAATGCATGGGTGTTTGCAATGTGTCCTAATTAATATATAATTAAGCCCCTTTTTGGGGTAAGAATTCAATTTATTACTCCCAAACATATACCTGCTATAGCCATGTCATATCTATGCCACGCTACACTGTGTTTGTGTCATATGATACCATATTTATGCTGTATCCATGAAATAAAAGAGTAATTAAAATTCTTCTATATATAGGCCAAAAATAAACTGGAAGTTGGACATCATTATGAAAAAGTTAGAAGTCATAAAGGATTTTTTTGGATTAAAAAATGAAGTATAAAATAAAAAAGAAATGAGTGTGAAAAAAGATTTCATGAGAGGAAGTATTGATATGTTTGACTAAAGTTGACCTTTAATAGAATTTTCTCTTTTCTATTCTCTTTTTTTTTTTTCTTTCTTCTTTTCTCACTACAGTCTGTATACCCAACCAAATATTTTAATATCTTGCAAGATTTAGGATATTTTTTCTTTAATGGCATCATTTTTTGGGTTACTACTACCTTAATTATATGTTTAAATTTGATGCTATATTTTATGAAAATCAATAAAGTGTTGTACTTTTTATGTTTAATTTGTGGGAATCTGTTGTATACACCCTATGTACATTAGATTCTTTTGTCCTGTTGTATATTTATATACTTAAGTCAAAAACTTAGTGCTTAGAGTTGAGTATGGTGCCTTCATGTCTCATAATCCATGGTTTGGGTTTAGGAGAAGAACCATCTTCAGATTGCAATCTTAAAGATTGAGAAGTGGGTTCTGCTATTTTATATTGTGTTCTGCTGTCAGTTGGTCTCATTACTTAAGGTAGTAATAGATTTACAAGCTAGCAAAAGAAAATCTTTGTTCGGTTGTAGAAGATAGACCAACTTTAGGATGGTTGATGACTTCCTTAGCAAAGGAGCCCCTACCAATATCGGAACATTTTGTTATTAGAGGGCTTTCTGCTTTGATTACATTATATTCCATATATGATACAATCTCATTATGAATATACTTTATTTACATGTTTGATGTAATTTGGGATCCTATTCAAAGGGCCCAAAATTCACTATTGTAGGCCGTTGATGCTTAATGTTATTTTTCTCTTTATTAACATACTCTTACAAGCAAGATAAGCAAATGGACATACTAGATTACCCTATGAATTTTAATGTATTTCATTGTATTGTTAAGTTTTTTTTTAAAAAAAAATAGAAGAATAAACTAATTGTATTATTAAGTTATTGTATGTCATTTTCTTTGTACATGTTGCCATGAATTTTAGTGAAGGGTTATGAATTGGTTTAGTTTTAGAATTTGAGCTTCCCATCTACTATTGATAATGCATTTTATATGTGATAGGTGGAATTTTGTATTGATTATATATTGTGGGTTGAGGGTTATTATTTTGTTTTTAGATTTTATGTGTATCATTGCAGCTTTTTTGGAATTGTGGATTTGGGATGCACTATAGCTTTTTCTTTTTTCTTTTATGATTAAGAAGTTGGATTCAATGTCCCTTTTAAGGGTTATGTATTGTTATGGCTTTAGAATTTCAAATTCCCATGTATTATTAATTATGCATTATTATTTGACTAATATTTTCCTGACTTGCTATTTGAAATTGTCATATAAGTTTTAGTAAAAGTTAGATTCACAATGGGTTCATGTCTCGCCACAATTGGCATAGTGCTAAGTTAAACACCTTTATTCTCCATTGGTGTTTTGAACTACTACTTGCAGACAAGGCAAACAAAGTCGACACATGGTTGTCCCATATAGTAAATTCAAGCATACAAAGAAAGCAACCCAGACTCTTTGGAACTGAACACTTTGCCTTGCCACAATTTATTCTTAGTTGTAAATCCATGAGTTTTCTCTCGGTCAAGATCAACAACCGCATTCTCAAATTACCCCCTACGTCATCAGCTGGTTGTGGCATCAATACTACTCTACACAATTGAATTTTACAAGAATAAGCAGAATAAAGAGAATATCATTAGTTGGTTAGCCATTATTTTCTTTTAAACATTTTGGTTTTAAAATTGGAATTGTCTTGCAAGTTTTAGTTCAGTGTGATTCATTGTGGTTCCTAGGAATAGCAGATTAGCTATTTGAAATTGTCATGTAAGTTTTAATTGCTTAAAGTCATATTTATTTTTTTTAGTCTCATATCTGGGAAGTACACACAAGAAGTAATTTGAAGAAACCAATTTTTAAATTTTTTAGGGGATATTGAACATTATATGCTTAAATATACTATGTTATTAAAGCAAAGTTCATTAATATGTAAAACAATCCCGCGCATTGCGCAGGTCAAACACTAGTATATATAATGGAGAAGACGAATTGAAAAACAAAGAGAATTGTGAGGAGTAATTCTGAGATAATATTGTTTATCTAACCTTTTACAGAAAATTTTTTATTAAAAGTATGTTAAAGTATATTTGTATTCTGAAAAAAATGAAAAAAATGAGGTTTTAAAATCGATGCCAAACAGACTAATTATATCTCAATTACAAAGTAAATGCTGAAATCCAATGACAAATTATCTTCTAACAACCATTCCCACGTTTTATGCATCCCTAACGGACTTTTAGAACTCTAACTAATTCGTATTAACATCTCTAATCCCATACGTCACTGTTCAAGTGAGCTGACACTTTCCTCTTCAAGTGGCATCAGTAAAATGCCACCGTTTGCATACGTCACTGTTGAGGCTATTGTCCCATGATGTGCTCGTAGAAACAATGCTTTCTCTGTCATCCCATTAGATTTAATCTTGACATTTTGGAGCTAAAGGAACTCTTCGATTAGATTTTCTTTGCAGCTTCCTCCTTAAGTTCTTTTCATTTAATTTGTCTATCATCTCCGTAGCTAGTAGAAGAACCAAAATCAACTATTAGTCACACCTAAAGCTTTCATGAGTTCTTAGAATAAAAGAAAATAAATTTGAATGCAACGTCCATTGAAAAATCATCTAACATATAGCCTATCTCTACTTGAACTTTGTTACTCGAGTTAAGCAGCTGTGTGAGCCTTCCAAAGTATGTGTACATACATTTTGTAATATTTTAATAAGTTAATGAGGGGAGTGGACTTATGGGGACAACAGAGTTTTCCAAAATATCAGGTAAGAAAAGTTTAATTAATAGCTTTATCTCCTAAAATTTGGGTGGGAGAAAATAATCGTGACTCTTTTTAAGTCATTGATATGCCAAATACCTTTAATCATAAAAACGAGTGACACCATTAGATGTCTTTAATGTTGTTAATGTCTCACTAAGTCTTTGGTCATTGTTCAAAACTTCCAAAGTCTTTTGGTCATTGTTTGAAACTTTCAAAGACTTGGAAAGTTATAATCTTAAAATTTTGAACTAAATAATTGATAGGCCAAGAATGTATTGACCCCTTTGGTAACTAAATCAATTAATTGAATAAAGTGAAATTAATTAGATTCAATTACATGCAATAAGCATGGTAGCACAAACAAATTACCAAATAACAAAATGCAGCGAAAATTAAATTTGATATGGGTGATTTGTTTACGAATAGGAAAAACCACCAAGGCAAAACCCCACCGGGTGAATTTAAGGTTACCACTCTCGAAAATCCACTATTATCAAAACAAGCGGTTACAAGTAAAGGAATCCCAGTACCTAATACCAACCTACAGTTAAACCCTTACCCCAATACATAATTGGACTTGTAATATAGTAACAATCTCTCCTTTCAATGCACGGCTCCCAGTAGGTGACTAACCAATCAATGCACAGATCTAATTACATGACTAACACACCAACTTGAGAAAGATGTTGGCTGCAAAGTTCTTCAGTTCATCTAGACTATGAAGATTAAGAAGCTACTTGGTTACAAAACCCTTGGCGTAAAGATGCAGCAGCTTCTACAAGAGAAAGATGAACTAGGACAAATTGTCTCCGGTCACAATTTGAGTGAATAATCACTTTGCATCACCTTAGATGGCCCTTAAAATAATCCTTATATATGTCTAGGGTTGCGAGAAAAGAAATCCTACACAAATAACTTGGATATGCTTGAAAAATAGATTTAGAAATCTGAATTTCGTAATTCTCGATAAATACAGCTTCCATCGAGAGCTGTCGAGAATTAAACATTAAACCTCGATAGATTTATCTGTTCAGCAATCTGTCAAGATTTAATGAACAACACTTCTTCACTTGTTTCTTGGACAAATTTGTATGGCTTCAATACTAGAATTGAACTCTTATTCCTTGAAGTATTAAACACATCCTAGATCTACCTAAATACAAGTAAAATGCATTTTGTTAAATGATTAGCCAATTCTACATGACATATGTTCTAACAAGTTCCACATAGGTCCTAACAATCTCCGCATTTGGCAATCCGTGACAAAACCACAACAAACAAATGAAGTATAAGAGAAGTCATAAATTACTCAACTTATAATCACTTGTTGAATACAATAAAATCTAATCCTAACACAAACTCTTGAAAAAATTTGCAAGAAGAGAGTTCATGGCATGATAGATTTTGGCAACCTGTCTTTTTGAAACACTTTAAACAAAACTCATCAAGACATCTTAGTGTGAAACAGAAATAAAAGATTGCAAACATAAGAAACATGTAAATAAAGGGAGAAAAAAAAAACAACACGTGGAGAAATAGGTGAAATGATAGCAACATCATATATATATATATATGAGATAAATATGTACAATGTTTGCTATCACTAAATGGTCACAAGACCGATGTACAAAAGGATAATGTATCTAAAAAGAAAGAAAAGAAAAGAATACATAAATCCTCACTAGATCCTTCATAAACAAAAACACTCCCCCTATCAAAAAGTTCTATGCTAACTCTCCCCATAAGTACATGACTACTCTCATCCCAAAACTACTTCCCTTTTTTGTCACAAATGACAAAGGGCAAGTCACTGAAAAGTGGTCATCTCCTTATCATCGAAAGAGCTAGCATCTTCATCCTCACCCTCATCATCATCATCATCATCACCAGAGCCATTATCATCGTCCTCGTCCTCAGAAGCCTCTAGAGAAGGAGAGGGAGATGGAGACGTAGTGAAGCCACCCATGCAAGTTTGTCTTCATGCAATATGACTAACACGGGTATTCACCTGATACAACTCAGTGGTGAATGGATCAAGGCAAGCATCCATGCACTCAAGCTGTGCCATGACGGCCTCAAACGTCACACCACCCACAGAAGAAGAAGAAGGAGTGGAGGTGGATGGAGTGGAAGGAGCTGGAGGAGTCATCATCTCAATCCGTGGCTGCTTCGGTTGAAGCTAGGTCTTGCTCCGTCGAATAGATGCCACGCTAATGGCACCCATGATGGTGAAGTGAGAAGACTCGGGATAAGAAATAGAAGAATGGCGAATGATTCTCGTGATAGCAGAAGGAAAGATAAGCTTATCACAGGTCATCGTATCCTTATAGACATCTATAAAGGAGAGAATGAAATGAAAGGGAAAGTCTATAGTAAGGTCCTCAATGAGGGAAAGAAAAAAGCGAGCACGAGGCTCAATAATGGAGTTATAATGAGACAAGGGATGGAGAACAAATGTCATCATCATATTAAGAAAACTCGAAACTTTTGCAAAGCCCGAGCATAAGGTGTTTTGGCAATCAACCTATGAAGATGGTGTCTCACAAAAGAGAGACAAAAGTTCGTCTTTGGACACAGTCCTCAGACATGGACACCGGGGGTAATCAGGATGTGATACCCTTGAAACATGTAGTATCTCAAAGATAAACTCAGGAATGACTATGATACGTGTACCTCGAACCTGTGTAACAAATCGAGGTCTAGAGGTATCGAAACCGTGCATATTGGAGTAGAGCTCCTATATGATCACAGTGGGACAACTCACGGGTATCTCACATAGAGATTCCCATCCCCAATTGTGAATGACAGTGGGTAGAGCAGTATTGGAAAAGTTTGATAGAATCACGCGGCGTTCCGAATGAGCACTACATTTGGAGAAGTTCTCCAAGAAGTCCTAATGGGCCTTCTCATCACGGAACCAAATGTGAAGGGGAGTGGGGTCAGAAGAAGATGTCCTGGAATGAAGAGGGTTCCGAAATGGAGTGGATTTGCGCTTGGGTGCCATGCATAGTCTATTCGAGAAAAAGAGAGACAAACAGAAAAACACTATCACAACAAAGTACCAAAAGATAGAAAAGAAAAGGTACGTATTCATGAAATGTGCATGAGCATGTGACATGCAAAAATCTTGCATCATGGGTTCAACTCAATCCAATCCTATCAGCACACAAGTTTTCAACATATAAACACACATCTAAATACATGAAACATTGTGAAAAGGCAAATGGGATGCAATGCATGATCATTATACATCAAAAACATAACACCCAAGCCAAAAATTTCACAAAATACTCATCAATTTTCAAAAAACCAAAAGAATTCAAGAAAACCCAAAACCTAGGTCTAAATGTGTGAAATGCATGAAGAATGAAGGATTAGAGAAGCATACCAGAGGGAAAACACAAGGTTTCGGCCGAAATCCAAGTGGGGAAGGTGAAGGGGCTGAGTGAAAAGTGTTTGGGAGAGAAAAGAAAGCTTATCTGTTGAAGAGAAAAAGAGAGAAATGAATTTGATTTCGCGTAGAAGCTATTTAAAGAAATCGCAACTCAATGGATCGAGGATCTGTGGAGCACTAAAGCTTGACAGATAGAATCTGTCGAGGTGTTGTCGAGAATCTATTGACGACAAAAACACCTCGATGGATTGAAAAGCTATCGAGAAGCTATCGGCCAGACATAAACTTTCTCGATGGATCGAGAATTTGTCGAGAAGCTATTGAGACAAATTCCAGAAAGTTTTGATGGATTGAAGATGTGATAAGATCTGTCAAGAAAAGAAGTCCAAGGGGCTTGATAGATAGTTATCTATTGAGATCTGTCGAGAAGCTGTAGAGCTTGATAAAAACATTTTTTCAAAGAGAGGAAAAAAAAACACATAAATGAATGCAATCAAGCAAGCTACTCAAACAAAGATTCAAACAACATTTTAAGCTTTCAAAAACATCTCTCAACAAAAAATTGCAAAGCATTCATAGATCCAAAACACACACACACACACTCTAAACAAGTCTAACCAATGTTATATTTCAAAAACAAGTAAAGACAGTTTAGTGAGCATACATTAACACATGTATTCCTTGTGATGGCCAAATCACATTGTACTTGCAAAGTAGCAAAGAATTTCGCGTGTTGTGTGTGAAAACATCACAAGAGTGCATCAGTGTCTCATGTTATGATGATTTGAGATATGAGAAAATTAATTTAACTCACACAAAATCATAACTACTTAATGGGGACTATCACCTTCGAGGTACATCCTATAACTCCTACATCTCTTAGAAACATGCTTGCAATCATATTTAAAAGTATTTTGATTCTTTTTAATTTTGATTTTTCTTTTCATACTTTTTTTTTTTTTTTGAGCATATCATGCATGGGCATAAAAGAGAGAGAGAAGAAATACCTAACTATGTTAAGCCAAAAATATCATAGTTTTGCCATGCCGAAGCATACAGATGTTATTCATGATTGGTGGGCTTTAGTGGTGAGATGGTTATTTATGCCTTTCTTTTAGGATTTTTTTGTTATTCCCGTCAAAAAGAGTGATATGAGTGTTAAGTACAAGAGATTACTTAATCGTACTTATCACAAACATAAGCCATAAAGCTCATTTGCTAAGTTGTGCATTAAGATGCTCATCTAAGCTACAAAAGATACAAAGTTTAGAAAACTTTATTTCAATGGCCATCCAAGGTACACAAGTACCAATGTACACAAAACACACACTATTTTTGTATTTTTTATTTTTTTATATGAAAACTAAAATAAAGCAAAACTGAAAACAAAAAAACAAAAACATGTTAAATAAAGCATAGCATAAAACTAGACTAACTCAAAAACAAAAAAGCAAAACACACAAGTAATGCATAAACAAAAAGAGAGGAAGAGAGAAAAAGTGACTAAATCACTTAGATCCTTTTTTCTTCCACACCTTGGAAAACCTTTCCGCTTGGCAGACCCTTGATTCGGCAGTGAGGAGGAAGAATTGAAACCGTTCAAGTTTGAAAGGAACATGAAGGCCTTAAGAATATCTCCAAGATGAGCAAAAGAGGATGGAAACTGATTCTAGTTTCCGAATGAGATCATACTGTTGCTTTGTTGAGTGGCTAACCACTTGTAACAATTAGGTCAAGTATGCCCTAAAGCTCTACAGTGATGACAGAGATGCTGCTTCTTCTGTTTAGACTTTTGGTTATTACTCTTTTTAGTTCTAGGCTTTCTAGTCTCTTTCTTTTCAATCATAGGGGGTGCTCCTAAGATAGATTTGCCATTGTTTTTGTTCTCACTAGCTATATCAGTTTTGACATAATGTTCTTAGTATTAACAGTATTAGCAGGTTAGATAAACACAATAGTACTAGAAGAAGCAATATTTGGAGAAGAGAAATCATACCCCAAACCGGTTCTATGAGAAGCAGATTTCTGAAAGCTAAGCATCTCATCAAGCTTTGCTATGGAAGTTCTCTCCAATTGAGTTCTAACTTCAAAAAGCTCTGTTTCAAGCTTCTTGGTCTTTTCAACCAAGAAATTATTCTCAAACTACAATGCTCCAATGGTCTGATTAGCTTTGTCAAACTTTGTGGAGAGCTCTTCTCGGTCAAGTTCCACTTCACTCAGCTTCTTGGTGGCTAGCCTATACAGTTTCTCATGCTTTTCGGAGACCTTACACAACTTTGCATAGGCTGTATGGATGTCATCCTGTTCATCCATTTTCTCAAACTTAGACTTCACCAAGTCCTCTTCTTCATCTACCTCTTCAAAAATCCTTTTAGTAGGATTCACTGTAGCAGTGAAGGCATTCAAGATTCCTCGTCATCATTGTCATCTGAATTATCATTAGGCTCGGTATCACTCAAAGTAGCAACAAGTGCTTTGCTTGTCCTAGTAGTCTTGAGATAAGTTGGACATTCTTGTTTCATATGTCCAAAACCTTGACATCATAAGCACTTTGGTCTAGAGGAAACAATGTACTGACCGCCTTCCTTAGCATCCTTCTTTCCTCTGTCTTGGATCTTGAACTGAGTCAAACTGGACTTCTTACAATCTTTATCAAATCCTTTTACATTGGCATTCTTCATGAAATTTTTGAACTGCCTTGTGATATAGGATTTCATCTTAGAGTCTTCATCATCAGAAGACTCATTAGTATCATTGCTTTTGGCCTTCAATGCCATGCTCTTACTCTTGCTCGATTTCCCGATCCTAGTCAAACCTAATTCATAGGTTTGCAAGTTGCCAACCAGCATTGTGAAAGGAATTTGGTCCATATCCTTTGATTCCTCATTGGCGGTGATCTTGGCATGAAATCTCTCTGGTAGAGATCTGAGCACCTTTCTTACAATCTTAGGTTCGGGAATGGTTTCCCCAAGATTAAAGGTAAAGTTCACTATGTCCTTCAGCTTGGCATAGAACTCATCAAATTACTCATCCTCCTCCATCTTAATCTCTTCGAAGCTCGTAGTAAGCCATTGAAGTTTTGAATCCTTGATAGCCTTATTCCCTTCATAGGTTGTTTGGAGGATAGTCCATGCTTCCTTAGCAATTTCGGTGGAGGATATCTTCTTGAACTCCTCATTAGTGACTGCACTAAATAAAGCATTCGATGCTTGGCTATTGAAGTTTGCTGCTTTGATCTTAACATCATCCCAATCAACCGACGCTTCCTTTAACTTTGTCCAACCAATCTCCCCAGCTTGCCGCGCCTTTTCATTTAAAAACCGTAAGAAAGCTCTCATGCATACTTTCCAGTATACATAGTTAGTACCATCAAATAAACAAAGAATAATAAGAGACTGTCCTCTATACATGACAAATAGGTGTCAATAGATCACATAGCAAATATTAACCCTAATCAGAGTGTGCCTACTCTAATACCACTTGATAGGCCAAGAGTGTATTGACCCCTTTGGTAACTTAATCAATTAATTTAGCGAAGTGAAATTAATTAGATTAAGTTACATGCAATAAGCATGGTAACACAAACAAATCACCAAATAACTAAATGCAGCGGAAATTAAATTTGACACGGCTTATTTATTTACAAATGGGGAAAACTACCGAGACAAAACCCCACTGGGTGAATTTAAAGTCACCACTCCCGAGAATCCACTATTATCAAAACAAGCGGTTTCAAGTAAAAGGAATCCCAGTAACTAATACCGACCTATAATTGAACCCTTACCCCAATACACAATTGGACTTGTAATGTAGCGACAATCTCTCCTTTCAATGCACGGCTCCAAGTACGTGATTAACCAATCGATGCACGAATCCAAGTACGTGACTAACACACCAACTTGAGAAAGATGTTGGCTAGGACAAATTGTCTCTGGTCACAATTTAAGTAAGTAATCACTTTGCATCAAAGTCTTGAAAGAATAAGACCCAAAGTCAGCTCTTTGAGACATACTGAAATGGAAAGGGAGCAGTAGACTTTTGAGGAAGAAGCTCCAAAAGAAGAAGATAATGAGGAATGAGGAAGAGACTAGCCATTATTGTTGTTGACACGACATTGGTTCTAGTACCCAAGGGAGCAAATGGAGGGAATCACTGGTACCTCAAAAACCCTAGGATGACACTACAAAAAGGGGAAGCAACTAACAGTAAAATGGGCACCCTGCAACAGTGAATCAAATTAGAATCTTTGAGAAAGTTCTGTGAGAATTCAAAAAAAAAAAAAAAAGAGAAAAGAAAAGGAAATACCGCCCGGTATCCTATAATAGCCATTAGAGAACATACTCGAATTCAAAGGGATTCAAACTTTGCAAATCTTAGGGGCCTATAAAGTCACCTAAGTTTGTAATTTTTGAACTTATTTGAGCCTTGTAATATATCCTAGTGAGCATGGTGTACTATATAATTAAGAAAATAATGGGATATTTAACTTTCCTCTAAGGATACCTAACATTTACTTTATGTCTTTCTTTACTACATTGCTCCTTTATTGTTTCTTGTTGTTCAGTACATATGTTTCTTGTTTGCTAGTATGTATGTATTGTAGGATTCCTGCTCTGTGCACCACTTGGTTCGTAATTAGTCCATTTAGCTGCGGTGAACCAAGCCCAGTCCCTTAAAACAATAACTAAAAGGCCCAGTGTCCTTGCTTTTACTTGGGCTTGGACACCGTCCAAAAAGGGACCCACACATTTTGACAACTTCATTGGGGACTGGGTAAAGGAGAAGGAAGCAATCCTTTCGCAGAGCATGGCTCTAAAATCAAGGAACAGCAAAGGTACCAATATGCCAATTACAGCATCTAAGCCCGTAGGAGAAAATGAAGTGGCCTCCAAATAGAGAAATGAGGTACCTTTGGTAGAGCATGAGGTTATCTAAGGACAGAGGCACGCAGGGCAGGAGCTGGACCTTATGGCTCGAATGGTGGAAATGCTGAAGGACTTGCAGCAAGAGATTTGCCTTCTCAAAGAAGGGAGGACCCAAGAAATCAGGGATAATGCCCTACTGTGGTCAACCAGGATAAAGCCCAACCAGAGGGAAGGTCAACAGTAGGAGGGGGAGCCAACCCCCAGTATCCCACGCTAGTAGATGTCAATGCCCTTCTGGAATAAGAAAGAGAAAAGCTTTCGGGGGTCCTCAAGCAATTTTCTCGGGATCCCCCATTTCCACCAGAACTCTTGGGCAAGCCTTATCCTAAGGGGTACGAGCCTCCGAAGTTCCATCCTTTTGATGGAAGAAACAGAAGTGCTATAGAGCACGTGAGTAGATTTATCCATACCATAGGCCCTTACACAGGAGATAAGGAGCTGTGTCTGAGAGTGTTTGCTAAGTCCCTAGTGAACAAAGCAATACGAGGTATACTGTTAGGTTCTAAAGACTTAGGATTTTATGTATTTAAAACTCTAATGTGTAATGTTGGCAAACCATGATCAAAACAATATGTTTAGTCTTGTTTAGGCTTGCTTAAAGCTGTTTAACTATTGTAAAGTTGGAATCGAGAGGCTGCAGAAGTCTTTGTGACTTTCAGCCTGGCTCGATCATTCGAAGAATAGACTCGATCAATCGAAAGTCGGCCAGATTGTTTTTTCTACAAAATTTCCAACTCAGCCCTATCTCATTAAACATTTAGGGTTTTATGTTTTTGCCCTAGGTATATAAGGCAAAACCCTAGCCACGTTTTCTGAGTTGCTCCTGTTGTATTGTTGCTCATACTTTTCTGTTTTATGTAAATCTCTTGTGAGATCTAGAGGAGCTTTCCTTTACACAAAGCTTAGGGTTTTCAAGGTAGAGATTACTTCAACATCTTGATGATCAACGCGGTTGCTGCCATTGGAGCTTAAAGAATAACAAGCGGGGGTGCTTGTAGCTGATTGGAGAATCCAAAAAATAAGGAGTCCATGGATTCAGAGCTTGCACATGGTTGTGTCAGTAAGTTCTACTGGTGGGTAGCATTAGGAAGTCAAGTGGGGAGCTTGTAAGTCCTTTTGTATGAACTTCGATTCTTTCATAGTGGATTTAGGTTTACCTTGAGGATAGCTAGGTCAAATCCTCCCCAAGTTTTTACCGTGTGGTTTCCTAGGTCATCATATCTTGTGTTCTTTACTTTTCCGCTGCTTTATATATTCTTGATATGATTGTGTGATTGTGATAACCTAGAATTGCATAATTTGACTAAGTTAATCACTTGGCTAATAACTAGGTTAATCCAATTGTTGTTTTAAGGGGTCTAAAAACCTATCAAGTGGTATAAGAGCGGGTAGCTCTTTTTGTTGTAGATCTCTTGATCTCTGAGCTGATCCTTGACCCCTGTTGTCATGGAACACGGACACTTTCTTGTTGTTCCTCCTCACTTTAATGGGAATAACTATGTTTATTGGAAAGTAAGGATGAAAATATTCCTGAAATCCATTGATGAGAGGGTTTGGAATTTCGTTGAGTACGGATGGGAGAAGCCCACTACTCCTGTGAGTGAATGGCAGACTTCTCAAAAAGAAGCAGCTGCATTTAATAACAAAGTTATGAATGCCATCTTTAATGCTGTTTCTATGGAGAAATTTAAAAGAATCTCAAATGTTGAGGTTGCTCATATTGCTTGGAAAATCCTCCAAACTGTGCACAAAGGCACAAAGGCTGTCAAAATAAATAAGTTGCAGCAATTAGCTTCTAGGTTTGAGAGCATTAGGATGTCTGATGATGAATCCTTTGATGAATTTTATGCCAAACTTAATGACATTGTTAATTCTGCATTTAATTTGGGTGAAATATATGATTAACCTAAAATTGTTAGGAAGATTCTTAGATCCTTGACTGAGGACTTTAGACCCAAAGTGACTACCATTACTGAGAGCAAGGATGTGGACTCCATCCCTTTAGATGAGCTTGTAGGATCTCTTCAGTCTTATGAGCTAGACCTGCTCAAAACTAACAAATCAAAGTCAGTGGCTCTTAAATCTGTTGATGATGTTGAGGTTGGTGGATTTGATGATGAGCTCTCTGCTACAGAGATTGCTTACCTTGCCAAGAACTTTAGAAACTTTCTTAGGAATACTAATAAAAGGGCAAGGAATACAAACACTGTTGAACCTAGAAATTTTAGGAAGAATGATCCCATAAGGTTAACAACACTGAAAAACCTAGAGAAAGAATAGGTCAATCTTCTAACAATTCTTTGGGTTCTCAATGTTTTGGACCCTTCTGATGGGGAACTCTCTGAGGATGCAGATCTTCAAGAGGCCTATAATAAACTTTGCAAAGTTGTTGCAAAGGATGCTATGAATGTTGAACTTAGCCTGAAGAAAATTGAACCTCTTGAGCCTGATAAGAAAAATTTGCTTGTTAAATTGTTTGATGCTAATGATCTTTTGAACAATGTGAAAATTGAGAATGTGCTGTTGATTGATAAAGTTAAGAAATTAGAACTTGATTTATCTGTTGCTAGATCTGCTAGTTCTAAACTTGATCAAATGTTTAGTGTTCAAAAGTATCATTCTGATAAATTTGGTTTAGGTTTTGTTGAGAGTATCTCTATGTCTGCACCCCATTCCACTATCTTTGTTCCTTCATCTTCTTTTGAACCTTCTGTGAGCGAGGGTGTGAGTGAAACTGTCAAACCCCTGTGAGAGAGGTTGTCAAACCTTTAGAAGTTTCACCACCTAAGAAGATTAGGGTTGATTTGAAAGAGTCTAAACCTAAAGAGCCTACCCAATCTAAGGACAAGATGCATGGTAAACCTGTTTGGGTTTGTCATTATTGTGGAAAGTCTGGACACATTCGTCCTAACTGTTACAAGTTTCAAGCTGTTAAGAGAGTAAATAAACCAAAAGTGTATGTGCCTCAAGCACAAGATCCTATGACACTTATTGGTGAATTGGTAAAGGTGTTAAACCTTTATTCAAATCCTGGAGTTAGGAATCACTCAAACGTGAATAAGAACTCCAATGCTCGTATTGCATCTAAAAAGTTTTGGATGCAAAACACTCGATCTAATTGAGTCTTTCTGACATGGTCCTTGTGCTTCATTGCTCATTCCTCTATGACCATTGTTCTTTGATATTTGTGTTTTTGGTTTTTTCTCTAGGACTTGCATTGCATTACATTCATGCATTTCATTCTAGGATTTATTTGTTTTCTCTTTAAAAAAAAAATTAAAAAAAAAAAAAAAAAAGAAGGAGAAAGCAAAAATATGTTTGACATTATTTTTCTTGGTTTTTGAAAACAAGGTTGGTCAATTTATTTACACATAACATATCTTGTGTACCTTGTTTAGCTTTGATGAGCTTACTTTATTGCACTTTACTAGTTGAAGCTTTGTAGTGCATGTTGTGTGGGAGAGATATTCATGGTTATTAATCACTTTGTCTTGATCTTGAAGTCATATGTAATTTGACTATCGGACTTGATCCTTTTGAGAAAGACATAAATAACCATCTCACCACTGCTCACTAGCCAATCATGAACACCTTAGTGCATATCGTAAGATTTTGTACTCGCATAAGTGTAGCACTTGCACAAAAAGAATATAAGGTGAAACCTCGGATTAATTGCTTAATGCTTAAAATTTGTGTGTACTATTAGGCTTGATGCCAAATCACTTAATTAAAATTGGTGTGTACTATTAGGCTTAATGCCAAAATCACATAATTAAAATTTGGTGTGTATATTATGAGGCAAAATTCAAGAAACTTACATGATTGCAAGCTTTTGTTCTAGGAGATGTGAGAGTTATATGATGTAACTTTTTAGGTGATAGTCTCTTTTAAATTTTGTGTGATGAATTTTGTAGACTTTGTGATTGATTTCTATTCACATATCATCTTACATGTATCTCAAGCTTTTACTAGTTGCACACACTACACAAGTTACTCTTTGCTAAACACTGTACATGTTATTGTGTGTGTTTTTGGTCTAACCAACCAAGTTTGAAAATACCTTGTGTATTATGCAAAACAATTTTTTTGCTTGAGAATTTAAAGAGAAAATGGTTGAAATCTTCTTTGGAGAAACTGGGATTAAAATTTGTTTCTTTTTGAAAAAGCATTCCATTTCATCTTATACTCATGCATTTTGTTTCATCAATTTTAAATGCTATGAGGAGTTATCTTCAAGAATTGGTTTGGGTTTTTCAAAACTGTGTTTTTTTATCAAAAATTTTGTTAGCCTCTACCTGTTTCGATCGATCCATTCTGTTTTTCGATCAATCGAAAATGTGCTTCAATTTATTTAAAAGTCTCAGATTGATTCGATCGATCGAATGTGATTTTCAATCAATCGAATGTCACGAATCAAGTTTTTAAAACACTATTCTTTGACTGATTCAAAACACTTTTTCAAAAAGTTTTTCAAACTTCCTTTCTCTCTCCGACTCGGAAAGGCTAAAGGTTCAATTTTTTGTCGTTTTCCTACGAAATTTTTGCAAGGTTTCTCTTTCCTCAAGCCGGTAAGACTATTTTGTCCTTCCTTTTGAGTTTATTTTCAAGTTTTCATACATTATACACTCAAATTTTCAGACTATGCATAATTTGGGATTTTTGTTGATTCAATCCCTATTTTGTGAAATTGATCAATGGGTTTTTGTGAGGACATGATATAAACATAATATTGATGGTTCAATTTGATCAATTTTGGGTTTTGTGAAAAATTAAAAATTCTAGGGCTTGTATTGCATCCGATTTGGAGATTTTGTTCAATTAGATTAAAATTGATGAAATTGGCTTGTTGTTTTGATGTAATTGAGCATTATACTCTGTGTGTTGTGTTATGTGACGCTCAATTTATCAATTTGTTTAAAAATTTCAACGAGTGGTTTTCAATTTTGGAGTTTTTTTGTTAGAAACCCTATGCTCAAGCCAATTTTGTTAATCTGACCTTTAATTGAACTTAATTTTTACTGCATTAGAACATGCATCATGACATTTTAATTGTTCGTGCATCATATAGATTTTTTATTCTATTTTTGTGCTAATTTGCAGTCTGTCCTTGGATTTTTGTTTTTGTTTTTGTTCTTTTGGTTCTACTTTGTGTCTCTGTCCTTTCCTTAGCATCATGCCTATGAAGACTAGAGCTCGTAAGTCTGTTCGCTCTCCTTCTCCTCCTCCACCTTCCTTTGACCGTGATAGGTTTCCAAGTGAGAAAAAATAAGAGATTTTTAAGAAGCTGAACTTTAAGAGGAAAATTTGGGCTGAGCGTTCTGTTGTCTTAGATGAGTTAGATCATGCCATTAGGGCAAATTTTGAGCGTCGAGGCTGGTTACCTTTGTTGGATATTTTTGATCCTCCTCCTCTGGCTACCTTGATTAGAGAGTTCTTTTTGAACATCTCTATCTACGTCTATGATTCCAACACTCTAGTTAAGAGTTGGATACGAGGTGTAGCGTACACCATTACTCCTACGGTAGTGGCTGATGCTCTAGGGGTACCTTTGGTCCAGCATCCTGTTTACCCTTATGATGAGTCTCCTTTGTTGAGTGATGTCATGTCTTACATCACTAGGTCTTCTATCCAGTGGGGTTCTGATCCTCAGATCACCACTGCTGAGCTATCTGAGTTATATTATCTTTTCTTTAGGATAGCTTGTCATTCTTTTTGGTCCATTTCTCATCTTCACACCATTCCTCTCGAGCGGTGTGTATTTTTGTATGCTCTTGTCACTGATGCTCCTATCAATTTTCCTCACTTGTTTCTTCATTCTTTGAACGAAGTTTATAGGAGTTCATCTACATCTCATGCTCTTGTCCATCCTATCTTTATTCATAGGATTTTGCTTTATCTTGGTCTAGATGATTTCCCTTCTTCTGAGCCCATTCATGTTATAGCTCCCATAGGTGCATTTTTTCTTAGACAGAAGGCTGCTCATCTTCAAGCTGGCTCTAAACACCCTAGGTCTGAGCCTTCTGGTACCCACCCCCTCCTTCTTCTTCTACAAGTCCTGCTGGTGAGGATGTTCCTAATCCTGTTGGCAATGCTGCTGCTGCTGTTCCTCCACCTCCTTCGGATGACTTCGATGTACGTTGTACCTTGGAGACTGTCATGACCGTTCAGGCGGCTCATGGTCAGATTTTGGTGGACTTGCTTGATGAAATATGTGCTCTGAGAGCTGACTTGGCGCATCTTCATTCACCCTCGCCACCTCCTTTTGATGATTTGTGATTGTCCTATGGCATTCCGTCACAAAAAGAGGGAGTAGAGTTTTTGACCTTGTAGAGGAGTTTTTGTAGTTAGGGGGAGTTTTTCTCTTGTTTTTGTAGAGCTAGTTGAGATATTAGATTGTATCTAGGTGCTTCACCGTGTATACTTTCTTTTGATATCATTTTAGGGCTTTTCTTGTTGGGAGATACACTGTTTTTTGATATATGATTCTTGATTCTATGTTCACTACTTATTGATTTATATTTATGAGTTCTTCATTAATATATGTCTTTATTATGTGTTTTGTGAACTTTCAAGAATGTTTTTATTTTTTTTGGTATATCTAACTTAGGGGGAGAGTTAGTTTACATATCTGTTGATTTATTGTTTTTCTGTTACACATGCGTTTATGCATTTGTTGAGTGTTTTAGGAATATACAAGTTGATTCAACTGAGCTGCTCTCTACACTTGCAACTGATGGATAGTAGTTAGGATTGAATTTTATTTTATGAGCATTACTTTTTGTAAAGGGCTTTTTATTTGTACACTTTGAGCTTTTAGTTTGTGTTTTGTCACGGATTGCCAAAGGGGGAGTTTCTTAGGTTCTAAAGATTTAAGATTTTATGTATTTAGAACTCTAATATGTAATGTTGGCAAACCATGATCAAAACAATATGTTTAGTCTTGTTTAGGCTTGCTCAAAGTTGTTTAACTATTGTAAAGTTGGAATTGAGAGGCTGCAGAAGTCTTTTTGACTTTTGACCTGGCTCGATCGATCGAAGGATAGACTCGATCGATTGAAAGTCGGCCAGATCGTTTTTTCTGCAGAATTTCCAACTTAGCCATACCTCATTAAACGTTTAGGGTTTTATGTTTTTGCCCTAGGTATATAAGGCAAAACCCTAGCCACGTTTTCTGAGTTGCTCCTATTGTATTGTTGCTCATACTTCACAAGAGAAGTTTTTATTTTTTATTTATTTATTTTTAATAATCGGAACACAATTGATCATTGCACATATGTACTAATTACTTGAAAATTAAAGTAAAAAAAATTCATTTTCCTTTTTTTTTAATATAGAAATTAATTAGAAGTTAACACTAATTTAGACTTTAGGAAAGAGTGGAACATAATTTGGAAGAATTAGTAACTTCTACCAAAAAAAGGTAGGGTACTTCTTATCAAACTCTAGTTTAGACAATCATGTTTTATATATAATAATGACATTTCATATGTTTTGCTTGACTTATGCAGGTCTTGGTACAAGTTTTGGAGCATTATTTCTAATAACCATTACATTGGTTTTATTCAATGTGATAAAGAAGAGAAGCGAAACCAAGCTTAAGAAAATGTTCTTTAAAAAGAATGGTGGTTTATTGTTACAACAAAAATTATCTTCAAATGAAAATAATGTTCAAAATATAAAACTATTCAATTTGAAGGAGTTGGAAAAGGCAACGGATCATTTTAGCGAAAACAGAATAGTTGGTAAGGGTGGTCAAGGTATGGTTTTCAAGGGAATGTTAAGTGATGGAAGAATTATTGCAATTAAAAAGTGTAACATAGTGCAAGAGGGGAATATCGAACAATTCATTAATGAGATTTTTATTCTTTCACAAATTAACCATAGAAATGTGGTTAAGCTAATTGGGTGTTATTTGGAGACAGAAGTTCCTTTATTGGTTTATGAATTCATTCCAAATGGGACACTCTTCCAATATCTGCATGAAGAAAATGAAGAGTTTCCATTAACTTGGGATATGCGTTTAAGGATCTCCATAGAAATTGCAGGAGCTCTTTTCTACTTACACTCAGTAGCTTCCTCACCAATTTATCATAGAGAAATAAAGTCCACAAATATACTCTTAGATGAAAAGTACAGAGCAAAAGTATCAGACTTCGGGACATCAAAGTCAATAGAGATTGACCAAACTCATGTCACCACCCTAGTTCATGGAACTTTTGGATACTTGGAACCAGAATACTTCCAAACAAGCTAGTTCACAGAAAAGAGTGATGTGTATAGTTTTGGAGTAGTCCTTGTTGAGCTCTTAACTGGAGAAAAACCTATTTTTTCAACAAGGTCAGAAGCAGGTAGAAGTTTATCCATATATTTCCTTCATTCAATGGAGGAGAACCATCTATTTGATATTATTGATGATCAAGTAAAGAAGGAAGGTGATAAGGAAGAGGTCATCATAGTTGCTAAACTTGCAAAAAGATGTTTGCACTTGAATGGAAGGAAACGTCCTAAAATGAGGAAGGTTGCAATTGAGTTGCAGGGAGTTCGAAAAAATTTTGATGGTCAGCAAAATTATGAAGAAATTCAATTTTCTAGAAGTGAGGAAATTGAGCATTCAGATGTTAGTTTTATATCAAGAGGATCATTTTTTGAAATCGCTTCAACTTCATCATCCACCGTTCTACCTTTGTTACCTTTCAAAACAATATGATTTATATACTTGTTTGTTTTGTAGTAATTTGGTTTCATTCCATGTTGTGAAGTATCAAGACTTCTCTTAATATATTCAGAACAAAATTTAAGAATCTCTGATGAATATTTGTGTAGCAATGGCTTGAATATATATATATAAAACAATGAGTTGACAATTTTTTTTTTTTTTTTTTTTTGCATGCATTGTGAAGGACCCAACAAATTAGGAAAAGTCATTGTCTTCGTAACTTTTTTATTTTCTTAAAATCATTTTAAGCTAGGCTCATGCCAACGGAGCAGCTGAAAAGGTCAAGTTTAATAAGATATTAAAGGCTTGAATTCTGAAGTAAATATTTCTTTAGTCCTCATTTGTAATTTATAAGATCTGACTACTTCAAATTAGAGTGATGTTATAAATCCCGTGAATAATTTTGGTGAGTTTTGTAGCCAATTCCCAAATATCACGTAACGGTACCATGCATAATGGAAAGCTTTTCCTACTTTTCAAGAGTATTGGGGCAAGTTTGAGCAATTCAGGGAGCATGAGAATTGCATGCATGCGCGGATCTAACGAACTTGCTTCTCTTTGGCAACAAAAATTTATTGGTTTAGACCAAATTAAATTCTTATATAATACCACCTTTAATAAATATCAATAACATGATACATATTTACTAATTATTGTTTTATATGTACCAAAAAAAAAAAAAATTCAGCAATGACACGTCCAATTGTGTTTTTAATATTCTTATTGAGTGATGTTTTGTATCTGTTGCAGTTTCGTTTTGTATATGGTACTTGTAGTTTTGTACATATAGAAGTGAACTACAAGTAGTTTAGCAGTAGCATAGCAAAGTTAGTTTATGAAACGATTGTCGTTTATAGTGAGATAGATTAATGAGTTAGTTATCAGTTAGTTATTTTTCTGTTTTCATTTCCCGCCTCTGTTCTCACTATATAAAGAACAGAGTATGCTAAGCTTAAGCAATGAATTCATTTTCACAAGATTCGTATTGTTCTATCTCTCTCTCTCTCACAAAGTGTTTACTTTCCTCCATTGATGAATCTTCAGAGCTTGTGTGAATTCAATATGGTATCAGAGCAGAACTAGTTTCAGAGATCATTCACCTTTGGTATTCTCTGATTCTTCCTAGTTCAATTACGTTCTTTCTTGATTCTTTAATGCTTCGTTCAGATCAACTAGAAATTTACCTTATTGTGTTTCTGTTGATTCTTGCATTAAGATCATCATCTTCTAGGTCTTGATTTCTTTTATGTGTTGAAATCTTGATCTTGATTCTCCTGTTCATAATTGAAATTAGAACCTTCAATCTCAGGGTTTCAATTTCTCTTCTTCGATTTTAGGGTTTCCAATCCATAATTTTCTGTTCTAATTTGATCAAGATTGTAAGCTGAATATTGATTTCCTATTTCTTGAAAGATTCTCAAGAAAATTGATTCTTGATTTTCTTTGCTAAGGATTTTTTTACCTTCATCATTTTCTTTGATTATACTGCTTCAAGCCATGACTGAGAGTACCTGTAATGCTACTCATCCCACTGTCCAGCCTTGGGAAAATACATCCAATCCCTATTTCTTATCTAGTGGAGATAATCCAGGAGTTTCTTTGGTGGTTCAACATCTCACTGAAGAAAACTATAACACCTGGAGTAAGGCCGTCCTCATCTCTTTGGATGCCAAAACCAAATTGGGATTCATTGATGGCTCTATCCCCAAGCCTTAATCTGTTGATCACCCACATTACACAGCATGGTGTAAATGCAACAGCACTGTCCTAGCTTGGTTGTTTAATTCTGTTTCTAAGGATTTACAATCAAGTATAGTTTACTTCAAGACTGCCAGGGATGTATGGATTGATCTGCAAAACAGGTTTGGGCAAGGAAATGGACCTACAATCTTTGACTTAAGAAAGGAGATTAGTTCTTTGACTCAAGAGGACTTAACTATCAATGCATACTGTGCCAAATTTAAAGGCCTCTGGGATGAATTTTCCAATTATAGGACATGTACATGTGGTCATCAAGTTGAGGAATGTACCATGTCTTTTCTAATGGGGCTGAATGAGACATATGCAACTGTTCGGAGTCAAATTCTGCTGACGGAGCCTGTGCCTCCTTTAAGCAAAGTGTTCTCTCTTCTACTACAAGATGAGAAACAGAGAAAAGTAGGTGCTGGGAAGAAGGCCTTGATTGATACATCAGTAGCTTTGGCAGCTTTTGGGTCTAAACCTAGTAACACCAACACCAAGCCCTTTGTTAAATCTAAGAATGGCAGACCACAGTGCACTCATTGTGGAGCCATGGGGCATGTTGTTGACAAGTGCTTCAAACTGCACGGATATCCTCCTGGGTATAGGCTCAAAAACAAAGGTAGTCAACCTTTTGCTAGCAATGTTGTTGCTGTTGAAGATTTCAGTGAACCTGTTGCTCTCACCAAGGCTCAATATCAGCAATTGGTTGGTTTGTTGAACTCTCAATGTCACTTTGGCACCCAAGCACCATTAGAGGCATGTTTGGACACTACTCATCAAGTTGCCAGCATCATTACTCAGCCTTCAATGGATGTTCAAGCCCAAACCTTTTCAGGTATCTATTTTTCCCCTTCTCTTGAGCATTCAGTTTTTTCTTCCAGTGCAAATACCTCTCATATTAGTTCATTTGACTGGATTCTGGATAGTGGTGCGACAGACCACATGGTTCACTCTATTCATTTCTTTACTTCTATTACCTCTTCTGTTCAAATTTCAGTTAGACTTCCTAATGGTGAAATGGTTAAGGTAACCCACATTGGAACTGTTAAAGTTTCAGCAACCCTGACTTTAGAGCATATCCTTTGCATTCCCAGCTTTTCTTTCAATCTTATTTCTATAAGTAAGCTGACCCAAAACCCCTCTTGCTGTTGTGTTTTTCTTTCTCATTATTGTTTTCTTCAGGACTTACTGCATTGGAAGATGATTGGGTTGGGTAAGAGACATGGAGGTCTGTACATCTTGCAGTGCACTGATTCCTTCACCTTACCACATTCTGTTTCAGAGGTTCTGTCTAGATTGCCTTCTTTTCTTTGTAATAAAAGTGTCAATGTCCGTCATCTTGACTCTTCTAATGTTGTTGATAATTCAAATAGTGCTGTTAGATTGTGGCATTACAAATTGGGTCATCCATCTGCACAAAGAATAGCTTTGTTGAAACATATTGTACCTGATCTAACTTCTTGCAATAACAACAATTCCTTTGATTGTTTTGTCTGCCCTTTAGCTAAGCAACATAAACTACCTTTCCCTAAATCCACAAGTGTTTCCTTATCTTGTTTTGACTTGATCCATGCTGATATTTGGGGCCCTTTCTCTACTCCTTCATTGAATGGCTCAAGATATTTTCTTACTTTGGTTGATGGTCATAGTAGATGTACTTGGGTTTATTTAATGAAACTTAAATCTAATGCTTCTTCCTTGATTCAAACCTTCTTTCACATGATTCTTAATCAATTCAAGGTGTCCATTAAAGTGATCCGGAGTGACAATGGTCCTGAATTTGCTCTTTCTTCATTTTATGCTTCCAATGGTATTTTACATCAGCTGTCATGTGTTGAAACACCACAACAAAATGTTGTTGTTGAAAGGAAACATCAGCATTTGTTGAATGTTGCTAGGGCCTTGAGATTTCATGCCAATTTACCTTTAAAATTCTGGGGGGATTGTGTTCTTACAGCCACATATCTTATCAATAGGCTTCCTAGCCCTCTTCTTGGCAATCTGACACCTTATCAGAAACTTTTGGGTCATTCTCTATCATACCAGCATCTTATATCCTTTGGTTGCTTATGTTATGCTTCTACTTTAGCTAGAAACAGATCCAAGTTTGATCCTAGAGCAAAGGCATGCATCTTTCTTGGATATCCTTTTGGAACCAAAGGGTACAAGTTGTATGATTTGTCCACTAAAGCTATTTTCCTTTCTAGAGATGTCATCTTCAAAGAATCTATCTTTCCTTTTAAACATTGGCTGTCTCAACCTGTTCCTAGTTCTTCTTCCCCTTCTCACAATATGTTTTCCTCTCAGCCTTCCTTTTTAGAATCCATTTCTTCTGTTTCTGCTGAATTTTCTTTGCCTTTCAGTCCTATTGACACTGCTGTCCCTCCTGTTGAGTTTCCAGATCTTGTTCATCCTAATCTAGACACTTTTTCACCTGTTTCTACTGCTCCACTTGAACCTTCTGCTCTTCCCACTCCCTTACCTATTTTACCTGCTGTTAGAAAGTCCAATAGGCCTCATAAACCTCCCTCATAGCTTCATGATTATCACTGCAATTTGGCTTTAGCTTCTTTCATGCCTTCCTATGATTCCATTGACAGTCCAGGTATTTTCTATCCCCTTTCCTCTTCTCTCTCTTATTCTAAACTGTCTAATGCACATAAAGCCTTTTCTGTTGCCTTGTCCACTACCAAAGAACCCACTTCATATGCTGAAGCTTCCCTTGATCCCTTGTGGCAAGCTGCCATGAAGACTGAGATTAATGCTCTTCAGGCTAATCAAACTTGGGTGCTGACCAACCTGCCTCCTGGTAAGGTGCCTATTGGGTGCAAGTGTGTCTACAAAATTAAGCTTAAAGCTGATGGTTCCATCAAAAGGTACAAGGCTAGACTAGTTGCTAAAGGCTTTACCCAAACTGAAGGAGTTGACTACTATGAAACCTTCTCTCCTGTTGTGAAGTTTGTGACAGTTAGAACTCTTTTGGCTGTGGCTGCTGTGTTTGGTTAGCATTTGTTCCAGCTAGATGTCAATAATGCCTTTTTGCATGGAGAGTTGAATGAGGAAGTGTATATGGTTCCTCCTCCTGGATTTGGCAGCAAGGGGGAGGTGTGCAGGTTCACTAAGTCACTTTATGGCTTGAAGCAGGCAAGTAGGCAGTGGTTTGCCAAGCTCTCATTCACTCTTCTTGATCATGGCTTTATCCAATCTAAGTCAGACTATTCCGTCTTCACTAAGGTCAGCAAGGGTTCAATTCTCATATTGCTAGTCTATGTAAATGACATTCTAATAGCTAGCAATAATGTGGAGGTAGTCAATACCTTCAAGGTTTTTCTAGATAACAAGTTCAAGCTCAAAGATCTTGGTACCTTGAAGTATTTCTTAGGTCTTAAGGTTGCAAGGACTAAAACAGGCATCAACTTATGTCAAAGAAAATTCATTTTAGAGTTACTTTCTGATACAGGTCTGCTAGCAAGTAAGCCTGCAAATGTACCCATGGGTCAATCAGCTAAATTTAGAAGCTCTATGGGAGAAGATGTTCCAGATCCATCTCTATACAGAAGAATTATAGGCAAGCTACTTTATCTGACCTTGACCAGGCTTGATATTTGCTACTCAGTGCATAAACTAAGTCAGTTTATGAGTTCTCCTAAAATGCCACATCTACAGGCAGCCTATAAGGTACTTAAGTATCTTAAGAAGACACCAGGACAGGGCTTATTTTTATAAGCAAGTTCTGAATTGAAACTAAAAGCCTATTGTGATGCTGACTGGGCGACTTGTCCAGATACCAGAAGGTCAGTTTCAAGTTTCTGTGTCTTTCTTGGTGACTCTCTTATATCCTGGAAATGCAAGAAGTAGCAGGTGGTATCCAGATCATCCGCAGAATCAGAGTATCGAGCAATGGCTACTGTCACAAGTGAGGTTGTTTGGTTGTTGGCCTTGCTTCAAACATTTGGTTTAGATCATAATCAGCTAGCCTCTCTGTATTGTGATAGCAAGGCAGCCCTATACATTGCTGCCAATCCAGTATTTCATGAACGTACGAAGCACATAGAGGTTGACTGCCATTTTATTTGAAGTAAGCTTCAAGATGGAGTGATTAAGACATTCCATATTCCTACTAGACACTAGATTGCTGACTGCTTCACAAAGGCGCTTGGATACAAGCAATTTTACTTCCTATTATCCAAGATGAACCTAATCAACATTTATGGTTCATCTTGAGGGGGAGTATTGAGTGATGTTTTGTATCTGTTATAGTTTCGTTTTGTATCTGGTACTTGTAATTTTGTACATATAGAAGTGAACTACAAGTAGTTTAGCAGTAGCATAGCAAAGTTAGTTTACGAAACGAATGTCATTTATAGTGAGATAGATTAATGAGTTAGTTATCAGTTAGTTATTTTTCTTTTTTCATTTCCCGCCTCTATTCTCACTATATAAAGAACAAAGTATGCTAAGCTTAAGCAATGAATTCATTTTCACAAGATTCGTATTGTTCTCTCTCTCTCTCTCTCTCTCTCTCTCTCTCTCTCTCTCTCTCAGTGTGTTTACTTTCCTCCATTGATGAATCTTTGGAGCTTGTGTAAATTCAATAATTCTTGCTCGCAGTTTCTAGGCTAGACATGTCTCATCAGTCAAAACTGGCTCAATACCCTGTTTGTGAGCCTGTGTTTGAGTATTTCCCTGACTGCTTGGCCTTCCTCATTGGGTTCTACTACAAACCAACAAAGATATGTTGTCGACACTTAGAGAAGCTAAATATATTAGCAAAGCACGGGCTTGGGCCTTGGACAATCTGCTTTTGCATTCAGGCTAGTGTAAAGGGAACACAACCTCGCTTGCTTGCCTCACGTATCAACTCTCTTCCTATCATGTGCCACACCCATCTTAGCTTCCCCATTTCTGATAGCATGGACTGCAACAAGTAAATTTATCTCTCTCTCTCTCTCTCTCTCTCTCTCTCTCTCTCTCTCAAGCACTTACACAAATACAAATAGGTGGAGAAAAAAACGGATAAAATGAACTAAGGCCGCTTAAACTTTTATGTAATTGCAGACTTTAAGTTAAGTCCCCCTTGACTTTTTATTTTTCACAAATTTAGTACATACTGAAACTGTAGTAGAATAGTAGATGGACCCCTTCTGTCCATTTCTGTCTATTTTAACATTTTTTGCACTGAATCATTTAATGTGCAGCAAATGGACCCCTTCTATCGTTTGGGTTTTTAATAATTTGAAAGGAAAAAAAAAAAAAAAAACAAGGTGAAATAGATAGAGAGTGGAGAGAAGGGATAAATTTACTACAGTATCAAGGTTTATGAACTAAATTGGGGAAAAAAGAAAAGCTAAAGGAGTCTTACTACAAAATCATAAAAGTTCAATGATTCTTAGCGTATTTTACCCAAAAATGAATAATAAAAAGCTAAAATAGTAAAGACAAAGAGAGAAGGTGATCTCAATTGACTAATTGTTCTTCTTGGTTTGGTGCAGGGTTCATAAAAGGTTGGACTATGAGGAAGTTGTTCTAAATTGAGTGACTTTAGTGGAGTATTATACGTACAACAACAATTAATAAAGCCTTAATGCCAATAATTTTGGGTTGGCCATAAATCATAGTGGATTATTATATGTATTGTTTCATTAAAAAATACTTCATAAATATTAGTAAACTGATTACAAATAATTACAATAAGGATACTTTTCAATGAGTACAAAAATATACTTATATATGAAATTGTTTTTTCTTAGTGGTTCTTCATATATTATGTGCTTATTCACTCCATTAAGTTTTTTACAAGCCAAAAATGCCTTGTCGCTCAGTTATCATTTTTTTAATATTCACTTTAGTAATTGTTAGTGATAGTAGCATTTCCAAAACAAAGAGCAAGGATAAGAAGCTTAAGGATGATAATGGTTGATTTCAGAACAGAGGGCTCAAGGCTGAAGAAAGACTGAATTGAATTTGGGAGTTACCGTTGGTTTTCAAATATAATATGGAGGAAACGCACCGTTTCACTCAAGGTTGTTTGATAAAACGCCCCGTTTCATATGTGCTGTTACTTAAGTATTGGTTAAGCAGAAACGGTGTCGTATAGTATGCTAGAAATGCAGTTGGTTTTGGTGCGAAGATCAGTTAGTTTAGTTTGTTTTTCTTTTCCTATTTTCACGGATTAGATCCGTATAATGTGGATTTATTTGTTATTCAGTTATAGACAGATTGTACTATAAATATCTTTGTACGCTTCAGTTTATCATCAAGCAAGAAATTTAGTTTTCTTAATTAAACTGTGTCTCTCTTTCTTTCACTTTCTTTCTCTTTCTCTAAATCTTTCTTCCGTCACAAACAGTTCTAATCTTTGATTTGTTCTTGCTTTAACACTAAGATTGTTTTTCACTGTTCTATAAGAAATTCTTCAATAATTAATTCGTAAAGAAGAAAAGAAGAAGAATAAAAGACACAAATCTTGGATACTTGTGCCAATCATTTCATATCCCATTAGAAAAGCCACTCGTGCAACATGTATGCTGGGATAAAGTCACTCATTCTGAGCGGTATTTGCTTGAAGGAGGCCATCTCTAATCTGTGAAGCAATCTTTCACAGCACCTAGTCCGTGTGTGATGAAAATAGAGTTGGACACTGACAATGCGCCAATTTCTTTCATTGCGTCGAAATATTGAGTCACCAGAACCATGTCCATGACATCCTTTGACGTAGTTCCAAGTACATTCACAGACAAAGCAAGCACACTGTCCCTCAGCCCAACTACAATGGCCTGAAGCTGGCATGCTTACCAAGCCCAGCCAGGTATTTAGATTTAACTGTTCATCACATGTAAATGGTCAATGACAGGTTAATTAGTATTCAGGGAAAAAGAAGCTAAACTTACTCAGAGAAAGGGAGAGGAGAAACAATGCTCAATTCAAAATGAACACTTACCGGCATTTATCTCGGTCATAACCCTCTTCACATGTTCATCAGGTTCAGTCTCCACGAGAAGCATTTGAACAATCTCAAACCCATAAGCTGACATGGGCTATGCAAGTAAAATTCAAAGATATTAAAAAGAAACAGATTTACCTTGTAACGTGACTAATACTAAACCAGATTGGAAGACAGAGAAATACCTTTTCAAGTTCAAAAACAGAATCCAGCACCAACTTCGAAATACTTGCTTTAATAACTAGAAGAATAGAGACGAAAAACTTTCCCCAATCTACACAGAAAATTTCAAAACTACTATAAGAACTTGTTTTTCTCTCTTTTTCTGACACTAGGCACCAGGGGCGACTTGATGCATTTTGGGGCCTAAGGCGAAAGTTGATTATCTTATTTTAATTGCAAAATTACTACTAATTAATATGAACTACGTTGAATTTTTTCTTTTTTTAGAAATTTTAATTTTTCATACTTGTTGATGTGGTAGATTGATAGTGGTAAGTTGATAAGTAAAAGAGTGGCGCTAGTAGTAGACTTAGATGAAAACTAGTAAAAGTTTGCTAACTAAACTCTTATTATTATTATTATTATTATTATTATTAGAAGTGCAACATTCACAATATTTTTTACAACAAATCCTAAGTTTTAAGTTGCTTTTTGTTTTCTATTTCAAAATATCACTATAATTATTTTTTTGCCATCAATAACAGGCTGTAACAACCTGTTACTTAGCATTAGTTGTAAAAGTGTTGTGAAAAATATTGTAGACGTTGCATTTTTCTCTATTTTTTATTTGTTTTTCATCTGGTAAAAAATAAATTATTTTATTTATTGATTATAAATAAGCCTATTGTTTAAAATTTGGAGGCCTTTTTTTTATTTCGGCCTTAGGCAACTGCATCTCTTGCTCCACCATTTGTCCTCATAATATTCACATCCGATGCCTTACCTCCATGGTCCTGTCCACATGAACATTATTGTTAAAATAATCATTTTTCCAAGTCCAAGAAAGCATATCATGTACATGGTAAATCATGATGCATTAAGCATATCATAAAGAACATTAAAACATTAAACGATTATCCTATATAGCTGCTTCACTAAGATTAGACATTTCAATTGTTTTTGCCTAAACTTTAAAAAATCAACGTCAAGCTAGAAAAGAAGTCCACACTTCTTAGCCTAAACCTCAAAAGTCCATATCAAGTTAGAAAGCCCAGACTTCTCAGAATTTATTTATTTTTCTAACAAATACGGACCCATGGGACATTATTTAATAGTAAAGGACGTGGCTCTTTTAATATCATTATTAAGACTAACACGGTGACTTTCAACTTCAAGGTCCAGTTACACATCCATACCATCAAAGACATAGGATTGGATCTGTGCTCTAGTGCTATTGAGTTTGAAGAAAGCATCAGCAGCTTTGTCTGACAAGGCCTGTATTGAATAGAAGTAACAACAGTAACAAACACATTATCCTTAAAAAAAAAAAAAAAGCGCGCGCACATATATATTGTCCTTTACTACTTTTAACTCAAAAAAAAAAAAATTTCCAAATCAATTCTGCTGTCCCTCATGATTTGACAACAATTAAGTGAAACACATCTCCAGGCAAAATTTCTTGCAAATCTTGCTGGTGTGGGTGCGTGTTCCAAGTATTTTTATCCTTATTTATTTTTAGCCGTTGGAAGTTTATGAATAAAATAGCCATTGAGCAATTATGAGAAAAATTAGCGTTAGGCAATAATTGATAATATAGCAATTGGGCTTTTAAGGGTTATTAGTAACCAATAATTATAGACTATTATCTTTATAAGTAACCCTTGTAATACTCATCATAACACCTTTTCTAAAAGTTTTCTTTTTACTACTCTAAATTTTAGATATACACAACTCTACTATCTCTTTCTCCCACATATTTTTCTACAAGAATATTTGTTTTGTTTTTTAAGGAAAGACAATAGAAGGTTGTTTTTAAACTTTTTGTGAGTGGAAGTGTGTACATCACAAATGTTGACGTTATAGTCTAATCCTGGGAGTTGTTTGGCCAAAAGAATCAATCATACCAAGTTTTACTTTGGGTGGCATGAATCAACCTTTAAGGACAATACTCTTTGCGTTCTATACAACTGTAAGATTATTCCTAAATTTACTTAAATTTATATTATTATTGCTTATTTACATTCTTGCTAATTATTTGAGATATTGTTTGTTGTATCAAACTTGTTTATTCATTATAATTTTTCCAACAAATCTGTATGATACTAATTCTTGCCAAGTAATTAATGACATTTATACTGAGACAAATTAATTGTTTTACTCTCTCCTATTGCTACAAACAGAAAAATTATTGTAAAATGAAAATTTAAACTATTACCGTTGTCTTCCCATATAATTTCCAAAGTATATGATTCTTTTTTTCACACTATTACATATTCAAAAAAAAAAAAAAAAAATCCCACTATGACTCAATGATACAACCATGTTCCAGCTAAATTCCTAAGATGAAAAAGAAATGAGAAATTAAGGGAAAAAAAGAAAAGAAAAAAGCAACAAACCTTTTGTCCTTGTTTCACATCAAACAGTGGCATCTGGGCTCAAGCACATCATCAAACTTCCCAAGAAATCTTCTTTATTGTCAGTTTAACAAAGTTTGGAATAAGAAAAGTTTTTTTTTTTTTTTTGAATTTTTAGACTTGAAAAACCCTAATAAAAAGTGCCTAAAACAACTAGTTGGCTAATCAAAGGTGACTTACAATTTCTGGAAATTAGAAACCAAAGCAGCAAAACTCACTAGGAACAAGTTTTCAATTCATTAACTTTCTAACACAGCTAATATGTACTTTAGAATCTTATTGATAGACGCATGTCAGATATATAAAAGTGCAATGAGGTACGGACTCTTTCAAGTCTGCTTCTTATATTTTACCCAAGTTTCATTCAAGAATAATTATACACAAACAATCATCAAATCCTAGACTGTAAACTGTTGCTAAAACCCCTAGGTGAAAAGACTCTTGATAATAACAAAAATAGCTTAAAAGAGAGAGAATAGGAATATTAAGGATCAAGAACGAACCAGCATAAGGAAGATGAATAGCAACATAAAATATTTCTAGAAGAAAAAATAATTATTCAAGCATCTAGGAACATCATATAACAACGATGTAACAATATTTGCTGCTAATTTTTTAAACAAAATATTTACAAATAGTGAAATGAAATTGCAAAAAAACCCATCTTCTTTAACTGCTTAAACAGTTCTTTATCATATTTCCCAAACTATCTTGTTGTTTTCAAATAAACTAAAACCTGAGAAAATACAAAATATGACATATTATAACATGATTTTCCCTCAAATCAAGTCAACAACAAACACCATTCATTAAATGCATTTAATGTTGTAAATAAAATGATAAAAAAATATATATATACTTGTATCATGGAACATATATAAATTAGTCAATAATAGGACAATGTGATTACAAACCTCTAGTAGGAGATCTATAACATGTTTGATCCAGGCTCCTCCTATTAAGTAGTTGTCAGATTATAACTTTTCAATCATGAAAGATTAAGCAAGACTTGAAAATACATTTTTATAGATAATTTTGTTTTTATGATTCTTCATTGATTCATTTTTTTAGTTATAAGTATTGATCTAAATTAAAATAGATGAACATGTAAAGTCAAAAATATATATAAAGTTAAAAATTTTTAAAGTGAATATGTATAGATAATATTTTTGTTTTAATTTCTTATTAATTTAATATTTAGCTATAGCATCAAAACTAGAGTACATGAATATGTAAAGTTAAAACCTCCTAACATGAATTTGTAAAGCCAATATATTTATACATTTAATATTGTTAAAATTTTATAGATAAAAAATAAATAAAAAATAATTATGATATAGCTAATGATGTGATAGGTGAGATGATTTAATAGGACCTAGTGTAGTAACCGTAAATATTACGTTTCAGTTTTTAGATATATATAAATATAGATTGTTGTTATTCAAAAGTACTGAAGCATCACAGCCGTAACCAAGAAAATCCCACAAAACATTAAGGCCAACAAATTAATACCTAAAATAAATGGCAATAAATTGCAATAGTGTATAGAAATTTCTTCTCATACTAGAGCATAAAGTAGGGTCATTAAATGAAGTCTGACCTAAATAAAGCATTAAAATGTGGTGGTTATATAGTATTAGCCTATGTACTCTCCTGTATGGCTATACATTAAACATATGAGCTTTTTTTAAAAGGAAGCATAGAACCTTATGCACCTAGTAACACTAGTAAGAAGCCTCACAACAACACAAGCTCAAACCATTCCTAACTGGCATAAAGGAAATTAAAAATGACAAATCTTCTTAACAATATAAAGACAGTTTTAAGGAACCAAAAAAAATATGAAATTGATTATTTTCAAATTTATTAGTATATATGAACATACCTAGAATTAGAATATGCATCCACCAAATTATTCTTCAATGAGTTCGCCCACGAGCATTCTTCTTGGATCTTCGTATCTTGTAATGTATTTTTCCATAAACAATATTCACTAGCCATTTTGGTTTCCCACTTGAGAGCACAAGATAACCCAAACCCAATCCAAAAATGAATCCACAACCGTACCCCAACAATACAACTTTCCAATGAAACCCATTTTCAAATTTGAAATCATCTTCTTGAGTGATTGAAGATGGTGGTGGTGGTTGTTCCTCATCATTGCCACAAAATTTTGTCATTGGAAATCCACATAACCCCAAGTTCCCATTGTAAGAATCATTCATAAAGGTATTGAATTGTTTACCTTGAGGTATCTGTCCATAAAGATAGTTTTTTGATAGGTTTAAAATTTCTAGTGATGTGAGATCTGCCAATTGAATAGGAATTTCACCTATGAGCTTGTTTGAAAAGAGATCTAACCATTCAAGATTGGTTAAATTTCCCAACGATGGAGGCATACGACCTATAAGATTATTGTGTGAAAAATTAGGCCCCTTCAGTGATCGAAGCTTTCCAATTGCCTTTGGAATTTCTCCTTTGAAATTATTGTTGGAGAAATCAATGGTTGTGAATAGACTTTGGATTTTCACCATTTCAATAAAAAACCCTTTCATCACCACCCTCATAGAATCTTGATAGTACTCATTATCCATATTTTCAATTTACCTTTGTCCACATTCGCTTTCATCATGGCTTTTAAATATTTGAAAAAGTTATTTGGCAAAATCCCATGGAACTCATTGTGAGAGAGGTCTATGATTTGCCAATTAGGGAACATGAATTTGGTCTTGGGATTTGCTATGGCACCATGAAAGCTGTTTGATAGCAAGATAAGAACTCGCAACTCTGGAAGAGTTCCCAGCCAACTAGGGAAGGTACTATTAATCTTGTTGTTACCAAAATACTTCTACAATGGACCAATGGTTGTGGCAATGACCCTTTCAATTGGTTGCCATTGAATTTAAGACTTTTCAAGTCATAGCCCTTTGCAAATGTTTTAGGGATAGTGCCATGAAGATTGTTGCTTTGCAAATCCAAATCTATGAGATGGTCACTTAATTTTTCCAAACAAAGATGAATCATGTTATTCGAGTGATTAAATGACAAATCAAAGTATTGGAGGGAACTGAGATTGCAAATCAAGGAAGGAATCTCTCCAATTAAATTATTCCTTGGGACTAAAAAGAAAGAAGTATACAATGAAGGTACTGCAAGTGGTCCTTGAAGCATGTTAGAACAAAGATCAAGAATTTCTATATACTTCCATGGAAGGTGTCCTATACTTGTCAAGGAGTTGTATGAAAGATTCAAGTAACTCAACAAATCTTTTCTCACCTCCAAAAACCACTTTGGAATAATTCCTTTAATTTGGTTCTTCACTACAAGAAAAAAGACTTAATACAACAAATTAAGTCATTGTAATAACAACTAATGTCATTGTAATAGGTGTGATTGCAACGATAAAAAAGTCGATGCAAGCCGTTGTAATAAACTCCGAGGCAATAGGTTTATGCAACACTAGCTTTTTGTTGCAATAAGTTCCACATATTGTAATGAATTATTTTGAAAATCTCATTGCAATAGGTGTTATTGCAATGACAAAAAAGTCAATGCAAGCCGTTGTAATAAACTCCGAGGCAATAGGTTGAAAAAATCTCATTGCAATAGGTTGATTTTTTTCTCAAAAAAAATTTAAAAATAAATAAATCATTTCTTAAATAATAATTTTGTCATTAACCTGTTTTGCAATTCAAAAACCATATTTAGGAACTATACTAACAATATAGTTTGATGTGAAATAAAAGATTACCTATTGCAACAACATATCTCAATGTATAATAAGAGTTACCTATTACAACAACACATTTTGATGTAACATAATAATTATTGCTACAATCTCATATTGATGTAATAAATTTAAGTTACTATTACAACAAAAAACAACCTAGAGATGCAATAGTATATACATATTACCTCCATCTTTTTTTTTTTTGCAATAATACTTGTTGTATTATGTCTTTTTTCTTGTAGTGCTTGGAAATGTCTAATCTTTCTAGATAAATTACGGTTGGTAAGAAATGTGGGATTTCAATTAAGTTGGAAGACTATAAAAATAACACGTGAAGTTTAGGCAGGATATTGGTGGAAAAGGTGAAGGAGCTTAGTGATAGATAAGGGTTATTTGACATATCAAGAGATTCAAGACTTTTGAGCTTTGAGAATGTTTTTGACTCCACAATGCCACTTAAATTATTGAAGGAGACACTTAAGATCAAGAAGGTTCACCAATTTAGAGATTGACAATGGAAGAGGACCATGTAGGTTGTTATTATTCAACCAAAGAATAAGCAATGAGTTATGCTGGAATTCACCAATATGCCCCGTGATTTGGTTATAATCAAGATATAAGTCACACAAAGATGGTATTGTATACACCCAAGATGGTATTGTCCCATTCAATAAGTTACCAGATAAGATGAGAAATGCTAGTTTGGAAGAAGTCTTATTGACTAGTTGATTATTAGAAGAATTATTTGAAGAGGAAATTTGGTCTAGAAGCTGCCCTATAAAGTTGTTGTATGAGAGATCTAAGTAAAAACGTTCTTCAAAGTTTTAGAAGGGACCCTGGAAACTGACCACCAATGTTACTATATGAGAGGTCCAAATAAGTGAGTTTTGTGAGGTTTGGAAGAAGTATTGGAGATGACCCTATAAAATTGCAATTACCAAGGAACTATTCTTTCAAGGACTTGAGATTGCTAATTAAATTTGGTAAGTTAATGGGGAATCCAATTTCAGAGAGACCAAAGACCTTGAGAGGACCTCTCCAGTTATATGTTGGAAGGGAACTAGTGAGATTGAAGTTGTAACCTGCATAAAGCAGCTGGAGGTTTGGGAGGTGAAATTTATTATCTAGAAATCTCCCCTTCAATCCATAATGAATAATACGAAGAGTTGTCAAAGAAGAAGACAAATTCATAAAAGCATTTGGTGAAACTGAAAACATGTTAACTTCATCCAAAATTAACTCACTTAGATGAGTTAGGTTTTGAATAAGCCTTTTCAAACTATATGTTCCTATTCTCATGTCATCATTCATAGAAAGATCAAGTGATAGTTTGGATAGATGGGAGATTTTAGATGGGACTTCACTGGCAAAGTGGGAGTAATTGGGATTAAGATGAATCATGTCTGCAAAACCACCAAACTTAGATGAAATTGTGGAGTAATTGAAATAGTTGTAAGCAAGTTTGAGTCTCTAGAGATGGCGAAGAGAGAAAATGCTATTATTGGGGTTGATGGAACCATAAAGCCCACTGCAACTAAGATCAATGCCAATCACATGACCTGTCATTTTATCACACATCAGCCCATCCCACCTGTTGGATTCCAAATAATATTATCACAAATATTAGCAATCCAAAATAACAATCACATGTAAGAATACAAAATTTATATGGAAAACCCTTTCTCATGAATGGAAAAAACCACGGGACAAACTCTGAATAATTTCACTATTATTAATTCAATTACAATAATATTGTGTATGTCTCATGGCTAAAGAAAAATCTCTCTTGTATTTCTTTGCTCACACACACACACACTAATTATCTCTTTCAGGGGCAACAACACTTTGCTTTCTCCTCCTTGGCTATCTTTTCGAAGGCCGCAACCCTTTACTCTCTCTTCCTTGGCTATCTTCTTGAAGGCGGCAATACCTTACTCTTTCTTTCCTCTTGCGTTCCTCCCAAGTGAAAATCCTTTTTCTCTCTCTTGGTTTCACACTCTGTTTTCCCTCTCCCCATAGGGAGGACCCTTGGACCAAAGCCAAAGCCATCAAATTCTTTGTAAAATTGTCTATTTGTAAAACTCTTTTGCTATTCCCACTTGGACTAGAAATACATTAACTCTTTAACAAGGAATCTATTCTCTTTTGGATTAGGAATACATAACATCTTTAACAAGGAATAGACTTCCTTCCACACCAAGGAATAGTCTTTCCTTCTTCAACTAGGAAACCTAATTGACTTTCCAAGTCACAATTGGAATTTGAGGCAATTTCCCAACACCACCCACAACAATCTGTACCCATTTTCCAAGAATTCTTCTTTGGATCAGAATAATAATCACAAAATGATTCACCAGTAGAAAATGAGTTTCTGAATTGAAGCAAAGCAAAGCTTTGGTCTAAATGGCATAAAGGCGTTGATGAATTCAATGAAAAAGAGGAAAAAGAAGAGAGGGATGAAGAACGATTAGGTTGAGAAAGCAAGAGGAAGCAAATGAGAAAGTGTTTATATAAGAAAGGCTTATATATTGCCTCTAGGTTCGAGAAATAAGAGAGGCTTATATATTTTTGGAATGTTAAAGAAGTGAAAAGAATGGAGATGATGATAGATACATATTTGTAGCACCTCCTAATTTCTTTGCCATCTCAACCTAGACGACTTTAACCCTGTAAATGTTTCTAGAAGTCTTCAGTTAAAGACTTGGAAAATTAAGGTTCTTGTCTCTTGTGGTTCTCTCTATATTATGTGATTGTTTTAAGATAGTTTCAAATCTACGGCGTTTATGATTGCTCTTTATTATAAGATAAAGACACCAATTGGTTTTTAGTGTAAGCAGGAATCGAACCCAAATTTCTTATGCGATGAAAGGAGACTTTACCAGTTGAGTACTTAAGTTAACTGGAACCCAAGTATATTATTCAATTTCATTGTACAAAATTATACACAATACTTTGCATATATACATAATCATTTCCCCCTTTGTCTCTCTTTTTATATATATTAGTTGCAAGCCCACGCGATGCGTGGGAATATTCAACTATTTTGTAATGTAGTACAATGTATGATTTATTTTCTAAAACATATAAGGGATAAATTTGCTCTCCTTAAAAGTTGAACTATTTCTAAAATTATTTTTTGTCTCTCAATCTCTAAAAATATATCATTCTATTATTTTGAGTTTTTTTTTTAAAAAAAACTTAGGTGCATTTTATTGATATTATTCCATAATTTTTGTTTTGAGATAACAGATAGAAATACTATTCTTTTTCAAGTGATCTATATTATTCAAGCTTTTGTAACAATGTGTTGTGTTTTTTTTTTTTTTTTTCTACAACTAAAATTTTTAAGTTCCAAACTTAATTGTTTGAATTTCTCATTCTTTTAAAAAAATTATCATGATAACCAAACCACATCACAAATGTACAATTGATATTACTCAAATAATTTATAAACACATTCTAATACATAATCATGTAGATTGTAAATTGATATAAACTCAAATTCTCACTTCTAAAATACCAAAAAAATTAACTTAAACCAAAACTATAAAAGAGATAGAGAATACATGTGATAAATAATTCAAAAAATACACCACTAAAGTGTATCTTCCATAAGTAGAGACCAAAAAAAAAAAAAATCATCAATCTAAAGTAGAGTTGCAAGAAATAATTAACAAGAGAGAGAGAGAGAGAGAGGAATCACCTTTTTTTGGAAGAGAATATGAGACAAATAACAAAATTATATAACAGAAGATGAGTAGAACAATATTCAAAAGAAAATGTATAGTTATAAACACTGAATTATCCAAGTCATGCTATATTATAAAATAACATTAAATTTTTATGTAATTTTATAGGATAACATGTAACAAACAAAGATAAAAAAAAAGATAAAAAAAAAAATAGAATATAACCAAATCATATAAACCTAAAGTAGAGTTAAACATAAAAGTTCATCAATCTAAATGAGGTGTAATAAAGAATTAAAAATCCACCAAAAGAAAGAATATATATATATATATATATATATATATATAGAGAGAGAGAGAGAGAGAGAGAGAGAGAGAGTATACACTTTTTTGTGTGAGCAAAATAACATTAAACGCTATACTACTATCTAAGGGGTTTTCCCTATTTGGATTACTAATTTTCATGTTCTAAAATGCCCCTATGTCCTTATGTTTAAGTCGAGACAAAAGTAAAGAGAATCCAGTAAAAATGCAACTCTAACTCCTACTAAAACATTACCTAAAAAATAGGATTACTCTCCTGTTGATTTTCAAATTGCTTTATCTACTTATAAATCAGATTTTCAAAATAAAAATTATATATATAAAATAAAAACACTTTTTTTTTTTGCTACAAAATAGGAACACTAAAAATAAAAAAGTCTCATCACACGCACGAAACGGGTGTGATGAGGCTAGTATATATATATGTGTGTGTGTATATATATATATGTGCTTTTATTCTCAAAATTTATATAGAAACTGAAGTTATTTAAGTGTCTCGAAATGACTTCATTTTTATATGTTTGAAATTTTAAATTAAAAAAAAAAAACTAATAAAAAATTCACATAGACCACAACTTTTTTTTTTCTACTACTTACAGTCAATTACATTTAATAGTTATGAAAATATATAATCAAATTGATTGTGATCTTAGAATTTTTATTTAAATGTGGTCATATGAGTTACTCTATAAACTAGCGTACACAGAAGAAGATAGAATTTTTTTTTATGCAAATTCATTGGTTAACTACTCGAGATAAGGAAAAAGAATATTTTAAACAATAAAAAATAAAATATTTGATGTAAATAAAATCCATTAAGGGGCTTATATTAACATAATATATTTTAATAATTACTCTAACCGGGTCAGCAATATAAAAACTCCTTATAGACAAGTATCATTATAATCCCATCTACTTTTAGATTCCAATTCGCTCATATTACCTTTAGCGGATAGATTTTTATTAATATTTTATTTTAATGGCAAGACTTAGGTACAATAATTATGTATTATTTCTTAGGTTCTCATTTTTTTAAGATTCTACCATGTGAATTTTTCCTCATAGATGGAAGTGTATTTTTTAGTTAAGTAATTACTTTGCTGAATCTTAAGAGGAGAACTTAAGAAATAACAACTAAGGTACTGTACCTAAGTTTTATTCTTTTTTTTTTTTTTTTTTTTTTTTTGAGAAACTACCACTACAAAAAAAGGGGCTATCCCAGCGTTTTCAAAACCGCTGGGATAGCCCCAAAAAGCGCTGGGATAGGGTCAAAAGGCCAATCCCAGCGTTTTTTTTTCCCGGCGCTTCAAACCGCCGCGCAGTGAATGTGGGTATAGGGTCGCCAGACCTGTACCGGCGCTTTTCAAAAGCGCTGGGACAGGCATACGCCCTATACCAGCGCTTTTGAAAGCGCTGGTATAGGCATTTTAAATTTAATTCATTCAAGACCTCTACCAACGCTTTTGAAAGCGCTGGAATAGGTACTACCTATGCCAGCGCTTTCAAAAGCGCTGGTATAGGCCTCGAATGAATATAATTTAAAAAGCCTATACCAGCGCTTTTGAAAGCGCTGGCATAGGTAATACCTATTCCAGCGCTCTAAAAAGCGCTGATATAGGTCTTGAATTAATATAATTTAAAAGGCCAATATCAGCGCTTTTGAAAGCGCTGGCATAGGCTGTACCTATTCCAGCGTTCACAAAAGCGCTGGTATAGGTCGCGAATTAGTATAATTTAAAAGGACCTATGCCAGCGCTTTCAAAAATGCTGGCATAGGTCCTTTTTTTTATATATATATAATTTTTTTAGCACCTATAATGTACCTAAAATACATATTTTCCAATACCTATTTTATAACACTTGTAATGAACCACAATTCATATTTTCCAATAGTAAATACAATATCACATTAAACCAACAAACTAAATATATTTACTTATAATTATTTACAATAGCAAATACAATACTTATCGATGATGAAAAATCTTCAAATGTTGAAAAATCTGAACTTAATCATGGGTAATAATCAAGAATATCTTCAAATGTTGGGTGTAATGAAGAGCCATAATTTTGTTCAAACTCAGATCACATATCCCTGGATTTCATTTTTTGGAGCAAATATATATCCATGTCCTCACTTTCTGACTCATCCAACTCAATCTTCCCCTCATCAAACCCACCTCTAGCCCTCAATCTCTTATCAAGGGCATTAAGTAATTGTCCTTGTACCATAAATTGCCATGCCCATTCTTCCAAAGGAGCCATACATATACTTATCAATGATGAAAAATCTAAACTTAATCATGGGTAATAATCAAGTATGCCTTGAATTTGACTCCATAGCTTATGTTGAAAAAGCTTTAAAATGCTAGACCACTCCAATCACCTAGGAAACTAGTGTTCACGAAACTAAAAAATATAAGTCTAAGTCAAGTTAGATCCATACTTGGTCTGCCTAGGGCTAATCATTGACTACATCAATGCATGAGTATTACTCAAGTAGCAATAGATAAAAAGTAAACTTAGATGATCACATAAAAGATGGAATTATGAAGGAAATTCCAGCGAGAATGACTAAGTTCATCATCAATAATTATAGCACAATAGGAACAACATAATCAACACTCCCAAAATAAAATACACTGTCTTATATCTCCGTGCAAGCAACCAGCTTGCTCCAAATCAACAACCCACCACAGCAGAATATTTGAATTTACTAAGAGGAGATAAAATAAATTCACACATAGTTGAACAATAATATCTCAATATTCACAAAACAATCAACACTCCCAATAATGAAAAGTAAACCACCTTATATCACCATGCAAGCCACCCACTTGCTCCAAATCAACAACCCACCACAGCAAAAAATTTGACATATAATTATAGACTAATAAGGTATTATGAAGTAGATTTTACTCACCCTTTAGCAATTCATTGGTTTGCTCCCAGAAAGAGGAACTCAAACTTACGACAAGCTGCTAATCTTGCAAAATCTAAGTATAAATTATAAACTACTAAGATAACTTAAAAGACGTAAATTAGGTGACTTCATGTCCAAAATCATGTAAAAAGAGAAGAAACTACTAAACTAAGTACATTGAGAGAACAAACTATAAACCAAAATAGGGAAAGGTGTGCAAAGATATACAAACCAAAAGATAAGCTCCAATATGAGCTATTTAATAATTTAATCATACATAGTCAGAGAATGAGAGGTTAACTTACTAGTTGCTACCTTGCTTTGCTCCATGAGAGATGCTAAAGATGTTGCAGTAGCCACCAAATGTTTAATCTAGCAATTTAACAAATCCAATAGTCAGAATTGAGTTGTTTTTTATTTTAATAAAAAACACAATGACAAAGTAAAATAAAATTATCAACTAAATTGAGTGGAAAGATTAATGCATAGAAGCATTGTTAAAGGCGCTTGCTTGATTCATGTTTGAAATATTGATAAATTAGATGTGCCATAGCAGACTTGTAGTTCTAGTTGTAGTTGTAGCTCTCTCTCTCTCTCTTTCTCTCTTGGGACATATATTGATAGATGATGTATCTAAAATCTTGCACTCTCTTACACTATGCAAGTATTTTTACTAAAAATAAAAAATAAAAAAAGACTACAAGAAGTCAAGAGCAAAACTCACTCATTAATTCAAAAGGAATAAAAATGGTAGAAATAATTACATTGTCAAATTGCAAAGGCAAGTTACATATTAAATAATAGTATTTATACATTATTGTCATTCAGGTCAATTCAAATTGTTTGCAAATGTTAACTATATTTTTAGAACTAGTATACTTGGTCAACGCTACATTAAGTACTCAAAAAACAAAATTCAATGAGTTGGGTCCACTTCGGACGAAATGGTTGGCTAAGAAATCAGACATGAATTGACATAAATGAATGTAAGCCTTTAGTTTGACAGAAATGCCCTGCAAAGTACCATATTGGCAAAAAAGAGGGGGGGGGGGTATATATATATATATATAACGCAGCCAAGTCTAGATACTCAATAAGGATGGTGAGACAAGGACATTTGACCCATAACCTAAAAACCTACTAATAAAAGAAATGGCCACATTTTAGGCCATGAAATGAAAGGACCAAAATCAGAAAACCTTTCAGTTATTAGTACTAAATGCATTAGCCTTTTCACATCTCAATTACATCAAAATGTAACCAAAAATCATTGAAAGAACTCTTATAAGAAGACCTTACCACAATCGAATGCAATAACATGCTTCAATTTTATCTCTTCTTCCTGAAAAATAATCAACAAATAAAAACTAAATAATTGGTAAAACTGAACAACTAAAACAAGATTGTAGTTAAGGGTTAAAAAAACTTCACACTAAACTTGCAGAAGAAATACAGCAAAAGCAATAATACAAATGAACTTAGTAATATCATAAATAAGGGTGAAAAGTACCAACTCATCACTCATACCTTCACCCTCAGTTTCTTGGCTAGCTTAGATACATGACATTGAGAAAGCTCCCTACTTTGCTTATCCTAAACACAAGTAAAACTATAGAGGTAAAGAAACAAAATTTGTAGGCATAACTACAGTTGACATCACTTAGAAATTCTTCATGTGATTAAGAAATTCTCCCAATTAAATCAAGGTATAAAAGTGTCAAAGACCCAGCATCCATATGAATAGACAAGCTCTTAAAGCAAGTACTAAAAAAAATAGTTTGTTTCTCAAATGTGTTTAATGTAAGACCCAATGAAGACATCCCTCATATATAGCATTGCAAAAAAAATTAAACTTGTATATGATAATTAAAAAAATTAATAAAGCATATATTTATATATATATATATATATATATATAGACACACACACAAACCTAGTAAATTTCGATCCCCTGCCAGCAATTTCCCAATAATGAAAACAGTATGAACCGACAACCCTGGTCCAAACTCAACTTACTCTACATACTTCCAAAACTTCCATTCTCCACCATCAGTTACCTCAAACCCCACTTGTTCCAATACCTATAAATATCCCAAATATACAACTATAAATAAGAAAGAAACTCACATTTTCTCTGCATTGTTAAAAAATCAAATACAGCTACAAGACTCTTTTTAGCTTCTAATATATAGTTTTTAATTGAGTTTAAATTTTAATTCTATATTTAAACCCTTAATTAGAATTAGAATCTTTTTCTCAAAAAATAAAAGAATAATAATCTTACCATTTAATTGTATATTTAATAGTTCCATAAACTAAATTTGCAATACTTTCAATCTATATTATCCATTATTGTTTGCCTTAATGTGAACCATCACAAATTCCTATATTCTGCCAAAAAATTTAATTATTAAAAAGACAAAGAAAAAACTACCACTGGATTCTGTTCCCAAAGCCAGGGTTGAACTTTACAAAAATCTGAAGAGTTGAAACAAGACCACACCAATTTGAAAAACACAAACAATACTAGCACCAAACCCACAACTAGAATCTTCCAATATCCAAGAATTAAAGAACAAATAAATTTGTCATTTTCATGGAACAGTAGAGTACTTTAACTCCATAATTAGGTCTATTACCCATGGACACTACTATCACGAGTGGTTAAAAATTAAATTCCAAAATAGAGCAAATTTTTGTTAGCACTACTGCCACCTACAATTCCTCCAAAATAGAGCAAACTTTAACCAAAATCAAAAATAAAAAGCCATAAAATCAACTAAACTTTAACCAAAACCAAAACCAAAACTAAAACCCACACAATCAACCAACAGTTACACAAACATATAGACATAACCCAAACCAAACTTCAACCAAAATCAAAACTAAAAAACCAGAAATTTAACAACAAATATATATACAAATATTGCTACAAAATAGAAATGAGAGCTAGAGAGACTTACCTTGCTCTGGGTAAACTTTAACCAAAACCAAAACCAAAACTAAAACCCACACAATCAACCAATAGTTACACAAAATAATACACATAACCCAAACCAAACTTCAACCAAAATCAAAACTAAAAAACCAGAAATTTAACAACAAATATGTATACAAATATTGCTACAAAGTAGAAATGAGAGCTAGAGAGACTTACCTTGCTTTGGGTAAACTTTAACCAAAACCAAAACCCACACAATCAACCAATAGTTACACAAAAATATAAACATAACCCAAACCAAACATCAACCAAAATCAAACTAAAAAACCAGAAATTTTACAACAAATATATATACAAATATTGCTACAAAATAGAAATGAGAGCTAAAGAGACTTACCTTGCTTTGGGTAGAGTTTGTGGTTTTGGGTAGTATTTTGTGCTTGAAATTTTGGAAAAGAAATGGTGGGTTTTGAGTAAAGAACAAGAGAGGAGAAGGGGAAGTGGGTTAAGGAAGAGGGAGAAGGATAAGGAGAGGGAGAAGGAGAGGGAGAGGGAGAGAAAATGTGGGTGAGAGGAAAACATCTGAACTAAAGAACTGGGAACCCAAAAACGAGAGGCCAAACTGGTGGGAAGGTGAAAAAAATAAGTGGGAAGTCTGAAAATTTTTAAGTGGTACGAGGGACCTATCCCAGCATTTTTGGAGACCTATCCCAGCGCTTTTGGAAACGCTGGAATAGGTAAACCCTATTCTAGCGCTTCCAAAAGCGCTGGGACAGGCCCCTCCGTTTCCTTATGGAGGAAGGCCTGTCCCAGCGCTTTTGGAAGCGCTGGGATAGGGTCACCCTACCCCAGCGCTTCCAAAAGCGCTGGGACAGGACCCTCCGTTTCCTTATGGAGGAAGGCCTGTCCTAGCGCTTTTAGAAGCACTGGGATAAGGTCACCCTATTCCAGCGCTTCCAAAAGCGCTGGGACAGGCCCTTCCGTTCCCTTATGGAGGAAGGCCTATCCCAGCGCTTCCAAAAGCACTGGGACAGGCCCCTTCATTTCCTTATGGAGGAAGGCCTGTCCCAACGCTTTTGGAAGCGTTGGGATAGGTCCCATATAGTTTATTTTTTTATTTTTTTTCCAACATAGAATTTCTACTCTATCTATATTGATAATTAATGAAAATTAACTATATTTATGCATTTAGTAGTATAAAAAAATTATATTTATTTTTTAAAAAAATATGCAATTTGGTAAAGTCACTGCTTGGTCATTTTATTAATGAGCTATGAAATAAAATTTAAAAACAAAAAACAATCACCTATACTCAATAAAATTCACCATAGAACTTTCTAAAAAAATACCACACAACAAAAATTATCACACATTCTATCTCATTTTAAAAGAAAAAATCATAGCTAATATTAAATTTATGTAAAAATTTTAATATATGATTAATTATGTTTACTTTTTTAAACAAATAATATGACTAATTAGATGGTCAAATTGAGAGGAGAATATATATAGTCATATAGGTACACAACACTTGTCCATCACGTGCCATTCTTAGATTTGAAATTTAACTGTTGGATTTGAAGAATGTAAGGAAATTTAATCGTTGGATTTGATGACATGGCTATTAATCTTTGATCACCTTGAAATTTTTTAAGCTTGAAAAATATATGAAGATAATGTAATCTAACAATAGGTTTGTCAAAATTTACATTGAATTAAGAAATATATTGTTGGGTTCAAGTTACACTTGATGTAACTCTAAAAAATGTTACACCAATCAATAACTTATTATTGAGTTCATATTTTGAAAATCCAACTGTTGGATTACATGTTCTATATGTTCTTAACATGCATGCCAATTTTCATGTCAATCGGATGTAATTTTCCATTTCATCTTAGCTGCTCATCTTTTATGCGTTATTTTAAACTATAAAAACTTGAATTTAAACAATTGATTGATGACATGACTATTAATCTTTGATCACCTTGAAATTTTGTAAGCACGAAAAATATATGAAGATAATGTAATCTAACAATAGGTTTGTCAAAATTTACATTGAATTTAGAAATATAGAGTTGGGTTCAAGTTACACCTGATGTAACTCTAAAAAATATTACACCAATCAATAACTTATTATTGAATTCATATTTTAAAAATCCAACCGTTGGATTACATGTTCTATATGTTCTTAATGTGCATGCCAATTTTCATGCCAATCGGATGTAATTTACCATTTGATCTTAGTTGCTCATCTTTTATGCGTTATTTTAAATTACAAAAACTTGAATTTAAACAATTGATTGATGACATGGCTATTAATTTTTTATCACCTTGAAATTTTATAAGCATGAAAAATATATGAAAATAATGTAATCTAACGGTAGGTTTGTCAAAATTCACATTGAATTAAGAAATATATGGTTGGGTTTAAGTTGCACCTGATGTAACTTTAAAAAATGTTACACCAATTAATAACTTATTATTGAATTCATATTTTGAAAATCAAACCATTGGATTACATGTTCTATATTTTCTTAATATGCATGCAAATTTTATAAGCATGAAAAATATATGAAGATAATGTAATCTAACAGTAGGTTGTCAAAATTCACATTGAATTAAGAAATATATGGTTGGGTTTAAGTTGCACCTGATGTAACTTTAAAAAATGTTACACCAATTAATAGCTTATTATTGAATTCATATTTTGAAAATCCAACCATTGGATTACATGTTCTATATTTTCTTAATATGAATGCCAATTTTCATGTCAATCGGATGTAATTTACTATTTGATCTTAGCTGCTCATCTCTTATGCATTATTTTAAACTACAAAAACTTGAATTTAAACAATTGATTGATGACATGGCTATTAATCTTTGATCACCTTGAAATTTTGTAAGCATGAAAAATATATGAAGATAATGTAATCTAACGGTAGGTTTGTCAAAAAAAAAAAAATACATGGTTGGGTTCAAGTTGCACTTGATGTAACTCTAAAATATGTTACACCAATCAATAACTTATTATTGAATTCATATTTTGAAAATCCAACCGTTGGATTACATGTTCTATATGTTCTTAACATGCATGCCAATTTTCATGTCAATCGGATGTAATTTACCATTTGATCTTAGCTGCTCATCTTTTATGCATTATTTTAAACTGCAAAAACTTGAATTTAAACAATTGATTGATGACATGGCTATTAATCTTTGATCACCTTGAAATTTTGTAAGCATGAAAAATATATTAAAATAATGTAATCTAACGGTAGGTTTGTCAAAATTCACATTGAATTAAGAAATATATGGTTGGGTTCAAGTTACACCTGATGTATTTTGGAGGTATTTCGGTCATTTCGATGTTTTTGGGGTATTTCGGTCATTTTTTATGTTTCGGGGGTGTATTAGTCCTTTTCTGGGTGTCGGTTGTGTTTTTGGACATTTTTTTATCTTTTTGGGGGCATTGTGGTCATTTATCAAACTTATAGGGGTATTTTGGTCTTATTCAAATAATCGAGGCTATTTTGGCTAGTTTTAGGCACAAGGGGTACTTCGGTCCGTTTCGATGTCTTAGAGGGTGCTTGGGTCATTTTTTATGTTTTAGGGGTATTTTAATCATTTATTAGGTTTGGGGGTATATCAGTATTTTTTTAGGAATCGAGGGTGTTTTTGCTCTTTTTCGATGTTTTGGAGGGTACGTTGGTCTTTTTCTAGGTTTAGGGGAGTATTGGTCATTTGATAATTAATAAATCCCTCTACAAATATAAGTGCTAAAGTAGAAATTTTATATTGTAAATAATAATTAAAAAAAAAAAAAAAAAACCCTTTAGGTGACCTATCCCAGCGCTTCAAAAAGCGCTGGGATAGGTCTTTCTCCATAAGGGAATGAGGGGACCTGTCCCAGGTGACCCTATTCCAGCGCTTCCAAAAGCGTTGGGACAGGCCCCTCTGCTTCCTTATGGAGGAAGGCCTATCCCAGCGCTTTTGGAAGCGCTGGGATAGGGTCACCCTATTCCAGCGCTTCCAAAAGCGCTGGGACAGGCCCCTCTGTTTCCTTATGGAGGAAGGCCTATCCCAGCGCTTTTGGAAGCGCTGGGATAGGGTCACCCTATTCCAGCGCTTTCAAAAGCGCAGGGACAAGCCCCTCGGTTCCCTTATGGAGGAAGGCCTGTCCCAGCGCTTTTGCAAGCGCTGGAATAGGATGACCCTATGCCAGCGCTTCAAAAAGCGCTCGGACAGGCCCTTTCATTCCCTTATGGAGGAAGGCCTATCCCAGCGCTTTTAGAAGCGCTGGGATAGGGTCTCCCTATTCCAGCGCTTCCAAAAGCGCTGGGACAGGCCCCTCCATTTCCTTATGAAGGAAGGCCTGTCCCAGCGCTTTTGGAAGCGCTGGGATAGGTCCCATATATATTTTTTTTAATTTTTTTATTATTTTTTTTTCCAAGATAGAATTTCTACTCTATCTATATTGATAATTAATGAAAATTAACTATATTTATGCATTTAGTAGTATAAAAAAATTATATTTATTTTTTAAAAAAAAATGCAATTTGGTGAAGTCACTGCTTGGTCATTTTATTAATGAGCTATGAAAAATAATTTAAAAACAAAAAACAATCACGTATACTCAATAAAATTCACCACAGAACTTTCTAAAAAAATACCACACAACAAAAATTATCACACATTCTATCTCATTTAAAATAAAAAAGAAATAATCATAGCTAATATTAAATTTATTTTAAAATTTTAATATATGATTAATTACGTTTACTTTTTTAAACAAATAATATGACTAATTGGATGGTTAAATTGAGAGAATATATATAGTCATATAGGTACACAACACATGTCCATCATGCGCCATTCTTAGATTTGAAATTTAACTGTTGGATTTGAAGAGTGTAATGAAATTTAATCGTTGGATTTGATGACATGATTATTAATCTTTGATCACCTTGAAATTTTTTAAGCTTGAAAAATATATGAAGATAATGTAATCTAACGGTAGGTTTGTCAAAATTTACATTGAATTAAGAAATATAGGGTTGGGTTCAAGTTACACCTGATATAACTCTAAAAAATGTTACACCAATCAATAACTTATTATTAAATTCATATTTTGAAAATCCAACCGTTGGATTACATGTTCTATATGTTCTTAACATGCATGCCAATTTTCATGCCAAGCGGATGTAATTTACCATTTGATCTTAGCTGCTCATCTTTTATACATTATTTTAAACTACAAAAACTTGAATTTAAACAATTGATTGATGACATGGCTATTAATCTTTGATCACCTTGAAATTTTGTAAGCATGAAAAATATATGAAGATAATGTAATCTAAGGGTAGGTTTGTCAAAATTCACATTGAATTAAGAAATATATGGTTGGGTTCAAGTTACACTTGATGTATTTTGGAGGTATTTCTATCATTTCGATGTTTTGGGGGTATTTCGGTCATTTTTTATGTTTCGAGGGTGTATTAGTCCTTTTCTGGGTGTCGGTTGTGTTTTGGACATTTTTTATCTTTTTGGGGGCATTGTGGTCATTTATCAAACTTATAGGGGTATTTTGGTCTTATTCAAATAATCGAGGCTATTTTGGCTAGTTTTAGGCACAAGGGGTACTTCGGTCAGTTTCGATGTCTTAGGGGGTGTTTGGGTCATTTTTTATGTTTTGGGGGGTATTTCAGTCATTTATAATGTTTGGGGGGTATATCAGTCTTTTTTTAGGTATCGGGGGTGTTTTTGCTCTTTTTCGATGATTGGAGGGTACGTTGGTCTTTTTCTAGGTTTAGGAGAGTATTGGTCATTTGATAATTAACAAATCCCTCCACAAGTATAAGTGCTAGAGTAGAAATTCTATCTTGTAAAAAAAAAAAAAAAAAATCCCTATAGGTGCCCTATCCCAGCACTTTTTGAAGCGCTGGGATAGGTTTTTCTCCATAAGGGAATGAGGAGACCTATCCCAGCGCTTTTGAAAGCGCTGGTATAGGATCCCCTATTCCAGCATTTTCAAAAGCGCTGGGACAGGTCTCCTCATTCTCTTATGGAGAAAGACCTATCCCAGCGCTTCAAAAAGCGTTGGGATAGGGTCACCCTATACCAGCGCTTTTGGGCGTCCTACACCAGCGTTTTTTAAAAATGCTGCTATAGGCCTTCTATTACAGCGATTTGTAAAGCACCAGAAAAAAAATGCCGCAATAGGGTTTCCTATACCAGCGCTTTCAAAAAACACTGGTACAGGCTTATCTATAACAGCGGTTTTGAAAAACGCCGGGAAAAAAACACTGGGACAGGACGATTTTTTTGTAGTGTACCTAAGTTTTATTCTTATTTTTAGCTATGTCTATAGTTATTTAGGACCATTAATTTATGGAAATTATTAACATATATATATATATATATATATATTGATCATCGTATTTTAACCTACATTTTATAATGATTTTATTAGACTATATAATGGACTTTAACAATTGAACAAATTGTTAACCCACAACTTATTATAACATTTATGCTAAAAGTTTTGCACAAAGTGAAGGAACCAGCAAATAGGAAAAAAGAATCCTCATGGCATTATATGTGGAAGTGAATAGACGACCTCTAACACAAGTATTCGGTTGACCATTATCACAATATCTGCCTTTATATCAATCTAATCCCTTATTTACGCTTACTTGGATTGTACGCTTTACATTTTTTACATTATCATCTCTAGGCTCTATCCCTCCAATAATAAGTGAACAAAGCTTTAAAAAGTGTTTCATGTGCGGCCAACTAAGAATTCTGTTCAAGTTTCAGTGTTCCACTAACTTTAAGTTATATTAAAGTTTCACCGACTTTGACACTTTGTTAACAGATTTGGATCTTCAAAGACTTTGAAAATTATGGAATTTCTGAATTCAGGCTAGTATTTTTGTTCGCCTAATATTTGTCTGTTTGTTTTTTTTTTTTTTTCCTTTCCTTCTTCATCTCCCTTTTTCTTTACTGTTCTTTTAACAAATAGATCTTCCAATGATCCTCTTCTTTTGTAGCATTTGGTTCCTGCAATCCCATCTCATATTCTCTCAACTTTTACTTGATTATTGAAAAGATGAGCCCAGGTTCGATGTCTGCATGTTCCGCACTTTCCCATGGGCTGAGTCCAGGTTCGATGTCCGTCTAGGGTAAAATCCCTCCTATTATTGTAGGAAGAAAATAAGGCAAAAATGACTAAATAGCCTTAATTTTTTAATTATATAGCTATATAATCCTATTTTCGAAATTAAGGTTATATAAAATTAGAAAAGTACTACGTTTACAACACTTTAACAGCAAATCATAAGTGATAAGTTGTTATTGGTAATAATTTTGATTTACAACTTAAATTACTTTTTGGCCAAAACATAACAATCAATTACAACCTACCACCAAAGAATTGTTGTGAACAACATTTCTCTCAAAAGTAAGATTATTTTGCCATTTCCCCCAAAAAAACAACAGTGAAAAGAATATTAATAAACTATATTATGTCCTGTTCAATTCATTAATCTATCAAAAAAGAAAGAAATATATAGACAAATATGTTCCTCTATTTCCATGTTTACTCACACTCCTACTCCTAGATGTGCTATTATTCTTCTTTTGTCATATATTTTTATTTAATTGATATTACATTTAAATATAATAAATTATTATTAATTTGATAAAAATGTATGATTAGTTATTAAATTTTATTTATTTATGTATTCACTGGTTGTTGTCTTACCAATCTTTAAGCTATAAAAAATTAATTATTTTATTTTTTATTGCCCACAACAAATTCCTAACTTTGACACTATTGACTCCCTAGAAAAAAATTCTAAAGCCGCCACTGATGTCAACCACAAATATGTTACTATAAGGGTTCAATTAACGAATTTTTGAATATAGTGGTTAAGGTTGACTCATTAAGTATTCTATTGTAATTTATGGAAAATTCTTGAGTATTTTCGAAGTACGGGAAAATTATGCTCATTCTTCTTACATTCGTAATGGACCCTACTATAAATTTAATTAATGAATGTACTTCACTACAAATGTTAGAAAAATGAGCACAATTTTCCATACTCAATAAGTACCCAAGAATTACTTGTAATTTATTAGCTTTTTCGGTGCAGTAGTAAATGAGTCACTCTTCTTTTCTTTTTCTTTTTTGAAAAAAAAAAGTAAATGAGTCACTTAAAAAGAACAGTTGTTTATTTGTTTTTGTCACTTCCCAGTGGAATGAGATTCCGTAAATTCCTCCTTAACAAAAGGCAATGGCACCGGTAAACAAAAGTTTTGTTATAAAATTATCATAAACTGAAGTCGAATGAATATGTTTAATGTCATGTTAATAATATAATACATAAATAATATGTGGTTATAGTTATTGTTTCTGTTTGGTGAGTGAGTAATTGGGGGGCCTCGGGGGTGTTACGTGGGATGAAGTAGCAGGGAAAGACTCCTTCAAACGACTGCTTTGCACGATGGGGCCAGTTCGGGAACATGTCATAAAAGTGCGTTATAATTGGACGAGTTTAGGGAATAGGTATAACGGTCATCTATATGGCGGCTTTGGATTGGTGAGTTTTTGTTCTGTTTTGTTTTTGTTTTTTTTTTTTTTTTTTCATGTTGGACTGTAGCGGATAAGAATTAAGAACTTCTATCATTGCCTTTTTTGTTAAAATCTAAGACCACGCACTTCAACACAATATAAATACGTAACAATCAGTTACAATCAGTTATTGGATTACTTATAAGCGATTTAACAAATGCACAAGTATCCCCTCCAAAAAAAAAAAAAAAAAATACAAAAGTAATGTCTGTATCAAAATAAAAAAAAAAACAAATACACAAGTGATGTCAAAGTGTGCGATTGGTTTTTTAAACTGTTTTCCTTATGCTTATGACACAAATAACGCAAACCTGTCCATCATTAAAATTATTTTACTTCTGAATTATTGTATAATATAATAACTAATATTCTTAATACGGTTTAGTAATGGTTACATTTGAATTGACAACCTTTTCCTATTTTTAATTCCTTTACCTAGTAATTCTTAGACTATAGCCTAAGTTTTTAATCAAGCAACTTAACTCATATTTTGAAGTATTGTATAGTTACTCGTACTCTTAACCGTAATTAGTAATAGAGACTTTTGAGTGATTTTTCTATTTTTAATTCCTTTACCTAGGAATGCTTAGACTATAGACTAATTTTAACACCATAATTAGTATATAGAGTCAATATTTTAAGGCTTCTCTTCACTATAATTAACCAAGTCTGCCAAAATTTATGGGAAATGTTGGATCATGCTAGTTTGTGAAATAGTGTGAGCTTATATATTTCAATTGGATAAAATTTAGGTATAAAATTTGTTGTAATCCTAAGACTACAATCTTATATAATATATTTTTATTGGAGGTGAATTTTGACAAATTCACAATTGGATTATATTTTCTTCTTATATTCTCCATACTTGCAAAATTTCTATAAAATTAAAAATCAATAGCTATGTCATCTATAAATTGTTTAAATTTCAAATTTTTATAGTTTAAAATTAAGAATAAAATATAAGCTAATGGATCATATAGTAAATAATATCCGATTGACACAAAATTTGACATGTATTTTAAGAGCATAAAAAATATGCAATCCAACGGTTAGATTTTTAAAATATATAGTAATATTAATGATATTAAGTAAGGTTGTAGCTTAAAGATACCACCAATTTTGTAACTAAACTTTTTTATTTTCAATTTATTTAATTAGTATTTCAGACTTTTTACATCTTTATTTGGTAGATGCAAATATATCCTTTTTTTAATTTTTCTTTTTAAACGCAATAAACTAATAAAAATAAACTTTTACAAATTGGCACTAGTTTTCATTTATATGCTTTATGAGCAAAAGAAATTATTTCTAAACTTTGGTGTCTATACTTTCTTTTAAATATATCAAGGTTTTGGTTCTTGTTGGGCAATACATATAATTTTGAGTTATGTCCTTTTTAGTATGTAGCTGAACTAAAATTCTAATTGCATTTTTTTGGGGTGGCCGAGATATATATATATATATATATATTTTTTTTATATATATAATTTCAACCTATAACGTCTATTTTTAATGATTGTTTTTTATCATTACACCAAGATATCAATTGATTTTTAGTGTCTGAGATACCAATTGTGAGAGGCTTAAGCATAAAATTTTCTTGCAGATTAAAAAAAATAAAATAAAAAGAGAGAGAGGCTTGAGCATAGTTTGCAAATAAACTTCCACAAGAGAACTATTGAATATGAAAATGTAATGATGAATGAATATGGTAATATCAAGTGAACAACGCACGGGGGGATGGCTAGCAAACCACGTATGTCAAGCCAATAATAGTTTTGGTCATGCTTACAAAGATTCATTGAAATTCTTTTTTTTTTCTTTTTTTTTTTTTTTGGAGAAACGATACATATTGGAATTCAACAACACCTATATGGCAATAATAATTAATTAATAGCTTACCATCATTGATTTTTTTTTTTTTAATGCAAGATAAAAGTTATACTCTAATCTAATTTAAGTATATATGTACGTGAAGCTCCCTCCTAAAGATTTGAACCCTTACCCTTGCCTCCTACATTCCACAATCATTTATACTTGTGGAGTGACAACCACACCAAGAGTGCACGGTGGTCCATTGGAATTTGAAAGCTACTAAACTAGCCTTATAAAATTAAGTATAGGCACTAATCAAAGGTGAAATTTAATACAAGACAAACATTGACAGACAACCTTAACATATTGAATATTGAATGTCTAGAAGTGAGCATAATTTACTAATTCATTAATTAATTCCTTTTTCAAATGTCTTGTTTAAAACACCCAACTTTGAAGGAAACATATTTAATGCATTGTCTTTCAAAAGATTTTGAAACTACTATCTTTAATATAAGTTAAAGTAAATTAAGACCCCTCTAAAATTTATAAGATATTTTATATACATTTTTTTTTTAGAGTGTTTCAACTTATGGCGTTCGCCTCTGATAATAACTCTTTATTATCAGACTAAGACACTAATCGGTTTTTGGTGTAGGCGGAGATTGAACTCCATATCTCTTATTCAACCATCAAAGACTTTACCAATTGAGCTAACTGAAACCCACAAATATACATGACTTGTCAAACCTTGGTTATAATACTCGACTCCTCCATTATTCATATGTACTAGTCTCAAACTCTTTGCAACGCGTGTGAAAAGTCAATTCTTTAAATATATAAAATACATGTTTAATTTTAAAAAAGTATTTGTCGGACCGTGAGTTATGTCATTCCACCTCAAAATCAATTAGTGATGAGGAAGACACACTCAAATCATTTATGGCTTTTAACATCACACCACGCAGGCCTATTTTTAGAGTGGTTGTAGGGAGTCAACAATCCCTCCCTCACAATGACACTCTCGTGACTAAAATCCATAACCTTGGCTCCAATACCATTTGTTGGACCGTGAGCTATGTCATTCCACCTTAAAACCAATTGGTGATGAGGAAGACACACTCAAATCTTTTATAACTTTCGATATCACACCACGCTGACCTATTTTTAGAGTAGTTGTAGGAAATCAAATTGTGGTCCCCCAATAATATTAATATATAAAATTTTAAATTATATAAATCACATAATAGAGTATATAACTTAGTTAAAAATTTGTTTAGAAAATATCACACTTGATTTATTACGAATTTGTTTAGTACTTGGTTACTTCATTAAAATATATAAATAGTGAGTTCTAACTAATTTAAGCTAACATCGTGTAGCTCAACATTGTTTGTAAAAGAAGCTAACAAAAAGCCCAAAACTTTACTTTTATGTAGACAATGGAAAGTATATTCTAGTTTGGTATGGCATCTATATAATTTTCATAATATATAATTGTATCTATAGAACCATGACAGTGCTTAGGATGTACACAATAGAGGGTCGTTTTATCCTAGTAAAAATAAAATGCAACAAAAGATTGGGATAAGTATCATAAAGTAACTCCATTTCATATCACCTATATCCTACAGTAACTTAAAAGTTTGAAATATTTGCATGTCAAGTGCAGTGTAACTCAATTTGTCAACATCTCTTAATGTTTTCAATAGAGACATTCAGAGCTCAAATTTCCCCGTTTTTTATCTATCGAACTAAAACAAAAACAAAAAAAAGAAAAACATTTTCTTCCTGGGAGATATATCTAACACCTAGGACGGATGAGTACTAATATGGTAATATGTGTAGTCTCATCGAGTTGTCATACAAAAGGACAGAGAGGGCAAAATCTTTAATAAACAAAGAAACCAACAAAAAATTAAAAAACGTGCAATACCAATTACCAAACTTATGAAATCCAAATAAGCCTCCATTTAAGTATTAACAAACCGTCAACAGAAACAAACACAAAAGTATTGTTTCTTAGTACATTACAACGCAATTATTTATGAAAAATTAATTATGGGTGTGTATACATTAAGTCTTATAATATCCTTCTATAAGTTTTCTTTTTTGAATGTGTTGCTTGATAATCTCATTATCAATACTGCAAGCTACATTACTTTCAAAATTTTAGTTTAGTAAAATTTTTCTTGGACTTTTTCTTTTTGTTTGTAAGGGCCTAAGATATTTTTAAGGGAACCAAAGTTTGGCTACATACTTAGTTGTAGCCAAAGGCTACAACTATCACTAAACAAATTAATATGAGTACATATTTTAAAAATCTAACTATTGAATTGCATATTATTTATGTTCTTAACACATGTCAAATTTCATGTCAATTAAATTTGAAAGCTCAGATTTGTGCTAAAACACAAGAGCTTGTTTAGACCCCAATTTTAAATATACGGCTTAATTGCTTTTACTCTAACTTATCTAAGTACGGAACAAGAGTAAATGAAGCGCAATCACCGGATCTACTCTCTAAGCCATAAGCAAGCAAGCAAAAATAAATATAAATCTTAAAGATTAAGGGAAGAGAGATGCAAACACAAGATAACACCAAGATGTGTTATCGAAGAAGAAACTGAAGAACTCAGCGAAAAACCTCTTCGCAACCCTCCAAGTTGAAATCAATCCACTAGTGAATAAGTTGGGGTACACGAATAACAAAAGATCCTCCAACCCTAGTCTACCCAATATACTTGAGCCCTCCAAGCTCCTACTACCAACAAACTTCGCCAAGCCAAGTGTAATTGAATACCAATAGATTATTATAAAATAAGATGGCATAGATATATATATATATATATATATATATATATATATAAGTTAAAGCATAATAATTAATATTACTACACTCTTGTTGAGTTACCTCATCTTATATTTGTTTTTTAATACTTTTTTCCTTTATGATTTTTTTCTATTTTTTAATAAAATAATTAAATATGATCATAGATACACCCGAGAATGTCCAGATCTCTTTGAGTATCTGACTATTCTTCCGGGTATATATAGTCCCCTAGTTCCATGCAAACTAGGTTATTACACGGAGAAATCTCATGAGGGTGGCTTTAATCTCTATTTTGTTATCTTAGATAAACCCAATAGGCAAAATCCTCAAATCATTCGCTTCCTCTTCTCTCTATTATTCCTTTTCTTCTATACAATTGGCTACTTCCAATGTTAGTATCTCCAGCTTAGGCTAAAATTTCTAACGTGAGAATTGTCCAAATGTAGAGTACATTGTAAGGACATCAATGCAGGCTAGGGTTTCAAAAAGAAAACCTTATAAAGCTTTTTAGAGTTAGATTTTTCTTGTTCCACCTCCTTATTTAAATAGGAGCTTAATGGGCCTTTTATATAGGCTCTCCTATTCCAATTAGGTTTACACAAACCTTGGGCTTTCCTAGTCCTATAAGGATTATACAAACCCATAAACAAATAGCCTTTTAGAATTAAAATGTTGCAGGCTATATCAAAAATCTTGTAAGCTCGATAGATCGAGAGGTATCGAGACAGGTATCGAGCTTCAATAAATCTCAATAGATCAACAGGTATCAACGAGGTATCGAGACCTATAGATTCAGCTTTTCTTAAGCAGTTTTTGAGTAATCTTCATGTCTTCAATGAAACCATTTGTAATGATCATCTTGAACCTACTTAGATTTACTCAAATACAATAAAGTGCGTTTTGCCATAGGATATGCCAATTATATAAAAATATGAACCTAATAGGTGGGATCCACGAATTCAGGGTTTTTTACGAAAATGTCACTGAACTCATTTTGCTGAAAATGCCATAAAGTTGTTTTCATATTATGCTTTCAATCTCACATTTTTGGACGCTGAAAACGAAAATGGAGAATAAAATACAAACTCAAATGAGGTTTTCATTGGAGGGACCTAGATGATACAGGAAATGAAAACATAAAATGTTATGATTTTAGTGAAACCAGGCATGGCCTAAGATATTCTATATGCGAATCTCATTTTCACACCTAATTAAAATAAAATGCATCTCATGGTATACGCATAATGTCTAATGTTCAAATAATTATAATAAAAGATAACACATTTATTTGTAAGATAATGTCATATAAATTGGATTTTAGTGCAAAAAAATTCCTAATGTTTTCTAGCTTTATAACTTGAGGGATAAAGCACATTTAACATTTAAGTATTCCAGAGAGATTTTGAGAAAGAGCTATGATTTATTATTCCTTTTTTCCAACGACAATACTCTTCCCCCTAAATAGCCAAATAATTTTTAGTTATTTTGAAACTCTACAATTATCTCAAGTTGCATGTAACCCATGCAAATGCATGGATGTATTTAAAATTAAACACAATTTTTATTATAAAAATATAAATAATTAGTCAAATTATATATATATATATATATATAAAAGCATGTAACACATGCATTACTGCATACGTATATATACATTTAAAATTTAACACAATTTTTATCATAAAAATATAAATAATTAGTCAAATTATTTTTTTAAGAGTAAATGTAATTAATCACATATTAAAATTCTTACCTAAATTTAATACTACATATGATCAATTTTTTTTTTCTAATTTTTAATCAAATCGAACGTGTGACCGTTTTTATTGAGTATATGTAATTGGTATTTTTTTAAAAAAAATTTATAGTTCATTAATGAAAGTTCAAAATGGGTATACAACACCCTTGAACGTTTAGACCCCAAAAACACAAATACCAATTCAAGCTTCATATCAAACAATTAATGTGCGGAATATGATAACAAGCTTATAACAGAATTGATAACAATCTAAGCCAAATATAAACACATCCACAGCAGTAAATATAAGACAAAGATAAAGGAAGGAAGATGCAAACACTCGGACAACACACGATGTGTTATCGAAGAGGAAATTGAAGCCCTCGGCGTAAAACCTCTCCGCCGCCCTCCAAGCGGTCAAATAATCCACTAGAAAATGTAGTTGGGATACATGAACAGCAATAGACCCTCCAAGCTTCTTACTTCAACGAGGTTGCGCCGAACCTTTTTCTTTTCTGGCTTACCGGATTCCGCTACTAGACCATAGCATCAACCAATGTAGATTGGTTCCTTCTTAACTGCTTCCCAACAGTACCAAATAGATCTTCTTACAGACGTGGGTGTGGTGAGATAAGGATTTGGCTAAAGGCCTCTCAAAGGTATGACAATGGAGAGGAAGAGAGTAGAGGAATTTGTAGAGTCTCTAAGGTTAAGATTGTGGATGAATCAATCTTGTATTTCTCTAGGGTTTCTCTCACAAAATTCTCTCTGGAAGCTCTCTCAATATGGTGGGAATAAGGGTGTATTTATAGTAGGGTGAAAAGGGAATGCAAAACGTCAGTTTTTGCCAAACAGGGCAAATTGGCGACTTGGTCTCGCGGCTTGTCCAAGTCGCGAGTTCAAGTCGCGACGTAATGGCCTGGCCAGCCTGGGAATTTTGTCCTGTAGCGTGACAGCTGGCGCGACCCTTCAGCTTCCCAGTGTGCCTCTCACGTGCCAGTGTTTGGCGGCTTACTAGTCGCGATCCACCCGCGAGTCCCAGCCGCGAAGCTCTATTTTTCTTGCACACTCTTGAGCTTTTCTTCACATCTTCTCACACACTACCCTTACAATTTTTACACCTAAATACAGGGTTACTAAGTGCTAAATTACAAGCAAATTGGTCATGGAATAAAGCCAATAAGATGGTTGATTAAATTCAACCTTACAATTAATATTAGATTCTTAGTATTTTACACTCACTAACTCACTTGGCACAAAGATTAAAAAAACTCAAGTGGGCACACACATGGCACAAATGTAAGAATATTTATTTTCTTACATTTGGCACAAAGATAAAAAACTTGAGTCTTGTAAGAATATTATTAGGTATAAAATGTAAATTGTCCATATTTATTTATTTATTTTTAGTACTTCTTAATTTTTGTTATTGTGAAACATTTTTCTTTTACAATTTATTTATTCTAGACTCTTTGGTTTTTGTACTTAATAACTCACTTTGATGAACATTTATGAAGTGGTTCCACATTTGATTTTAAAATTAGGAAATAAAACTCTCTCTAAAAATAAATAATTTAGGACATATAACACAAAATTGGATTATAATTTGAAATTCTAAATGGACTTTCTCTAAGTTTTGTCTATTATTATATAATATATAGATTAACTCCTAATTACATTTTCCACCCCCCACACCCCCCCCCCCCCCAAAAAAAAAAAAAAAAAAAACCCTCCTGGCTACCTCTATAAATCTTAATAAAAAAAAAAAAGTAGTCATTACATTAATTATTAAGAAAACATATTTATTAAGATATTTGGAGTCATTTATTGTTGGGTATATTTAATTAGTGCGAAGACATTAATAAACAAGTACATTTAATGCTATACAATTAACTACTCATTAATAAATATAAGAAATTAATTATGGCAAATCATTTTTTATTAAAAAAAAAAAAAGGTCATACTAATGAGTATTCTTAGGATATTGGTTAACAATCTATTTTAGAAAAATTTTGACACTCCTTTTATGGGAAATGAAAAAAGCTGGTAAAACATTAATTACTTTTTTTTTTCTTTTCTCATAAAAACTTTCTTTAAATAGATTATTAACCAATGCCCTAAGGGCATTTGTTAGCATTTTCAAAAAAAAAAAAAAAAAAAGCTTAATGTGGGACATTGAATAAGACAAATTAATTATTGCAAATATTAAACAAAAATATTTATTGCATTAAATTATCTTTTTTTGATTGATATGTGGCAAAAACTTTATTATATAAATAGTGAAAATTTAATTTAGAAATACAGTTAATGTGTTAAGAAATTTAATATGCAAGTGTATTTATTGTTGGATATTACAGAGCACATTTTTCAAGATATTTGTTATTAAATGCCAAAAATTAAAAAAAAAATGAAAAAAATGCATTGTCTGCCATTGATGTTTACTAAAACTATATTGACCTCCCCTGTATTTCTAATTATAAAAAGACCCCTGCTTTTTAAAAACTACAATCACATTTCTTGCAAATTAAAACCATTAAATCAATTAAAGGGATTTTAAATATAATTTAGAATTTTTTTGTATTTATTTATTTACCCCCCTTTACAAATGAATATCCCGTTTTCTTATCAAAATGTAACAAAATCACAAAATTCAATATATCTTATCAAATAAAAATAAGATTCCCTATTAAAAAAATATATTCTTAAGAATACCATCAAAAACTTTATGATGCACTATTTTTCCCTGTTTAGTGAATTTAAGTATGATTAGAAGCTACCCACAAAGTTGCAAGAGGCATTAATATATTTCATTGAGTGAACAATTGCAAGAAGCTACCCCAAAAATCCTTCCCTATAATTCTTTAATGGCCTAATAAGAATCATGCGGCATTGATTTCTAGGCATTTTCATATTTTTCTATCCTCTTGAATTTGGATTTTAAAAATCACAATTTTTTTCCCACAATCTTGAAAAAAAAAATTATTTGACAATGAAGGGTAAGAGCGAAAATACACAAAATATTTATTTTTTTATATTAGATTTAATTTATTTTTTACATAATAGGCAAGTGAGTGCACAAATTCTTTTTGAAAAGATATGGAGGTTTGGGTTCAATTTGAGAGAAGAAAAAGGTTAGTATAATTTCAATAAACCTTAGGAGAGGTCAATGCAATTTTTATAATTTAAAATTAAAGTACATTTATTATGTCTACCAATCATTTAATATCTGAACATGCTTTATAAATGTAAAACTGACAATCTCTTGTTATAAATAAGAAGGGAAATGCATTTCAAGTGTAACAAAATATCTTTTCTAAGTACTAGAAAAATGAATCAAATGATCATAGCCCAATTTTATTGTTTCGTGTTTATCCTTCTCCTAGCCTTTGGCCTAAGTACTTCTTCTAACTTAATATTCGACCCACGGCCACCAAGGCACCATGTACGAATTGTCAACCATCTCAACAACAAACTCCTTACCTATCATTGTAAATCTGGGGATAATGATTTAGGCGTTAGAACTCTTAAACCCAATGGAGAGTGGGAATTCTCTTTTCGCCCCACTTTTTTTGCCGTGACAGAATTCTACTGCTATTTTTTCTATGAAAACTTTCATGCTGCTTTTGATGTGTATAAAGATGATGGTAAGCTTAATGTCCAATGTGGTGGAGCCCATTGCATTTGGACAGCACAAGATGATGGATTCTACTTAGACAATTTGAAGAAGAATCAAAATGTGAAGATGCATGATTGGACCAAAAAATATTAAAGTGGTGAAAAGTTTACATATCAAAATAAATAAAATTGACGATTTTATGAGGTGAAATTTATATGGATTTTTTGACCTAACTGAAATGGTAGTCTCGATGACATCAATATCAACTTGGTTTTTTTTTTATTTCTTTTTCTTAAATATAAAATAAAAACTTTTCTTTTTGTCAACACCCCATTTTGCAACTCCATTTAATTTCACAAAAGGGTAAAAAAAATCATTTTGCGATGTACTGAAAAAACCTAATTTTGACAGTTCAATCTTTCGATGTGTTCTGTAAAATAAATCTTGAATGAGAATTGAGAGGTTTCAAGTGTTTTAAGTAGTTATATGTATGTTATGGTTTTAGTTCTAGAGATAATTATAATTAATTTGCCCCCCCCCCCCCCCCCCTCCCACGTTTATGGCTTCCTTTCTTTTTTATATTGATGTTAGAACTAGTTCAAGACCAACCAAATGAAGGAGAAAACAAAAGAGGCCATTGAGTATTAAGCTAGTCTATTATTGAGTAGAATTCTTTCTTAAAATGAGTCATTGCTGCTATTTTACATAAGAGTTAGTAACATGGCTGCCCTAAATTCCTTAAACCATTTTCATAAGATGAAAGATCCTCATAGAAACTTGCTGGAGCAATCAGTAGCCCCTAATTAAATGCTACTTAATTTTTTATTTGAGAGAGGAAAGATGGTGTAAGGTGGAATCCTCATTATACAACAGGAAAAGCTTTGTGTTAATGAGTTCTTTGTTTACACAAGGCATCAACATGGGTCTACTGATCTCAAAAGTGAGCAATGTTTTTCCACTTCTTTATTTTTAGTTTTACTTTATTTTCTTCTGGAGGTCAAAAATAATTTATGAAATGGTGGGATAGTCATCATCATTTTATTGATAATTAGCAATAATGAAAAAAAAAAATACATTTCTATTTGGAAATTTCCTTGAAACTACCTTTGGCCCCTGCCTTTCATTAGTTTTTGTTAACATACAATTATAAAGAAAACTGTGCGATTTGATAAATTATTTGAATGCTTTTTGCAGTTTTGTGGGTAGTTCCATATCATACTCAAATTCTTTAAATAGGGGAAACAAAGTTTGCCACATGGTTTTTGATGATATTCTCTAGTGGATTTAACAATGTTAAGTTGCAAGAAATGTGATTGTAGTTTATTTTAAAAAGAAAATGAGGTCTTTGTAGAATTAGAAATATAGGGATGAATAATGTAATTTTAGTAAACCTCAGGGGGGACAGTGCAATTTTTCCACCTTTTATTTTTGCCAATCATTAACAAAAGTCTCAATAAATGTGTTTGAAATATTTAATATATTAAATGTGCATGGTTATCAAATATCTTTGCTCATTAAATGTACCTGAAAATGAATTTTTCTATATTTTACATGTTAAATTTCTTGCAAAAAATCAATGAACTAAAATTTTTGCAATAAATAAGCTTGTTTAATATTTGCACTAATTACCTCATCTTACATTAATAAATTTGTATTGTTAATGAAGAGGATAAAATTTGGAAGTAATGGGCCTGACGGGCCATCTTCCTGACGACCCATCCCTTGTGGGCCAAGGGTGAATGGGCCAAATATCCGTAGCATCATAGAAGAATTCTAGTACAAAGTGGAGTTCTAGAAGATGCCTCATTAATGAGTCTCTCTATAAGGAAACACCTTGACAATTACGTTTAGTGTCCTACAAGGAAAGGATTCCACAATCTCTAATCATTAAGACTCCTATAAGGAAAAGACTTCTACTCCAAGAAGGAGAGGTCAACTCTCGACTACTATAAAAGCCTCAATACCCTCACAAATCAAGGTACGCATAATTTTACCCTCTCTAGCACTCTAGAGTTGTGAGAATATTTCTGACTTAACCTTCGAAGGGTATTCGGCCGGTACCACACCGATGCTCTTCGCAAGGTTTTCTCTTCTCTTTGTTGTGTAGGTTCACATTCGTGCGCGTAGGTACCGTGTGACTTATTGGTGAAATTCTTGATTTCATCAGTTGGCGCCATCTGTGGGGATCTCGACATTAGTTATAGTTGAGATTCACAACCATACTATTGTTTCCCGGACTATAGGGTTGCATGGTACTCACTCGCTCGATGGCAACAACCAACGACGCTCAAGAAGAGGAACCACCCACGACCGCCCTCGAGAGACAGGTCCGAACTCTTGCTGCGGCCGTGGAGCGCCTCACTAAGCAAAACAACGACCTAGAAGAACAGCTGCGCCAGAAGAACGCAGCACCGAACGAATTACAGGAAGACCAAGAAGGGAACAGCGCTGCGAAAAGAAACCAGGAGAAACCTCAAGGCAGCCACGCTCTGAGCAGACCAGAGAGACAGAACGTAAGCATGCCGTCCCTCACGGATGCGACTCCTCCACACATCGTCGCAGAGATGCAAGCAATGAGAGAACAAATTGAGGTTATGATGAACGCGCTCAAAGGGCGAGTTTCCAGTGACCTTGACGATCTAGTCAACCGCACCGATTCACCCTTCACTGCGGCCGTGAATTCCTTCCCCCTGCCGCACAAGTTTCGGATGCCGAATATCGACAGTTATGACGAAGTGAAAGACCCTCTCGATCATCTAGAGACATTCAAAACATTGATGCACCTTCAAGGGGTCGCGGACGAAATAATGTGCAGGGCTTTTCCCACCACGCTGAAAGGAGCTGCTAGGTTCTGGTTCAGTCGGTTGACACCAAACTCCATTAGCACATTCAAGGAATTAAGCGCCCAGTTCACGACTCACTTCATCGGGGGACATAGGCACAAAAAGTCGACGGCGTGCCTGATGAGCATCAGGCAGTGGGAGGACGAGACGCTGAGATCCTACATAACCCGCTTCAATAAAGAGGCACTCTCGATCGATGAAGCCGACGATAAGATATTGGTGGCAGCCTTCACAAATGGGTTGCGAAAGGGTAAATTTTTGTTCTCTATATACAAGAATGACCCGAAAACCTTGACGGAGGTCCTCTACAGGGCAACAAAATACATGAATGCGGAAGACGCATTACTGGCAAGGGAGGATAAGCCGAGGAAGAGAGAACGACAGGAAAACGCCCGGCAGGACCAAGAGCGGAAAAGACTCAAAACTGGGGACCGAAGGGACGACCGGCGATCCAAGCCCCAAGGAAGAAAATTTACGAGCTTCACCCCGTTGAATACCCCAGTAGACCAAGTCTTAATGCAGATTAAGGACGAAGAGGCTCTAACCTTTCTGGGAAAGCTCAAGAGCGATCCAAGCAAATGGTCCAGAGACAGGTACTGCCGTTTCCACCACGACCACGGTCATGATACGTCTGATTGCTACGATTTGAAACAGCAGATTGAAGCCCTTATCAGACAAGGGAAATTGCAAAAGTTTATAAGAAAGGAGAAGACGGATCCCTCACCTCAAGAACAGCAACCCCAAAGGGAGAATGAGCGTCCTAGACCCCCAATTGGAGACATAAGGATGATAGTGGGTGGGATTGCGACAGCAGGTTCATCCAAGAAGGCCTGAAAAACTTACCTCCGAATGGTTCAAAACGTCCAACTGACGGGCTCGGTTCAAAAGATTGCCCGGAGGGATAGCCCAATTATTGGGTTCTCGGAAGAAGATGCACGACGACTTCATCATCCACATGACGACGCCCTGGTCGTCACCCTACGAGTCGAGGAATATAACATGCACCGAGTGTTGGTCGACAATGGCAGCTCAGCAGATATCCTATACTATCCCGCATTCCAGTAAATGATGATTAATAAGGAACGACTGATACCAACAAACGCCCCGCTAGTGGGGTTTGGAGGAACGAGAGTATTCCCGTTGGGAGCAATCACGCTTTCGGTGACGGTTGGAGACTACCCTCAGCAGATCACTCGAGACGTGACATTCCTCGTAGTCGACTGCTCGTCTGCATACAATGCTATCCTTGGACAACCAACCCTTAATGCATGGAAGGCAGCAACCTCGACATATCACCTGATGATTAAGTTCCCCACGGAATACGGGGTCGGGGAGTTACGGGGGAATCAAGTGGCTGCCCGTGAATGCTATTTAGCCATGTTAGAGATGGAGGATCAATAACAGACAATGTGCATAGAAGAACAGCGACTCACAGCTGAACCCGTCGAGGAACTGGAAGAAGTTGCTCTGGATGAATTAAGGCCGGAACGAACGACTAGGATAGGGACATCAGCCGGTCAGCCTGTACAGCAGGCCCTCAGAGCATTCCTCAGAATGAACCAGGACGTTTTCGCTTGGAGCCACAAAGATATGCCCGGGATCAGTCCCTCAGTCATGGTCCACAAGCTGAATGTGAATCCTAAGTTTTCGCCCGTAAGACAGAAAAAGTGAGTCTTCGCTCAAGAACGGGACAAGGCAATAGCAGAAGAAGTAAAAAAGCTGCTCGAAGCTGACTTCATCCGAGAAGTATATTACCCCGATTGGTTGACAAACGTTGTGATGGTCAAAAAGGCGAACGGAAAATGGCGAATGTGCGTCGACTTCACGGACCTCAACAGGGCATGCCCAAAAGACAGCTATCCATTACCTCGGATAGACACTTTGGTGGACTCGACGGCAAAACATCAACTCTTAAGCTTTATGGATGCCTTCTCGGGCTATAATCAGATCAAGATGGACGAAGCTGATCAGGAGAAGACCTCCTTTGTTACAAGCCAAGGGCTTTTTTGCTACAAAGTGATGCCGTTTGGGCTCAAGAATGCAGGAGCAACATACCAAAGACTAATGAACAAAATGTTCGCGCACCAAATTGGGAGGAATGTACAGGTGTACGTCGACGATATGCTTGTCAAAAGTCTTCTGGAACAAGACCACCTAGGAGACCTACAGGAGACCTTCGACACTCTCAGGTCATACAATATGAAGTTAAATCCGAACAAGTGTGTATTCGGAGTAACGGCCGGGAAGTTCTTGGGATTCATGGTATCCCAGAGAGGAATTGAGGTCAACCCAGAGAAACTGCGGGCCATCATGGAGTTAAAATTGCCGAAAACAGTGAAGGAAGTGCAGAGCTTGAATGGTAAGGTCGCAGCTTTAAACAGATTCGTGTCTAAAGCGACGGACAAATGCCTACCGTTCTTCCGCACCTTGAGAAAATCATTCAAATGGACGGATGAGTGTCAAAAGGCATTTGAGGACCTAAAGAAATACCTGACCTCTCCACCGCTTCTCAGCCCAGCCGAACCAGGGGAAGAACTCTACTTATACTTAGCAGTTTCGCAAGCGGCGATTAGCGCAGCCTTAATAAGGGAAGAACGAGGAACTCAGCTACCCGTTTATTTCATAAGCCGAGGTTTTCGGGGGGCAGAAGAAAGATACCCCGAGATGGAGAAGCTGGCCTTCGCACTTGTAACAGCAGTCCGAAAGCTCAAGCCTTATTTCCAAGCACATACCATTGTGGTCTTGACGGGTCAACCCCCGAAGAGAGCCATGAGCAGCCCTGAAGCTGCTGGACGAATGGCTTTGTGGGCGATAGAATTAAGCGAGTTTGATATACAGTATCGTCCGCAAATTGCAATAAAGGGCCAAGCCATGGTAGACTTTATCGCCGAGTATACCCCGTTAGAAGACGAGGGGGCAGACAAACTCAGAGAATGGAGCATCCACACGGACGGATCTTCAAACAGGCAAGCCGGAGGAGCTAAAGTAGTAATTCAAACCCCAGACGGGGACAAAATTGAATGTATGATCCGATTAGATTACGCAACCACAAACAACGAGGCCGAGTATGAGGCATTAGTGGCAGGGTTGGACCTCGCGGTAGCAGCAGGTGCTGAAGTCATGGTCATACATTGTGACTCCCAGGTGATAACGAGTCAAATTAACGGCATTTACGAGTGCAAAAATGAAAGGATGAAGAAGTACGTAGAAAAGGTAAAGAATCGGATCGACGGCCTCAAAGTGCGCTTCATTCAAATCCCAAGGGAGGAGAATGAAGGCGCCGACCGTCTGGCAAAGGCAGCCTCAGCAGAGCCTATGCAAGTCCCTGATCAAGTATTGTCATTTATCCAAACATCCTCAACTATTGACGACGAAGTAGAAGTGCATGAAATGAATTCTGAGAATGATTGGACCACGCCATTACTAGCCTACCTGAGGACAGGCGCGCTACCAGACGGAAAAGAAGCAGCCAGAAAACTGAGGGTCCAAGCCTCACGGTTCATACTAATCAAAAACCTTCTGTACAAAAGGGGATTCTCACGACCGTATCTGAGGTGTTTGAATCATGACAAATCAGACTACGTAATGAGAGAAGTCCATGAAGGTATCTGTGGAAACCATTCGGGTGCACGATCACTAGTGCACAAACTTATCCGAGCAGGGTACTACTGGCCTACAATGCAGAAGGACGCACAAAGCTTTGTCAAGAGGTGTGACAAATGCCAGAGATTCAGCAATCTAATAAGGCAACCAACTGAGGAGATGACACCCATCACGGCCCCCTGGCCATTCGCCCAATGGAGACTAGACATCATGGGCCCCTTCCCGACCGCGGCAAAGCAACTAAAATTTCTGGTGGTTGGTATCGACTACTTCACAAAGTGGGTGGAAGCAGAGGCCCTGGCCACCATCACGGAGAGAAACATTCGAAGCTTTGTTTGGAAAAATATTATCTGCAGGTACGGGATACCAAGAGTGCTTGTCTCCGACAACGGAAAGCAGTTCGACAATAGCACATTCAGGAACTTCTGTTCGGAGCTGGGTATCAAGAACCATTATTCCTCCCCCGTACACCCTCAGGCCAATGGACAAGTGGAAGTTACAAACCGAACCTTGCTCAAGATTATCAAGGCACGGCTCGAGGGGGCAAAGGGCATCTAGCCTGACGAACTACTAAGTGTCTTGTGGGCATATCGTACAACCGTAAGGGTACCTACAGGAGAAACGCCGTTTCGACTAGCATATGGGACTGATGCGGTCATACCTGCAGAGATAGGGCTTACAAGCTATCGCGTGGAGAATTACAGTGAGGATAACAACGAAGAAGCCTTGCAACTACAGCTAGATTTGGTGGACGAAGTCCGTGCTACGGCAGAACAGAGGTTAGCACGATACCAAAACCTGATGGCAAAATACTACAACTCTAATGTTAGACAGAGAGACTTTCAGATTGGTGACCTTGTGCTGAGAAAAGTAATGGGAGCTGCTAGAGACCCCTCTCAAGGAAAGCTCGGCCCCAACTGGGAAGGACCATACAGGATCTCTTCATGGCATAGAAAAGGGACTTACCACCTTGAAACTCTGGACGAGCATAAGCTACAGCACCCGTGGAACACAGAGCACCTACGGAGATACTACCAGTAGAGACGACGACTTGAAAAACAACACCAATCTTTTTACTCCTAGATTTATTGATTACTTTTAAGATTCCGCTACAATAAGCCCAACGGGCACGTTTTTTACTTTGGTTTTGACTACAATATGTTTTTAAGCCAAAGGGGGCAAGTACTTTTCTAAGAATGAATGATTTTTATTCAAATTCAACTATGTTCACCTACATGCACTACTCAGAATCTTAAATCCGCATATTAGACGGATAACCCCAAGAAGGCTACAATTTTATTAAGTCCATAAAAAGTGGACGGACAAAGCCCACAAAGTGGACGGATATCCCCAGGAAGGATAGAATCTTAAATCCGTATATTAGACGGATAACCCCAAGATGGCTACAATTTTATTAAGCCCATAAAAAGTGGACGGACAAAGCCCACAAAGTGGACGGATATCCCCAGGAGGGATAGAATCTTAAATCCGCAAATTAGACGGATAACCCCAAGAGGGTTACAATTTTATTAAGTCCATAAAAAGTGGACGGACAAAAGCCCACAAAGTGGACGGATATCCCCTGGAGGGATAGAGTCTTAAATCCGCATATTAGACGGATAACACCAAGAAGGTTAAAATTTAAGTCCATAAAAAGTAGACGGACAAAGCCCACAAAGTGGACGGATATCCCCAAGAGGGATAGAATCTTAAATCCGCATATTAGACGGATAACACCAAGAAGGTTAAAATTTTAGTCCAAAAAGTGGACGGACAAAGTCCACAAAATGGACGGATATCCCCAAGAGGGATAGTGTCTTAAATCCGCAAATTAGACGGATAAAACCAAGAGGGTTAAAATTTTAGTCCAAAAAGTGGACGGACAAAGTCCACATATTGGACGGAAATCCGCAAGAGGGATAGAGTCTTAAATCCGCAAATTAGACGGATAACCCCAAGAGGGTTAAAATTTTATCAAGTCCAAAACGAGGACGGACGAAACCCACAATGTGGACGGATGTCCCCAGGAGGGGTAGAATTTAATATCCGCCAACTAGACGGATAACCCCAAGATGTTCGTCTATATGTAGACGGAGAAAATCCACAAGGTAGACGGGTCACCCCAGGAGGATGAAAATCAAAGTCCTGTGGTAGACAAATAAAAACCTAATCTTCATGACGGATAGGTCCTCCCAATTGGATGAAAATCCTTGTGGGAAGGACGGATAAAAACTTGGTCCAACACGGTGGACGGGTATTGCAAAATCTACTAAATAGACAAATAAATACCAAGTCCACAAACTGGACGGACCTCCCAAGGTTATAAAGAAACCTGCAAGTCTAAAAATTTGAACGGAGTCCACCACCTGAACGGACTACCCAAGATGTTTAAAAAATGAAACGTCCTCAAAAAGGACTGATTTAAGGAAACATCAACAAACAAGACAATATTTTCCTAAGTACGACGGATGTAAGGATGAACGATGAAATTCATTAACCAAATCAAATAAAGTTAACAGATAGCAACAAATTATATATATCAAAAGAATAAGAAACTACTAACGGACAAAGTACCCATAGAAGGAAATGTTTGATCAAAGAGGACAAGTATATAAATTGTTCCCCAAATACTTTTACATATCAAAAAATAAAAGGCTAAGTAAAAAATTAAACTACGACGGGTGTCTCCTTCTCTTCTTCACGGCTGGTTTTATTGTCCTTAAGTCCACTCTCGACGGCTGGTTGATCAACACGGGTACTTTTGCCATCCGTAGGATCACTTTGATGGATTTGTTTTTCACCAGGAGCACTAACGGGCGGGTTCTCTTCAAATAGTTCATCCGTATTTTCGGAATTTGCAGGACGGGTAGAAGTTAGTTCATGAGCATTGACATTGACGGACGAAACGTCAAGATCCGGATATAATGCCTTCACTTGACGGATAGCCTCGTCAAAGCCTTCATTAAAAGAATCTCCGAGCTCGGACAGGAGGGCGTCTGAATCGCGGTACTCTTGGACAGCAGTTTCCTTTGACAGACCGATTTCTTTCTCTTTGTTTTGAAGGACTACCCTCAGTTCCTCCGTCAGCCTGAACAGCTCGTTCATGTCCGTCTCAAGTAATTTAAACTTTTTCTCCTGAGCTACCCTCCATGTTTTTAGCTCTAGAAGCTCTTCCTCCGTCTGCTTGCCTTTATCCCAAAGACGGTCTAGGGTCGTCTCATGGTTAAGACACCGTCCCATGAGTCCCTTCACCATGACCATGGTCTGAAATATTGAAAAATTCAAAAGAAATCAAAAATAGTACGTCGGATAAAGAGTGGGCATATATAACGTAGACGGGGCTTACCTGAGCAATACTAAATAAACTTGTTTCACCCATGGGCTCCGTCGAGTGATTACCCAGATCTTCGTAATCCTCGGAGGTGAGAAGGGAAGATAGCTTTTCCAAAGCGTAACTAGGGTCGTCCCGGAGAAGTGGAGGTGGCTTCTTAAGGTCTGAGGACGGACCTTTCATCAATCCTTTACCAGCCCCGTGCCTTGTTGGGGTAACCGTCTTGGTACCTTCAGCCATAAGCCCCACGACGGGCTCCAAGGGAACCTTAGGCTTCTTAGGAGGACGGTTTCCCTTGGACGGTTGCTTTCTTTTTGCTGAAACCGTTGCCTCCTTCGGTTCTGTGGCATTGGCCGCCCTATTCTTTGCGGCATTGGACCGTATAAGTGCCCTTCTCTTTGCAATATCCATTTCTGAAAAACATGAATGGATAAACTTAGCTTCATAAAACATATCTTAATATCCAAGCTAGAAATGATTGACGGACTTACGCTGACAGATCCTTTTTTTGTATTTGATTGCTTGTGGTGAAGGTACAGGCCCGTCACAGTACCAACAAATTGTATTAAGATTTACTAATTTCGCCCAAATCCTTTCCTCCGGCTTGGTCTTGTTGAAAATTTTTTCAAGGAAACTGAACTCCTCGACAGTAACTTGAGGGCGCCGTCGGACTGCACATAAATAGGACGGTTAGAAAAGTTCGAAGTACGTTGAACAATTAAAATAAAGGATCCTCACACTAGGACGGACTCATACCATTCTCAGATAGTACGCCCCATGTTGTATCGACGGGCATGTGGTCTGTCTCTCCTGGACGACACATCCATCCGTCACCCTCTAAGAAAAAGTAACGACTCTTCCAGTCTCGGTTGGAGTCTGGGGTTTCGTATATGACCTTTAGCAGCGAGCTCCTAGGTACAAAACTGTAAATACCCCTAGATTTATTGATTTCATCTGGACGGTAGCAATGCAAAAACTCTCTCACCGTCAACCTCCTAGCTCCGTCCGACATGGCCCCGTACAGAATCTCCATCGCGATGAAGACTCTCCAGGCATTTGGGGATATTTGATTAACGGACAAACCCAGATACTTTAACAGTTCACGATGAATTGAGCTCAGTGGGAATCTGAGTCCAACCTTCAACATTTGCTCATATATTCCTACACCGTCCACCCCTTCATAATAACATTTCTCTGATTTGTAAGGTAGACGGATTGGAATATGATCAGGAATCTGATAGTTGTCCCTGAGGGTCTTGAAGTGGTTCTCTTTAATGGTTGATGTAAAATCATTAACCGTCCACTCCTGGAGCATAATGAACTCCCTTGGTCCATCAGCTCCTACAACATGTTCTAATTGTTACTCCTCGTTACCGTCGGAGTCTACTTCAACCAACTCCATACCCTCATTTGTTGAGGACGGAGAAGAAGTGGACGGACTCCTATCATCACTAGTACTGCCTAGGTCTTTGTGACCTGATGGGTATGCATCCTCATAACCCGCCCCATCGCGGACAAACGATTGATTACTCGACGCGCTAGACATTGCCTAAACTTAAGACTGACTTCTCTATAAATAGTGACGGATGTATGAAGCGAAGTATAAAAAATCTGACGGAGGAACTGAATGACAAAAAGTACTTACCCGTCAGAATAATGTGAACGGAGAAAATTTAACGGTGACGGATGCGAATGATTAGGCAGCAAAGTCTGACAAGGATGACGGATTGAGCTCTGATCGAAGTATTTCTAAGTAAAGATGGGAAATGAGGGATGAAGGCTTGATATTTATAGAAAGAATACACGGGAGACGAGGCGACGCCTCGATCCAAAACAACGTCCAATGACATGAGGACGCGTGTCGTTGTGTCAGGTTGATATTACGCTTATAGAAGTCGTTTACATACGGAACATTTGACCGTCATGATTCTTACCTGTCGTGATTTTTACCTGCTATACCTGTTTCCCGTCATGCCCAAGCCGTCTGTGGTCACCCCGCGAGCCCTATAAATTCTGACGGACTCACGATGTGAGGGGGCAACTGAAGAGGATAAAATTTGGAAGTAATGGGCCTGACGGGCCATCTTCCTGACAACCCATCCCTTGTGGGCCAAGGGTGAATGGGCCAAATATCCGCAGCATCATAGAAGAATTCTAGTACAAAGTGGAGTTCTAGAAGATGCCTCATTAATGAGTCTCTCTATAAGGAAACACCTTGACAATTACGTTTAGTGTCCTACAAGGAAAGGATTCCACAATCTCCAATCATAAAGACTCCTATAAGGAAAAGACTTCTACTCCAAGAAGGAGAGGTCAACTCTCGACTACTATAAAAGCCTCAATACCCTCACAAATCAAGGTACGCATAATTTTACCCTCTCTAGCACTCTAGAGTTGTGAGAATATTTCTGACTTAACCTTCGGAGGGTATTCGGCCGGTACCACACCGGTGCTCTTCGCAAGGTTTTCTCTTCTCTTTGTTGTGTAGGTTCACATTCGTGCGCGTAGGTACCGTGTGGCTCATTGGTGAAATTCTTGACTTCATCAGTTAATTTTCTAGCATTAAAAATACAAGCCTATAAAATGTACTCAAGTTAAAATATAGGCAAAATGCAATTTATACACGTGCTCAAAAATTATTTTAATCATTCAAGTTTGAAGTTAATCATTTTACTCTAGTAACATTAATAAAAAATTATACTAGTCTTCTAAGTTGACCATTTTTGGGTGAAGTTACCGACTAAAATGATCAACTTCCAATTTAAAGGACCAAAATAATTTTTTAACAAAGTTACTATGCTAAAATGACCAACTTCAAATTTAAAAAATCAAAATGATTTTTGGGCAAAGTTAGTGGGTGTAAATTGTGTTTTTGCCTTAAATATACATGCTAATTTTTTTTTTTTTTTTGAGGAAGAAATATACATGCTAATTAATTTGTCATAGTTTAGTTTTTTAATTTCTTGCAATAAACATGTTTGTTTAAAAAAATGATTTGCTATAATTAATTTTTCTTACATTACTAAATGTGTGTAGTTAATTGTCTTGCATTTCATATACTTGCTTGTTTTAGCACTTACAAATATATCTTACAATCTCCAGTTATAAATAAGATGGCCAATGCATTTCAAGAGTAACCAAATATCTTTTTTTAGCACTAGAAAAATGAATCAAATGATTATAGCCCAACTTTATTGCTTTGTGTTTTCCTTCTCTTAGCCTTTGGCCAAAGTACATCTTCTAAGTTAACATCCAACCCAGAACGTCACTATTTTGTTATTTTAGATAAACCCAAGTGAAACCCTCGAATCCTTTACTTCTTCTTCTTTCAATTATTCCTATTTTTCTGTACAATCAGTTTCTTCCAATGATGGTATCTCTGAATTAAGCAGAGTACATTGTAAGGACTTCCGTGGCTCATTTTTGGTTTGGCCAAAACAATGCCTAAGTAGTACTTATTGTTAGGTTCTAAGATTTTAGGAACTAATGTATTAGAACTTCAATTTGTATTATGTTGGCAAACCATGATCAAAACTTAGAGTCTAGAATTAGGCTGCTCAAAGTGTATTTATTTGTAAAGTTGGAATCGAGTGTACTGCAAGATTTACTGTGTAAATCTGTCAGGCTCAATCGATCGAATATTAGACTCGATCGATCAAAGCTCGTGCAGATTGTCTTTCTGCAGAATTTTCCAACTCAGCCCAAGTCCATATATCGTATAGGATTTTATGTTTTGTCTTAAGTATAAAAAGAAAAACCCTAGCCATGTTTTGTAGTAGTTGTTTATGCTGTGTGTGTGAATCTCTTGTGAGATCTCGAGGTGTTTGCCTTCACATATACTTAGGGTTATCAAGAATCAAGATTATGTCAAGAGCTTGATGATTGTTTCAGTTACTGCATAAAGAGCTTAAAGAAAACACAAGTGGGAGTACTTATAGTTGCTGTGAATCCAAGAAAGAAGTAGTCCGTGGACTCGGAGCTGTCACGAGGTCGTGGTAGTAAGTTTCCTACTCGAGGTAGCAATAGGATGTTAGTGGTCTAAGTTGCTATTGGGTAAATTTCAATTCTTTCATAGTGGATCTGCTTTACCTTGAGGATAGCTAGGTTAAAACCTCCCTAGGTTTTTTACCGGTTTGGTTAACCTGGATTATCATATTGTTGTGTTATTTATTTTCTACACTGTTCAATGATATGATTTATATGTGTTAACCTAGATTTGAATAATTTACCTAAGTTAATCACTTGACTAAATAACTAGGTTAATCTGGTTATGTTCAAGGGGTCTAAAAACGTACACTTATGCACCTTTTCTTCCATGGCTGTTTCATTGAGGCTCACTCCTTTTAATTACAAACATCTAAAGATGCAAAAAAAGAAAACCATGCCGAGGTAAGTCTTAGGGAGTCTCCGACGGCTAACATTATAGGTTTGTCTTTTCTTTATCAGGGTAGTGATTTGTTATTGTTTCCATCCATAAATTCTAACTCCAAAAATCTCCCTCTCTAAGATGTCTGACTTAAGCATCGGAGATTCCCCGGTGGGATTTTTGATAATTTGATATCCTTTTATAGATATTCACAATTCAAATGAGGTGTTCAAAGAAATCCAAAATCAGGAATAGCTAAAAGCTATAACCAAACAGTGGGAATTTGGTCTTTTACTTCTCCCCACCCTAAGCGGTGATTCTGTGTATGGCTTTAGCCACAGATGAGTAGGTGGAAACAAAGAAGATTGGTTAAATACCTTTTGTCCTTTTGAGCTCTGATCTCTTGTATTTCAATGAAAGGTCATAGCCTGAATAATGTGATTTTTTAAGACATAATGTTTTCTTCTAGAAAATTAGTGTATTTTCTATTGAACTAATAGAATTTGTGTTGCTCGATTTATTTACTTGGTTGGTTGAGAAATTTTGATGATGGATTTTGTTGGTGAGAATTTCTAGGCTGAATTTAAAATTTAATACTAAATATTAAATTTGTTGTTTACTTCTTCCCTTTTATCCCCCATCCTAATCTCTTTGTCTCATTGGTAGGCTTCGAGTGCATGAATAATAGTGCACACAATCTTTGGTTAATAACTATGCAAGTTTGTTTTAATTTCATGTGATTTTTTTTTTTAAATGGTAGATATCTTTAAGTTTGTTTTCATTTTTTTATTTCTGATTACATTTGATATCTATTTACTTATGAATGATATTAGATCTGACCCTCACTTTCACTAAGCATAAGGTATCATATTCACAAAACTTAATGTAAGGTATTCTATTCTTTCTTTCTTTTTGAGAAAATTTCATATCCATTCCATGTTTTTGTTTTGTGTGTCTTTGGGCCAATAAGGCAACAAAACTAAAGTTTTTAAGGCTATCTGGCATTGTCAATAATATTTCGTAGTTGGTAGCTTAAGTTGTTCTTTCATTGCTGGATTTTTTTCACTTGCTTTGATTTGTGAAAAATAAAAGTACTTTTATTTTTTGGAGTGAATAATGACTCTTAAGTTTATTGCTTTTCATAATGATAGTTGAATCCATTGGGTGCTTATTCCTTTTATTGCATTTCAGTGACATTCAATTACATAACTTTTTAATTGATTTGCGTTGCATTTTAGTGATATGAAGCTTTATACATGTATAGAACTGTCATATAGTTGGTTCACTCTATTCATTTGATAAATAGTGTTTAGCTTTGAGGTTTTGAAATTGAAAATGGGCTAGACTTTAACAGAGATGGTGAAGGCTTAGCATGCTGGGATGATGCCTTTGGGATGAGGTGAGACATTATATTGAGGTGGGAAGTCGCAGTTTACATGAAGCGATACGGCATTTGAAATTGGAGTTAGATGCCAAAACCTGCTAGTAGGAAATGTACGTGTATATATATATATATATATATATATATATTCTTTGTCTTTTCTTTTCTTTTGCCCCCCTTAGATGTTGTTACACAGTATATTTATATATTGGTTGTTGTATCATATGTCATAGAAGTCTTTCCAATTGAACACTTATTACTTTCTTTATCACACAATGAAAAAATAAAAATGCATGTTCTTTATGATATAAATGTGAGATATATTCTTCTCAAAGTTTGACTAATTGTCTTAGGTGAAACATTATTGTGTAGTGTCATAGCTGTCACTTAGATAATTAAATTCAAGTAATACGAAGAATAATTTGACATATTCAAGGGAAAAAGTAAGAAGTCAAAATTTGCTTCAAACATTATTTTCAATTCCTTTCTGGTATGATCATGGGCTTGCGACTTTTTAAATCAGATTATTTTCTATTGAAAGCAAGTGCTATTACACCAATCCATTAAAAATCACTACCATGTTTTCATACTAAAAGTTGTTTTTTTGGTTGATTTATGTTATTTTTGTGGGGAGTTTATTAAACTTCATACATATTTGAGTTAGAAGACAATTTTTTGTGTTAAAAGTAAACAATCCTTGAAATAATTGTTACTTTTTATATACTACACCCCATTACATAATATTTATAATTCCATATATCGCGTGGGTTTACAGCTAGTTTATATGATTCCCGAAGAGAATTTGGAATTAATTTCTGCTCGTCCTCCTCTTATTCATCTTTCTTCCCTTTAAATATGACACACAACAGGACTTACCTCAAAAATTCAAAATACAAAATACACAACAAATGCTCATCTATAACAACTAAATAATGATAATCTACTCCTATCACCTCCTACTGTCTGATTCATAACAAAATACAAGGGCATTAGCAAGAGGAAAGGTTCTTCGAATCAAGTGAAGATTTCTCGTCGTTAACATAGTAGATTTTCTGCATTTTGAATAAAGACATGAAAAAATATGCTAAAAATTAATTATTTATTCATCAAGTATTTCAATTTACACTCCGAAAAAAGGGCATTTCAATCCTTTCATACAGGTCAAGTGAAACACGACTTTACACCAAACAACCCTACTGCTAGTCAATCGGTTTCAATAATGAGTGAACGTTTAATTGCTTCAATTACACTTGCAAATGCTCAATCATTTTTATTAAATTCAATGCATCCTTTCTGGTAATGCATTGAAGATTGTCCCCTGGAATCATGTATTCAAAGCCCTTGTTGATTTCCAAGAATGGGACTTCATGGGTGATAAACTTCTCCAGCTCAAGCTCTTGTCACAAATTAAAGATTACCAAAAAAAAAAAAAATGTTAAATATAAGAAAGGAGGGGCGGGGGAGTGGGGGGCAGGGGGCAGTAGAAGACCTCAAAAGCAAGAACTATCAACAACAATAAAAATAATTTTAAAAAAAAAAAAAACAAAAATAAAATCAAAAATAAAAAATGATAGCCCTGTTCTTTAATGGAGTTTAGCAGGTGCATATGATTTATATTTTCATTCTTTTTATTACAAAGAAAACTCTTCTTGGATCTTTAGGCAGGACTAAAACTCGCAATTGATCAATTGGTTAAGGTATATCAAGGAGGTCACCACAGTCTTCTAGTGCCTATTATCATGTCCTTTTCTTGATTGAAATTGTGATCAGCTATGGAAACCAAAGAAATGCATCATCTTTCTTTGGGATACAAACAAGTGCAGTAACACCCCATCACTACCAAGTAACATCCAATATGAAAAATAATAAAGAATATGTACTTTCACACCTGGAGGGTTCTGTTTTTTTCTCAGTCTCAACATGGATCACTCACCACATTAAGCTACAAACAACTTACTGACGCAGCAAACAAAAAAAGCACGTGCCAAACTTACATCAGGGTTTCTAGCCTTCAAATTCTTAGATTTTGCTAAATTGAGATTTCAATCTCCATGAGACCCAGGGTGCCGTTCTGCTTCTGCCAAAAGTTGACAGCAGTTCAACATGAAATAGGTTGGATGCGAGAGTTAATGTAGATATAAAGAAATGAATTACAATGGATTAGGTGTATAAAACTAAAGTGCCAAAATAGTAAGCTGACCTTAGGTTCTTCTTTCATGCTCTACTTCTAACACCTCTTCAGCTTCTTTCTAGTAGTAATAAAAAATCAATCCTTCATCTATATTAGCGGGACAAACAGAGAGAAAGGGACAAATAGACAAAGAAAGGGGGGAAAAAATAAAAAAACGAAGATAATATGTAAAGCATTGCTTATTTCAACTTATATAAGTAAAACTGATTTTGAGTAATTTAGCAAAAAGTAGAAAGAGCAAAACTAAAACTCAATTTGTACATTAATAATAAACTATTACTGCCCAGAGAAAAAATATTACATCAATAACAGACTATAATTGCCTAGATAAAAAAAATATTCTTTCTTCAAAACTAGGATACATGAATGTAATCATTTTTTGTTGTTGGTGCTTGATAATATACGAGTACAGCCAGAAAATCATCATTAACAGGGAAAGTCACATACTAGACACTACTAATCCATAATCTTGTGACATGCTATATGCCCTAGTCAAAGGAGAAACAATAATTACTTTCACACATTAGAATAAGTCAAATATACAACATTATGTTCTTAAATTTATATTTAGGAGAAGATAAATGAGCCTTTACGATCTTAAATCAGACTTTAGAGAAACTTAATTATTCAATGCTCCCTTACCAGCAACATGGACTTGTATCCGTCTGGAAAATAGAATAATATATAAAAATTTCTCTCTCCTCCTAATGTCTTTACTATGAATTTGTTACAATGAATCAAATCTCATTGATATATCAAATCATAGAAAAGAGATTTAATAAATTGCAAATAGCAAGACAAAATTTGATGCACGTGATTTGCACTTGGAAGAATGTTTAGAAACACTTATTATAATGTAATTCTATATTAGCTAGTAATGATATTCATTCCTCACATTTCAGGCTTCAGTTAATTCAAACCTACACCACCATCTTTGAGTCATTAACAATACCTGAAATGTTAAAGAAACATTTAATCAACAAGAAGATTTTTTCCACACCTCATAACAAAGGCAACTAAGACAACTTTAAATCTCCTAAAAAGGGCATCATCTATCTATACTATTAAAAAGAGGATTCCTTGTTTGAGTTTCAACATTTTGCGTATTAAAATACCCTCACACAAATTCTTAAATTCTTTAAAATTCCCTATCTTTTAGTTAAATAATTTTAAATTAAAAAACACTAAAAAAGTTACTTACTGTTCCTAAGTTTTAAGTTTTTTCCTTTATCTTCTTCATTTAGCTTAGAACTTAGAACACTATCTCTATCTCAATTTTAAACATTATTCTACATTCCACGTTACCTTACCTCTTTCTTCAAAACAAAATAAAAATAGTTATTCATATATCACTTTTAAACATTATAATACTAAACCATAAAAAACAAATAAATAAATAAAAGCATATTGTTCACTGGGGTTGTAGTGTATGTTTTGGTTTTAATAGCTTAGAAGGCTCTACTGGACATGTTCACATGTGCCCTAGGCTCCTAGTGTTCCAATATTTTGGGTAGGGTAAGAGCATTCCCATTAAGGATGCTAAAAGTGCCATATGCTAAATTTTAGCACCAATACACCAAAAAACCAACTCCATCAAACATTTCAAATCTCAAAAATTTTGAGATACTGCTATAGTGAGATTGTATTAATACAACCTCATTGTAGCTTAAATCCTAAACCAAAAATTATTTTTTTATTCCAACGGTAACTGTGCGTGTATTTGTTTTTTTATTTTTCCCTTCTTTCTTCTCTCTGCTCTCTCACTTTCCTCTTCCTCTTTCCCGTAGCTTCTCTGTTTCTCTCGGGTTCATGGTTTGAGCTCCTCCCCTCCAAGGTTCTTCAGTCAGGAGCTTCAAAGCCCAAACGCCTTCGGAGTGTTGCCGTCGATATAGAGGTAGAGCTTGACGATGAGATGATTTGATTTTGTGGGTTGTAAATTTGTGATTTCGAATTGTGATCTACGTGGGTCTGGGTGTGGGTTTGTGATTTCGGATTGTGATCGGCATAGGCGTGGGTCTCTGGGTTGTGGGTTTGTGACTTCGGATTGTGATCGGCGTGGGTCTCTGGGTTATGGGTCTTTGTCATAGTGGGTCGTGGTGCAGTGGTTCGGCGTGATGGGTTTGCTTTTGTGGAGGTTTGCCGTGGTGGGTTTGTGTGTGTGTGTGTTTTGCTCACCGGCGTGATGGGTTTGCCTCTCTGTCTTTCTTCTTTCTTCTTGCTAATCTGGGTTTTGTGATTGTGATGGTGGTTGATTTGTGATTTGGAAGAGGAAGGCCGTGGCTGGGCCTTTTTCTTTTTTTTTTCTTTTTTTTTTTTTTTTTTTTTTTTTTTTTTTTTTTTTTTCAGTCGTGGTGGCTGGGATGGATATGGGTTTGTTGGGTTGAGATGGAAGAGTGTGAGTTTGTTAGATAGATAGGTGGGTATGGGTGGTTGGTGTTTTTTTCCAGTGGTGGTGGATGGGGTGGGTATGGGTTTGCTGCGTTGAGATTGTCAAGTTTGCTGGGTTGAAAGTGACAAAGAGGAAGAGAGAGAGAGAAATATAATTGAAGAATAAAGAAATAATAAAAAAAAGAATATTTAAATGAAATGGTAAAAAATATAGAATCTTTGATGTTGGGTGTATTGTAAAATAAGTTGTTAAAAGCTAAAATTTTGGGTTTTGAGGTGGTATATACTAAAAAATTTACTCACCTTGATGGGAATGCTCTAAGTAGCATATATCAAGCTTTAGAAAACTGAGTGTTGGACCCTTTAGCATCATGTAAAAGTAGAACTCAAGCGTTACTTATTTCAGTTTATTTATATCTCAAATTGCACTTTTGCTTACGGTTACCAAAATCTTTGTAAAACTTTCCAATTTATTTTCACATGAGATTTTAATATTGGAAGAATTCATGAAAAAAAGAAAATAAAAGAAAGATATAGCGGGATTGTACCATGATTTGCATGATAGTATGCAACTATGTACTTACTGATGAGCACTTCAACATGAGCATAAAACCAAAATGATATTTCTAATAACCATATGTATGAGCTCCTAAACATTCCTTTTTCACATTGAAATCCCTAAAATCTAAATGATTCTATTAATTAGCAATCTGTTTATATATATATATATATATATATATATATATATATATATTTATTTATTTATTTATAAAGAGTCTCATTAGATTTCAGATGGTGTAGATTTTTATGGTTGGTCTGAAGCTGGTTGAGATCATGTAAAAAAGTTTAAGATACGGACTGAGCAAATATTAATGATACACAAGAACTGTTAAGAATGATAATTTAGACGAAAAAAAAAAAAACAAGAATGATAATTGTTAATCAAGTCATGAGGGGAAGAAACACAAAAGACATCTGTTTCCTGTTGAAGATCAAGTCTATACTTTTCAATATTGAAGTCTTAATTCCGCATTCAGAAAAGTCATGATTCAGTAGAGATTTACTATTTATAATTGAAGTATGACACCATCTCTTTGCTTTTTAACTGACTTGTTTTGTCTTTTCCGAAGATACGAATAGCCCTATTAAATAGCAAAATTTTCATGGTGTATAACTTATTTATTGCAATATGCCTTGATGATTTACTGAATCGTCAAAATGTAGTGATTCTATTTTTTTTACCCCTTTTTTGATACATTCTTGAGAAGTGGTTCTGATTTAAGAGATTATCTTCTCTTTTAAAATTATAAATATCTTCAGCTCAAAAGACATCTAATAGGCCAACAATAATTTTGATTATTAAATACTACGATTCTATTATGTACTTAGTAACTGAGGAATGGAACGTTGTTTATATCTTGTTGGTTTGCTGTGTTCGATGTTCCCATTTTTGGTGGGTGATGACCATCTTGATATAAAAATGTTTATTTTTGTGTATTTTTTTTTCCATGAATCATTGCCTAACATGAATGACTCTTCCACCAATCTTAAATATGTTTACAATGAAAGATTCATGCTAGTGATGATTAGTTATAAGTGGGGGAGAAAAGTGCTCTTTAGTTACCTTTTGCTATGGTTTATTCCTAAATTCTTAGTATATAAATCAATTTCTCCTGTATGTTGTGGCAAGTTTTAAATGTTATTCATGGTTACTCATTGAACCCTATTTTGAGGTTCTTCATGGAAAAGTATTATCATATTGACATGTCAATTTTTGCCTCAGAAAAGAAGTCCAAGGATAAGCAAAACCCAGAAATCAAGCTTTGAGCTCAGAAGGCCAAAAGGGATTTAACCAATCTTGTTTGTTTCCACTTACCCACCTGTCGCTGAAGCCACAAACACAATCACAGCGGGGAGAAATAAAAGACCAAATTCCCATTGTTTGGTTATAGCTTTGAGCTATTCCTAATTTTGGATTTCTCTGAACACCTCATCCAAATTGTGAGCATCAGCAAAATCCCGCCCAGGTTAGCCCTCGAGGAGTCTCCGATGCTTAAGTCAAACATCATAGAGAGGGAGATTTTTAGAGTTAGAATTTGTGCATAGATTTTATGTGAAGTAGAATTATATATTTATAAGACTTAAGGAATCAACCTTTAGAATGAAGGAAATAAAAAAATAAAAAATAATAACCAATAACAAATCACTACCTTAACAAGGAAAAGACAAACCCATAATGTTAGCCGTCAGAGACTCCCCAAGGCTTACCTCGTCTAGTTTTTTGATCCTTGTTTTTGCAACTTCTGGTGTTTGTAATTAAATGGAGCGAGCCTCAATGAAACAGCCATGGAAGAAAAGGTGCATAAATGCTACATAGGCATTGTTTTGGCCAGACAAGAAAATGAGTCAAGGAAGTCCTTACAATGTACTCTGCTTGTGGAAAAGTCTCACATTAAAAATTGTAGCATAATTCGGAGATACCATCATTGGAAGAAACCGATTGTACAGAAAAATAGGAATAACAGAGAGAAGAGGAAGAGGAGGATTTGAGGGTTTCGTCTCTTGGGTTTATCTAGAATAACAAAATAGAGATCAAAACCACCCCAAGCGAAGAGTACATCATAAGGACTTCCGGAACAATGTCTGGGCAGCAGTCCTGCACCTTTTCTTCCATAACTGCTTCATTGAGAAGCACTACTTTTAATTATACACAAACTAGGAGATGCAAAAGTCTACACGCCGTATTCAAATTGTGAACTTCTGCAAAAGTTGCAAAGAGGATCGAAAAGTATTAGGTGATTAATTTAATCACTATCGCATGCAAATGCTACAAACAACTCGAAAACATAGCACAAACTTCTATGACTTATTGAAAAAGAAACAAAAAATAGCATAGACGTGAATTTCCAAGATTAAAAGATTAAAGATTAAGCACAGACGTGAATCAAGGTAGCAACTATCTACATCTTTATGCAAATAAAAAGTACATGCAAGAACTATCTACATCTTTACTGCAATTAAAAAACAAAAAAACGCAAAGAAATTTACCTGGAATCGGAGAGGAGAAAGATCCACGTAAAACGTTGAACATGCGTGTAAACACTGTAAAGTTGAAAGCGGAAAAATAATGTGCAATAAAGTCCTTTTATATATATTACGAAAGATCGCTTCTACCCTAAATATATCGAAGTATTGTGTTTTCTTTTATACTTTTTTCTGGTATATTACTATTTAAATCTTAGATTTTTTTTTTTTTTTTTTTTTTTTTTTTTTGCATGTTTAATTTAACGCTAAAAATTTCACAATATATATTACAAGAACTGTATGTAAAGATGTCTTCCTTTGATGAAAGATTACTTTTTATAGAAGTATGTGCTTATATACAATATTTATGCATACATGATTCATCAAATTTAAAACGCACATACACACTTTCCTATTCTTCCCTATCAATTTTTTTAAAAGCTTTTGGAAGTTTAATTTTATTATTTTCTTTATAGAATGCAAATAACCACAAATAAACAAGAAAAGAACTATCAGGGTCAAGAAAAGAACTATCTACATCTTAATATACATACAAAGCACTCAAAAGTGAAAAAAGAAAGAGCTAAAGTGAAATTATTACCTGTAATCGAGGAGGAGATATTCAAGAGGAGAAAGATCCACGTAAAACCTAGAGCGAAGCCGTAGAAAGTGTTTTTTTTTTTTTTTTTTTTCCCAAGGGTAAGCAAGCGTAAAAAGTTGAAAGCGAAAAATAATGTGCAATAAAGCCTTTTTATACTCGTTAGGAGTCCAAGTCCGAGTCCGTGTGGAACTCGTTATGTTTTTCGTTCCTTTATCTTAACTAAAGTACTTTTATTTTTATTGCAACTTAATTATGTGTTAGCCAATAGTGGTAGATTAATTTTTTTTCTAACGTAGGGCTCTCTTGAGAACCCTAGGTTGATGAAAAATTTCTCTATTCCCTGAATAGAGCTCTTTTCCCTCGGTGGAAGCCCGGTGATATTTCTTTCTTCTCTGCTCTTCTCCCTATACCTTCTCCCCGTCTGCCCTCACCTCTGCAATGGATGACCTTGCAAAACAATGGGCACGGCTGTCTCTCAAAGCCAAAGAAAACCAAACTATTGACCTCCCACCCGTAGTTGAATGTAACAGCCGCATCCTCGTCGCAAAACTCTTCACTAAAAGAAAGGTTAACTTGGAGGCTCTCACAAGAACCTTACGGAGTATGTGGCGTTCGATTCAGACTTTTGAAGAGCGAGACTTGGGATCAAATACAGTATTAATAATATTTGAAGATGAGTCCGCTCCACAGAAGTTGTTGACGCAGGGGCCGTGGACTTTTGACAAGTATTTGATTGGCTTGTATATATAAACCATTGGGTGAAGAATCAGCCAACCTTTGTGCAGGGGACGCATGGTGAATATCGGCGAAGCGGAACCTCAGTGGGTGGCTTTCCAATATGAGAAGCTTCCGATCTTCTGCCACTGGTGCGGCCTCCTTAACCATGACGAAAAAGACTGCCCACTCTGGACCAATGGTAGTGCGACTGTGAGAACTGAAGACCAGCAATACGGCGCGTGGTTACTTACGTGCACCCACCATCAATCTTCAACAGTCCCAAGTGGTCACCGGCAACAACGCTCCGAAACACAAACCACCTAGCGGCCCACCACGACCCCCTCGCCCATCGTTAACACCCACTTCTGCAACCACCCCGGCGGCAAAACCCCACCAACCCGATAACCCACAACACTCCAGCTCACACCGGTACAGTAAACCCGAAACACATGCCGTCCCATCCCGATATGAACCCACCCACTTTCTCGGAGAGAGTTACGCACAGTGTCTCCACCAATAGGGAAATTTTGGCTGACAAGAATCTCTTCGACGCGCACATCGCGGACATTGATAATGCTTTAAATACCTATCTTTTCCCATCACAGTCAACCACTCCTCAAAAGGAAACTCCATCACTAGACCATCCCGTGATTATCTCCTCTGACCAGACACGCTATGTCCCACCAACACCTCATGTAAGTGACAGCCACCCTGGTGATAACCCAATCATGCACGTGCAGGATTCTAACCACGTGCCTCTTCATGGGCCTAAAAAAAACTATCGACCCATCTCTAAGAACTTGGAAAAGAGTTGGGCCTCCAAAACAAACATTGGACTTACAACTTCACTTGCCCCCTGTTGGACCCAAACGAAAGCCCGAGAATCAACCTCATTCCCATGCAACGTCCATTGACAAGAAACAAAAACTTAACGAAGATACACGTACCTTGGGAAAAATCATGGCAGACAATTTGGGATCGGCAGTGACTGCATAGCAGTACCACTGGACCAATAAGTGTACTAAGCTAAAACTGTTAGAGCTTGAGAACCCTCGAACAGTTAATACTTTTAAGAGAGTATGGAAAAAAAAAGCTCCCACCTGTATCTTCTTAACAGAGACAAAACTCTCCACAGATCAGCTGAATGCCAAGAAACAAAACTGGGACTACAATCAAGGCCTCGTGGTTTCTAGTGATGGTTGAAGTTAGCTCTTCTGTGGAAACTTGGACTCTCCTTGAGTTTCTCAAACAATTTAATTATCTTCCTTGGCTGTGCGTTGGTGATTTTAATGAGATTACTAGTCAGTCTGAGAAAGCAGGCAGATGCTTACGACCAACTCGCCAAATGGATCGCTTCTTCACCGCCATCCATAGCTGTAATTTCATGGACTTTGGATTTTTTGGCTCTCCCTTCACTTGGTCTCGCAACCACCCTACTAAAGGCCGCATTCACATACGGCTAGACCGAGCTCTTGCCAATCCGACATGGAAATTGCTATTCCCCAAGGCTGTTATCCACCATGTTTCGATATCCTCTTCGGATCACTCCATGCTTGCCATACGTCTAAATCAACCCAGGTCTCGACAACCACGCCCCAAACCTCTCTTCCGTTTTGAAGCCATGTGGCTTCAAGATCCCCGGTGTGCCGAAATGGTCCAAGATGCATGGCATGAAGGTCTTTATAAACCGGATGGTGTTGCAATCATCAACTGTCATTCTAGCTGCCGTGACCGTCTTTCAGTGTGGAATAAAACTAAATTTAGCCATGTTCGAAAACAGATTAAGAGACTAAACTAGAAGCTTCAAACATTGGAGCAACACCCTATCCGTAATGAGTCTAAAATCTAGGAGGTACGAAGAGCTTCGAATCGATGGCTAGACGCTGAAAATACTATGTGGCACCAACGCTCGAGAAATTTGTGGCTCACTGATGGGGATCGAAATACCTCTTTTTCCACCAAAAAGCTTCTAACAAGAAGGATAGAAACTCCATTCGTGGCATCTGTGATAAGGCAGGGCAACGGCAAGAAGATGCTCAAACTACTGAGACCATCATTCTGGACTACTTCTAGGCTATCTTTCGATCCAATGGACCTACAGATTCATCACTCCTTGTTGACACGGTCCAACTTATGGTAACAGAAGAGATGAACAACTTTTTTACTCGGCCTTTTATAGCTGAAGAAGTTCACAAGGCGCTTAGACATATGCACCCAAAAAAATCCCCGAGTCCCTATGGTATGCCCTCTCTTTTATCAACATTTCTGGTCTCTTACAGGTGATTGTGTCACAAAAACTGTTTTTGATTTTCTGAACTTGGATATTATCCCTCCAAAATTCAATGAAACACATATTGTCCTTATTCCAAAAACCAAAAACCCCACGAAGGTGATTGAGTACAAACCGGTAAGTCTATGTAATATTATTTCTAGACTCACGTCCAAATGCATTGCAAATAGACTGAAGCGCTCTCTGCCACATATTGTAAGTGAAAACCAAAGTGCTTTCATGCCTGACCGCATCAACACTGACAATATTATTGTGTTTTTGAAACTATGCATCATCTTAATCAAAAAAGGAGTGGTAAAGTTGGGAAAATGGCCTTAAAACTAGATATGAGTAAAGCTTTTGATCGTGTTGAATGGGGTTGCTTGGAAAAGATTATGTATAAGATGGGTTTTAATGACAAATGGGTAAATCTTATGATCCAATGTATTACCTCTGTTACATACTCTGTCAGGATTAACGGGACACCCCAAGGTCACATAATCCCATCTAAAGGTTTGAGACAAGGGGACCTTATCTCCCCCTTTCTATTTCTTTTCTGTGCAGAGGGACTATTCGCTCTTCTAAACTAATCTGTAGCTGCTAGTCAACTTCGAGGTGTCTCAGCTTGTCCACTTGGACACGTATCTCCCACTTATTCTTTGCGAATGATAGCATCATTTTCTATCAAGCAACTCCGGAACAATGCAGCCACCCAGAGCATCTTTTAACTATATATGAGCATGCCTCAAGTCAACAGCTTAATAAGGAGAAGACTACTCTTTTCTTTAGCAAAAACACCCCACAAGCCACACAAGAAGAGATAAAAAATCGCTTTGGAGCAGAGGTTATTCGACAGCATGAGACTTATCTTGGCCTTCCATCTTTAGTGGGGAGATCAAAAAAGCACACCTTCAGGGCTCTAAAAGAAAAGCTTGACAACAAACTTTCTAGCTGGAAAGAAAAACTGTTATCCCAAGTCGGTAAAGAGCTTCTCATCAAAGCAGTTGCTCAAGCTCTACCCACATACACGATGAGTGTTTTCAAGCTCCCTGATTCACTACGTGATGAGTTAACTGGAATGATTCGGAAATTTTGGTGGGGCCAAAAGGAGGGTAAAAATAAAATGGCATGGTCGAGCTAGGAAAAAATGTGTGCACCAAAAGAAAAAGAAGGGTTGGGATTTAGAGATCTCAAAGCTTTCAACTTAGCTCTATTAGCTAAACAAGGATGGCGACTGCAGATGAACTATCATTCCTTGGTTCATAGAGTACTTAAAGCCCGTTACTTCCCAAACACAGATTTCTTACATGCAGAGTTGGGTACAAAACCATCATATGCTTGGCGAAGCATCTTAGCCGCTCAACCTGTTGTAAATTCGGGTTACCGTTAACGGGTAGGAGACAGCAAATCCATTGACATTTGGACTGACCATTAGCTGCCAAGGCCTTCCACTTTCAGGGTCTTAACACTTCCTGCCCAGCTTCCAACAAATGAAAGGGTGGAGTCTCTCTTTGACCAAGAGAATGGGGATTGGAATGTTGACCTTATCCACCAAACCTTTCTCCAAGATGATGCCACCTCAATTCTTAGCATTCCACTAAGTCACCACAAACCACAAGACCACATGATCTAGGCATACACACCAAAGGGGGGCTAAACTATCAACAGTGCCTATAAAGTGGCGGTATTTATAACTCGAACCTCAAGGATGGCAGAAACATCCCATGACATTGAGTAGTCTCGGCTTTGGCGCAAGCTTTGGGACTTCCATGTGCCAAACAAGACCAAACTCTTTGCATGGAAAGCATGCAAAAACATCCTACCTACCAAAGCTAACCTCTACCGTAGAGGAGTCATTGACGACCCCACCTGTGAAGCCTGCGCTCTGACACCAGAAACCGTTGGGCACTTGTTCTGGGATTGCACTATCACTAAAGAAGTATGGAGCCTTTCGGACATACTGCTTGATAAAAACAGACTCCACCACAGGGACTTTATGGACTTCCTTTGACATTTTATTTTCAAGCAACACGTGGACACCAAACTGATTGAACTGGTCATCATCATGGCATAGAATGTATGGCTCAGTCGCAACAATGCTCGCTTGGGGAAAGCTTGCCAATCTCTGCTTGAAATCACGTTGAGAGCTCGATCATTGCTGCATGAATACCAGTTGGCTCACACTCAGCCCACCCAACTCAAGGAAGCCATGGATGGCCATTGGGTCCCACCTACATTCCCATGGTACAAGGTCAATGTGGACGCTACAGTTTTTTCCCACCTTGGTGTGACTGGAATTGGTGTGATCATACGGGACCACTTTGGATCGGTCATTGCTGCTCTCAGCAAGTGCCTCCCACTTCCTTTGGCTCCTTTAGAAGCAGAGGCTAAAGCACTAGATGAGGCTACTATTTTGGCATGGGACATAGGAGTCAGAGATGTGATTTTTGAAACTGATTCTGCTACTGTTTGTCATGCTATAGAGAGCCCCACAAATGCCCCAGTTTCTATCTCTACTGTAGTCTCAGGACTTTGTTCCAAATTACATGAATTCCGAACATTCCAAGCCTCACATGTAGGACGTCAAGGAAATAAGCCAGCTTATATTTTGGCAACTTTTGCTAAAAATATTGATTCTTTTGTGACATGGATGGAAGAATGTCCACCTTTTCTTGCATCCACTGTTTCTCAGGATGCTATGTTATTTTATGCTTCTTAATGAAATGAAAGTATTTCTTATCAAAAAAAAAAAATAAAGTACTTTTATTTCCAATAGTTAGAGGGGAATAAAAAAAAAAAAAAAAAAAAAAAAAGGCAATGGTGTTATATACCTTGGGTAGTCAATATATATAACATATAAAAACACATTTAACACAAAAGGCCTAAGCCCAATGGGTATAACCTCAATGGTGTTATATTCAATTCTCTTTTCTTTCACTAGTGCATCACCTATGGGTCTCTACGTGTCAACCCCGCACGTCTTCTATCCATGGGGATCTCGCATCTCACCATCATGGCATCATCATTGTGTAGGCTTTTTGGGATTTCTCATTAGTTGTGATACCACTTGTTGGGGAGATAAACACCTTGAGGAGCCACCTTAAATAGTTAATAAAAAATATAGAGACATACTTAACCCAAAGGCCTAAGTCCTATGAGTATGGGCTCAACTATTTTATATTAACTATTCATTTTTCTCATCATTATTATTCAATGTAGTATTTCACTCACATGTGTATACCCAACATATTTTACTATTTATGAAACTATACAATATGGGGGATATACAAGTGTTTGTATTTTGCATTTTGAGGTGCATGTTCCATATATATATATATAAAGCCAAAGTTGAGAGAAAATTTAATTTTATTCTAAAATGAAGTCTAATTTTGTGTCGTGTGTCAAATCAAATTCTTTATTTTGGTGCAAGAATTTATCACTAATTCCAATAATCGAATTGCCACGATGAATACTATGCCATTAAATTAAGTTCATTTTTCACTTACAAACAGAACTTAATTTATTTTCTTTAATGATTTACAGGTTTAGTTTTTATCCATAGCTTGGTCAAATATGGCATGGTAAATCTCTTAATGGAATACCTCTCAGATTCATGGAACAAGCAAAATCTAGCAAAAGCTACAGCAATTTTATAAATCTCCACAATGGTGTATCGACCATATTAGAAGTTATAGTTGCTCATTTTGCAGATTCTTCTTTCGGACGTTTCAATATGATTGTCATCTGGACCTTAACCTATATGACTATAAGTCTGTGTCCTACTCTTGAGGGATGGACTCAGGATTTCAAGTTAGAAATGGCCAAGAGTATAAGGGAAAAAAAAAAAAAAAAAAAAAAAACTCCAAATAAACATCCATATAGTATTAATAAATTACAAATACACAAAATTGTTGTTTCTTAATACATTAAAATGTAATCATCTACCAACAAAGACAAAAATAAATCAGTAAAAACAAATTAATACTAAGCTTTCTAGGATATATATATATATATTATGGGAGCTCAGGATTTTCACCCTTTGAGGGCTTGACACCTTCGCACCACACTAGAAGGCTTTGTCCGCTTTAGGGAGCCAGGCCTTCACGGTATTGTCACGAAGGGTGGGATTGTCCCACATCGCCTAAGTAACCCTCCCACTCATGGTTTATAAGCTTCTAGAGCGACCATGAGTGGGAGGGTTACTTAGGCGATGTGGGACAATCTCACCCCTTCGTGACAAAACCGTGAAGGCCTGGCTCCCTAAAGCGGACAAAGCCTTCTAGTGTGGTGCGAAGGTGTCAAGCCCTCAAAGGGTGAAAATCCTGAGAGTGTTAGTAGTGGTACACTCATGGTCGTTCCAGAAGCTTATAAACCATGAGTTGGAGGGTTACTTTGGAGATGTGGGACAATCCCACCCCTTCGTGACAAAACCGTGAAAGCCTGGCTCCCTAAAGCGGACAAAGCCTTCTAGTGTGGTGCGAAGGTGTCAAACCCTCAAAGGGTGAAAATCCTGAGCTCCCACATATATATATATATATATATATATATATATATATATATTAAGTTATAGATCATTTACAGTAGTGGTGTTAAAAAATTTTAACTTTCAGCACCTTAAAAAACTATTTTATCTATTTTATCACATCACTTTACAATACATCCAACATCAGATGTTTTATTTTTTTACCACTTTATTTAAAATAATATAATCAGCTCATAAAAATAATAAAGGAAAAGAGATAATTTGAGTTTTTTAATTGAAGGAAGAAAGTTAATCTTAATAAAATATTTTATTTTATTTTTAACAACTTGCTACAGTCAACTGGTATTTATACCAGTTTACTATAATTGCAAAAAATTTTGCTTTCTCTAATAACACATGATTTATTGGTTCTTTAGTGGTAAAATAGTTTTTTTTTTTTTTTTTTTTTGCTAAAATACAATCACTGTTGTGAATGTTTTTATTGTTTTTGTTAAGTTTTTAGGTTAGATAATTGCATATTTTGAAAATCTAATCGTTGAATTGCATGTTTTTTATACTTTTAATACATATGTCAATCAGATATTATTTATTATATGATCTATAAGTTTATATTTTATGCATAATTTTAAACTACAAAAACTTGCAATTTAAATAATTTATTGAGGAAATAGCTATTGATCATCTTTAATTTTTTAGAAATTTTGCAAGCATGAAGGATATAAGAAGAAAATGCAAGCTAATAATAAATTTGTAAAAATTCATCCCCAATAAAAAGATATTAAAGTTGTAGCTTCAGGCTTCAATGAATTTAATTTGTAACTAAATTTTGTTCTAAGGAAATTTAGGTGGGAGGAATTAGAATTATCATTTCATTGTTTGGAAATTTAAGTGAGAGGGCATAGAATGCGCAGATGGGAATACTCATTTCTCCTTCTTCTTCTTTTCTTCCAAACCCACATTTGTTATTTTTCCAAATTTTATACAAAATTTTTACAATGAAATTTTGTTTTATACAAATTTTTTGTAGTACTAACTTCTTATTTCCCCTACTTTCCTGTTGATATCTCATTATATTCTTTTACTAATTTTTTTTTATACTAATTGTTATTGTCTTGCCCCTAGTGAGCTATACTTTTAAGCCATAATCATGATCAAGTTTCAAGGTATTTTAGTTGAAAGGTCACGTTTAGCGGCCCAAGCCCACTGAGTATGGGGTTATGAGTTAGTGAGCCCAATACAATAAATTTGTAGAGAGTGAGTTGAAGAGCTGGGCCCTAATTAGTGTTACAACGACTGGGATGTTCGTGAGGCAAACATGCAAGAAAAATACACGTAAGGTTAGGTGTATGTGTTGTCCGAAGAGGCCAATGTTCTTATAGTCCGTGGAAACTGATTACAAGTGCTATTCTAGTTGGTACAGTATTCTCTCTTAGTTTTTCGACCCCCCATTCGTGGAGGGTCTCTCACATTATATAGGTCCCTTCTGGTGATCCTAGCCTTGTCAATCATTCGAACCACCACTTGAGTACCTATCCCATCAGACACCTCTTTTGGCCTTCTGTGAGTTGCTATGGCCAAGGAAACAGTGTTCAGAGGTCTTCTCCACATAAATACAGCTAGAAAAGCAGCTGCAGTGCATTTAATGTAGAGGTAGCAGCCTTTCCTTAGATATTTTTGGGTCTCCTTCCTTCTCGTGGATTTATGTAACATGTCTCTGACACCGGTGCCTCCATTGAGGCCATTCTTGTTGCTGGAATATGTAAAGGAGCGGTGTTTATCTCGTCCAAAGAGACATTACTCCTCAGACCGTCTTCTATTCCTTTCTTACTTATGAGATGTTGGATTAAAATGACCCTCCACTTATTTGTCTCTCCTCAGACACCTTAACGTTCTTGGATAAGGCCCAAGGCCCAATATACAATTTTTAGGCCTTTCTCCCTACAATAGCCCCTCAAAACTCTGGCTTTTCCCCTCAATCTGAGGAGAAAAGGTGGGGTTTTGACTTTTAAGAGGCATAACCACTTACTTCTTTGGTTCACATGTGTGGAACTATCATTTTGTGCGTTCCATGATTGTTACTGACACTTCGAAGCCCACAATGCATCATTAATTGCTCTAGGCAGCGCTTTATCCCTTGCATCTGACAGTAAGGAGTTTATTAAATGGCTAATGTTTTTTTTTCTTGGGTTTTGAGCAGGGTAACTCCCTTCAATTTTGTCCTCTATAAAAAGCCTTAAGGGAAATCATTCCCCTTTATTTCGCAAACTCTCAAACTCTCCAGAAATTTTAAGCATTCAAACTCACAAAACCTCCTAAGTTGCTAAGCTTTCCACACCGTTTTTCTGAGGGATCTTTGAGAATTTCTCTAAAGGTTTCAAGGATCATCATACACTTTAGCTCTCATAAGTTTTAGTTTCTTTACACCTTTCTTTTTCTCCTCGGCCAATTTCCTCGGCCTTCCAACTCTTATTTCTCTGCTTGTCAATTTCGGTGGTTCCCCTTTAGTTTGTTGAGATGGGTAGGTTTAAGCATTTGGTGGACTCCCTCGCCAAAATAAAGGCTTTTAAGGAAAAATGCCACATACCTCAGGAAGTCGCCCTACGATATTGTTCCCCAGAATAAATAGTAACAGCCTGGGAAGAGGGGGAAGTCATAATCCCCATGATAGCTTTCATAGAGGGGGGGAATGACCCTTCCTATGGGTAGGATAACAAAGGACTATCTCTTTCACCATAGGATATGTCCCCACCAGTGCGCGCCTAACCTTTTTAGGGTCCTAGGGAGTGTTGATGCTCTGAACGAGTATTTGGGCTTGAAGCTTACTTGGCACGATGTGGTCCATATGTACGAGTGTCACAAACAAAAAAGGGTGGGGTTTTATCTCAAAGCTGGATCCAATGTTGTCAGGCTCATTTTGTGTCTCCCCAAATCTAACAAGGGGATGAAAGACGACTATCTCATTGCTTCGGGGGCATGGCATGATGGTCTTCATTACTCGGTTCGAGAGGGGGAGCCAAGTGGGATGCCTTAGAATTAGGTTTCCTAACAGTAGATTTAGACTCTTTAACTCTGATCTTGTCTTGCTCCTTTTCGTTTTGCTTTTCTTAAAGATGGACTTCAACTTTTTGACTGTGTTTTATTCTTAGTTTGTGTTTACAGATAAGAGGCAGGTAGCTTCGAAGCTCAGCTAAACCAATGTCCCAGCCCTTCATTACCTGCTGAGATCTGAGATCTTCGTAAATGAAGATAGGCAGCTGCAGGCCGTCCATCTGATTTTGGATTTTCAACCTATCTCGGAGATATTCCAGGAGATCAGCCACGCTATAAGAGCAGGTGACCAACGGATAGCTCGGATCGTCGTATCTCGGCCCGGTTTTTTAGCCACAGACAACCTTCCGCCAGTACCACACCTGTTCCAATAGGACATTCCTCTGGTCATCCAACCAGTTCAACAAGTTCCCTTTGAAGCAGCAACAGTTGGGAATGAATCGCTTCTTCGAACTCCTCGCTCGAAAAAGAAATTGATAAGTTTCATTTCAAAGAGAAGGAGCCTTAGGGGGTGCAAGTGATATCCATCTCGGATGCCGAGAACAAACCTGACAAGCATTCAAGTGTTCATGCCCCGGTTCTTGTGGTTGCCCATCCGGACAACACTACAAAAGAAAAGGAAGACGAGAGGAGGCCAATAAGTTTAAGGGACCTTTTGGCTACGAGAAATAAAGTGCCAACGTCAAAGGAGGCCAATAAGTCCCAAGTCCCAACCAATCTTCCCATACCCCCTCCTCCCCCTGTGACCTCAGCCAGGCAAATTCTCCCTCCTGATCCGAAGAGGAAAAAGAAAAAGCCAGAGGTGCATGATGTGGAGGAGGGCGAGATGGTCCCTAAAAAGGGCGCGAAGCAGCCCAAGCTCGCGAGGGATAAACGGGCTTCTTCCATCGATAGTAAAAAGGACTTTCAAGGGGCTGACGTACGCCAACCGCCGCGAACGTGGTCCCCTAGGCTGGAGGTGGACGATGTCCCCATCTCTTGGGACACCTCAGTGCGGAACTTCCAAGAGGGGCACGCGGGTCATGTTGTTGAGGCCCTTAAGCAGCCACTCCTTCTTCCGAGGCATATGGAGGCCTACAAGCCTTTCAAGCAACCTGATCTATTTCTATCCCTAAAGAGGGAGTTGGCTATGGTAAGTGACTTGTTATGGCTTTCGTGCTATGCATTTGGTTCCTTTTTTTTTTTTTTTTGCTATTTGTTCTTCTTACATGGGATCTTCCTATCGTCTTTATGCAGGTCACCCAACAGGTCTTTGTGGCCGGAGAATGGGTCAAAAACAAGGCCAATCAAAACAAAGCGGAGGCCCACTCTCGTGCTGAGACCAAGAAAATCCTAGGGGCACTTAAGGAAGAGCATGTTAATCTGACCAATAAGCACACTGTTTTAGGAAAAAAAAAGCGCTTAAGCGCTGTGGCTGGCTTGAAAAACCGCTGAGACTCAAGCCGAGGATCAGCGTAAGAAGCTTTTCACAACAGAACTTGAGTTGGCTACCTAGAGGCAGCAAGTTCTGGACCTTAAGGCCGAGCTGAGGAGGACTCAGAAGGTAGCCCAACTAGTGAAGGAGGCGTTCGAGGGTAAGAAGCAGACGTTTTACCAACTCGGCATGGAGGAGACACAAGTGAGGCTCGCTAAGGAGCTTTCTGAAGTATGCAGGGACTATTGCAACGTATCATGGGAGAAGGCCCTTGACGTTACAGGCGTCCTTGCAGACTCAGAGTGGAGGCAACCTGGGCATGTGTACGATCACCCGGACATTTGCGCAGTCCCAAATGCTTTCCCTTCTCCTGCCGACCCTACTTTAGAGACCACGGAGCAACCCCTAGCCATCCAGGCTTCTGATTAAGGCCGGGGGGCCGAGGGGGCTTATGACAAGAGCAAGGGCGAGGAGAACAAGCCTTCCGAGGTAACCAAAGGTGCTGCTAAGGCCAAGGAAGGTGAAGCTAAGGTGAAAGAAAAAGAATCTAAAGACAAAAAAGCTGATCTCAAGGCCAAAGATGCCCCTGCTTCTTAGCCGAGTCAGAAGGATGACACTTTCCCCCCTCAAACTCTAGCAAAAGTGTGATGTCATTGACATTTGTGTGCTTCGGCATAGCAAAATTGGAATGTCAAATATCATTGGGTATTCTTTTCTATCTCTTATATGCTCATGCATAATATGCTTAAAAAGAAAATATGCAAAGAAAAATATAAAGCAAAAAGATTAAAAATGCTTTAAATATGATTGCAAGCGTGTAGTCTAGGAGATATGCGAGTTCTAGGATGTACCTCGAAGGTGATAGTCCCTATCAAATAGTTATGATTATGTGTGAGTTAAAGTGATTTTCTCATATCTCAAATCGTTATAACATGTATACACTTATGCAATCTTGCGATGTTTTTCACACACAATACGCAATATTCTTTGCTACTCTTGATACATGTGCAGGTACAATGCGATTTGGTCATCACTAGGTTTACATGTGTTAATGTATGCTCACTAAACTGTCTTGACTTATTTTTAAAATATAAAATTGGTTAGACCTTTTTAGTGTGTGTGTGTGTTTTTGGGATCCATGTGCTTAAAATTTTGTTGAGAGATGATTTTGAGAGCTTAATGTGTTGATTGGATCATTGGTTAAGTTGCAAGTCTGATTGCATTCATGTCTATATTTTTCACTTCTCGAAAAACTGGTTTTAAAAGCTGGCTTGACAGCTCCTCGATACCTCTTCAATACCTTGCCATTTGTCGAGCTTCCTAAGCTCTCTTATCGCAATCTCGACAGCTCCTCGATTCTTGGTGGATCGATCGAGAAAATTACTGCCTCCGCGATAGCTTCTCGACAGCTGGGTCGATCGATCGAGCTTCTGTTCTTGTGTCTTTGGTTGTTCCTCGATACCTTCTCAACACTTGTATCTATCGACAACCATTTTCTTAACACCTATCTCGACAAAAGTCTCGACACCTTTCGATACCTTCATCTGTTAAGCTTTACTGAGGTTCTATTTAAGCTTCCTCATGGGATTCAATTCTTATTTCCTCGATCTCTCTCGATCTATCCGCACCTGTTCACCTCCCAAACCATCTTTTCTCACTCAAAACCTTCAACCCATATGATTTTTGGCCTTTCTTTACTTCAAATCACTTGGTATGCACTCTTATCTCATCATTCTTTATGCATTTCATGGTTTGAAACCTAGGTTTTGGGGATTTTGAAATTTTTGGGGTTTTTCAAAATTGATGGGTACTTGTTGAAATTTTGGGATGGGATTTCATGTAAATGAGTTTAAAATCTCATGCATTGCATCACATTTGCATTATAATAGTATTATCATGCATTTAGATATGTGCAAATTGATTGTGTGCTAGTAGAATTGGATTGGGCTGAGCCCATGATGAATTTACTTTGCATGTCACCTGTCCTCTCGTGCTTATCCAGGAGTTTTACTCCAACATGCACGGGGTTGATCGTTCAGTACCTCCTTTCTTCACTTGCGTTCGAGGTACGCGCATTCCTATCACACTGCAACTTGTTACGGATGTGCTTCGGGTTCCTAGGGTAGAGTTTCCTGACAATCCTAGTTGTGAGATCTGAGGACTATGTCCAAGGATGAGCTCATATCTGCTTTTTGTGAGCGCCCTTCCGAGTAGGGTGAGCATCAGTTTACACCATGTTGACCTTTAGCTAAAGGTCCTAGATTCTTGAACATGGTGATGACGTTTTTTTTTTGTATCCTCTCTCTCATTATAACTCCATTATAGAGCCTCGTGCTCGGTTTTTGTTATCACTCTTTAAGCATCTTACTCTAGACTTCCCTTCTCATTTCATTCTATCTATTATAGATGTTCATTTGGATTTGGTGACCCGTGATAAGCTCGTCTTTCCTTCTGCTATCACGAGGATTCTACGCCACTTTTCTGTCCCTTTTCCCGTGTCCGACCATTTTACTTTCATGTGTGCCATAGATGTCATTACCGTAAAACGTAGTGAGGTGTAGTTTAGATTGCGACAGGAGTCAGTAGCTTCTCCCTCCCGTTTAGCTCCTTCATCTCAATCTGCTCCATCCACATCTGCCCCTTCCTCTTCCGTGGGTGATGTGACTCTAGGAGACATCATGGCGCAGCTTAAGCGCATGGATGCTCGCCTTGATACACTCTTTATTAAGTTGTATCAGGTGAATGTTCATGTTGGCCGTATTGCTAGGCGACAAGCGACCATGGGTGGTTATGCTTCTGAGGCTTCTCCTCCACCTCCTCCAATAGCTTATGATTCTGCCACTAAGGATGATGATGATGATAGTGACGATGATGCTTCTGATGATGATGATGGAGATGCTAACTCTACCGATGAGATGTCTACTTGACACTTTACCCTTTATCACTTATGACAAAAAGAAGAAATAGTTTTGGATATGAAAGTAGTCACTCTTAGGATGAGAGTTAGTATAGGACATTTTTACTAGGGGGAGTGTTGTTGTTGATATGAGGGATGTAGTGAGGATTATCATGCATCTTTTCTTTTCTTTCTTTTATAGATACATTGTTCATGTACATTGGGTCTTGTGACCATTTATTGACATACATTGTACTTATTCTTTTCTATATGTGGATGTATGTTATTTCTTTCACCTACCTCTTACATGTGTTGTTTCTTTTCTCTCTTTATGCACATGCTTCTTATAATTGTATGCAATCTATTATTTTTATTTCACACAAAGATGCTTTAATGAGTTTTGTTTAAAGTGTTTTAGAAATACAGATTGTCAAAGTCTACTTGTCATAAACTCTCTTCTTGCAAAGTTTTTCAAGAATTTGTGTTAGGATAGATTTTATTGTATGTAACAAGTGAGTATGAGTTGAGTGATTTATGACTTCTCTCATATGTTCATTTGTTTGTTGTGGTTTTGTCATGGATTGCCAATGGGGGAGATTGTTAGGACATATGTGTTTCACTTGTTAGGAACATGTGTCAATCTTTGATGTAATTGGCTAATCCTTTGACAAAACGCATTTTACTTGTAATTAGATAAATCTAGGATGTGTTTAATACTTCAAGAAACTGTATTTCAAGATCAAGTGTTGAAGTCATCAAGTCTGTCCAAGAAACAAGCTGAGAAGTGCAAAATCATTAAAGTTTGACAGTTACATCTATCAAGCTTAAGTAAGCTGTTCAGCCCCGTGTGCTCGACAACTGCTCAACACCTCCTATCTGTCGAGGTTTAAGAATTTCAGAATTCTGATATGATTTTCTTGGGATCCGTGTTTATGTGTTTGGGCTTTCTTTTCTCCTAACCCTAGACATATAAAAGGATTGTTTTAAGGGCCGTCAAAGAGTTCACAAGTTGCACAAGCATTAAGCAAAGTCTGTTCAAGCAAATTGTGACTGGAGACAAAGTTTCGCCCTAGTTCATCTCTTCTGAAGAAGTTGTTGTGTATGTGCACCTTTGGGTTTTGTGACCAAGCATCTTCTTGGTCTTCATCATGTGGATGAACTGAAGAACTTTGCAGCCAACCATCTTCTCTAATTGGTGATTGAAGTCACGTATTGGAATCCGCGCAATTGATTAGTCACGTACTTGGGAGCCATGCATCAAAAGGGGAAACTGTCACTATAGAATAAGTCCAATTGGGTATTAGGATAAGGGTTCAACTGTAGGTTAGTATAAGGTACTGGGATTCCTTTACTTGTAACCGCTTGTTGTGATAATAGTGGAGTTTTGGGAGTGGTGACCTGAAAATCATCCGGTGGGGTTTTTGCCGTTAGGTTTTTCCCATTTGTAAACAAATCACCGTGTCATTTATTTTTCGTTGCATACTTAGATTAATTGGTGATTTGTTTGTGTTGCCACGCTTTGTTATCATGACCTTTGCCCAAGACCCGATAAACTGACTCGATTACAAACTTGAATATTTGGGTTGGGTGGGGTTTTAAGCAGGCAAACTCAATTTCTATCAGGTTAGGTTTCGGGTCACTATGGTCTCAACTCGAACCGACCCAATATCACTCCTATATATTTGTGTGTGTGAAATTTCGTCACCTGATAAAAGGAGAAGGGTTACATTTACATTAAGGAAATTTCACAAAAATAAAAAAATCAATAAAAAAAATCAATTCACTAACCTCTCCTTCCATTTGGTTAAATGGAAGAAAATATAAATAATTAGACAGCAAATTCAAATTAGAATTACAAGCTTACATCTTTTAAATCTCTATAACAAACTATGACAATATCCATCTTGCCATACATGGTATAAAAATGAAGGCAAAATCTTGAAAATAGTGTAATGATTGCTCTTGAACTTTTTGTTTACATGGTAATGATATTTTTAGTTTCTCCCATCATCTTCAGGCACCTTTATGATGATTCAGAATATTATCATGATTGTGAAAATTCAAATTCTTTGATTTCTTGAAAATCTATGGTGGTTATAACTTACAACAATAATACTTATTTACAGACTTAAAAGTAATTTGTTATTTCATTTCATCAAACTTATTATCCCCAAATTTTTCAAACAGCAGAGCTAATATCTCATACTTATTAAATGTTTTTTTGAAGGACTAGAAGATAAGAGATGTGTAGGCTTTGGAATGAACATATCAGTAATGTAAAAGTTGCAATTTTACCAGTCAGCAGGGAAACCATGGCCTTTTCCCTGGACTATCTCTAGAGCTAAAGAATTAGCCACTTCTCAACTTGTAAAACTTCTCTGGTCATCTAAGTTCTTCCCAAATCTGAAGTCCACCAGCTAAATACGTCAAGAAATGCTAAAATTATTATGCGTGATTCTTTACATGTTGCTAGATATTTTTATAAAAAATATTATATTTATTTTAATACTCATTTATGTGTATCAATTATCCCTTAATGTCAGATACGTTGATTGCTAAATTTTGAAATTCAAATTTAATTCAAAATTTGAATAGCTTTTATCAATAGTTTTAATTAGGAAATTTATGAACATTAACGTGATATTAATGCCATAATTACCAACATATTTGGTTTTATTACAAATATATACTTTCCATTCTAAACATTTTGTATTCAAACATTCTTATTTGAACATGACATAATAACGTCATATATGGAAGATATTTCAACACTTTGATGTACAGTTATTGCTAAATTATTTTATGTTACCATATATACACAAGCATTTACTATTTGGTTTAAGGAAAGTCAAAAACAAATGGCAATATTTATGCATATTTAAAATTGTATTACACAGTTTGGCCTTTAATCTTTAGCCACTTTATGGGACATTTAATGTCATAGCATCATGATTCTTTCTTTTCTTGTTCTCAACATACAAAAGGCTGGCAAAGACAACCTCTTAGTCTTGATCTATATTATATTATATTATATATATATATATATACATACACAGATATATATAAAGAAAGTCATTGATTATATATATATATATATATATATATTAATTTCAATAACTTTCAATAACTTTATGACCATTTAATTGATATCAAATTTTTTGATTTTTTGTCTAAGGACAAGTTATAGGTCTGGCTATATATATATATATGGAAAGAAATAAAAGTCTTAGACACACATTATTTTTGAATTACAAAGCTGAAAACTTTTCAAAAACAATTTTTTATTGTCCTAAACACTTGCCATCTATTACTTTTTACTACTCACAAAAAATATTCTATCTTTTACAAAATTTTCTGGGAAAAGAAAGTACTACAGAGAGTTTATATCCTACGAGCAGTGTAGGCTCGCAAGGATAATCAGCAAAGGTGGCTGGGCTGTTGTATCCTGGGGGCAACGTGCAGAAACTATTTATCTAACTACGTCGGATATACCGTAGACGGCATAATTTGTCTCAAGACAGTGACTTGGTCCGCGCCTTATCTCTGCCACCTCTTTTTTGGTAATATCAAATTATGTAATTTCCAAGGAAAATTCAGGTATTATCTCTCTTATTTCCAACAATTTGAGACAAATCACTATGGAGAACACAAAATCATCCTTGGAAAATGGTAATGTTATGTCTAATTCCTCTAGAGGTGGTGTTAACTATAAGAGGTGGAGACAAAAGACTTTATTCTATCTTACTCTCTTGAATGTGGCTTATGTGTTAACTGAGAAAAAACCAAAGAAAAAGAAATATGAACAATTGACTGAAGAAGAACTTTCTCAACATAAAAAAGATGTTAAGAAATGGGATAAGGATCATCTTTACTGTAGAAATAATTTACTTAATTGTCTTTCTGATGATTTGTATAATTATTACGATCAAGCTTACAAATCAGCCAAAAAGATATGGAAGGCATTGAATAAAAAAAAATGATACAGAGGAAGCTGGATCCAAGAAATATTCATGTAGCCGATTTTTCAGGTTTCAAATGGTTAAAGGCAAGTCCGTAGTGGAACAATCCTATGAACTCCAAATGATTTCACAAGATGTTCGATGTGAAGGCATTCGAGTAGATGACCAAATGCAAGTTTCAGCCATCATTGACAAGCTACCTGAGTCTTGGAAGGAGTTTGCCAAAATCCTGAGACACAAGCAAAAGGAACTCTCCATTGAATCCCTTATCACCCATTTGAGAGTGGAGGAAGAGGCAAGGAACCAAGACAAAGCTGTTGAACTCCATGGAGCAAATGGTCCTAAGGTAAATTTTATCTCCTCAAATGAAAACATGTCAAAAGCCAATGCAAAAAATAATGACTATGTAAGGCCTAAGAAAAGAAACTTCAAACGTAGGCCAAATGGAAATCAGCTTCAACATAAGATCCACTCTAATCAAAGAAAGAACCAAGCACGCCATCCTAAGCATGCTCCAAATAATGGCAACCACACTAATAATAGCAATTATGCATGTTTTGAATGTGAAAAGCCTGGACATTTGGCTAGAAATTGCCGTTTTCGAAAACATGGGCCTATGGCTCAAGCCAATGTCATTGAAGAGCCTCTTGTGGCTATGGTTACCGAGATTAATATTCTCGAAGGCTTAGGAGGGTGGTGGATTGATTCTGGGGCAACCAGACATGTTTGTTATGATAAAAATTGGTTCAAGACCTACACCATCTTGGATGAGAAAAAGAAAATTATGCTTGGTGATTCTCATACCATTGAAGTTGTGGGTATTGGAGAGGTGCTTCTCAAATTTACTTCTAGAAGAGAAGTCACTCTCAAAGATGTCTTTCATGTTCCTGACATTAGAAAGAATCTAGTTTCTAGATTTTTGTTGAATAAGGCTGGTTTCAAACAAGTTTTTAAGGCTGATCAATATGTACTATCTAAAAGGGGCATGTTTGTTGGCAAAGGCTATGCTTGTGATGACATGTTTAAACTTAATGTTGAGATGAATGAAAATTCAAGCTTTGCTTATATTGTTTCTTGTATGAATGTTTGGCATGGTAGATTATGTCATATTAATAATAAATATATGAAAAACATGAGTGGTTTAGGTTTAATTCCTAAACTTGAAAATGTACTTGAAAAATGCGAAATTTGTAGCATGACTAAAATTTCTCAAAAGCCTCATAAATCAATTGGAAGAAATACTGAATTACTAGAACTTATCCACAGTGATATTTGTGAATTTGAAGGACATTTGACACGTAGAGGTAATCGGTATTTTATAACTTTTATAGACGATTTTTCAAAATATTCATATGTCTATCTTATGAAAAATAAAAGTGATGCTTTTGAAAATTAAAATTATCAATTTTCCTAAAAGAAGTTGAGAATACTTTTGATAAAAAAGTTAAAAGGTTTAGAACTGATAGAGGAAAATAATATGATACTCTTGGTCTTAATAATTATATTCAATCTCTTGGTGTTGTTCATGAGACTATTGCCCCTTATTCTCCATCTTCTAATGGAGTAACTGAACGTAAAAATAGGACTATTATAAATTTAACTAATGCTATACTTGTTAGTTCTGGGGCTCTTAAATATTTTTGGGGTGAAGCTGTTTTAACTACAAATTTTGTTTTGAATAGAGTACCTTATAAAAAGACTTTTTTAACTCCTTTTGAATTATGGAAAAAATATAAACCAAATCTGAATTTTTCAAAGTTTGGGGTTGCTTAGCATATGTAAGGCTACTTGATCCCAAAAGATGTAAACTTGGGGTAAAGGCTTCTACGTGTGTATTTTTGGGTTATTCTTTATATAGCACAACTTATAGATTTTATGATATTGATAATAATACAATAATTGAATCTAGAGATGCAATTTTTCATGAAAATAAATTTCCATTTAAATATAAAAATAGTGGGGGTTTTGGACAACAAGAGAAATTTGAATGTTCAACATCTAAGTCAAAAGATGTTAATGAATATGAGATTGAACCTAGGAGGAGTAAAAGACCTAGAATTGCAAAGGTTTTTGGTCCTGAATATTATGTGTATAACTTACAAGGTGACCCTACTTCTTTAGAAGAAGCTTTTATCTTCTCCTGATTCAAGTTTTTGAAAAGAAGCCATCAATGATGAGATGGATTCTATTATATCTAATAATACTTGGAAACTTGTAGATTTACCTCCAGGTTGTAAAACAATTGGATGTAAATGGGTACTTAGAAAGAAATTAAAACCTGATGGATCTATTGAAAAATTCAAAGTAAGGCTTGTAGCTAAAGGTTTTAAACAAAAAGGAGATATTGATTTTTTTGATACTTTTTCTCCTGTTACTAAAGTTACGTCTATTAGATTATTGATTGCTATAGCAGCTATTCATAATTTGATGATACATCAAATGGATGTAAAGACTGCATTTCTAAATGGAGATTTAGAAGAAATCTACATGGACCAATCAGAAGGTTTTACAATGCCAGGTAATGAGCACAAGGTATGTAAATTATTAAAATCTTTATATGGTTTAAAACAAGCACCTAGACAGTAGCATTAAAAATTTGATCAATGTTTGCTTTCTAATGGTTTTAAAACAAATGAAAGTGACAAATGTATATATTATAAAACTTTTGATGATGCTCATGTTATAATTTGTTTATATGTTGATGATCTTCTAATTTTTGGTCCTAATATGGATATTATAAATGCTGCCAAAATACTTCTTAAAAATAACTTTGATATGAAAGATTTAGGAGAAGCTACTATAATTCTTGGCATGAAAATTTCTAGAACTTCAAATGGCATATTTGTAGATCAATCTCATTATATAGAAAAAATTTTGAAAAAATATAATTGATGATGTATGAAATCAGTTGGTTGAACACTTCGGCTTCGGTCGGCTACAGCGGTAGCGAAGGCGGTAGCGAAGGCGGTAGCGAAGGCCTGAAAAGAAGAAACACTGAAGGAAGTGACCGGGGTGGACCGGTCAAATACTCTCCGATGATAAAGTTAGTTTTCTTAACAAGGAAATGTAATTCCAACTTTTCGGGAGTAAAGTATCAGAGTTTTCATCATACCTTTGCCTGTTTCAGACCGGTCCTTTATATAGGGGATCTTGGGACGGTTACTTGGTTTAGTAACCTCCCCAAGGTTTGTGGAATAACTGGCTTCACGGAGGTAACTTCCCCAACGGCTATAGAAGCAGTAACCGCTGATGGAAGTTACATACTTAAGAGAAATTGCTGGCGATGATCACGGGTTAGTTATCCGCTCCAGAATTTGTTAAGTGTTGTAGGGTCGTCCATGTGCAATGTCTATGGACGACCCTATGGACGACCCTTTGTCATGCCGTTGTTTGGTCGTCCATCCGCTTCGCATATGGACGACTCTTTCACTTTGATTACGAGGTTTATTCAATTGAGTCAGCTTCTCATGGACGAGATCTCTGGACGAATAAGAGATTTGGCTAACCATTGGTGATGGACGACCCATCTGGACGAGCCATAGATGTAATTTTTTTGGTTACCCCATCAGTTGCCCCCTTGTCCAGGGTGTCGTCCAGGGACATTATAGGGATTTTATCCCGTTCATACAGCCACGTGTCGTGGTTTAATATGTTGAGCAGTTAAATCGATTTGCATTTCCCTATGCAATTGCCACGTGTCATTTCCTTAGTGGAGGACGTCGCTTCGCTGACCCTACTGCTGGGCCCTATAAATAAGCACATTCTCTTTCTTGCCCTTCACCTCATCATAAACTTCCTTCTGCTCTCTCGTCCAAGACCCTCGTCTAGCATTCGTCCTAGTTCTCAGGTACTTATTCTTCTTTTTAGGTTTTCGTTTTCATCTTTCCTTTAGTTATGTCTTCGTCTAGTAGCATAGAGAGAGAAATAGATGAGTACCAGGACGTCTCATCTGGAAGTTATGAGAGTGATGAGGGTAGTACTAGTTTTAGTAGTTCTTCGGACGAGCAGTACTCGTCCGGTGTTCCTGGTATTCCCTTAGAAGAATTCCAGGAAATGCAGCGTAGGATGGCTTCTGGGGCTGGGGCTAGCTCGTCCAGAAGGTCACCTAGCCCTCCTCAAGACGAGGAGGAGGAAGAAAATGTCATCTATAGCTGTGCACCTGAGGTAGCGTCCACTTTAGACGTTTCTAAGTTAAAAACTTTAGTAGATAGATACCAAATTCCTAAGGAATTCAATCCTCGTCTACCCATGGAAGGGGAATGGTGTTGTTCACCTTCCTCTGGCTTGGGAGTATACTCGTCCTACCTTTTAGCTGGCCTTAGGTTTCCCCTAAATACATTCTGTAGAGGTCTTCTTCATAGGTTAGGCATTGGTCCTAACCAACTTAACCCCAATGGTTGGAGGACTGTGGTTGCCATGCAAGTGTTATGGCGCGAGGCATTGGAAGGGAACCGTCCTTTAACCGTGGACGAGTTCCTTTACTGTTATAAGCCCTCAGAGATAAAGAAGTCTGCTGGTTTTTACCAGTTCTCGTCCAGAGGCTCTCACTATAGTTTAATAACGGGCCGTAGCTCGTCTGACAGGCTCTGGAAACAAGAATTTTTTATTATTTCTGGAGATTGGGCTGGGGACCCAACGGAAGTTAGTAATGCCCCCTTCCCTCCTTTTACCAGCCCCATAGGTCGTCTTCGTCCTGAGGGTATGTTTTCTTTCTATGTCATTTATTTTATTCCTTGCATTTTTTCTATCTTTCAGTCGTCTAACCACTTCTCTTTTATTGGTGCAGCTGTTACTCGTCCACGCTTGGACAGGTTTTACTTGGATCAAATAGACAAAGTTCGTGCCTTCCCTAGAAGGTCTTTCCACGAGCTAGTGACCTTCAGCAGCTTAGCTACTTGGGGACTTGGTCTAGAACCCACTGCTGAGAACCTAAGCCATGAGGAAACCACTAGACGAAGTAAGTGTCGTCCATCCTTCTACTTCTTTCTGTTCATTCTTTTTTCTTTCCCCCTTTTTTTTTAACTGATTTTCCTCGTCTATAGGAATAATTACAATGAGGGAGAATAAAGACAAAACAGTGCTTAGTGGGGACGAGGGAGCTTTTGTGCCTCCTGTCGTCCAGAAAGGAGCCGTCCAGGCTGGGAAGAGGAAGTCAAAGAAGATTTCAAGTGGTGTGGACCTGGGCGACCTTCCTAGTCGTCGAGGTCCTAAGAAACCAAAAACCACTCAGACTTCCCTTCCCAAGGTCCCTAAGTTCACTCCGACGGTGAACCTGGACGACCCTCCTGTCATTGTGGAGCCCGTCCAAGTAATTCATCCAGCTACAACTGATCCCACTCCTTCTCTAGCCAAGACTCCTCGCAAGCCTCATTCGTCTGAAGCGTCTGATCGTCCTTCGAACCTTGTGCTGGACGAGGGATATGCATGGAGGACGTTCAAAAGTATCGTCACTGACAATGAAGTTAACGAATGTTACAACATGTCAGTGAAGGAGTTTGAACGTTCTGGTATCCATGATCTCTTCAAGGTATGAGTTCCCTTCGTCCTTGAGTGTTTTTACTGAATCTTTAAAAAAGTAGAATTTTCTTAACTTTCTTTCGTCCATGATCAGGCTATGTCAAAGTTTTATACAGCGACGTGCCAGGCCAAGGAACTTGCTGAGGAGGCCAAGACAGCGAAGGAGAAGACAGAGGAGCTGAATAAGGAAATCCTGCTGAAGAAGGGGGAAGGGATCAGGTTGATGGACGAGGTCAACCGTTTGCTGGGGGTTGAGACGAAGCTGAAAGATGAAGTTGAGGAACTCAAGACGGATGCCATTGAAAAAGATACCCGCGTCACATATCTGGAAGGACAAGTCTCAAGGCTCACCTCGTCTTTGGAGAAGGCACAGGAAGAAGCCATATCAGCTTTCAAGAAGTCTGACGAGTACAAGAATCGTCTAGACAGCCATTATGCTGCTGGATATGAGGACTTCCGTGCTGATGCCAAGGAAGCCTTCCCTGATCTTAACTTCGATTCTTTCAAACTTCCCCTTGCAACGGAGAGCTCAATGTTAGGGACGAGTTCTGAGGACGTCAATGTGGTGGACGACGCCAATAACGAAGTGACACAAGACGATCCAAAGAATGCTCCCAGTGATCAATGATAACTTTTTCTGAAAAGTTTTGTATTTTTGCTTGAGTGCCCTAATGTTTTGGGCTTTTACTTTCTTTTTTATTTAAATTTATTTGAGTACAATTTCCTCGTCCAAGTTTATGGACGAGTTTTATGAACAAGCAATATACTCAAGGGTTTTTGGACGATGGTCGTCTACCCTTTAAATTTTATGAATGTATGAATGCCTTTCCTTTTCACTATTCATTGTGTTTGAATATTTTGTGAACAAGCTTCCTTCATATCGTCCATACCATTTTTATGGTTATGGGATTTTCCCTTTTGCTAAGGCTTTTACCTCGTCTTTAACATACGGATGAGCTCCTTTATGCAATAACACCTTTTGTAATGTTCGTCCATGAATGTCGTCCTTTATCAAGATTCATTTGAACAAATTTTGGACGACTGTTTACTCGTCTTTAATAAAAATTCCCCAACAAATGCTCGTCCATGGGCTGGATTGTTGAGTTGGTTAAATTTGTTATTGGGGCTGAGGTGTTTTTACATACACATTGTTCGTCCAAGGCGTGGACGATTATAATTCAAGATTGTCTCGTCTTGAGCTTAGACGGACATACCTTGTTCATTTTCCTTGCTTTATCCTTATTTAAAGGAAAGCTTTTGGACGATACTTCCTTGCGTCCAAGGATTTTATTCGTCCTTGGCTTTTATTTTTCTTGCTTTATCCTTTTTTTTTTTTAAAGGAAAGCTTTTGGACGATACTTCCTTGCGTGCAAGGATTTTACTCGTCCTTAACTTTTATTTTTCTTGCTTTATCCTTTTTTTAAAGGAAAGCTTTTGGACGATACTTCCTTGCGTGCAAGGATTTTACTCGTCCTTGGCTTTTTCGCCTTCCGTGGATCATTTTGAATCATAGAAAATGAAGGATTCCCATACATATTTAAAACACATCATATGTATATTTAGAAATCCATACTATGTAATCATTCGTCCACAATCATGACACATGCTTAAGAGCTTGTGTTTAAAAATACATAAAACATAACTTCGTCCATGAGTAGCATAGCATACACACTTAAAACACTAGTAATAAGCAAGTACTGGAAAATAATAATATTAAGCATTACTTCAAACGTCCAAGGTTCTCGTCCATGTCAGAGCTCGTCCATGACCACCCTTCATTGATAGTATCTCCTTAGATGTTCAACATTCCACGGGTGCTCTAACTTTCGTCCATCCAGGGCTTCCAAATAGTAGGATCCTTGTCTCTTGGAGTTGATAACTCTGTAAGGTCCTTCCCAATTTGGTCCCAGCTTCCCATGGGCCGGGTTTTTAGTTGCCAAGGAGACCCTTTTAAGGACGAGATCTCCAATGCTGAAGCGCCTGGGTTTTACCATAGCATCGTGTTGTCTTGCCATGAGATTTTTGTACCTTGCTGTTCTTTGCTCCGCGTCCATCCTTACCTCGTCTATAAGATCAAGGTTAAGACGAAGCTGCTCATTGTTTTCCTCATCTTGGTACTTCATTACCCTATGGCTAGCCATATGTACCTCTGCTGGTATGACCGCTTCACTCCCATAAGCCAGTTTGAAGGGGGTCTCTCCTGTGGGAGTCCTTGCTGTTGTTCTGTAAGCCCACAAAACACCTGGTAATTCATCTGGCCATATTCCCTTTGCCCCTTCAAGCCGAGTCTTGATGATTTTCAACAAGGATCGGTTTGCTACTTCTGCTTGTCCATTAGCTTGTGGGTGGGAGGGTGAGGAATAGTGATTCTTGATTCCAAGCTGATCACAAAATTCTCTGAAGGGGGTGTTGTCAAACTGCCTTCCATTGTCAGATACTAGTACTCTTGGTACGCCAAATCTGCATACAACGTCCTTCCAGACGAAGTTTTTGACATTTTGTTGTGTAATTTTCACTAAGGGTTCAGCTTCCACCCATTTAGTGAAATAGTCTATGCCAACTACCAAGAACTTCATCTGTCTCGTTCCAGTTGGAAAGGGGCCCAAAATATCCAAACCCCATTGTGCAAAAGGCCAGGGGGCCATCATTGGGGTGAGGTATTCTGAAGGCTGTCTAGGAATGTTACTGAAACGTTGACATTGGTCACATACCTTAACATATGCCTTAGCATCAGCTTGGACGGTCGGCCAGTAATACCCTGCACGAATGACCTTGTGGACGAGTGATCTAGCTCCTGAATGGTTTCCACATGCTCCTTCATGAACTTCTCTCAGCATGTAATTCGCTTCGTCTGGAGCTAAACACCTCAGGTATGGTTGTGAAAAACCTCTTTTGTACAACACTTCGTCCATAAGGATGTATCTGGTTGATTTGACTCTTAGCTTCCTAGCTTCGTCCTTCCCTTCTGGAAGCCTTCCGTGCTTGAGGTATGAGACTATCGGGGTCATCCAATTTTCCTCTCCTTCTATCTGCAACATTTCTGGAAGGTCTATGCTGGGCATGTATCGTATTTCATCTAACTCGTTCATGGCTTCATTAGCGGAGGCTTCCTTCGCTAGAGTGTCTGCTTCCGTGTTCTCTTCCCTCGGGATTTGAACGAAATTAGCTTCCCTGAATTTCTTCACAAGGCGTAACACCTTCCTCAAATATTTCTTCATTCTATCTTCCTTTGCTTCACATGTTCCATTTACTTGGCCTATGACCAACTGTGAGTCTCCCAGGACGAGTACTGAGCTTGCTTCTACAGATCTAGCCAACTCTAAACCTTTAAGAAGGGCTTCATACTCCACTTCATTGTTAGTTGTCTGATACTGTAGGCGAGCTTTGTACTTCAATTTATCTCCTTCTGGTGATTGCAAAACAACTCCTATACCTCCTGTATGCAGTGTAGATGATCCATCTACATGGACGACCCATTTTTTACTGTCTTCTTTCTCATCTAAGTCCTCATAGCTTGGAGTGAATTCTGCAATGAAATCTGCTAGGGCCTGAGCTTTTATTGCATTCCTCGGTTGATACCGAATATCAAATTCACTGAGCTCAACCGCCCATTGGATTAGTCGTCCTGCAGCTTCAAGTTTGTTCATTGCCTTCTTGAGCGGATGATCAGTCATGACTATGACGACGTGACCTTGGAAGTAGTGTCTTAACTTCCTGGAAGCTGTTATTAGCGCAAAGGCTAACTTCTCTATTAATGGGTACCTTCCTTCCGCTCCTCTCAATGCCCGGCTGGTATAATATACAGGCTTCTGCACCTTTTCTTCCTCCCGGATCAACGCTGAGCTCACGGCATGTGGGGACACTGCTAAGTACAGATATAATTCTTCTCCTAGCACGGACGGACTTAGCAATGGAGCCGTAGTGAGATAGTGCTTTAGGTCCTGGAAGGCCCTTTGGCACTCGTCCGTCCACTCAAACGCCTTCCTGAGAATCTTAAAAAAGGGTAAACACTTATCAGTGGCTTTTGAGACAAACCTGTTCAGTGCTGCCACTCGTCCAGTTAGTGACTGGACTTCCTTGATGTTCTTCGGTGGTTCCATGTTCAGTATGGCTTGGATCTTGTCTGGATTTGCCTCAATTCCTCTCTCTGATACCATGAATCCTAGAAACTTTCCTGACGATACTCCGAATGCGCATTTACTTGGGTTTAGCTTCATCTTGTATCGCCTAAGTGTTTCAAAAGTTTCTTGAAGATCATCTAAGTGGCTTCCCTCATCTAAGCTCTTCACAAGCATGTCATCCACATATACCTCTACATTCCGTCCTATCTGTGGACGAAACATATGATTCACCAACCTTTGGTAAGTTGCCCCTGCATTCTTCAAACCGAAGGGCATCACCTTGTAGCAAAACAATCCTTGACTTGTAATAAAAGATGTCTTTTCCTGATCTGCCTCGTCCATCTTTATCTGATTATATCCAGAGAAGGCGTCCATGAAGCTCAACAGTTGATGGCCAGCCGTAGAATCAACCAGTTGGTCAATTCGAGGCAAAGGATAACTATCCTTAGGGCAAGCTTTGTTTAAGTCAGTGAAGTCGACGCACATCCTCCACTTGCCATTTGCCTTCTTTACCATTACTACATTTGCCAACCAATCCGGGTAATAGACTTCCCGGATAAACTGTGCTGTGGTTAGTTTCTGAACCTCTTCCTTGATAGCCTTCTCTCGCTCAGGGGCGAACACCCTCTTCTTTTGACGAATAGGCTTAGAAGAGGGGGACACATTCAGTCGATGAGTGATTACGCTTGGATCAATGCCAGGCATGTCGTCATGACTCCATGCAAAAACATCGGCATTCTTTTTGAGAAACTGAACGAGGTCTTCTTTTGCCTTTTCCTTCATACTTGTTCCAATTCTAGTGAATTTCTCAGGATCATCTTCTTGCAACAAAACATTCTCTAATACTTCGGTAGGTTCCGCAACAACTCTTTTCTCTTCTATATTCATAGTCTGCATCTGCTCGTCCATAGCCAACATGGCTAGATAACACTCTCTGGCTGCCAACTGATCTCCTTGTGCTTGCCCAATCCCACACTCCGTAGGGAATTTAACTGATAGATGGTAGGTGGACGTTACCGCCTTCCAACTGTTCAAAGTTGGTCTTCCAATGATGGCATTGTATGAGGATGAACAATCCACCACAAGGAAATTTACTTCCTTAGTTATCTGTTGTGGGTATGATCCTACCACTACAGGCAAGGTAATGGTACCTACAGGCTGCACTTTCATTCCTCCGAATCCGATCAGTGGCGAACAAGCTGGACGAAGCTGATCTCGTCCAAGCCTCATCTGCTGGAAGGCAGGATAATACAATATATCTGCTGAGCTTCCATTGTCCACCAACACCCTCCTGGTTCTGTAATCTGCTATGAGTAGGGTAATGACGATTGCATCGTCGTGTGGATGATGGATTCTCTCAGCTTCCTCGTCCGTGAATGAAATGGTTGGCTCGTCCGTCCCCCTCGTCCTTGGGGATCGTCCAGAGAGTTGGACATTTTGCACTGCTTTGAGATACGTCTTCTTTGCCTTGGAAGATTGTCCTGTCGATGTCCCACCAATGATAACCCTTATTTCTCCTAGTGGGGGTCGTGATGACTCTTCCATCTTTGCTTTCAACTTTTCATCTTTATTATCCCTTCCAACGAAATGCCTCAACTTTCCTTGTCTTATGAGATTCTCAATCTGCTGCTTCAAGTCATAACACTCGTCAGTGTCATGCCCATGATCCCTATGGAAGCGACAATATTTATTCTTATTGCGCTTGTTAGGATCTCCCTTCATCTTCTCTGGCCACTTCAAGGAAGGATCATCCTTGATCTGCATGAGCACTTGGTCGAGTGGGGCGTTCAAGGGTGTGTAACTTTGACTTCTTGCTGATGGGCCTGCCTTCCTGTTATCCCTGTCTCGGTCCTTCCTATCTTCCGTTCGTCCCTTCTTTGGACGAGGGCCTTGATCAGAGTGACGCGGGGGATGGACTTCCATTCTTTCAGCTCTCTTCCTCTTCTTGGCTATGATGGCATCTTCTGCGTTCATAAAGTTCTGGGCTGAATGGACGAGTTCAGCCATGGATTGGGGCTCTTTTTCATACAGCTTGTGAATGAACAAGTCCGAGTTCACCCCGTTGTGGAAGGCTGCCAAAAGTAGTTTGTCGTCCACCTCGTCTACTGTCAAGGCTTCCCTGTTGAAGCGTGTGATGAAAGAACGCAGGCTTTCATTCTCCCCTTGCTCTATGGTCAGCAAACTGGACGAAGAACGTTTGTGTCTCTGTCCTCCAATGAAATTATTGACAAATAATTTGCTTAACTCCTCGAAAGAACTTACGGAATTCGGAGGTATTTTGCTGAACCACACTCGCGCTGGTCCCTTGAGGGTGGTAGGGAAGGCTCTGCACATAATCTCGTCTGGAACTCCTTGGAGATGCATTGTTGTCTTGAAAGTAGCAATATGATCGAAAGGATCACGTGCTCCGTCATATGAATCCAGGGAAGGCATTTTGAACTTCGGAGGCAAGGGATGCCCATTGATGGAAGCCGTGAAAGGGGAATCTGTTCGGTGAACCAAATCCTCGATGGGATTTGCCCTTCTCATGTTTTCCTTCATCTCGTCCATGACCTTCCTCATCTGGTCCATTTCCTTCTCCAAATGTGGCACCCTTCGCGAAGTGGTGCCTCTTGACTGAGCCTCGGGCTCAGCGTTTCCTCCTCTGTCTTCCTGACTTTGGGATTGTCTCTCAGCATGTCCTTCACGGCGTTGCCTTTCCATCTCCCTAGTCAATTCTTGATTCTGGCGAGTTAACTCCGCCATTGCGGCTGCCATGGATTGCATGTGTTGGATGGAAGGCGACGGCATGACAGGCGCTGATTGGCGATCGCGGAGGGGGTTGCTTGAAGCGTCTCTGCTTCCCTGATGGCCTGGGCTTGTAGCCCTCGACCTAGTCCGAACCATTCAACCTTTTGTTGCAGAAAATCAAGTCGTAAAACAACTTACGTTTCCCACAGACGGCGCCAACTGATGATGTATGAAATCAGTTGGTTGAACACTTCGGCTTCGGTCGGCTACAGCGGTAGCGAAGGCGGTAGCGAAGGCGGTAGCGAAGGCCTGAAAAGAAGAAACACTGAAGGAAGTGACCGGGGTGGACCGGTCAAATACTCTCCGATGATAAAGTTAGTTTTCTTAACAAGGAAATGTAATTCCAACTTTTCGGGAGTAAAGTATCAGAGTTTTCATCATACCTTTGCCTGTTTCAGACCGGTCCTTTATATAGGGGATCTTGGGACGGTTACTTGGTTTAGTAACCTCCCCAAGGTTTGTGGAATAACTGGCTTCACGGAGGTAACTTCCCCAACGGCTATAGAAGCAGTAACCGCTGATGGAAGTTACATACTTAAGAGAAATTGCTGGCGATGATCACGGGTTAGTTATCCGCTCCAGAATTTGTTAAGTGTTGTAGGGTCGTCCATGTGCAATGTCTATGGACGACCCTATGGACGACCCTTTGTCATGCCGTTGTTTGGTCGTCCATCCGCTTCGCATATGGACGACTCTTTCACTTTGATTACGAGGTTTATTCAATTGAGTCAGCTTCTCATGGACGAGATCTCTGGACGAATAAGAGATTTGGCTAACCATTGGTGATGGACGACCCATCTGGACGAGCCATAGATGTAATTTTTTTGGTTACCCCATCAATAATTACTTTGATTGTAAACCTGCAAGTATTCCTTTTGACTCTAGTGTGCATCTTTTTCCTACTAAAGATGAAAATGATATTTACAAACAAAAGGAATATGCTAGTATTATTGGTAGTCTTAGATATGCTACTGATTATACTAGACCTGATATTACTTATGCCGTAGGAGTTCTAGCAAGATTTACTAGCAAACCTAATTTTGAGCATTGGAATGCCATAACTCAATTAATGAGATATTTAAAAAGAACTGCGCACTATGGTTTGCTATATCAAAGATATCCTGCTGTTCTTGAAGAATATAGTGATGCTAGTTGGAACACCTTATCAGGTGAGTCTTTGTCTACCACTGGCTATGTATTTACAATAGGTGGTGGAGCAATATGTTGGAAATCTAAAAAACAACAGATTATTGCTAAATCCGCTATGGAGGCAGAATTAATTGCCTTATCTTCAGCTAGTGAAGAAGCAGGTTGGTTACGAGATTTATTATCTGAAATTCCTATGTGGGAGAAACCTATTTCACCCGTCTTAATTCATTGTGATAGTACTGCCACTATTGGTAGAGTGCGCAATAAATACTATAATGGTAAATCCAGATCTATTAGAAGAAAACACAGTATTATGAGATCATACATAAACAATGGTACCATAAATGTTGATTATATTAGTACAAATGATAATATTGCGGATCCACTAACTAAAGCTCTAGCTAGAGAAAAGATTTAGATAGCATCAAGGGGGGTTGGACTTAAGCCCAAAGAATAATAAACTACCTATGAGGATACCCTACCTAGGGACTGAAGATCCCAAGAACTAGGTTCAAAGCGAAAAACTAATCATAGAGTAGTTTGATTAACATGCACTAAATATATGTATGAGTAATAATACTCGTGTCCCTCCCTATGGTGTGCGTGCTTGTATCTTGTAACGTTATATAAGATGAGTTTTTATTTATTATAAAAAACTCTTAATGTGGACTATTGCTCTTATGAGTGGGAAGTTAGAGTTACAAGAACATCCTTGATAGCCACACCTAAGTGAGCATGGAAGTGAGGCCGCTTCCTTTAAGAACGGGGCTAGTTCTCTAAATAGCTCATGGATGCTAGGATAAAGCACAAGATCGTAATGTGCTAGCTTAAAAGCTCATAGTAGAGTACTGAAATATTATGTGTGTGATGTAATGTTTTGTATCCATAGAAAAAGTTATAGTTCAAGACTTAGATCACTATTAACTTTGGAACAATGTTGCTAAAACATTAAATGAGGGTTCAAGCCATTGGCACTCCCATTATGCATAATGTTCTACTTAACCCAGAAATTATATATATATATATATATATATATACCTATTTATTTTTTATAAAAATAAGTGGGGGATTGTTGGATATTTTTATAAAAAATATTATATTTATTTTAATACTCATTTATGTGTATCAATTATCTCTTAATGTCAGATAAATTGATTGCTAAATTTTGAAATTCAAATTTAATTCAAAAATTGAATAGCTTTTGTCAATAGTTTTAATCAGGAAATTTATGAACATTAACGTTATATTAATACCATAATTACCAGCATATTTGGTTTTATCACAAATATATACTTTCCAAATAATGTTTTGTATTCAAACATTCTTATTTGAACATGACATAATAATGTCATATATGGAAGATATTTCAGCACTTAGATGTACAGTTATTGTTGAATTATTTTATGTTACCATATATACACAAGCGTTTACTATTTGGTTTAAGGAAAGTCAAAAACAAATGGCAATATTTATGCATATTTGAAATTGTATTACACAGTTTGGCCTTTAATCTTCAGCCACTTTATGGGACATTTAATGTCATAGCATCATGATTCTTTCTTTTCTTGTTCTCGATGTACAAAAGGCTGGCAAAGACAACCTCTTAGTCTTGATCTATATTATATTATTATTATTATTATTATTATTATTATTATTATTATTATTATTATTATTATATATAAAGAAAGTCATTGATTATATATATTAATTTCAATAACTTTCAATAACTTTATGACCATTTAATTGATATCAAATTTTTTGATTTTTTGGCTAAGGACAAGTTATAGGTCTGGCTATATATATATATGGAAAGAAATAAAAGTCTTAGACACACATTATTTTTGAATTATAAAGCTGAAAACTTTTCAAAAACAATTTTTTATTATCCTAAATACTTACCATCTATTGCTTTCTACTACTCACAAAAAATATTCTATCTTTTACAAAATTTTCTGGGAAAAGAAAGTACTATAGAGAGCTTATATCCTACGACCAATATAGGCTCGCAAGGATAATTAACAAAGGTGGCTGGGCTGTTGTATCTTGAGGGCAATGTGCAGAAACTATTTGTCTAGCTACATCGGATATATCATAGACGGCACAATTTGTCTCAAGACAATGACTTGGTCCACGCCTTATCTCTGCCACCTCTTTTTTGGTAATATCAAATTGTGTAATTTCCAAGGAAAATTCAGGTATTATCTCTCCTTTATTTCCAACACTTGTCATACTTTTCTTTAGGGGTGTACACGGTTCGGTGCGGTCGGTTTTTTAGAGGTTTTTTATACGACGCCTTTAGGGTGTGGTTTCAACCTATGCTTGACTGCACCTCACTTTTGGAAGGTAAGAATTGTTCTACACAAGGTGCGGTTAATCTTAGCGGCTCGGTGCGGTTCGTTCGGTTATGGGGCCCAATTTAAGAAATCAGACGAAGACAGAAATGACCCAATTTACTTCACTTATTTATCAGATATGGGCCCCTTTTTCATTATTTCGGGCATAGCAGGATTAAGAATCAAGAAACAATAACTTCTTTCATTTTTTTGAGTAACAGAAAATTTATTGAAGAAATTATGGAATGAATCAAGAAACAGCAACTACAAACATCATCCTGAAATAAATGTTCATGGTGAAAAGTGATTATACAACTAAAAGGACCATTAACAATTAGGAATGAAAGCTGTAATGAAGAATAAACAGTCTAACTGTATTTTTAGCATTGAGTAAAATGAGGAATGCATTATTGCATGTACCTTCCACAATAACTCTGGCATATCCAGTGCTGGTTGGGCAATTGCAAGCTCAAAGATTGCCCTAGCTCACTCAGTCTCACACAAAGATCTCTCTAATTTCGCATACTTGCTCCATGCATAACAATTTTCAGGCGCCCACTCCAAATACTTCTCATAAAGTTTTCAGCCATGGTCTATATTTCCAAGCTGAAGCTCTATCTCAATATATTTCTTGAATATCTATTAGGTTAAAAAGCACAATCACAAGTGTGAGAATATGCCAAACATAGTTCATATTTAAACTCAATCAGTAAATGACCTTATCTTTAAGAGCTTAGCCAATTGCATTTCCCAGGATTTGTTGTGCAGCCTTGAGATTTAGCTACCGGATCTCAAATTTAGCAACTAGAAGCCATAATTTTGCAGAAGAGAATTTCTCATGGGTAAAAGGAGAGAGAGACAACTTAGTTTCAAAGTACGTGTGTGGCTGAGAGTAAACAAAAAAAAAAAAAATCTTACATAGTAACTTAAACGATAACCAAATATGGCATCATTTTTTTTTCTTTTTTTTTTAAATGCAAGACAACTTAGACAAGACCATTGAGATTATTCAAACTTTCCAGTCCTCCTGACACACGCAAACATTTTTTATTTTTTGATAGGCATGTGCACGCTAACATCACTTCACACACTAACGTTCTGTTTTTTTTTTTTACTTCACACGCTAGCTTTTTTTGGCTCCTTGTCCCGGATCACGCTTCATGCCATAAATATATATATATATATATATATATATTAAAATACTCGGGCTTATCTCGGCACCGATGGCCGCACCAGTCCGATATCGATACTGAAGAGATGTCGCCGGCCACCGTGTTGGAAACTTTCGGTGGAGTCCTGAGAGGGGTGGATCGGTGCGGTCAGACCGGTTTCAGTTGATGCTCATAAATCAACAAATAGGCCTAGACATTAAGACCTCCGATACTATTTTCTAATATAGATCACTTTATTGGTTGACATCAATTTTAAAGGCCACTTTATGTTTATGTCTTTGGCAATAAACATCAATTTTAAAGGCCACTTTATGTTTATGTCTTTGGCACTTATATGCCCTAATTAACATGTTGTATAGCTGATGTAATAGTATCTAATGTTTGATGCAAGGAGGGAACTCTATCAACAGGGGAGAAAATTATTTTATAAGACGGTCTTATGAAATACTACATGGAAAGAATCTAATTTTTATCATTGTATCTAGTTAAATTTTGCAATAAGTGTATGTATCTTCCCAAAATTTTCATATTTCCTATATAACCTTCTTAAATTTTTAAATATTTTAGTCCCTTAGTCTTAGAATTTTATGACTTTTAGACTATGTTATAAAGTGAAAGATGCATTACCTAAGGCCAAAATGCAAGTAATGGTGGACATTATTACTTTAGAGGAAGTATTTGGAATCAAAATACCATATGTTTCACTCATATATATATATATATATATATATGAGATGGGTTCAAGTTATACCTGGTGTAACTCTAAAGAGTTATATCTTTTTTAAATCATTAGATTTAAGTAGATCCAACGGTTAAAAAGGACCCTCATTAATACTAATATTTTGATTATGATCTCATTAATTATCCCTTATTTATTATATTTTATACCTATTTTGCAATGTTATACCAACCAATAGTTTTTAATTTGATGCAAATTTTGACAAATTCACCATTAGATTACATTATCTTTGTATATTCTCCATACTTGCAAAATTTCCAGGTAATCAAAGATCAATAATCATGTCATTAATAAATTATTTAAATTCAAGTTTTGGTAATTTGAAATAATGCATAAAAGATTAGTTTGTGAATCGAATGATAAATTACATTTGATTAACATGAAATTTGGCATACATGTTAAGAACATATAAAACATGTAATTCAACGGTTGGATTTTCAGAATATGAATTCAATAATAAGTTATTGAGTGGTGTAACATTGCTTAGAGTTACACCAAGTGTAATTTAAACCCAACCCATATATATATATATATATATATATATATATATATATAAGCACACCTCATGTTTCGCAAGACAACTAATATTTCACGTATTCTCTCTCAAATCGAAGCAAATAACAAGGCTCATGCCTTGGAGAAGTGATCTTTATTTTTGATTAACTAGTAAGTTGTCGTGTGATGCACGGTCAATGTTGTAATGTTTTGTGTAAAATGGTTTTAGAAAATGTCATATATGTATTATATCATAACTGTTATAAAACTTTATTAATAATGAGTTCATCATAAAAAATAATAATAATAAATTGCACACACATATCTATTATAATTATTCAATTGAAATAATGAGAAATAATAAATAAAAAACCAACTTTTGAGGAATATTGTAGAATAAAAGTTGATATAGAATGAGTCTTTCTCTTTCTCCTTAATTCTAAAATAAAATACACATCTCAAACACTTACAGTCAATCACATCATTTACAAAACTTACAAATCCATAACGTCCGACCTTAACATCAAAATATTAATTGCCATTGTCACTCAATATAAAATGTATGCCCCCCTTCCTTGGTTATAGCCAACTCATACATGTTAGGATTAAAGGAGACAACAATGTTAGAACTAAGTAGGTGTTGTCGAAAGATTGAAGGTAAATGACATTATTTTTTGTCTGTGTGTATTTGACATGAGATGACATAAAATGTTGTGAGTGGGTATATATAAAGGGATAGAAGTGCAAGAAGTGAAAATTGTGAATTAAAATGCAAAGAGTTTTGTGTGAATGTGTGAGGGATGAAAAGTCTTGAAATACTGAACCAAAAGATACAAAGAATATTTATTTTTTAGTTTGAAAAGTTTTGAAACATTGAACCAAATGATACAAATAATATTTATTTTTTAATTAGAAAAGTCTTCAAACATTGAACCAAATGAAACAAAAAGCCAATATTTAATTTTTTTTCTTATCTTTGATGTGGTACTTGAAAATATTTCAATTCTCTTTGCATAAAATGCGCCACTTGATAGAATTTCATGTTTTCCCAAACATGTTGAAGAGTGTTGTTTGTAAAGAAGTTGAAGAGTGTGTGTAGTATGAAGGGAAGCTTCTATGGAGGAAGAGAACTTCTAAGTGAGTCAGGGTCTTGGCTTTCAAGTTTCATTTACACATGGGAGAGGAGAAAGATAGTTTGTAAGTGGGTTAGGGTCTGGGCTTTCATCTACACATTGGAAAGGATCGTGCTTAGGTCATAATATGTAAGGGAATAAGTGAGCTTGGGATTTTCATAAGATTTGGTTTAATTTTCAACAACAACCCATCTTTTAGATAATTGTAAAAAGAAGTTAACGTGATTTTTTAGGTAACACATTGAAGACAATCCTTCCAATGTGTAGCCCATTGGTAAGATTGAATATTATCTTCAATTTGGGGAATATTAATATAGCACTCAAAATGTGTGTGTGTGTGTGTGTGTGTGTGTGTGTGTGTGTGTGTGTGTGTGAGAGAGAGAGAGAGAGAGAAGTTTTGGAAGAGGAAGAGAGAATAGAGTGATGGGATTGTTGAAGTTAAACTGTACATTTCCTTTTTGTTTTTATTTTTAGAGTGATTGTATATCTTCCTTGACCATACATCTCCATTTATTTACATAGAAGGGCTGAATTAAAACTTGAAAAATGAGTAGAAACGTTGGTTTGTCAAATAGGACTAGTGAATCCAAACTACAAATTGTTTTTTGTAAATAAGTTGAAGTGTGTGTGTAGTGTGAAGGGAAGCTTATATGAAGGAAGAGAGCTTCTAAGTGAGTCAGGGTGTTGGCTTTCAAGTTTTATTTATGCATGAGGGAGGAGAAAGAGAGTTTGTTAGTGGGTTAGGCTCTAGGCTTTCATCTACACATGGAAAAGGATCACGCTTAGGTCATAATATGTAAAGGAATAACTGGGCTTGGCCTTTCATAAAGTTTGGTTTAGTTGTCAACAACAGCTCATATTTTAGATAATAGTAAAAAGAAGTTAACATGATTTTTTGGGTAATAGTAAAAACAACTTAATAAGAAGAGATTAAAAATGCTAAATGTAATATTAGAGCGCCACATGGCAAGAGCTCTTACACTCTCATATGAGGTCTATGTTTTTTTATATAATATATATTGATGATTGGTTGATTTGGATAGTGACCCTCCTTGTTTTGAGTTTGTAATCAGAGTGAACGCTAGCATGCTCTTTAATTTTTTATTTTTTATTTTTTTTTATAAGTGTATATGTCTGTGAAGCTTCTTCTTGAAAACTTAAACTCCAGCCCTTACCCTTCACATCCCACAAAGCACCAAGAGTGTGCGGTGATGCATGCTCTCTTTGTAATTCCTCCTATTTATGAATATATATACGTTTTACCTGTACAATATTCACATATATAGATATATATATATATATATATATATATATATAATATAAAATAAAACCTAAACATGTACTTTTTTTTGGTTGCTCACTTCTTATTTTTTTTCTGAACAGAACTTAGATTGACAGCTGTGTTTGTGGGGGTCATTCATTCCTGTTGGAAATGAATCATGATAAAGCACTAGAGAACCAACGGTGATGACCCCTGAAGAGGTAAAATCGAGGTCGATGGATCTTCATGAGCTGGGCCTGACGGATCCACATCCATGGGCCGAGTAGACAGGCCTAACCCCCAGTCTGTTATGAACGGACCCCACATAGACGGACGCAATGGAGACGGATCAAACACCTATGTGATGGCCAGAAAACCTAGATGAATTTACTTGTGGCACACGTTTAGTCGCCTTGGGATTCTGAAGCAATTAGAACTCTAGCGTAAAGAGGATTCTGGAAAATCCTCTCTATAAGGAAATACCTTGTCCATCACGTTTGGAATTGCTCAAGAAGTTTCCTATAAGGAAAAGACTTCCATACCAAGGAGGAGATGTCAACCCTCAACTACTATAAAACCCCTAATACCCCCATAAATCGAGGTACACATAATTTATCCCCTTTCTAGCACTCTAGAGTTGTGAGAATAGTTCTAACTTAACCTTCGGAGGGTAGTTGGCTGACACCACACCGGTGCTCTCTGTTAAGGTTTTCTTCTTGTGTTTTATAGGTATTACTTTTGAGTGTGCGAATATCGTGTGGCTCACTGGTGAATTTCTCGGCATCATTAGTTGGCGCTGTCCGTGGGAAAGTGAAAGTTGAGATTCGTAAGCCATATCATCGTTTCCTAGACAAAAGGGTTGCATGGTACTCACTCACTCAATGGCAACCACTAACGATGTTTAAGGAGAGGAACCACCTACAACTGCCCTTGAGAGACAAGTTCGAACTCTCGCCGCTGTCGTGGAACGCCTCACCAAACAAAACCATGACCTGGAAGAACAGCTACGCCAGAAGAATGCAACACCGAATGACTAACGAGGAGATCAAGAAGGGACCAGTGCTGAAAGAAGGAACCAAGAGAGACCTGAGGGCAGCAATGCCCCAAGCAGACCGAAAAGGCAAAATATGAGCCTCCCAGCCCTTACAGACTGATGTAAACCTCGCCAAGAATAACGAGACCCAATAACGAAAAGGAACCCAAGATCGTTCTATGGACAGATTCGAATGGAAGACCTCGACCCGTTGTTTATGACAAACAAGAACCTCGGTATAAGGAAGACGCCACAAACGGTGGTGGAAACTCCGTTTGATAAGTCAAGATGAACGCCACGGGAAATCCCGATAAGTTCGAATAGTTCTTCAAAGAACCAAAGAGAATAAACCTCACAAGTTTTATGAATATTCAATTATGTCTGCCAAAAACGTTTACAGACTTAGGAGCCTATTTAAGGGTTCTATAAAACTTGACAGACAAGAAAATATATTCTAAAAAAACTCCTAATTGATACCTAACCATATCAAGAATCAAATTTGACCTAAAAAGCATTAAATGCACCTAAAAACAAGGAAATAAATCACCTAAACCTAAAATAACGTTTTTTTACATAAAAATACCAAAAATAATAAATTGCAATAATTAATTAGTAAATTGTGTCGTGCATCACGATCCTTCTAGAATAGGCCCAAAATATTTCTTGCCAATTCTTAGCCTTGACCGGATCCTTCTAGAACTTGAATCAAGGTGACGATTCTTTGATGCCCACGTGGATCATGCTCAATGGGCCTCCACGAATTTGCTTGAGCCCATAACTCTTGGATGAGTCCGTTGAGTACATCCTTGAACTTCTTTGCTTGTGCTCTCGTAACCGATCCAATTGGTACTTGAACGAGATCCTTCGAAGCGGTGCCTTGATCTCCATCACGGACATAACTCCATAACCTATTATTGTGGAGATGCAGGCGATAAAAGAACAGATGGAAGTCATGATGAACGCCCTCAAGGGACGAGTGTCTAGCAACCTTGAGGACTTAGTCAACCGCACTGACTCGCCGTTCACTACGACCGTCAACTCTTTCCCTCTACCACATAAGTTTCTTATGTCTCAGATTGACAGCTATGACGGAGTGAAAGATCCTCTGGACCACCTGGAAACCTTCAAAACCTTGATGCCTTCAAAACCTTGATGCATCTTCAAGGGGTAGCGGATGAAATTATGTGTAGGGCCTTCCCTACGACATTGAAAGGAGCAGCTAGGATTTGGTTCAGCCAACTGACGCCAAACTTCATCAACACTTTTAAGGAGCTAAGCGCTCACTTCACTGCACACTTCATTGGAGGACATAGGTACAAGAAGTCCATGGCGTGCTTGATGAGCATCAGGCAATGAGAGGACGAAACACTGAGATCCTACATAACGCGCTTCAACAAGGAAGCACTCTCAATTGATGAAGCTGACGACAAGATACTGGTAGCAGCTTCCACGAACGGGTTGCGGAAGAGGAAGTTTTTTTTTTCTCTTTATACAAGAACTTGCCGAAGACCATGTCAGAAGTACTCTACAGAGCAACCAAATACATGAATGCTGAAGATGCATTACTAGCTCGGGAGGAAAAACCCAAAAAGAGGGAGCGACAGGAAGAAGTCCGACGGGACCAAGGATCTAAGAAGCCAAGAACGGGAGACCGAAAGGATGAGAGACGCTCTAAGCCTCCAGAAGGGAGGTTTACGAGCTTCACCCCGTTGACTGCCCCAATAGACCAAGTCCTAATGCAAATCAAGGACGAGGGGACTCTAACTTTTCCCAGGAAACTGAAAGGAGATCCTAGTAAGAGGTCTAGAGACAAATATTGCCGCTTCCACCGTGATCACGGCTACGACACGGCTGATTGCTACGACTTAAAACAACAAATAGAAGCCCTAATCAAACAAGGGAAATTACAGAAGTTCATCAGCAAAGAAACGATGGATCCACCTCCTAAAGAACAACAGCCCCGACGGGATAATGAGCGTCCTAGACCTTCAATCGGAGACATAAGGATGATTGTAAATGGCACAACTGCAGGGTCGTCTAAAAAGGCCCGAAAGACTTATCTTAGAATGGTTCACAATGTGCAGCTGACGGGCTCTGTACCAAAGATAGCACGAATAGAAAGCCCCATCATAGGGTTCTCAGAGGAGGATGCTTGGCGCCTTCACCACCCTTATGATGACGCTCTTATCGTCACCCTACGAGTAGGAGACTTCAATATTCACCGAGTACTGCTAGACAATGGTAGCTCAGCAGACATCCTATACTACCCAACATTCCAGCAGATGAGAATTGACAAAGAATGGTTAATACCGACAAATGCTCCCCTAGTTGGTTTCGGAGGTACAAGGGTATTCCCATTGGGCGCAGTCACACTTTCAGTATCAATAGGTGATTATCCCCAACAAATCACGAAGGATGTAACCTTCCTTGTGGTCGACTGCTCGTCCGCCTACAATGCTATCATCGGACGACCAACCCTTAATTCATGGAAGGCGGTAACGTCAACATACCACCTAATGATCAAGTTTCCTATGGAGTACAGGGTTGGAGAGCTACAAGGAAATCAGGTGGCCACACGTGAATGCTACATTGCCATGATGGAGATGGAAGATCACCAGCAGACCATGTTCATAGAAGAGCAAAGGACCATGGTGGAACCAGTCGAAGAACTGGAAGAAATAACTCTTGGCGAATCAAGACCTGAACGGACTACTAGAGTAGGAATGTTGGCCAGCCAACCGATTCGTCAAGCCCTCGTAACATTCCTAAGAATGAACCAAGACGTGTTTCCATGGAGCCACGAGGACATGCCCGGTATCGATCCATCAGTCATAGTTCACGAGTTGAATGTGAACACCATGTCCTCGCCCGTCAGACAAAAGAAGAAAGTATTCGCCCAAGAGCGAGACAAAGCGATAGCAAAAGAAGTCAAGAAGCTGCTAGAGGCCAATTTTATTAGAGAAGTGTATTATCCAGACTGGTTAGCAAATGTAGTTATGGTAAAAAAAGACTAATGGGAAGTGGCGAATGTGCGTCGATTTCACGGACCTCAACAGAGTATGCCTAAAGGACAGCTACCCGTTCCCTTAGATAGATACGTTAATAAACTCGACGGCAAGACACCAGCTCCTGAGCTTCATGAATACCTTCTCAAGCTATAACCAAATCAAGATGGACGAGACCGATTAAGAGAAAACTTCCTTTGTCACCAGCCAAGGACTCTTTTGCTACAAGGTGATGCCGTTCGAGCTCAAAAACGCGAGGGCTACGTATCAGAGACTGATGAACAAGATGTTCGCGTACCAGATTGGGAGGAACGTACAAGTCTATGTTGACGATATGTTAGTAAAAAGCCTGCGTGAAGATGATCACTTAGTCGACTTCCGGGAAACGTTCAACACACTCTACTCGTATAACATGAAGCTGAATCCGAACAAGTACGCGGTCGGGGTAATGGCGGGGAAATTCTTGGGTTTCATGGTGTCCCAAAGAGGTATAGAGGTTAATCTGGAGAAGATACAAGCTATAATGGAGCTGGAGCTGCCAAAGACGGTCAAAGAGGTGCAAAGCTTGAACGGCAAGGTGGTGGCACTAAATAGGTTCGTTTTGAAGGCAATGGACAATTGTCTTCCTTTCTTCTATATGTTGAGAAAATCATTCGAGTGGACGGAAGAATGCCAGAAAGCCTTCAAAAAATTGAAGAAATACCTTTCATTCCCACCATTGCTTAGCCCTTCTAAACTAGGGGAAAAACTTTACCTCTACCTAGCAGTTTCACAAGCAGCAGTCAGCGCGGCCTTGGTAAGAGAGGAAGGAGGGCATTAAAGACCCGTTTACTTTATAAGCCGAGCATTCCAAGGAGCGGAAGAGAGGTACCCCCAAATGGAAAAATTGGCATTCGCCCTAATAACTGCGGCAAGAAAGCTGAAGCCATACTTCCAGGCCCATACCATTGTAGTCCTGACGGATCAGCCCTTGAAAAGAGCTTTGAGCAGCCTTGAGGCTGCCAAACAGATGGCCTTATGGGCAGTAGAAATTAGTGAATTTGACATATAGTATCACCCGCGAACGGCGATTAAAGGGCAAGCAGTGGCTGACTTCATCGCCGAATTTACACAATTAGAAGACAAGGAGGCGAAAATATCTCTGAAGTGGAGCATCCACACGAACGGATCTTCCAATAAACGAGCAGGGTGAGCTGGGGTAGTAATCCAGACCCCGGAAGGAGATAAAGTTGAGTGCATGATCTGACTAGACTTCCCCACAACCAACAATGAAGCCGAATATAAAGCATTAGTAGCAGGACTAGACCTCGCAAAGGTAGCAGGTGCCGAAAATGTAGTCGTACACTGTGACTCCCAAGTGGTAATAAGCTAGGTTAATGGTGGCTACGAGTGCAAGAATGAAAGGATGAAGAAGTACCTGGAGGAAGTAAAGAATCGCATCAGTAGCCTCGAAGTCAGATTTGTTCAAATCCTTAGGGAGGAGAACGAATGTGCCGACCGTCTAGCAAAGGCAGCCTTAGCAGAATCTATGCTTGTTCCAAAACTTGTATTATCATTTGTTCAAATCTACTCACTTATTGATGACAGAAAGAATGTGCAGGAGGTCAATTCCGTAAGCAACTGGACTACACTAATAATATCATACCTGAAGGCCGGCATATTGCTAGAAGGGAAAGATGCTGCCAGGAAGCTGAGGGTCCAGGCATCGCGGTTTGTGCTGATAAAGGATACCTTATACAAGAGAGGATTCTCTAGCCCATACCTAAGGTGTTTAAGCCATGAGGAAGCAGATTACGTAATGAGAGAAGTCCACGAAGGTATCTGTGGAAACCACTCGGGGGCGCGATCATTAGTGCACAAGTTGATTAGAGCTGGATACTATTGGCCTACAATGCTGAAGGATGCACAGGCTTATGTCAAGGCCTGCGACAAGTGCCAAAGGTTCAGTAACCTCATCCGGCAACCGTTCGAAGAACTAACCCCTATGACGGCCCCATGGCCGTTCGCTCAATAAGGACTAGATATCATGGGACCCTTCCCGACAAGAGTCCGGTAGTTGAAGTTTCTGGTAGTTGGCATCGACTACTTCACTAAGTGGGTGGAAGCAGAAGCCCTAGCCATTATCACGGAGAGAAACATTTGAAATTTTGTTTGGAAAAATATCATCTGCAAGTACGAGATACCCAAAGCGCTTGTCTCTGACAAGGGAAAGTAATTTGACAACAGCGCATTTCGGGACTTCTATTCAGAGCTAGGCATCAAGAACCACTACTTATCACCGCACACCCACAAGCCAACGGACAAGTTGAGGTCACGAACCGTTCCTTGCTTAAAATCATCAAGACTCAACTCGAGGGAGCAAAGGGTATCTGGCCAGACAAGTTACCAAGCATTCTGTGGGCATACCGAACTACATCAAGAACTCCCATTAGAGAAACGCCGTTTCGACTGGCATACGGAAGTGACGCTGTCATCTCGGCAGAAATAGGGCTCACAAGGTATCGGGTGGAAAACTATGACAAAGATAAGAACGAAGAGGCCATGCGCCTTCAGCTCGACCTAGTGGACGAAGTACAGGTAACATCAGAACAAAGACTGGCGCGATATCAGAACCTCATGGCGAAACACTACAACTCCAATGTCAGGTATAGAGACTTTAAGGTTGGAGATCTTGTGTTACAGAAGGTAATGGGCGCTACTAGAGATCCTTCGAAAGGGAAGCTCGGCCCCAACTGAGAGGGACCTTATAGGATCGCATCATGGCAGAGAAAGGAAACCTACCACCTTGAGACACTGGACGGGTGCAAGCTGCAACACCCGTGGAACACGGAGCACCTACTGAAGTACTATTAGTAGAGTATGTGAAGAACAACGACACTCCCTAATTCCCCAGTTTATCTAGTTTTGCTACGATTATTTATTTTACTTTAGATAGTTTTTGCTACAATATGTTTTTAAGCCCATGGGGGCAAGTACTTTTCTACAAATGCATTTTTTAATTAATAAGAGGAATATTCAGATACAACTACACTTTCTACTGAAATTTCATCCACAAAGTGGACGGATAAAAAATATTGTCCACGTAATAGACGGATCATCCCAAGAGGATAAAGTTACAAGTCCAAAAGTGGACGGATATAAATCAAGTCCACAAAGTGGACGGACAATCCTAAAGAGGATGAAATTAAATCAAGTCCACAAAGTGGATATATATAAACTAACTCCACAAAGTGGATAGACAATCCTAAAGAGGATGAAATTAAATCAAGTCCACAAAGTGGACGAATATAAACTAACTCCACAAAGTGGACGGACCATCCTAAGAGGATGAAGTTATATAAAGTCCATGAAGTGGACGGATGTTGAAATTCTATTAAAGTCCACAAGGTGGACGAATTATATTGAAGTCCACAAAATAGACGAATAATTCCAAAACGTCGACATTCTATTAAAGACCACAACATACACAAATCATTATAAAAGGATGAAAATTCTTGCAAAATCCACAAAGTAGGACGGGTGAAAACTAAGTCCACCAAACGGATGGATCGTATCCTTGGGATGAATTCCTGAATGGATGAATATAAACTAAACAGATCTTCCTAAGAAGATTGGTTCTTTCAATCTTCAAAGTAGACAGATCATCCCAAGACGGTGGAAATCCTTATCAAATCCAATATATGGACGGATACAATCTACTATTCAAAAATAGGCAAGTCATTATAAAAGCAGACAGACTAAGCCAAACATGTGATTAAAAATAGTTGAAAAAAAAAACTAAAGCATAAGTGTTTTACATATTATCCACAACGGATGAAATTGTCCTCCAAATATTCTCAAAAAAAAAAAAAAAAACAAACACTACTACACTTCTGGAGCAGGGGTTTCATCCTTTTCTTCGTTATGACGGGTCTGATCATCTTTTGGCTTACTTTGACTTTCAACAACGGTTTGACCACCAAGGGTATCATTGACGGGGAGATTCTTGCCAAAAAGCTCATCCGTGTTTTCGGATTGAACAGGTTGAACGGACGTTTGCTCTGGGGCATTAATGTTGACGGATGACAGGTCTAACTCTGGATATGAAACCTTCACTTGACGGATGGCCTCATCAAAACCGTCACTATAGAAGACTCCAAGCTCGGATAAAAGGGCATCAGAGTCACGATACTCTCGTATTGCAGCATCCTTAGCCAAACGGATCTCTTTTTCTTTGTCTTCAAGAACCTGCCTCAGCTCCTCCGTTAGCTTGAAATACTGATCCCTTGCCTCCTTTGCCATTTTAAGCTTCTTCTCCTGGACTACTTTCCAGGCCTTCAGCTCGACGAGCTCATCCTCCGTCAACTTTGCTTTATCCCGTACACGGCCTAACATCATCTTATGATTAAGACACCGTCCCATCAACCCCTTCATCATGACCATGGCCTGAAAATGGGAATGAGTCAATTCCAAACAAAGAGACAATAGACGGGAGAAAAGTAGACAAGCAAGATTACCTGCGTAATGCTGAACAACCCCATCTCTCCCATCGCCTCTGTTGAATGGTTACTTAAGTCCTCGTAGTCCTCAGCAGTGATGATGGACGAAAGTTGCTCCAAGGCATGTTTTGGATCATCACAAAGGAGGACGGGTGGTTTCTTCAGGTTGGACGACGGAGCCTTCATGAGGCCTTTACCAGCCCCGTGCTTCACGGGGGTAACCGTCTTTGCACTCTCAGCCATTAGTCCTACGACGGGTTCCAAAAGGACCTTGGGTTTCTTCGTTAGACAATCACCTTTGGACGGCTGCTTTCTCTTTAAGGATGGTTGCTTGGGCTCGTCTCCTTAAGGCCAGCAGTGCCTGCCTCCCTGTTCTTGGCAGTATTTGCCTTAATTATTGCTCTCCTCTTGGCGTTGTCCATTTCTGTAAAGATGAACGGATGAAGTTAATTTTTAAATAAAAACCAACCTTCAAAAAGAATTGGAACGACGGACTTACGTTGACGAGTTTTGGCTTCGTATTTGATGGTTGCTGGTGTAGATGCAGATCCGTCGCAATATCAGTGGATGGTGTCAAGAGTAACCAGTTTGGCCCAAGTTCTTTCCTTCGGCTGAGTCTTGTTAAAAAAATTTTCAAGGAAGTTGTGCTCCTCAAGATCAACTTAGGGATGCCGTTGAGCTGTAAAAATGAAGACGGTTAAAAAGTATTGAAGTGAATATAGAAAACTAAATGGTTAAGTAAGGTTTTCACACATTAGGACGAGTGCATACCAGACTCAAACAATATGCCCCAAGTTATGTTGACGGGCATGTGTTTCGTATCCCCCGGACGACACATCCATTTATCACCCTTTAAGAAAAAATAACGACTCTTCCAATCCTTATTGGAGTCTGGAATTTCATATATAACCTTCAACAACGAACTCCTAGAGACAAGGCTATATATCCCCCTTAATTTGTCAATCTCGTTTAGACGGTAGCAGTGAAGGAATTCTCGCACCGTCAGCCTTTTAGCACCATTTGACCAAGCACCGTACAGGACCTCTATTGCTATGAAGACCCTCCAGGCGTTGGGGGATATTTAGTTGACGGACAGACCTAAATATTTAAGAAGCTCACGGTGAAGGGAGCTTAGTGGAAATCTAAGTCCAGCCTTCAACATTTGCTCATAGACTCCGACACCTTCTACCCCTTCGTAGTAGCATTTCTCTGACTTATAGGGTAGACAGATGGGGATGTTATCTGGAATCTGATAGTTGGCCCTAAGAGTTTTGAAATGTGTCTCCTTGATGGTGGATATAAAATCATTCACCGTCTATTCTGGTTGCATGATGAACTCCCTTGGTCCATCAGCCCCTACGACATACTGAATCTGTTCCTCATTGTCATCAAAACCCTCCTCTAGGTCAATCATCTCCATGTCCTTATTTGTTAAGGATGGGGAAGATGCAGACGGACTCCTCTCTTCGCTTGAAATCCCAAGATTTTTGTGACCAGACGAGTATACTTCCTCATAATCCACCCCATCATAGACAACGGATTGGTTACTTGACGCACTAGACATTGCAACGTATAAACTACAGAACCTAAGACTCTGACGGGTCTAGGAAGGGAGACAGGTATATATATAAAAATTATAGAAAATAAAATGAGAATACTTAAAGGTAAAATAAATTTGTGAAAGAATACTTACTAAGATAGTGAGTGAACGGAAGAGAGTGTTAGCGACGAATAAAACGACTGGACGGAGTGGTCTCTGACAAGAATGACGGAATGTGCTCTGACAGTATTTTAACAGGAAAGTGGAAAAATGAGAGGCAAAGGTTGTGATATTTATAGAGGAAGTGCACGGAAGACGAAGCGACGCCTCAATCCAAGATATCATGCACTAGAAAAATGACACGTGTCATATGCCATAAATTTCACCCTGACGACCTATCAGAGTTGGACATAGTTCTCGGGTGGCGTATTGAAACCGTCGGCCCACAGGCCTTTGAACCATCACTCCCTTCCTCATGAACCATTAACCGTCACCCCACAGGTCCTTCTACTAAAATTATGATGGTCCCATGGGGTGAAGGGGCAACTGAAGAGGTAAAATTGAGGTCGACGAATCTTTATGAGCTGGGCCTAACGGATCCACATCCATGGGCCGAGTAGACAAGCCCAACGCCTAGCCTGTTATGAACGGACCCCACATGGACGGACGCAATGGAGACAGATCAAACACCCATGTGATGGCCAGAAAACCTAGATGAATTTACTTGCGGGACACGTTTAGCCGCCTTGGGATTCTAAAGCAATTAGAACTCTAGCGCAAGGAGGATTTTGGAAGATCCTCTCTATAAGAAAATATCTTGTCCATCACGTTTGGGATTGCTCAAGAAGTTTCCTATAAGGAAAAGACTTCAGCACCAAGGAGGAGATGTCAACCCTCAACTATTATAAAACCCCTAATACCCCAATAAATCGAGGTATGCATATTCTATCATCTCTCTAGCACTCTAGAGTTGTGAGAATAGTTCTAACTTAACCTTCGGAGGGTAGTTGGCCGGCACCACACCGGTACTCTCTGTTAAGGTTTTCTCCTTGTGTTTTGTAGATATCACTTTTGAGTGTACGAGTATCGTGTAGTTCACTGGTAAATTTCTTGGCATCATCAACCCCTTTCAACGTGTCAGAGAGACATAAAATGACAATTGAATATCCTCATTTCTCTTTGCCAACCTCTGTTATTTCATCACAATCCAATAATTTCGGGACTGGTAAGTGTGATAATATAACTGGTAGGACCATGATATGATTTTGATTTGCAACTTTAATAGTCCTGCACCTACTTTTTATTCAATTTTGCCAGTGGGTAATTTTTTTATGAAACGACAATATAACCCATGCACTGTTATGTGTTAACATCAATTGGCATTTCTATGGTAAATGAGAATTATAACAGTATAAGTTTTGTCCTTTTCACAATTCAGTGATTTTCTGACCCCTTTGGATGCAGTTGATCCTTTAAGAGCCATACAATTTGTTAGGTGAGTAGATATGGAACCATGTACATATTGCACATGAATGAAATTGACTGTCTAGGCTGTCTGGGCCATCTAGGCCATCTCTATCAAGGCATTATCTGTCTCCTCTCTTCTTTTAGTAGCTGGAAAGTCATGCATGTGGAAAGGGAATACAACAGAATTGCACATGAACTCGCCCAATCAGCTAGAAGGTGGAAGGAATCCCAAGTTTGGAAGGGAATTTCTCCCCCTTTCGTCCATCATCTCATTCAAAATTATTGTATCCAGCTGTGTGTGCTTTAAGATATTGACTCTGTTGTAAATCAATTTCATTTGAATGAAATTCTTGTCAAATTTCCCATCAAAAATTAAAAAAAAAATGTACATATTGCACAAAGTGGGTTCATGATGATACCGAGAAAGAAGGGATTGTCTTCTTGTTGGCTTGTGGCTCTTTGTTCTTCTTCTCAATCTCAATGAAATATATATATATATATATATATATATATATATATATATATATATATCTCTCTCTCTCTCTCTCAGTCAAAACTACAACCTTTACAATATAGTTTAAATTTTTTAATTCGTGATCCTATTTGAGTATAGTCTAATACAATGTTACTTGAATAGCTAGGAACACAAATAAACTGGTGCCAATGTTGAAAATGATTTGGCATGAATTTGTGCCACCCCTGTCAATCAGTGTTTTTTTTTTTTTTTTTTTTGATGAGAAACATATGAAGTTTTCATGCTTACTGCTTGGCTTGGTTGAATGTTAGTTGAAGCCTTAAAGGCTTAAGTGAGACACTGAGACTTAGAGGAGCAGAAGTCTAAAGAGTGAAAGCTGAAGGGGAGAAATGACTAATGAGAGTAGCTGAGGGGGAAACAACTAAAGGGAAAAGACATGTGTGGCTGAAATCAAAAGAAAAAAAAAAAAACTTGCACGGTACTGATTCAAACAATACAGGTAGGGGTGTCCAAGCAAACCGAAGACCCGCCGGAACCGACCAACCCGACCGGAACCGACCCGTCACGGCCGGGCTGACACCTCCGACGGGTCGGTGACGGGTCTCAAACCATCAGAACCGACTCTGGCGAGTCAAGTGGCGGGTTTCATCCTCAAAAACCCGAGCCACCCGACCCGCTTGACAAAACCTTAAAGAACGACTAAAATCACATAGATCCGGCGACGATCTGGCGCTTCTCAGCTCCGATCCGGCCAAGTTTGGGCTCCCTTCACTCCAATCTAGTCTCTTCCTTACTCAGACATGCTTGATTTCGGCGAATCCAACCCAGATCTACTCAAACTCGGCCAATAATCCGATGAGCCCGACCCCAACTCGGCCAAATTTTCATAGATCCAAAGGAATCTCGCCCAGCACTCTTAAGATCCGGCCAGATCTGACAAGATCCAGCCAGATTTCGGCCAAAAACCAGCAAATCGGAAAACCCGAAACCGACCGATTTACACCCGAAACCCGATATGACCCGACCCGGTTGATCTGAACTTTCTGGCGGGTCGATTGCGGGTCGAAAATTTTCCCACTCGATAATATCGGGTCGAGTCCGGGTTGGACACAAACCCGACCCGGCCCGACCCGTGGACACCCCTAAATACAGGCATCTTTTTTAATTTTTTTTTTTTCAAAAAACGCTAGTGGTAACTGTGGCATGACTATACCCCACTAGAGTTACTTAGACAAGACCACTCTACTCCTCCTGACACACGTTTTTGGACTAAGCCTCACACGTCAACTTCCTTTTTAATTCAATTTTTTTTTTTGATAAGGACGTTAGGCCTGTACAGTGCACACTCACTTATAAGAATTCAATTTTTTTTGTTGATAAAAACGACCCTGTTCAGTGTTCATGGATGAAGATTGCCTCTTCTTAGAACGTTAGGTCTCTTCTTCTTCTTCTTATACATATTACGTTATATATATATATATACACACACACACACACTAGCGTTGGCTGCACGTGCAAAGCACGTGCTGCCCCTAGTAGTGAGAAAATTAATATAGATTTTGTGTGTGAACCCGTAAATTTTGGCCCACCCAATTTGAATATATTAAAAAAAAGTCTAAGAATACAATAAAATATCACAATATTTTCACAATATCTTCATTTTTAGGATCCGAATAGATTTTTTTTATTTTATTTGAGATAAATGTTACATTCATAACATTTTTAGAACAAATTCTAAATGACAAGTTATTATTGGTTTTAAGTTGACAACATTGTTATTGTTATTTTCAAAACATTTATTTTAAGTTGTGGTTGGTCACAGTCTCATATTTTATTATTTTATTTCGATTCGTAAGAAATTGATACTTCAATATTTGTAAAAATATTGTGAAATTTGTTGTATCGGTATAACAATATATATGCTAGCTTACATAAATATTTAAAAGAAAAAAAAAACACAAATCGATTACTGGGAAAAAAAAAATTTAGGCACGGTAAAAATTAATGTTAAAATGTTGTGAACTTAGCATTTTTTTATTTGATCTATAAGAAACTGAGATTTCAAAAATTGTGAAAATATTGTGATAATAATAAGTGTTGTAACATTTTCTAAAAACATTTATTTTTAATTGTGATTAGTCACAGTCTCATATTTTATTATTTTATTTCGACTTGTAAGAAATTAGCATGTCAATAATTATGAAAATATTGTGAAATTTGTTGTGCCAGTATAACAATATATATGCCAGCTTACATAAATATTTCAAAGAAAAAAAAAACACAAACCGATTACTAAAAAAAAAAAAAAAAATTTAGGCACTGTAGTTACAATGCCAGTTGAATAAACCAAAAGCACTGTAGCTCTAGTGCTATCCATCAATAATAGCTTACCTATGATTTGTTGTGAAATTAATGTTAAAATGTTGTGGATTTAGCATTTTTTTTGTTTGATATATAAGAAACTGAGATTTCAACAATTGTGAAAATATTGTGATAACAATAAGCGTTGTAACATTTTTTTAAAACATTTATTTTCTGGCTACAATCTCATATTTTATTATTTTATTTCGACTGATAAGAAATTGATACGAAAATAATTGTGAAAATATAGTGAAATTTGTTGTGTTAGTATAACAATACAAGTGTCAGCTTACATCAATATTTAAAAGAAAAAAAAAAAAACACAAACCCATTACTGAAAAGAAAAAAAAAAAAGAAAAAAAAAACTTTAGGCACTGTAGTTACAATGCCAGTTGAATAAACAAAAGGGTTGAAAAAAAAAAAAAAAAAGACTCACAAAACCAAAGCATTGTTGCAGCTACAGTGCAGCACAGTGCTAACACTTTGGATGCACAGTGCCAGAGCATTGTAGCGGCATAGCCGCTTTTATTATAAAGAGAGAGAGAGAGAGAGAGATATATATATATATATATATATATAACATGCTTGGGTCGGTTCAGTCTTTGTCAAAGTGCACATCTCGGTGTCGATGGCCGCACTGATCCGACATTGGCACTGAAGATTTGCCATCGGCCACCGACCACCGTGCCGAAAACTTTCGATAGAACCTTGAGCGGGGCGGGGCGGGGCGGGGCGGTGCGGTCAAACAAGTTTTGTCAGTCTCGATATATCCTTGAACAGGCCTACTTTTCTCTAGGCGACATATCGGTCAGTTTGGTTTCGGTTTCAATGTCGGATTATTTTACCTCGAAAACTGAATCGACCAATATATATATATATATATATATATATATATACACATAATTTTAATGGCTTTTGTTACCGTGTGCCCTAAGGGCACACGGTAAGCCAATGATAGTGGAGGACCTTTTGTATGGGAACTTGAAATATGCTGTGCAAGGGGGACTTTTTTTATCTAACAAAATAAAATGACAAATATGGCCTCCAATTTTTTTAACAAGCCGGATCTGCCCTCAAATTTTTAAACAAGACAAAAATGCTCTTTTTGCCCATTACTTTACCAATACTCACTTTCCCTCCATTTTCTATTTCATCTCCCACCAATATTTACTCTATCAATATTTATTTTTTCTTCTCCTTCACTTTACCAATATCATAGAAAAAACTAAAAGAAGAGTCCAATGTTCAACAAAAGGACAAGAAAGAAAGAAGAGCTCAATGAATGATCAAAGAATGTCTACAAAAATATAATGTTCAAGAAATTATAAATAAGGTTAGTCTTTGATTGGGCTTGATTGGCTGGCATAGATGAAAAAATTTCAGGACTTGATTGCTCAAATTAGAAGTATAGGCAACTTACTCCAAATTATAGTGTAATGAAACGTATATAAAAACTAAATCTTTGTTATAGCCAAAATGTATTGCCGTTTAGATTCCTCTAATGGTAAATTAGAGCCTTAGTATCATCATAAAGTTCTTAGTTATTTATGTTCTAATTTCTTTTTGTTTGACATTCAAATGATCTTACAAGGTTTCCTGCTTGGTACTTTCTTGCGTTGTTTTTAATATTACAGGTTATTTCGCAAATGTATATTTGGGGCTGCCGATGAAGTTGAGTTGAAGTTTATGAACAGGTACATTCATGTATGTGGGCCATTTTGTCTTCGAACTTTGAGATTCACTTGAAATTCGTTGTTTCCTGTGCATGACCTTGTTTTTTCCTAACATGATTTTAACAACAGTCCAAAGACCAAATCAAAAGTCCAAAGACCAAATTGACATTTATGTCAAAGTCCAGGGGTGATATTTGTAAAAATCCCTTGTTATTTTGAATTCTTTGACTTCCATTCAAATGTTTTTTGAACAACAGTTAGGTGTTTTTGAACAACAGGGGTGATATTTATTTATCATTTTTGTTAAATTATTGTAGACTCAATGGATGAGAATTTTGTTGAGAAGAGTTCAATGAATGATCAAAGAATGTCTACAAGAATATAGTGTTCAAGAAATTATAAATAAGGTACATATATTTCTTTTGTTCTTAATTTATTTTTCAAATATATTAAAATATGATGTTAATATTTATTTATCATTTTTGTTAAATTATTGTAGAATCAATGGATGAGAATTTTGTTGCAAGTGAGATTCATCAATTAGTTCCCATGAGTTGTTTTGACTTAAATGAATTACCTCAAGAAGGTATACTATTTTATTTTATTTATAGTTTATATTTCATTTACTTGTTACTACATAGAACAAATGAATGATATTGTAGTTGCAAGTGAGATTTATCAAAGTATTTCAAGGAATTGTGTTGACTTAAATGAGCTTTCAAATGATGGAGAAAATAATGACATTTGTGAGGAGGAATTAGTGGTTTGGAATGAATATCCAATTGAAGAAATAGGAGTTATTGAAGAAAATGAAGATATTAATCCAATAGAAAATGAGTTTGAACCTTTTGTTGGTCAATGTTTTCTTAGTGAAGAAGAGGCTTTCATTTTCTATAAAAATTATGCAAATCGATATGGTTTTACAATTCGAAAAGGTCGCTTTGTCACAAAAAATGGAGAAAATGTAAGACGTGATTTCTTTTGTCACTGAGAAGGTCGACAACAATTAAAAAGAGTGGATTCATCTAAGGAGCAACGAAATAGGATATCTACAAGATGTGGATGCAAAGCTCATCTAAGAATCACATTGCGAAAGTCATTTGACATTTTTCCACGAGAGTGGCATGTCACTAAGTTTGTTGTAGATCACAATCATGAATTATTGTCTCCTTCGGAAGTGAGATTTCTTCCGGCCAATCGAGTTATCACTAAAGAAGATAAAGATCGCATTCTCTTATTGAAAAAGGGTGGACTTTCAGTTAGGCAAATAATACGTGTTATGGAGCTTGAGAAAGGTGTGAAGCATGGAGATCTTCCATTTTTTAAAAGAGATATCCATAACCTTTATGTGAAAATGAGAAGGATGCATGCAATGAATGATGCCATGGGTCTCTTACAATTGTGCAAAGTTGCTAAGGAAAAGAATTCTAAATTTCAATATGCATATACAACTGATGAAGAGAGTAAGTTGGAGCATATTTTTTGGGCACCTACTCCTTGTTTTGATTGGTACCAAAAATATGGAGATGTGGTTGTTTTTGATACTACTTACAAAGTAAATGCATATGACATGCCTTTTAGTATTTTTGTTGGTGTCAATAATCATGGAAAGACAACTCTCTTTGGTTGTGCACTTCTTCGAAATGAAACAACTAGTGCATTTCAATGGTTGATGAAGGTACGTAAATTATTTAATTATCTTGTAAGGTTGTGCAATTATTTTTCAATTTTATTTGATTAATTAGTAGTTTAATAGTATATATCCTACTATATTTTTGCATGTGCTAATAACTTTGTATTTGATTTATAGACTTTTGCAAATTTAATGAAAAAGTCACCTAAGGCAATTCTAACAGACCAAGATCCATGGATTACAGAGGCAATATCAAAAGAATTGCCATCCACAAAACATGCTTTTTGTATATGGCACATTACTGCTAAATTTAGTGGTTGGTTTACTGCAATTCTTCGTAGTCAATATTCAAATTGGTGCACGGATTTCTACAAGCTATATAAGTTAGACTCATGTGAAGAATTTGAGCATCAATGGTCTCAAGTAATGGAAAAATATGACATGCTTACTAATAAGCATGTAAGTGGTTTATATCAAATCAAGCATTTTTGGGTACCATGTTACCTTCGTGGCTACTTTTTTGGGGGAATGACAACAACCGGAAGATCCGAAAGTATAAATGCATTATCAAACGGTTTGTTAGTTCCCACATGAACTTGACACAATTTATTGAACAAGTAAGTCATTATTTATCTTTCTTTTATTGTAGAATTTGATTTATTTTTTTATTTGTTAATATTTGTAGTCTTTATGTTTCTTTAAATTATTTACAATTTTTAATTTTAGGTTGACCTTGCCATTGAAGATATTGAGCAAACACAATCACATGATACAATGTTGGAGAAATATAGAGGTTCTTCCTTAAGAACATTGTCACCGATAGAAGAACAAGCATATAGTGTGTTGACACCCTATGCTTTCAAAAAATTTCAAGAGGAGTTTGGAAGAGCCACACAATATTCGGTGCTTCATGAAAACGGTATTGAATTTGTGTTGCAATATTATGAAGAAAAAACTAGTCAAAAGCACTTGGTCTTATGGGATGGTGAGATGACTAGTTGTAGTTGCAAGAATTTTGAATTTTGGGGTATACTTTGTCGTCACATACTTAGTGTATTCATTCACAAAGATTGTTACCGAATTCCATCTTTGTATCTTCCACCACGTTGGTGTCGTGAAACATCATTAAGTGGAAAAGAATTGATAGTGTTGAGTGATGAAAACTTAGTGGACAAGGAAAATATGGTTGATGCTAATGCTAATGCTAATGATGCTATTGATGGAGATTGTTTTGTTCATTGTCCCCCACTCTCAAAGACAAAAGGTCGCCCAAAGCAAAAAAGAATGAAAGGTGGAAAAGAATTGGGAAAGCAAAAGAGAACTTGTGGGTTTTGTAAGCATATTGGCCATAACATCTCTACATGTCCGGAAAAGGAGAAGGAGAAGGAAAACTCAATTTCCTCAAATGGTGCAAAGAAAATGAAAAATTGTACTTCAATAGATATGGGATTGAACCCAATATTTTATTTGAAATGTTAGGTCTTTTGCTTAAAAAATCACCAATATGATGTTTGTCAACTTTTTATTTTTGTTGGTGTTATGTTATCATTTTGACAATATTATGCCAATGAATATCATGCATTCTTGAAAAAATAGAAAATTTTGCCATAGAAATAATAGTGTTTCACTAAAATTGAAATCTAATGTCCTATATCATATCATGTATCATGACACTTTTTCAATCCAAAGCAACTGGTCTTCTTACGACATTTGAAACACAAAATAGCGAGGTACCATTTTTAAACTTAAAATAATTTCAAAAATTACTATTTATGTTTTATTGTCTTAGGACACTAAATCTCTAACAACTCTAACCCACTACTAATCAATAAAATATTTTTAATTCTTTCATTTTGGATTTTATTATTTTTACTATTTAAATAAAATAAATGTCAACTCCATGTAAGACCCTAAATCTATGGGGAAATATAACGGGGCATCAACACAACCCCACCAATTCACGCGGGTTTGTCCCAACAAAAAGTTGGTGGACTGAGGGTGAGGCCTCTCACATACTTACTATGATAAGGCTAGTGGTATAGGACCAAGAAAAAAAATACAATGACTCAAGCTCGTGCCATCACATATACAAATAGAAATTGTGGACTCAAAAGGAATTGGTCATTGTTGCAAGAAACAAGATTTTATTGTCATGATACTTATTGACCATATATCATCTTGAAATGTTACCAGCATAGAAGTTATAAGAAGAAAATGTAGTGCAAATGTGTATTTGTCAAAATTCACACTCAATAAAACTTAATATTTAAAGATTTTATTGATGTGATCTTTATTTTTCCTAGAGCTTTAAAATTTTGATTTTACCTCTTGAAGATGTATATTGTTTACATTAGTAGCCTCTTCATTTATACTTTTCCACTAAGTGTCACAAAATAATGTTACACGTAGGGGTGTTCACCAAACCGCATAAACCGCACAAACCACAAAAACTGCACAAAAACTGCCCACAAAATATCATAACCACACTGCACCGCAAGTAACAATACACTGCACCGCACCGCATGATGCAGTGTGGTTTGCAGTTTTATAATAAGAAAACCGCACCGCATTGCATTCTCTTTATATATTAATATATTTATTTATTTTTAATATTAAATATATTATTAATAGTTTAATAACCCTAGTTTTCAAAAAAAAAAAAGTTTGATAACCCTAGTAAGTGTTGACTAGAAAAGTCAACCCAAAATAAAGAAAAACTAATTAAATAATTTAAAACTTGGCCCAAAAAATGGGAAAAAAAAAATAGTTTTGGGATGGGTAGGAAATGCCCAAAGTTTGAAAAATATACTGACTTTAAATTGCATCTTATACAAAAGCACCGCACATATGACTGCAAAAATAAGGTGTGATACGGTTATAATTTTGGCTAAATTCTAAACCGCACCGCAAAAATGAGGTGACGTGAATAATAGACACAATTGATACTTATAATAAATTTCACAATAAATTTAATTTTTCACAATACTTATAATAAATTTCATTATAATTAAAATAATTAATTGTGATATAAATGCTTAAATAATTTCACAAATACTAATAAGAGGTTGTATTGGTTGCATTATTTAATCGTTAATCTTAGATAATGGTTGGTAGCTGGAGCCAAGAGTCAAAAAGTACTGCCTTTACCTTATCAAAAAAAAAAAGTACTGCCTTTACGAAAAAAATATATATATATATATATATATATTGTTGTGTGGCTCTTATTTGACCACGTATTCCACATTAGGACAACATTTTTTTTTCAGAAATTGTTGGGTAATAGGTAGAACTTGTTTCAGTTCAGAACTCTTGTCTTCCTTTCTGCTACACCGAGGAAAGCCTTGGTCTTTTTTTGACGAAAAAAGGTAGATGTCTTGGTCTTCAATGGTAAATGTCTCCTCTTTCAGTTTCACTACATTTTTTTCTTTCTTTCTTTCCCTCATTTTCTCTCAGATCCCATCTCTTTCTCTGTATTTTTTCTTTCTTTCTTTCATTCCCTCAACAGACAGAGACCACTGAAATCAAAGAGAACTCAAGCACGAAATGGGGATGGCTTCAAGGAACACCCAATCATGAACCACGCCTAGCTGACACACCCATTTCAAGGCCCCTCCTGTCGTCGGCAACAAATAGTTGTTCAGCTCTGAGCAGTTCCGGCGCCGAGATTCACAAGTATTTAGAACCCATATTGATTTCTTTTTTAAAAATATTTAAGTCATAATTTTTTTTATTGATTATATGTTCTGGTTTTGTTCCAGTAACATCTGAAATTTGTATGAGGTGTAATTTTTGAAAGAAGATTTTTTTTTTTTAATGAGAATTTTTGTAAGAGTTTGTTTGGTGGTAGAGTGATGTTTACGGTTTACTTGTTTCAGTGGTGTAACTTGTGATTCAACGTTCAAAGAGGAGGAGAAATGAGTGAAGGGTAGTTTAGTCTTTTTGAAAAAATATAATTTGTCAGACGCTTTTCCTCTGTTCCCGTAAAAGTCTTTACTGTCCTGTAAAAAAGTAAAACAAAACTAATAAAATATTTCTTTATATGTACGGTTAAGCACACATTAACCGGACCCAATTTTAATACGTAACCGATGGCTTAGTGGTATGATCCCAAGTTCGAGCCTTCGCGTGGGACGTTGGCTTTTTGCTATTTAATTTTTTAAAAACCCAGAGTATGATACGAATAGGGATTTTATTTCTTCTCATTTGTTTTTTTCAGCCGCCATCTTCCCCAACTTTTTCTCTCAATTTTTTCTCTCTACCCTTCTCGCTTCAGTTCAGCCTCAATTCTCTCTCTCAATAAGCTCAAAACACTAAAAAAAGTCAGAAAATTTTAAAGTAATCAGATATTTCAGTGCTTTTTGTGGCGTTTACGTCAAGCTGTGAAAATATTACACATTTGTACATTACAGAACGCCAAACCAACGAACATTGGTCGGTCTTTCCTTCCATTCCTCACATCCCATTTTCCCACAAACTTTCTCTGCAGTTTCTTGCCTCTGAGTTTTTTTTTTCCCGGAAAGTTTCAAGCTTCAGAAGAATTTTCATTTTCCCAGATAAGTTTCCTCTCCATATTCTCTGATTCTTTCTGAACAGATTCATAAGAACATCAAGAATTTCTGTTTTGGAAAAATGGGGTATCTGTTAGCTGTGTTGAAGTGGTGCTTTTTTTTTTTTTTTAATCTTTATTTGAATTGGGGTTTGTTAATTCTTGGATAAGTAGTAGCAAATCCTGATTTGGAGTGGAATGCTGGTTTTGTTTGTGTTTTGAGCTTATGGTGTGGTTTTGTTTGTGTTTTTCTTTTCCTTACCTTTTCGTTTCTCTTCTCTTCCATCCCCTTCCACTGAACCAAACATAGTCTAAGGTAGCCGTTTCTATTTAAAAACCAAACCGACGTATATATTAAAGCCTTACATTATTATTGAGAGCTTCAATAAGGGGTAGAGAGAGTCCGAACAGGAGGGGAAAATCTGAGGGCCTGTACCACCGTCAGACCAATTTTCCTCCGAAAACTTTACGGGTAATTTTTTAATTTTGTCTTATAAATTTTCCTGTTGAATATGATTTAGGGTTATGTTTGGGAGTGTTTTTGTTTTGAACGATCAGCATAGACTGATGGGTTTGGAGCCTGTGGGTTTGAAATTTGGTTTTTATTTATTTATTTTTATCTTGGGTCTCATACTATTTTTCTCATTTTTCAATCAAAATGCGGAATTTCAGTTTCAGGGTCATCAAAGCTGTTGGCTAATATTCTGTACTCATGGGTCTATCTGTTGGGAACTTAATTGCTAGATGGGATGGGATGAAATGTAAGTGCTTTTTTCTGAATCATCTTTTTGGGTTGCTTTGAATTAACTTATTCTATAGGTGTTCTTTTGGTGTTGCATGACATGTGTTTGATGAAATTCCTATTAAATTTGGTGTGAGATCTTTTCACTCAACTTTTTTTTCCCCTTATGGTTGTAAAAAATTAATTTTTTAATGGAAATTATTAATTTGGTTATAACAGAAAATTTTCTGATAATATTTATTTAAATCTAAAATTACATGTTCTTTTGGTGTTGCATGATATATGTTCCAAGAAATTCCTTTTAAATTTGATATATGATCATAAATCTGAGGAGTTATACTATGGCTATTTAAAATCAAAATTTTATGGAAATAAATAATTTGGTTATAAATAGGGAGATTAACCCAAATGCTCAAAAGAAAACCAATTCTAGACAGAGTAGAAGAAGAAGACTAAACCAAAACTACTCTCCTCTCCTCTATTCCCCCCTCCTTCCCCCCTCCATCCAAACTTAAGAAAGAAAATCTCAACCACAAATAAAAACTACCTTAACTTAATAAAATAATGGTCTGTTTGGATGGAGGGGGAAGGAGGGGGAGTGGAGTGAGGAGAGTAGAGTTGGTTAAGAATAAGTTAATTTTGTGCTAAATCTACTCTACTCTACTCCCCTCTCTCTCCCTCAATCCAAATGGATCATAAAAGAAGAGAGAGAGAGAGAGAGAGAGAGAGAGAAACAACGGTAATTTACGAGTTATTCTGGTTATATTCTTGCAAAAAAATACGGTTAGGAGATGTAGTTTTGATTGAATTATTGAAATACGAAAGAGAGAGCAATGGCCCGAATGATTGAAATTATCAAATTTTGGTGATACTTGCACAATTAGTCTTCAATATGAACGAATTTATTGACATATTCTTGATGACTTAAATTAGTATATAATTCCATTATTATAGTCTATAGAGCATGATTCTTCCTTTACATATGACGTAATTAACTTATTCTGTGATTGTAGACAACTTAACTACTTGTATGACTCCATGAACTGACTAATATATCATTTACTTTGATATACAACAAATTTTGTGTGCGTGTATTGTTTATAGGTTTAATTTCTTGCTTTCTTTGCACTTCCTACTCATGCAAATTTTTTTTTTCCTTGCTAGCTGTGTCGAATTTTGCTTATTGTTGACTTCTTCAAAGAGCAGTGTTTACCAAGAAAATAAAGAATAAAAGAGAAAGGGAGAATGAGGCTGTGGGTCATAAGCTTCAGCCACATCCATTAGAATTTGAAGTTGATTTGTGCTCAAATGTTTTTTAGAACAAATAGCACTAAGTTATGTATGAATTATTTGCAGGTACTTCCACTCTATCCAATTTTGGGGATGTCTGGAGCAGACAGATTTTATGCTATTATTCTTCCAGGCTAGATGAGTGATCAATAATAATAGGTAGGCTTTTTATTTCTTTAATTTTTTGTTGTGACTTGATGAGATTGTTCTGCCCCTTTGTAAATAATTAGCCATTTGCTCTAACCTCTGAATTTGGAATGATGTCTGGGGCTATATAATGGTTGTTGGAGCATCAAAGCCAACTGTAGTGGCTGATGTAGATAGGTTTTCCAGTATGAAAAAGTAGAATATTGATGAGTTTTAATTAATTTCAATTTATTTATAATGTATAAATTTTGTGCTTCACATTCTCAAGCTTATGAAGTGTTGGGTAGTGCATATGAACTATTAGTTAAGTGTTAGCTAATAGCTAGAATTTTGCTAAGTAACTCACTCTTGGACCATATTGTTTAGTTTAGTGTTAAAATCAACTTAGCTATAAAACTTTGTATTAAGGGTTCTAAATATTGTGCTAGGGTGTATTTAGCATATTTCAGCTTCAACTTAATCACTAAATCTCTCCTCAAATAGTCTTAGGTGTAAATGGCCGGAGGAATTTAGGTTTTTTTTTGGGTCTCAACTAACAAGATTTGTTCTTTTATAATTTTTATAATTTTTTTTTTCTTGCTATCAATAATTACATTTTTTTTTTTGTTGTTGGTAAAATGTACATAGTTTTGACTTGCCTACACAAATCATCTCCCCAGAGATTGAGAAAGGTCTACATTTACTAAAGGTGTGATGAACTCTATTTTTGTCTATGTAATTTGTTTATGTGGCACTACTTTTCAATTATACTCAAATTATTCTCTATGTAACATTTTAATTGCTTCAAATTTGTTTCATTTTTGTGAATTTTCTTATTATTTCAATTTTCAAACTTATGTGGTTAGGGAATATGCCATTTTGCAAATTGGGTCACGGTCATGCAGCAATGGAACTAGGGAAATATTTAAATGCCTGTCTCTTTGTAATTAAAATTATAGCTTAAAATTTAATTAGAACTTACGCCTATACTTAAGAGATTGTTCGAATTTAGATAATTTACAATCTAGAAAATTAGAAATGAAGTAGAAGGTAGGGTATTTCCTATTAATGTATTTGATATGTTCAATAATGTATGTGTAGTCATTAGCCTTTGGTTGGATCCATGTTGAGCATTCGAAAATTATTTCCTGTGTATGGAATGTAAAAAGTTTTTACTTACCAAAAAATAATGTTTGTGTATAATTTGACTCTAAATGGGTAACATAACAAACTGAAACTGAAAGCTGGTTGATTTTCCACGAACTAGAATTGATATACGACAGTATGGCACTAGTAGTTGTTTTTCTACCAATGACTTTGACTGGTTTGCTGATTCATGCCTTTTTGTAACTTTTAAGCAACATTCTTGGTGAGAGGAGTTTACCTTACAACCTAAAAAGATAAGTGATATCTTTTAGCTATATACTGCCAACTACGTTTCTTGTAAAATGGCATAGTCAGTGTAAAACTTAGGCTGGACTTGAAGTAATTATGATGGTAGTATCTTGGAATCTTGGATTTGTTGCTCTATCTAGGATGTTTATAGTTTCAATTTCAAAAAGATAATTCAGAAACTCAACTTCACTCAAAAAGTTTTGTTTGCATTATATTGACTTGAATGCACATGATTCTATTTTCTTACATGAAATTCACATCAAGAATCGATCAAACATATCATAGTTTAAGATGTGCTTTTAAATTATGATGTGCTCTATACTTTGGCCAAAGTGAGCGTTATCTTATGATAACATGTTCCAGATATAAGATTAGACTTAATTCATCTAAGGATTTCTTTGGAGTTAAATAAGTTTGACTTAAACAGTCTCCCATTTACTTTTGAATTATGCTAGAACTCATTTAGATATTAAGTCATTTTGTATTTATCTAAATGATGGAAAGTTATACAATACTCCTTGAGCAATGCTCTCTCCTCTCACATGAATAACAAGACCTACCATGAATTTAATTAGTGAAACTTATTGTTATGTGAGGGGAAGAAACGTGGCTCCTAGTGTACTGAATAATTACAATTAAATAATCATATATAATAACTTATTGTGAAGCTTCTTTTTTTTTTGGATTTGGATTTTGAGGGTTGGGGGGGATAAGTTGTTGTGAAGCTTGGATATGCATGTAGTGGTTTATGGCTTTATCAAGTTAATAGGACACTTTTTATTGACTTTGATGGTTCATTTGCTTGCTAGGAGTTTAGATTCTGTAACTTAATTATATTCTAAATTCTTTTAAAAGAAAGTTCCATCTTGATTTCCAAATTTCCTCCTGTGTTCATGATTACAGTTGAGAAGTGCCATTGATCTTTAGAGGCACTACAAGAAGGGTGATTCAAAATCCAAAACTTTGCCCATGTATTTCCAAGTAAGTCTATTTGTAATTTCTAGAATAATAGTATAGTATATGATATCTTGGAGCTGTAAGTGGGACTCTTGTTTATTCTCCTTTGGGTGGTATACATTTTGTTATTTAGGCTTGGCTAATTCATACACCTTTTGGTCTTTTGACAATTAGATCGGGACGGTGATAGAGTTAGCATTAAACTTCTTCACAGGTAGACTAACAAAGAAGGAGAGAAAGGGAACAATTGCATCTGAGGTGTTATCTGATCTCTCCCTTGCTGACTACAGGTGAGATATGCAACTCTATTGAAAACCATATGACAATATCATGACATGATGTGTTGAGTTCAAAGGGTAAAAGGAATGTGGTGTTGCCATTCGTAAAAATATATTATTTTGCCTATATATAATGGTTGATTAAGATGAATTCAGCAAAGGGAGATCTAAATTCTATATGAGCTTGCTTATCTTAGTTGTAATCTTCAAATGGACTTACAAAAAAAATTTCACAGACATAATTTGCGAAGAAGATGTGAAGCATGGTCATCATAGAGAGCATGTAGCATTAGATTGAAGGGGGGGGGGGGGGGGGTGAGGAGCACCAGAAAGCTGACCTTGTTATTTTTGCTTTGTATTTCTGGAAATTATTTCCCGCAGAAACTTCCATCTTCACTCACCCCCTCATAATCAAAATTTGGAGTCCTCTATTGTGCAGCTTAACATTTCCATTGCTACAGTGAATGATCTAATAAACTGTGATACTCTTGAATTTAATTGAAAATTTAATCTTAAATAATATCATTATAAATAAATAATTTTTGTAGAACTTTCTCGATACTGATTTTTTTTTATTTATTTTTTTTTATTTATTTTTTTTTATAATAATATATTTGAGGAAAGAGAAACAAAAGACATAAAAGTAAATCTGATCCAAAAACATGATTACTACACTTTCAATCTAGCATGAATAATAGGAGCTGGTATATGGTGTACCCGGCATATATGCCGGGTCACTCATAGACTGGTGGGTCCCACACACTGTGGGGCCCGCCTATGTGTGAGAGACCCGGCATATATGCCGGGTACAACTATTGAATGAGTCTTCAAGGTCATGCTTTTCTAATTTTAATTATTCCTTCTTAAAGAGGAATGTTTCATTTTGTCATGCTTTTCTAAAAGGGTCCGGATTAACAAATTCATTTTTGGAAAAATGTTATTGGAAATTGAAAAAGTTGTCAAAACTTTTCTAATTTTTTAAACTTTTTCCAAAATTGGTTTACTATTGAGAGAGGGCATGCTGTCTCCCACTACAACTTTATAACTACTGAATGAGTCTAAATCCCATATGGTCCATGTTCCTATGTGGAATAATTGAAGGCACCTGTGCCTAAACCCTAATTCTCGTACTACGTTTTTGATTTGATAGGAAACACTAATCTATTGTCCCTTGCCATTATGCCTGTAAGACCTTGAGGATTGCGTCAATATAATACCACATGGCCCACTGACATATTTTTATCAATTACAATTCATTGTATAGCGAGTTGTAATATAAAATTATGTCAAAAATTGTCTTTAGCACAACTCTATTTTGACAAGGCTTCTCACCTAATCAAAGTAGAGAGATATCAGGACTATTTAGCTAAAAAGTAAGGTTATTAGTACATGTAACAATGACAGACATTATTCAACACATTGAGAGATCATGCAAATTGTTGAAACATTATTAAGAGCATATCCAAGTAAGCAATATTAAGAAAAGAGCTCATTAAAAAAAGAGATCATGCAAATTTTAAAAGAGCAGTTAAATTTTAAGTTAAATGAATATGAATATTTTTTTTAAATGAGCTTTTTTCTTAGTTTGCTTACGTTACTTGGATATGCTCTTAATGATGTTTCACCAATTTGCATGATCTCTCAATATGTTGAATAATGTGTCTGTCATTATTACATGTGCTAGTGGCCCTACTCTTTAGCTAAATGGTCCCGAAATCTCTCAACTTTTATTAGGTGAGAAGCCTTGTCAAAGTCTTGAAGTAATTTCGATTTTATATTTCCTAATAGACTTGAAATCTCTTAGCGTTGAATAATGTGTTGAAGGAGCTTTGCATGATTAACGTGTTGAATTAATTTCAGTTTTATATTTCCTAGTAGTCTTTAAGGTCATACAGACATAGTGTGGTATGGGCCAAGAGATTAGTGTTACCTATCAAATCAAAACCATAGAACGAAAATTTGGCACATTTGCCTTAAATTATTCTACATGGTAACATGGGCATGGGCCATATGGGATTTAGACTTACTCAATAGTAAAGTTGCAGGGGGCTCTCAGACACTCTTAACTTTGTCCTACTCTCATTACTCGTGTGAACTCACTCTCCATTTCTTGGGGAGATGTCAATTCAGCTACAAAACTCTTGATCAGCATATAATCTTTTTTAGATCATAACAAAATTGTTTGATACATCAAACCATGAGGCATATGCTCATTGCCCCTACTCTGAGCATCTCTAATGTGGGAAAGAAAGCAAGGAGTGAACCTTTACAGTGCTCAAAATATTTTTTTTTGTTTTTTTTGTCTTTTTTCTTTATGTAAAACTGATATTTCTTGTTATTTGATAAATACCATGAAGAGATAAATTAGTATTGTTTTAAACTTTTAATCTTTTTATCCATCTTTTGATAATTTTGGTTAGAGTGCAAATAATTTTCTTTCATAAATACCCTTAAATTATTACTATTTGTTATATAAGGGACAACATTTTTCTAAATATATATACATTCATATGTAATATTTTAATAACAACTAATTGGGGGTAGTTGGCTTAGGGGTAACAACTAAGAAAATATTAATTAGTTGCTTTATCTCTTAAAATTTTTATGAAAGAAAATGATATCATTCATTTTTTAAGTTATTGATACGCCAGATTCTTTCAACTTTGAAAATGTGTAACACCATCGGAAGTCTTTTTATTTATTTATTTATTTATTTATTTTTTAAAAGTGAAATACCATTAGAAAACTTAAATCCTATTAGCATTTTAACAAGTCTTTGATCATTCTTTGGAACTTCGAAAGACTTTGAAAATTCAAGTTTCAAATTTTTTTTTTCTTTAATGGCTAGTCTTGGAATTTTGGACTATATTAGAATTTTTTGATGCAACTTGTAAAGTTATAGATAAAATGTGTGGTAATCGATTAAATATGTAGCAATCGTGTTACTTGAATAAGTTTTATGTCATCCTTTCTTTTTGCCCAAGTTAATTAAACAAAATGATTTATGATTAAAGATGCACATTTTCTCGTGTAATAATTAAGAAAATACAACTTAATCACAAACGGTACTTGGAAGTTGAAGCTCTGGGAGGAAGACAAGCAATATCAAAATGATGTTGTCTAGCTTTAGTTAATAGACTTATTAAAACGACGTCACTCAACTTAAATGAATCCTCATTGAATCAAAATATTACCGTTGACATTAACCATATAAGTTGTCGTGGGTTGTTTTCTTTGACCTGCTGAGCTACCCACCCATGTGAGTTATGAACTATGACTATTATACTCTAACAATTAGTAACATCAGTTACTAATATTAGTAACTAATGTTAGATATGTTACTAATATTCAACGACTATTAGTAATATTCAACAGCAATTAGTAACTGATATTAGATACGTTACTAATATTCAACAACAATTAGTAATTTTCAACAACAATTAGTAAGGTTCAACAACAATTGTTGTTGAATATTACTAAATTACTAATTGGTTGAATATTAGTAACTGATGTTACTAATTGTCAAAGTCATTGGGTGGGTGGCTCAGTAATCACAAGTCATCGGTCTTAGTCCAAAAAATAAAAAGTTTTAGTCTTCAAATTGCATTGATATTACTAATTATTGTTCAAAATTAGTAACATATCTAACATCAGTTACTAACATTAATAACTGGGGTTACTAATTGCTGTTGAATATTACTAATGGTCATTGAATATTAGTAATGTATCTAACATTAGTTGCTAATATTAGTAACGATACTACTAATTGTCAGGGTATGATGGTCATAGTACACAATCCACATGGGTGGGTGGCTTAGCAGGTCAGAGAGGACAACCCATGACAACTTGTAGTTTAGAGAAGACATGTTGCCGTGGGTTGTCTTCTCTGACCTGCTGAGCCACCCACCCATGTGGGTTGTGTACTATGACCATCATACCCTGACAATTAGTAGCATCAGTTACTAATATTAGCAACTAATGTTAGATACGTTACTAATATTCAACGACCATTAGTAATATTCAACAACAATTAGTAATTGATGTTAGATACGTTACTAATATACAACAACAATTAGTAATTGTTAGTAACGTATCTAAATTAGTTACTAATATTAGTAACTGATGTTACTAATTGTCAGGGTATGATGGTCATAGTACACAACTCATGTGGGTGGTTGGTTTAGCAGGTCAGAGAAGACAACCCATGACAATTTGTAGCTTAGAGAAGACAAGTTGTTGTGCGTTGTCTTCTCTAACCTGTTGAGCCATCCATCCATGTGGGTTGTGTACTATGACCATCATACCCTGATAATTAGTAGCATCAGTTACTAATATTAGTAACTGATGTTAGATACGTTACTAATATTCAACGACCATTAGTAATTTTCAACAACAATTAGTAAGGTTCAACAACAACAATTGTTGTTGAATATTACTAAATCACTAATTGGTTGAATATTAGTAACTGATTTTACTAATTGTCAGAGTCCTTGGGTGGGTGGCTCAGTAATCACAAGTCATCGGTCTTAGTCCAAAAAATAAAAAGTTTTAGTTTTCAAATTGCACTGATATTACTAATTGTTGTTGAAAAGTAGTAACGTATCTAACTTCGGTTACCAATGTTAGTAACTGAGGTTACTAATTGCTGTTGAATATTACTAATGGTCGTTGAATATTACTAATGGTCTTTGAATATTAGTAACGTATCTAACATTAGTTACTAATATTAGTAATTGATGTTACTAATTGTCAGAGTATGATGGTCATAGTACACAACCCGGTGGGTGGTTCAGCAGGTTAGAGAAGATAACCCACGACAACTTGTAGCCTAGAGAAGACAGCTTATGACAACTTGTGTACCTCTAATCATAAATCATTTTGTTTAATTAACTTGGGCAAAATGAAGGGGCATGACATAAAACTTATTCGGATAACATGATAGCTACATATTTAATCGGTTGCCACACGTTTTATCTATAACTTTACAAGTTGCATAAAAAAATTCTAATATAGTCCAAAATTTCAAGACTATAGCCATTAAAGAAAAAAATTTTGAGACTTGAATTTTCAAAGTCTTTCGAAGTTCCAAAGAATGATCAAAGACTTGTTAAAATGCTAATAGTATTTAAGTTTTCTAATGGTATTTCACTTTAAAAAAAAAAAGGGACTTATGATGGTGTTACACATTTTCAAAGTTGAAGGAATCTGGCATATCAATGACTTAAAAAATGAATGATATCATTTTCTTTTATAAAAATTTTAAGAGATAAAAGCAACTAATTAAAATTTTCTTAGTTGTTACCCCTAAGCCAACTGCCCCCAATTAGTTGTTATTAAAATATTACATATGGATGTATACATATTTAGAAAAATGTTGTCCATTATATAACAAATAGTAATAACTTAAGGGTATTTATGAAAGAAAATTATTTGCACTCTGACCAAAATTATCAAAAGATGGTTAAAAAGATTAAAAGTTTAAAACAATACTAATTTATCTCTTCATAGTATTGATCAAACAACAAGAAATACGAGTTTTACATAAAGAAAAAAAAATTATATATTTTGAGCACTGTAAAGGTCCATTCCTTGCTTTCTTTCCCACATTAGAGATGCACAGCGTGGAGGCAATGAGCATATGCCTCATGGTTTGATGTGTCCAACAATTTTGTATGGTCTAAAAAAGATTATATGCTGATTAAGAGCTTTGTAGCTGAATTTACATCTCCCAATATACAATAAGCTCACATGTTCATTTTGTAATTCTATAATTTACATCAAACAATTTTTATAAAGTTCAAAATTTCAAGACTATAGCTTTCCAAGTCTTTGAAAGTTTCAAACAATGACCAAAGATTTGGTGATACATTGCTTTCCAAGTCTTTGGAAGTTTCAAACAATGACCAAAGATTTGGTGATACATTAGCAAGAAAGTTTTCTAATGGTGTTACTCGTTTTCATGGTTGAAGGGATCTGGTATATCAATGATTTAAAACAAGTTGAGATTATTTTTTCTAAACATACAAATTTTAAGAGATTAGGTACTAATTAAACATTTCTTTAATATTACTTTGGAAGATTCCTAAATCCCACCACCCCCACAGCAAAAAAAAAAAAACATTTATGTATAAATAATAAGAAATGAGAACTGAGCAATGCTTAGAATATATATATATATATATATATATGAGTGAATTAAAATCTAAAGTAGGTAGGATTATTATTATTTTTGATAAACAGTAGATAATTTTATCATGATACTTTTGTATAAGGGTTTTTTTGTTGTATATATCTAACTCGGATAATTTGATTTTCTGACTTTCAAAGCTAGTTTTTATAAATCAATGAATCTGTATCAATTTCTACCTAAAAAAAGAAAAGAAAAAAAAAAGAAAAAGAATAAGAATCTTGTTGGCCCAACCCATAAAATAAGCTAATTCGAGGGATTAGAACTTGTTGCTGATAATCCTGGTTATGGTCCCTCTCCTAATAATTGTGGCTGCCTATAAATATATTTATCTAATCTATGCCATCTCAATTTCAAACAAAACACCCTAAATACAGATATCCTTCTTCCTTTTGATTTCTATCAAAGCCAGAGAAAATATGGGGCGGATACCTTTCTTTCTCATTTTCTTCCTCTTCTTTTCTCTACCTAATTCATCTCTCTTCTTTTTCTTTTAATTCATCTACCCCTCTTTGCCTTTCCGACCAAAGCTTTACTTTGCTCCATTTCAGAAACTCTTTTTCTGTCAGTTATTGGAATGGTTTTTGTGATTATCATTCTTATCCTCCGAAGAATTCGTGGAAAATGGGTACAGATTGTTGTGGGTGGGATGGGGTCACCTGTGATACGATGACAGGTCGTGTCATTGGTGTTGACCTCACTTGCAGTGGGCTTCAAGGTCCCATCCATCCCACTAGCACCCTTTTCTCTCTTCGCCATCTTCAGAGGCTCAACCTTGCTTTCAACAATTTCGAAGACTCCACAATTTCGTCTAAGTTTGGTGGCTTTGCGAACATGACGCATCTCAACCTCACTGACTCCTCTGTTGCTGGTAATTTTCCATCCGAAATCTCCCACTTATCCAAACTGGTTTCGCTTGATCTCTCTCAAAATTTTGGCATGAGAATTGAAATGCTTAGTCTGAAAATTCCTCAAAAATCTGACCACAAGTTAGAGAACTCTGACCTCAAAATTCCCCGAAAATCTTCACTCTCTAAAGCCTAGAGAGTTCCACTTGTCACAGCACGAACAGAGGCCTGGAGTGGTTTGTTATACCTGTAGTGCCACAAATACCAATGAAAACCATAGAGTAATTACATACTACTACAATTGGTAGCAATGAACAAAACAAGAAAAGACATGAAATTTGATGCAAGGATCACCAAAATCATCTAAGATGTTATTTTTGAATTTGAAATTATTATTTTTTTTTGAATTTTGAATTTGGATTTTAATGTTGAGGGTTTTAACGGATTGAATAAGGTATTTTCCAGATTGGTGCAATTGTTGAACCCTATTAAACTAGTGCTCTTGTAATCATTGAAAGGGGTATGAGAACTTGAATAGGAAAATTCTGATTTGAGAATGAGTTTTTCTTTGCTTGGTGGTGATGCCAAACACCATTCCGGGTTGATGACTAAGGTTTCCAAGTAGATTCTAGGTGGTGAAGCTTAGAATTTGTTTCGTTTATCTTCTCTGCCCCTTTTAACTCTATTTTCCTACATCAACTTGGTATCAGAACCCGGCCCAGTCACAAAATCAAGCTCTTCGAGCCTGCAACCCAGCAAGCTTCTGGGCTGACCAGACCAGTCCATCTCAGACTCATGACTTTAATAGCAACCAGCCATGTCTCATTACAAGTTCTTGCTATAATTTTTTGTTATGAGTTAATATTATTGTGCATCATGGTTATATTAGAAGCACCTACATTTGATGGTCATTGAAACCCATGGATATTCACTAAGTGGTTACATGAGATGGATCAATTGTTTGAACAAATAAGTTTGTCACATGAAATTGATGCGTGAAACTAGGGATTATCGGCATGATGTTGAAAACCTTCGCATTAGAAAGTATAAGCCTCCCATAACTGATTGGGAAGATAAAACCTATGAGAAAAATATGTTCCTCCATCAGTCCATCCTATCTTAAAATGAGAGATTTGTCCAAAACTTATCATGTTAACTTTTTGGATTGAAGAAACAATCTCAATCACTAGGACAGACTCACTACTGGCAATGTGGCACAATTTGAGGAAGATGAGATGAGTGCTCAAACAATTTCTAGTACTAAACCAAGGGTGAATTTTTATACAATTTCTAGTCCTAATTTCACTCCAGAGCTGTCTTCCACCGAACAAAAATTCAAGAATCTCATGAAATTAGTTCAAGACCTCTCTGCAATGCTCAAGAAGCCTGGGATCGATGCTTTAGATGCTCGCCACAACTCCTTAGTGACAACTGATATTGCTTCATTCGTGAACAAGTAAAACATATTGAGGAGCCCGAACAACAAGGAGAAATATTTGAACCATGCGTAGCAAATTTAGTTCAACCTATTGAAGTTTCATATACATTGCCTATTGTTCAAAAGGATGATTCCTTTATCCTTGATGAAGAGAAGGTTCCACAAGGAAGTGTAACATTAGAGGGTGCACATGACATGATATTGGAAGTTGCTGAATGTGCTATCAATCATCCCTCCATAGTGCATGTAGATAAACAGCTTTATGAAGTGGAAAAAGCGGATACCATAGTGCTTCTTATGGTTCAAGATAAGATTGTGTTGATTCCACCTCTTGATTTTGTAATTACAAAAGAGTTTAGTGATGCAATGGAATGCAAGGTTTCTCCATTCTCCGTGCTCCCAAATATGATTCCTGAATTGAGGCAAGTGTTGCGTGCTAGAGCTCTGTTCCTTCTGCGCTTCAAAACTTGAGGTCAAGTTTTCTCCAACCAGTGGGAGTATGATGCAAGGAGCACCAAAATCATCTAAGTTGTTATGTTCGAATTTGAAATTTTGTCTTTAATATTGTTTTTTAATGTTGAGGTTTTTAAGGGATTTAATTAGGTATTTTCTATTTACAGAGAGAAAATACCATGAACCCTACTAAACTAGTGCTCTTGTAATCTTAAAAAGGGGTATGAGAATTTGAATGAGAAAATTATGATTTGAGAATGTGTTTATCTTTGTTTGGTGGTGACACCACCCTTAGGTGGTGATGCCTATGGTTTCCAAGCAGATTCTTGGTGGTGAAGCTTAAAATTTATTCTATTTATTTTCTTTGTCTCTATTATCTCCATTTTCCTATTTCAAAATTGATTTAACATATATATTACAGAGAGATGCTCCACATATCCAATGGACATAATAAAAAAGCCATCACCAAGCCACACAGGTATTGGAGTTAAAACATCAAAACAGTTGAGCTTAAATAGATTGAAGTCCTTACTATATGCAGTTTTCTAGTTTTGATTATGTCATACCGTCCAGGTTTCAGTATTTATACAGCACTTGAGATTCTATTGCGATTATCAAGAAGAATAATTCATCAACTTCTGGAAACCGGAATCTGTGTGAACAAATAATATCTTTAATTTAGCACTATATATATATATATATATATATATTATAATCAATAGGGAATATATAGATAATCACATCAAAGCCAGCTCCCCAGAGGATGATAACTTCTCAGCTGTGGAGGCTTGAGATAAGTCATAGATCAAGATATTTCAGGTTCAATTCCCAATAAGAGTTTCCCTGAATTACTTGATCCATGGTTCTAGTGGGTTGGGTCGTGTATTCGTATTTTACTCCCAGGGATGAGTCCAAAAGGCCCTGTTTTGGTGAGGTTCTACATCATCAAAAGAAAAAATAACTAACATAATATGTGCTGTTTATCAATTTCAGAATGTTCAACAAAGCACTTACAGTTGTTTAAAATTTTTGTCATGTTTATACACTAATATATCCTAATGTATAACATTCATATTTCCATTTTGACAATTACGTACTTGCCAATTGTTGGGAGCCTTTGGTCCATTACCACCACTAAAATTTCGTAAACAGGATCAAAACTGTGTACAAGAACTAGAAGTTATAAACAATTTCTTTAAGAAGCTGAGCCGCTAAAGAACTGACCCTGTTTAACAACAACGTCCCCCGGCTGGACCTCAACTCTTTGCATGCAATCCAACAAAAGGAAATGGTCATGCAGTGGCCGTTCAATGTGTGCCTGTAACATGGGAATATGTAAGACTTGAGCACTACAGTGAGTCATAGTAAGAACTTGCTACTAAGAAAAATCTGTACCACTATTTTATCGCATGCAATAGAGCACATGTGTACATAGCTTAATTCATAGAGCACGTGTTGAATTAACTAGCTAATTATCTTCGGCCATGAGGACTAATGGCATTAGAATTAGTCTCCTATATTAGGTCATGTATTTATAGATACATGATTGTAATTTAATGTTAGATATCAATGATAAATAAACCAATTGTTTAATACATCTCTCTCTATGGAGAATGACTACCTCGAATTAAGTTAATTTTTTTACAATTCTTATTCATCCCAATTAGGAACCTCTAAGTTCCTGAAATCAGATAGCTAGAACATATAACGTTCCAGTCAGTCAGACAAAAAAATAAAAATAAAAGAGAGAAGTCAGATTTTATGGGTCTCACGTGCCTCCCAACTACCCCACCTACCCCACCCATTCCCACCACACATCGCACTCCACCTTATCTCCCCTCTTTGGCCAGCTCACTCACTTCATTTCTTTTCTATTTTTTTCATTTTCTCTCGTACACTCCTCTCTACTCTTATATCCTCTCTCACTGGTATAATTTACTTACTGAAGAATTAAAAATTGTATAACATACGTTTGATAGACATGGTTTACCATAATATTCTTCATCATTATTATTATTATTTGTCATGACTAGTATTAGATCCTTCTGACTATTAATTACATCTCGTAGAATAAAGAAGATCTAGTTGGTTGCATCGCTTGAAGAGTGGAGTTAATTTCCTTAATGCTACATAAGATGCTTTGAGTATGGCCGTTTGGTAATGTTGTTTGTATTTTTTGAAAATACGTGTGGGTGAAAAAGTGTGTGAAAATACATGTAATGTTGTTTAAAAATTGAAAATTGATGCTCAAAATCCCATACCAAACAGTCCCTAAGTTTCCCATCAAGTTTCTTTATTAAAGCTGGAATTTCCTATGCTTTGCTTTGCTTCTTTTTGTTTTTTGTTTTGTTGTTGTTGTTGTTGTTTTTGTGTGTGTGTGTGTGAGTCGATTACGTTCTCTTTAAACTATTTGTTAGACAGTGGAGATTCTTCTTTATACGAATAATGCTAGACATACAAACTATTTTATAAAAAAAATGTACAAACTGCTGATGTGATGAGTAATTATTGAAAAATGAAAAAAGTATTATTAATAGTGTGCCTAAATGAAAACCAATAAGAGGTTGATTACATCAACATTTTGTAAAAATGTTGTAAACTAGTTTGTGCCTATAACATTACTCCCTTTGCATTCTCCCATTCCAGTTTTGCAACCCTTAATTTTGTACTTCCATTCTTGTTTAAAATGATCCACTAAAAAAAATTCAAAAAGAAAAACTTTTTTTTTGTGTTAGTAAATTTTGGTAGAAATATTAAATGTGATAAAAAATGGAATTTAAAATTTTGAGGTCTTATGGAAGTTTCTCAATCTTTTTCCTCTTTTATACTTCCTAATTCTTCTCAACTAGTTGACACATCTTAATATTTATAGAGATATCTAAGATTTAAATCTTCACACCTCCAACTATGAATGTATCATAAAAAATAAAAAAAAAATCAGTGAAACAATGTAATTTAAATTTAGGCATGTCTATATTCAATAACCCATTGTATTGGCAACTAATTAAATTTGTCATGAGAAGTTTCTTGAAAAAAAAAAAAAATTGTTATGACTAAGCACATTTTGAAGAGTGTTGGAATCTTGATCCTACCCCATAAAAATGATTTCAATCTATATAGAATCTTTCATGGGGTAGGATCGACATGAGATCATGATCCTTTATGATAGAATGTAGGATCATAAGATCCTAATTGATAGAATCCTTACGATCTTAGCTCATAGAATCAATTTGGATGTGTAAGATTGTTTATATGCAATAAAACTGATATCCATTGGAGTTATTATAATTATTTGTAATTATGTCTCTCTATGGTGAGATTAGGATTGTGTAACCAAATTGATCAAGTTGTAACATATTTTGAAGAACTTGACATTTCTCAATATCTTAATACAATTGAAACATTTGCAAAATATTTGTAACTTTGGAATTGGGATGATTTTCTTTTAGTTGCTAGTGACATATTTGTTAATTTGGAACTTCATGTATATATTTAGTGTCGGAACTTTGAACTTGTAAGTTTAAAATTTGAAGTTTATCATTTATTTATGCATTGGTAATTTGGAACTAAGTAGTTAATATCATTTATGAGTAATTTGTTTTACATTTACCTTTTTTTTTTTTTTTTTTTCCTATGTTTCTTTAACACATATTATCATTACTTGATGATTTTTCATATATATATATATATATGAAAAATCATCAAGTAATGATAATATGGGTATATATATATTTCGAAAAGTAGAATCTTACTATTTTTGATATAATCCTACGATCCAATCCATGAAACCCCCTCACAGATATTATACAGGATCTCGATTGCAATTATTACCATGCATCATTGGCATCATAGCAGCATAAAGCACATTTTTTCCAAGGAGAAATAATTTATAACATGTCCCTAGTGCTTTAAAAATTAAGTGACTAATATTTTCTATCAATGAAGAGGTGCACATATGTTCAGATCATAGATTGTTTAACTCCATCACACTACAAGGGAAAAGGGATCATCTATACTACAAGGGCATGTCATATAGGTTTGGATAACCATCAAAGGGGCTATTATGTAACCACATTTAGAACTCAAGTATTAGAAACTTGATTTCTATTATGAAGAATTCAAGTATTTGAAACTTGAGTTCCACTTAATAATTAAAAAAGAATATCATCTTAGGTTTTTATCATGAAACTTGAGTATTTGAGACTCAAGTTATCCTTTTATGAAACTCAAGTTTTAAATATGTCTATATATATAATATGTTTCAATTTTGGTTTAATAACTTAACATCTTTGCAAATTAGATTAATGGCCAAAAATGTCATTTTATAAGTGTTAATGTTGTAAGTCTTATCTTCACATTTCCTCTCCTATATTTTTTGTTTATAATATCAAAAAAAAAAAAAAAAAACCCAAAAAATCGAATTGCTTATTCGTTTGACCCGACCCGGGTAGTGCATTCGGTTTCCACTTTCCCATACCTTTGTCAGAGGTCGAGCTCCATAACCAAATTTCCGACCCGTTTAGATCGCCAAAGTACGAAAATCTCTCTGTGAAAAGTGAAAACTTTCACAATGGGAAGCGATAGGAAGTCCAAGGAGAAGAGCAGCAAGAAAAGAAGTTCATATTCTTCAGGCTCAGAAGGTACATATAATAAAATATTTCTCACCCAATTCTTTTTCTGGTTTTTTTTCGTACACTTTCTGAGCAACCAATCAGAAGTATTGGGTAGGTTTTTGTTTAAAATTTTGCTTTTTGGTTATTGGGTTTTTGTTGCAATTACCATTTTTGCTTGTGGAAAGTACAGATGAGGGAAAAGGAAAGAGGCAGAGAAGAGAAGAAGATGAGGAGAGGAAGAGCAGAAAGAGTGATAGGAAAGAGAAGAAGAAGGAGAAGGAATCCCATAAGCACTCTAAACGCCATTCTGACAAAGGTTTGAACTTTCGTTTTCAGTAATATCAAATTGATTATTTTGGTGTTTAATAACATCGAGCATGACAAAATTTGATAGTTTTTAAAGGGTGTTTACATGTCTCACCTTTGGATTTTCATGTTGAGTGTCAATTTATGGCATTATATTTACCATAGTCTTGGTTAAATTTAAGAAAATTGTATTCCTTTGTGTGTGTGTGTGTGTGTGTGTGTGTGTCTATATATATATATATATGTTTAGTTATCAATTTTAACTTTGTAATGGCTGCTTTCATATGTGCTTAGAAGTGTCATCCTAATACAGGTTTTGAATTTCGTTGCAGAAATCTCAGATTATTTACTATCGTGTTTTTGCAAACATTGAGCATGACTAAATTTGTTTATTTATTCAGTCTAAAATTGTATTCCAAAAGCCTTGTAGCTCAATGGCATTGCCTTGTCTTCTTTATAAGGAGAACCAAGGTTCAACTCCCCCTCCCCCACATGCACTAACAATTGGATTATGAGAAAAATGGAATTTGAACTGGGTTTTGTCATAATTAGAAAGTTTAGCCATACCCATTTTTTGATGTTGTTGAGTTTAGGTTATATATATATATATATATATTAGCATTGGAATGTTTTGCAGTCCTGCTTTTGTAATGGGTGTAGATATTAGGGTTTTCAAAAGTTGTTTAGGCTGTGTTGATTGGCGGTAGAGGCTTAGAGACTTAGAGTGCTGCCATGTCCTGTGTTTGAGTTGTGGAAAGAGAAGTCAAAAGAAGAAAAAGTAGAGAAAAGGTGAATCTAGAATTGACATGGAAAAGTTATGTGCAGGAGAGAACTCCAGATCCAGCATTATCAGAGATTTGGCTGGAATGGATATTGTTTGCTGGGGTTGTGTTGTGCGTTCTGGTTTCAATTGCTTAGAAGGCTCTACTGGACATGTTCACATTTGCCCTAGGCTCCTAGTGTTCCAACATTTTGGGTAGGGTAAGTAGCATATATCAAGCTCTAGAAAACTGAGTGCTGGACCCTTTAGCATCATGTAGAAGTAGAACTCATGTGTTACTTGTTTCAGTTTATTTTTATCTCAAAATGCACTTTTGCTTATGGTTACCAAAATCGTTCTGGAACTTTCCAATTTATTTTCACATGAGATTTTAATATTGGTAGAATTCATGAAAAAAAGAAAATAAAAGAAAGATATGGCGGGATTGTAACATGATTTGGATGATAGTATGCAACTATGTACTTACTGATTGGCACTTCAACATAAGTGTAACTCTAATTGGGTTCTTTATTAAAGCTAAAACTAACTAAACAAAACTTAGATTTCACTTATCCAAAAAAAAGTGATACTTAGATTTCAACCTTTTGTGCCAGAACTAAAAAAAATGTCTTTAGTTATTACTTAAACTGTATGAGTAACTTTTGTTGGACTTGATTCAATGTCATGGAGGTGATGCTAAAACTTCTAGGATTGGTTGTTCTTGTTTGTTGTTATAAACATTTTAACTTGTAGCAAGTTAGGTTTTGTGGAAAGGAAGGTAAGTCATGGGTGATTTCTCTTAAAAGTGATGAAATTTTGCTAATTTACTATGATATTATAACTCTTACCAAGTCCCAGCAGGGAAATTTCTGCCTTGTAATCTTTTTTTGTGAAAGAAACTTCTTTGAAAATGTGGAGCAAACCAGTTTTCCATGGCTTGGAATATTTGTCAGTCAAATCTTCTGTAGCTGTTCAACATGAGCATAAAACCAAAATGATATTCTAATAACCATATGTATGAGTTCTTAAACTTCCTTTTCTCATTGAAATCCCTAAAATCTAAATGATATATTCTATTTATTAACAATCTGTATTTATTTATTATTTTTATAAAGAGTCTCATTAGATTTCAGATGGTGTAGATTATTATGGTTGGTCTGAAGGTGGTTGAGATCATGTAAAAAAGTTTAAGATACAGACTGAGCAAATATTAATGACTCACAAGAACTGTTAAGAATGATAATTGTTAATCAAGTCATGAGAGGAAGAAAGACAAAAGGCACCTGTTTTCCGTTGAAGATCAAGAATATGCGTTTCAATATTGAAGTCTTAATTCCGCATTCAGAAAAGTCATGATTCACTAGAGATTTACTATTTATAATTGAAGTATGACACCATCTCTTTGCTTTTTAACTGACTTGTTTTGTCTTTTCTGAAGATACCAATAGCCCTATTAAATAGCAAAATTTTCATGGTGTATAACTTATTTATTGCTATATGCATTGATGATTTACTGAATTGTCAAAATGTAGTGATTCTATATTTCCCCCTTTTTCAATTGTGCTGATTTAAGACATTATCTTCTCTTTAAAAATTATACAAATCTTTAGTTCAAAAGACACCTAATAGGCCAATGATAATTTTAATGATTAAATACTACGATTCTATTATGTACCTAGTTAGTAACTGAGGTATTGGAACATTGTTTATATCTTGTTGGTTTGCTGTGCTCAATGTTCCCATTTTTGGTGAGTGATGACCATCTTGATATAAAAATTTTAATTTTTGTGTGTTTTTTCATGAATTATTGCCTAACATGAACGACTCTTCCACCAATCTTATATTTACAATGAAAGATTAATGCTATGCCTAGTTATAAGTGGGGGAAGAAAAGTGCTCTCTAGTTACCTTTTGGAATGGTTTATTCCTAAATTTTTAGTATATGAATCAATTTCTCCTGTATGTTGTGGCAAGTTTTAAATGTTATTCATGGTTACTCATTGAACCCTATTTTGAGGTTCTTCATGGAAAAATATTATCATATTGACATGTCAATTTTTGCCTCAGAAAAGAAGTCAAGGGATAAGCACAAAAGTAAACATCACAAAAGTGATCGCCACTCGGTGAGTTGTCTTATTTAGCAGTATAATTACAGCTTGATGATTGAGGTCTTCTCATGTTGTGAATTTTAATTGCATTTTTTGTTTACTGCTGTACTTGTATTTTTGACATTATTTCCTTCAATATCTCCTACCTCCTCCAATATGTATAAAGTTTGTATTTATCCCATGAATTTTTTTTTTCCTTCTCAAGCTACAGGTCCTTATTCTCATTCTCCCCAACCCAACACCACCCCCCCCCCACACCCCACCCTTCTTTCTGTTGTTTGATTTGGTATTATCAATTTAATTTGATTTTTCTGGCATTCTTTATGATTTTTTCCTCTGTCCACCACTTAGATAAACATGGCATACAATTTAACTTCTCACTGGAAGCGGTCACTGTATACCCATAGTAGACCTAATTTGGAACTTTTGTTGTACTGGCAACAAAATGAGATATGTTGTGTAGAACCTACAATTTCCTCTTCCTTGTTTCCTTTTGATTAATACTATCATTGAGGCAGACTATGCAACTTGTAATTTCATTATTTAGAAATTTTTTTAGGAAGCAAAGGGAGAACTTGAGAGTGTTTTTACAATTAGTATTGTTTTTGACACATCATTCCTTGGAAGGTAGTGTGGCTTTGACAAGTGGAAGTAAGGAATTACTTAAGCATGGGACTTTCTACTGTTTTATTCTACTAGTAGATTGTGTTGTGTAAAAATTGGGGGTAAAGCTACCTACCATGACATCTCCAAGAGCCCACAAAAGTGGGAGCTTTATGCACTAGGTACGACCTTTTGATTGTGTAGTGTCTGGCCATGATAGTGTTCAAGTTTATCTGTTGGCCTCGTATCAAATTGCTTATGTTAGCAATTTTTTTTTTTTTTTTTTTCAGACACACCAGTTTCAAGAGCTGTCCAGTGATGACTATTTCTCTAAGAATAATGAGTTTTCTACCTGGTTGAAGGAAGAGAAAAACGTGTTTTTCTCTGATCTTTCATCAGAGTCTTCACGTGAGTTGTTCTCGGACTTTATCAAGGTTTGGAATGCTCAAAAGCTTGAATCCCATTACTATGAGGGCATTGCAAGTGGGCCACGGACATCCCATCACTGGAAAATCAAAGGATAGCAAGAAAGTATCCAACTGGCTAATTTTATAGAATGTTTTCGGTTTTGTGTTGTATTTACTAATTTGCATTCTGCTTAGGAAGGATCCTTGTATTTTCTCAATATATATAATACTTGGACAATCTTTATTAGGATTTGTCATTTTAGGTTTTACCATGAAAAATGCTTGTAAAAAGACAGCAATATTGCAATCAGTGCATAGAAAAGCCAAAGGCATGTTTTATTGGGCTCAAAATTGAGAATGATTCTATATGGTTGCAACAATTAAGGTACAAGCAAATCACTTGACAGGAGTGGACTCATAGATATGCAGTCCCTTTCATTTCATAGCATTGGATTGGCAAGCTAATTTTGCTTAGCAGGCATACTTTTTTGTGCCTTTAAACTGCTTTGAATGCTGGAAATTATAAAATTTTAACTTGTTCATGTATTTTAATTGTGGTTAATCTGAGATTTTGGGTTTTTAATGAAATTTCGTTCATGTCATTTTAGTTGGCAGCATGAGTCATACGGGTAACTAGTCCAAGCAAAGAGGTATTGTTATCATTGGCTCATTCATGGGTATGCTGGGATATATAGGCTCCCTTTTAGGAGAAGGTATATCTTTTAGGAGAAGGTATATCATGCGCCCGGCGCATGAGACCTCTGTCAGACTGGCAGGTGGGCCCTACAGGTATGGGTCCTGCCCTGTCAGTGAGACAAAGGGAGTATGCGCCTGGAGCATACAAAATTTTCGCTTTGATAGAGTTGCTGTTTATCTGCTAGTGAGGCTCCCCCAAAGGGGTGAGCAGAGTTGCTGTTTTACTCTGCTAGTGAGGCTCCCCCAAAGGGGTGAGTTTTAGGTTCAACCTGCCTGCTCAAGGGAGAGTATCGCCCATGCTTCTTGCTTCATGAAGCGGGTGTATAAGACAATTTTAGTCCCCAAGGGGGAGAGTTCAACCTACTAGCTCCTCCTATGGGGTATTTACTCTTTAGGCATTCGGCTCTTTGATTGCAACTTGGATTGGAACTTGGAGTTGGAAGGTCCTTTCTTAAGGCTTTGGGGAGAGGGGAAAGGATGAAGGATGTGACGTTGACAGAAAATTCTCACTCTTTATTACTTTATAGCCTAATCCAACCAAGACAAAGCATATGCTTTAAACATCTATCCAATGGATTGAGCTAGATGTTTTCTTTTTCAAAAGTTGTTCATATGACAAATTTTAGATATTCTATACTTTGGTTATAATATCAATGCTTGAGATCAGGTGTCAATTATCTTACATATGGAGTTTGAGGAATATTGACTCATGTCTTAAATATATCTTAAGAGTCCAAATAATCATTTTGCTGAGAATCTAAGACTTGCACTCAAAGTTTTGAATTTCATTCCGGTGACTTTGCTAGATTGGCTATTGGCTATTAGAACAGAATATTTCGGTTTTAGTGTGTATCGGTGCACGTTTTCAAGATTACACACCGGATAAATAAATAAATAAATATAATATAGTTATTTTTTAATTAAAAGATAGAAAAAATAATAAGTTCATTACTTATTATATTATTGTTAAACCAACATTTTCCAAATTGATTATCAATTGAATTAATTAATTAGCAAAATTCAAAAAAAAAAATTAATTAGCAAAAAAATATATATCAATCAACTTGCAAATGTTCCACGACTGTTGCATTTTACTAACATTTTCTCCTCCCAAATAAAAATAAAAAACTTCAATTTTTTTTCTTATTCTTATTCTTGCTATTCTATTACTAGTTCTATTTTAATAAAAATTGGAAAACAAAAGAACCCCTCAATGGCTCAATTGCTATAATCTAAAAAAGAAAAAGAAAAAAAAGAAGGGGGCTCAATTGCTAAACCTTAGCTAGTCATCAACCCCTTAAAAGGTCTTTCTTGACTCAAAAGTCGTAACAGTAACACAAAACGCATCCGCACAAAGCAAAAGTCTACCATTAAAATTTACTTATTCACCGTTTCTTCCTCTTTACCTTACAAACTCAAGTCTCAACAACCAACAACCAGAGCTGGCTAGGTGTTGCAGAAAACTTTCACCAGCTCTCAACCTCAGACCTCCATTCTCCAAAACCACTTCTCTACTTGCTTTTTCACGCCAAACCCACTTCAGGGCTACACCCATTTCCTTCCCATGCATAATAGAAGAGTCCACAAGCCATGGCATCCCATTCCTCTCAAACCACCCGAACCCCGAGATCTCGAGCTTTGCTCAAAAGGGTTTCTCGGATATTACCCAAGAGATCGTTGGGAGAGCAGTGCATGGACTATGCGTAAAAGGTTTGGTGCGTTTGAAAGTCACCCATTCGAATACTTTGATAACTATGTACTCGAGGTTTGGTCACATTGAACGTGCTCGGAATGTGTTCGATAAAATGTGTGAGAGAAATGATGCTTCTTGGAATAACATGATTTCTGGGTTTGTTAAGGTGGGTTTGTACCATGAAGCGTTTGGATTCTTTCGTGAAATGTATGGACATGGTGTGGAGGCAAGTGGGTTTTCAGTTGCTAGTTTGGTAACAGCTTGTGATAGGTCGGATTGTATGTTACGTGAAGGGCTTGAAGTCCATGGTTTTGTTGTTAAGATTGGTTTGATAGGTGATGTTTTTGTTGGTACTTCACTTTTGAATTTTTATTGCACTTATGGGCCTGTTTCTTTGGCTAGGAAGCTCTTTGAGGAGTTGCCTGACCGGAACATAGTCACTTGGACTTCAATGATTGTTGGGTACTTAGATAATGGAGATTTAGAGGAAGCTATAGGTATGTATCAGCGTATGAGACGCGAAGGGGTATGTTGCAATGAAAACACTTATGCTGCAGTCATTAGTTCTTGTGGGATGCTTGTAGATGAATTGTTAAGTTATCAAGTTCTTGGACATGTTGTAAAATCTGGATTAGAGAGTAATGTTTCTGTGGACAATGCCCTCATATCGATGTTTGGTGCTTTTGGTCGAATGGAGGCAGCTAGTTATGTCTTTGATCACATGGATGAACATGACACGATCTCATGGAATTCAATGATTGCTGCACATGCACATAATGGGATCTGTGAAGAATCATTAAGATATTTTTATTGGATGCGTCGCATCAACAAGGAGATAAATTCTATTACAGTTTCAACTTTGTTAACTGCCTGTGGGACTATGGATAATCTGAAGTGGGGCAGAGGAATTCATGGTCTAGTAGTGAAATTGGGACTCGAATCAAATGCTTGTGTATGCAATACCCTTATAAACATGTATTCTGAGGCAGGGAGTTCTGTGGATGCAGAGTTGGTGTTCCAGAAAATGCCAGACAAGGATTTAATCTCATGGAACTCCATGATGGCAAGGTATGTACAGGATGAGAAGTGCCTGTATGCATTAGAACTTTTTGCTGAAATGATTCAGATGAGAAAAGCAATAAACCATGTGACTTTTACAAGTGCATTGGCAGCCTGTTCAGACCTTGAATTTCTTGTTGTGGGCAAGATTGTCCATGCCCTTGTAGTTCTTGCAGGCTTACATGACAACTTGATCATTGGTAATGCCTTAGTTACCATGTATGGAAAATCAGGTATGATGATTGATGCGAAAAAAGTATTTCAGAAAATGTCGAACCGAGACGAAATAACATGGAATGCACTCATAGGTGGTTATTCTGAAAATAGAGAACCAAATGACGCTATAGAATCTTTTAAATGGATGAGAGAAGATGGTGTACCTGCAAACTACATTACAATTGTAAATGTTCTTGGTGCTTGCTTGACTCTTGATAATCTACAAAAACATGGGATGCCTATTCATGCATATATAGTTGAGACAGGATACGAACCAGATAATTACGTGCAGAATTCCCTTATCACAATGTATGCCAAGTGTGGCGATCTGAAATCAAGTAATTATATTTTTGATCATTTAGCTTATAAGAACTCTATCACGTGGAATGCTGTAATTGCTGCAAATTCTTATGCTGGCTGTGGAGAAGAGGCTCTAAAGCTTTTTGCAAAGATGAGATGTGCTGGAGTAGATTTGGATCAGTTTAGCTTCTCTTTAGCTCTTTCTGTTACTGCTGACTTAGCTATACTAGAGGAAGGCCAACAGCTTCATTGTTTGGTAACTAAACTTGGTTTCAAATCAGATCATTATGTTATAAATCCTATGATGGATATGTATGGAAAATGTGGGGAAATGGATGATGTGTTAAAACTACTCCCCCTACCAATTAATAGGTCACGACTATCTTGGAACATACTGATATCAGCTTTTGCAAGACAAGGGTGTTTCAAGGAGGCTAGGGAAACATTTCATGAAATGTTAGAGCTGGGTTTGAAACCTGACCATGTCACTTTTGTCTCACTTCTCTCCGCATGCAGTCATGGGGGTCTAGTGGATGAGGGTCTTGCATACTTTGCTTCAATGACTACAGAATATGGTGTTCCAGCAGGAATTGAGCATTGTGTATGCATAATTGATCTTCTTGGACGATCGGGAAAGCTTGCTGAAGCTGAAATTTTTATTAAACAGATGCCAGTCCCAGAAAATGACCTCGTCTGGCGAAGCTTGCTGGCTGCATGTAAAATCCATGGGAATTTGGAGCTTGCAAAGAAGGCTGCAGGACATCTTCTGGAGTTAGCTCCATCAGATGACTCAGCTTATGTGCTTTATTCAAATGTCTGTGCAACTACTGGGAGATGGGAGGATGTAGAGAATGTCAGGACACAAATGGGATCTAATAGCATAAAGAAGAAACCTGCCTGCAGTTGGGTCAAGTTGAAAGATAAAGTGAGTTCATTTGGAATGGGAGACCAATCCCATCCGCAGACAGAACAGATATATGCCAAGTTGGGAGAGCTTAGAAAGATGATTAAAGAAGCAGGTTATGTTTCTGATATAAGCTATGCACTACAAGATACAGATGAAGAACAGAAGGAGCACAATCTTTGGAACCACAGTGAGAGAATTGCCCTTGCATTTGGCTTGATTAGTACTTCAGAAGGTTCACCTCTCAGGATTTTCAAGAATCTTCGTGTTTGTGGTGATTGCCATTCTGTTTACAAGTTTGTCAGTGGAATTGTTGGGCGGAAAATCATATTGAGGGATCCATACCGCTTTCACCTTTTTAGTGGTGGAAAGTGTTCTTGCTCTGACTATTGGTAATGAAGTACTTAATTAGATACTTAAAGTATTAGCTCTGAAGGAGTGCACAGTACTGACTTGGGGATCAATGTTGAGTTTGAGTGGCATCAGGTATAAGGTCAGTTTTGAATCCCATCATCCACTGGGATTAGAAATTAGCTTTTAGTTCTTGATTATGCACAACAATCCATCCAATTCTTTGATAGCTGTTTTTTTTTTGTACAGCATCTCTGTATTTTATATCCTTGAATTCCATTGAGATTATGGAAAAGAAAATCAATTGCTCAATTTGTCAAACTAACATGTGAATCTTGATGCAAACATTCTGATTATTCATTCGTCAAGCTGAAGTGGTGATTTATGTTATAGTTTTAGTATTTTTTATTAATTTATTATTCTACTAGCTTTGACTTAATTCAAATCTATAATCTCTATAACTACATATGGTACAATCAAGTGGAAAGTGTGAAGAGGCTCTGTGTTGTTTGAAGTGTAATGTTTTTACTACTCAAGAGTTGTGAGGGATGTATAAGTTGTAGGCTTTCATGTCTTTTCATCATTTTCTCTCTTTTGTACTGATCATGCAAGGTTAGAGTGAACTTTGGGTAAATTTGCATGCAGAGGGTGGCAGAAGGATGGAGAGACAGAGAGAGAAATGGATTCTCCCATTTTCTCTTTTCTTAGTTGTGCTCCCTCTTTTTTTAATTTGCTTATGATTTAATCATGTAAGTGGACAAATTGGTCCAGTTCTATGTGACTAATATGTTAAATCATAAGCAAAATTTTTTAGTAGCATTGATAATAATATGCTTGGAGAGGGTGCAGACACTAGTTTTAATCTGTTTCATCTGTAAGTGGCTGCTGCCTTTCCATGCTTCACTCAATTTCACAGTGAATCCAATATTATTGTCAATGTCCAGGGCCAGCATAGTGTTAATCATTTTAGCTTTTTTGTTTGATGAATGCATTTCTTTTTATATGGACTGTGCTAATTTTGTAGGGTTTTTATTTTTTATACCTTGGATTTTCAGTGTTATTATGACTTTTGGCCTAAGATGTGCATGAGATGTGCTTCAAGTCTATTTATTGTATAAATATTAGCAGGATGGTATTTTTGTTGCAAGTATGTATGCCCAAATTTTTGGCCTCATCATTTACTCCTACTTCTTAGTTCATTAGGTTCCACACAAATGTCAAACTTTTTTTCTGTAGGGCTATTTCCTACCAAAAATTTGATAGCCTTCTTCATCATGTATTCAATTTATCCTTCAAAAAAAAAAAATGGTGTCCAGTGGCCACATTTATCACTTCAAAAGAACATCAAGAGGTTGATGTTAAAGCGTCTTACACATCCCTTTGCTTAGCATAGCCATAAATGATGTCATGTGTTGGGAGGGCTGGTATAATTTGGATTAGGTTTGATCTATATAGGACCTGTGTATTGGTCACTAGTGACTATGGATCTTAGGGGCACTGGTCTCTGTAGTTCTATTGCATGGTAGATCTAAACATGTGAACTACAGCAAACAATAATATAAATCATATCCTACGATTTTTGTGATATTGATGCAGGGAGAGCGGCCATAATTAATGCTGACCGATTTTACTTGGTTTACATTTTATTTTCACTTTATTTATGAATTTAATATAATTGATTATATAATTTCTTTCCTTATCTATTGTGACTCTAGAAGTTCTACTTAAAAGCTTCATAAAAAAATTATAAAATATGTTGGATTTGATGAATGATACTGAATTGAGAGTTTTCTCTCTAGCTTGGTGGTTATTCCAAGCAGTGTTAGGTGATGAAACCTAGGCTTTCAGGCAGCTCTAAGTGATGAATCCTAGTGTTGTTCTACTTAATTTTTCTTACTCTTGCACCCTCATGCTGCATTAGACATGTTCATGCATATTTCGTGCATTATGAGCTATAAGCTTTTGAAGCTCATAACTTTGATAGTTAGGATAATATTTTAACTTATGGTGTTCACTTCATGATAATCACTTTATCATTAGGCTAAGACACCAATTGATTTTTTGTGTAGGTGGGGTTCGAACCCCTCTCTTATTCGATGATAAGAAACTTTACTAACTGAGCTAACTGAAATTCATTCTGAAGTTCCTAACTTTTAACAAATGTATATTTGTCATGTCATATTTTTTAACATCTAAAAAACATTCCAAATAAAAATTTATTTTCCATTCTGATTCTAATTTTTATTTGAGATAATTTCCTTTCTGACTCTATATGCTTTCACTTGGTTGACTAATGCGTATAGTGGTAGTATCCCATCGGTTAGCCCTTAATGGATAACTTTTAGCAATACTCTTTGTATATAACATTATGCTTGATTTTCAATTTTCTTCAGGTTAATAGTGTGACTATTTAAGTTATGTCTAGCTCAAATGTTTAGAATTGGTGTTTTCCTAATATATTTAAATGGATTCGTAATTTAACCTCTATCTTGAAGGTGAAATATTTGGAAAATTTTGTATGGCTAGGAGGTATTGAGCTTGAGAGTGGCAAACATAAACATTTCACTGGTTTCGTTTTGTCATGTTGGGCTTGTTGTATGGCTACGTATCTATGGCATGTCAAATAACCATGATATATGGAATATGCTTTGTTAATATGGCCTTAATTGTTTCTTTATGCTGTTGAGCAGACTTCACTTTCTCCACGATATAGCAACTGAAAGATACTGTTTTGACTGTAGGAAAACAACAAAAATAAGTTTGTTTGATTGCTTCATTACCCAGAGGCTGTGAATGCTATTACTTACTCTTGGCCAAAAAACTTATTCATCTGTAAGACTGTAACTGCGATTGGATCAAATTCAAACTATTGGAATTGCTAGATATGAGTTGGTATATATGTTCCACTCCCAAATCCGATTGCATTCAAATACTCAGTTTTGAAGCCAAAGTTGGCTAATAGAATATATAAAACCACAATGAACTAAGTCTGACCTTAATTTAGGGAAAAGTTTATAATGGAGACCTGAAGTGCAAGTGAATCATTTGTTACCAAGTAACTAAACTTAATATAATTGGTTTAAGTACATCTTTACTATGGGAGTTTTTCCTAATGGGATAGATACTTTCTTTGATGATAAAAAGTGTGATGGGTTACCTACTTGGCTACTTCCCTCGGCTCAACCTAGGCTTAAGATGGATGGCATGGCAGCTCGATCTTGTGACATGCTAGGTTGGCCTAAGCACATGAAAACACCAATTAGTTTTTGATATTGGTAGTGTTCGAACTCATATATTATATTTGATTTCAAAAATCTTTATTAGTTAAGTTAATTAGAAGTTAGAATCCATGCGTCATTTGAATATGTGCATGTTGGGAAAATGTAACCATGTGTAAAGTGGGAACTCAAATCATTTAGTCCAAATACAACCTAAAAGGGATGTTGGTTTATTATGAAATAAAAAAAAAAAAAAAAAATCACAATGGACAGATTACTTTTTTTCCCCCTTTTTTTTACCTGAAGGAAAAATCAGCTTTAAATCACTTTTGTTACTTGTTAGTATTATTATTTCGTTATTTTAATTTTTAAGTATACATTGTACATGTTCCTCCCCCAAAAAAAAAAAAAAAAAAAGTACACATTGTACTTTTTTTTTTGGATAACCAGAGGAAAGGGGCTCTTTAGTGCAGTGAAGCCACTAGGGGGAAATTTATTGAGGGCAAGAAAGGCAAATTTACAATTTTCATATTGATCAGATAATATAGTAAGTAAATATAAAAAGTGATCTTTTCGTAATATTTTTCACAATTTCTTAAGATTGCAAGTATTTATAGATTTTTACATTGATGTGATTATCACTCATATCATTTTTTTTTACTTTTTAACTCTAAATTTTTCAAAAAAAAAAAAAAAACTATAAGAAAAATTGCGTCTTTTATTGTTCTTATAAGAAAAATCATCACTCATCATTTTTTAAAACACATATTTATATTTGTAAATATGGTACGCTAGCTCAACTCAATAAGTTTGAGTGTTTGACCACTTTTTAATTTTTATTAGTAAAATTTCATGAATGTCTAGAGCATGGTCGCATTAATTGCTTGTTTCACTGGTAGCTTTGTTTATCAAAAGCTAGGAAAGTCTACTTTACTAATTAATAATAATAATTTTTTTTTGAGAATCCATTTTACTAATAATATTTTATTATTATTATTTTGAGAATCAATTTTTTACTAATAATATGATAACAAAGATGATGAGTATCTTATATAAGCACTGACGTCATATCCAAGCTAATAAGTAAAATATCTGTTTATTAAAACCAATGAATTTTTCCTTCACCCCACCCCACCCCCCCCAAAAAAAAAAAAAAAAAATCATTGTATTTTATTAATGAAAATTTGTCAATAGAAAAAAGAAAAAGAAAAAAAGAAGAAGCTAGTTATGATGGACGAATACTCGATCGGGTCAACCTGCATATCATATCATATCTATATAGTGGACGGCTGACAGATTTTGTTTGTCTTCTTACTCCTTTTTTTCTCATTCCCGGTGTCTTTTATCTATAATATCTCAAAAAAAGATATAGGTTTAAGGTACCACATTGGTCAGTTAGTGAGTGAATCTTTGTTTTATAAGCCTCAACTAAAGATAAATTCCACATTCATAAAATATAATAATTTTCATAATATCTTTAAATTATAGCCATAAAATTAGAACATTTTCAATAAAATACACTTTGTAGGACAAAATTTCTCTAAACTAATTTGGAGAAAAACTCTCCAAACTCTCACTAAAATTTTAAATTTACTGTATATATTAAAAATTTAATAATTAAATTGTATATTTTTTATGTTCTTAAAATGCATGTCAAATTTTATTTAAATTGGATATTATTTATTATTCGATCTATAAACTTTTGATTTTATAATGAGTTTTAAGTAAAAAGTTGATGTGACATATTCTTATTGAAATTAAGGTGTAAACCAAAGAATTTATACTAAATTTTTATAGAATTTAATCTCTAGAAAAAAAAATGTAAGATTATGCTATGTGTTGCGAGAAGTTTTTCGGTGATCTCAAAAGCTTTTTTCTACACTATATTTTTCATGTATAAACATTAATATACTGAAACTTACATGCAATAATTAAAAGAAGAAACAAGTCTTCAAAGTCAAAATTATCCACGAGGTGTTAAAAACATTATAAAGTCATTGCAAGATTTACCAAACCTCGAAAAATATGCATTTGTGCTCACTTTTTATTTTTTGTACTTCTTTTGTCAAAAGCAATTATTATTATCTTTCAACAAATTTTTTGTATTGAACAACTAGGAAGAATGGTCGAATTTTATGTTTTATTATATGGTACACAGACGTCATAAGATTTTAAATTTTGGATAAAAATATATACTTATCCCTCTTCAAAAATAAAAGTTGGTCTAAAGAACTCAAAAATTATATTGTTACCTGACCCATTTCTTTGGATGGTGGCACTCCTCACATCCGTTTCAGATAACAAATAAGTGCTGCTGGTATAAATTTTTTAGCTTTATTTTTTAATGATAAAAAAATTAAAAATCAAATGATGTATCTGTGGTTAAACTAAATAAATAAATAAATAAATCGTGGAGGAAGTCCCATCTCTAGAGTTCTTAAGGGCAACTTTCTGGGTGCAGTTTCATAATGTGCCTGAGAAGAGCCTAAACCAAGCCACAGGTGAAGCCATTGGCAAAACCATTGGCAAAGTCCTTGAGGTTGCGGATACAGAAGACGATGGTAACGGAGGTGAATTTTTGAGAGCGCGTATTTCCATTGATATTTCAAAACCATTACCACGATGCAGAAAGTTGTGGTTTGAAGGAAAACAAATAGCTTGGGTTGGTATTAAGTATGAACGCCTTCCCAATTTTTGTTACTGGTGTGGTCGTCTTTCTCATGGAGAAAGGGATTGCGAACTGTGGATTAGAGGCAAGGAAAACATGAAGAAGGATGATCAGCAGTTCGGGGAATGGATGAGGGCTGATACGCTTAGGCCAACAAGAAAGACTGTCGCTGTTATCCAAGGCTCTTCTCGCACTCAAGCTCCCTGGTGGAGAAAATCTGGTAGTAAAGGAGCTCAGGCTTCGCCCCAAGCTTCTGGCTCGAGCAACCCAACAGCAAAACAAGTCCCTGGTGAAGTGAGTGACCGTGAGCACATGAGAGAAGTAGTAATGGAAGAGCCACAAGCAATCAATCTCCCACATGTGGCTTTCGGTGGGGTCAGTGGTGTTCCATTGAACCATGGTTCGGATGACACTAGAGGTACGGACAGTTTGACTAATAGTATTCAAGGTCTATGTATGGATAAGTGCATGGGAAATGGTTCAATATTGAATTATAATATTGGCTCACAAGCCAAGGAAGTGGTGGACCTCTCACAAATTCATGCACCACGTTATCCTCTAAGTGAGTGTACTAATACAGTGGGTAATCAAACCACCCACACCTCACTCAAGTCCTTTAAGAGGATTGCCCGTGTGGTTAGTAAAAAGCAACAGGCTTTACCTCCAGAGGGTAGCTCAGATCGGAGACCGGGGTTGGAACTAGAAGATGGTCAGGGGTCCAAAAAGCAGCGGAGGGATGGGTGTGAGTGGAATGAGCAGGAAAACTTTCAGGTGGAGACTGGTATCCAGTCCCACCCATCACAATGAGTTGCCTTAGCTGGAACTGTCGTGGGCTTGGGAACCTACAGACAGAAGAAGAGCTTGCCGCATTGGTAAGCAGTAAAGATCCCAAGATGGTTTTCTTGATGGAAACCAAAGTTGAAAAAACTACTATGGAAAGAATTGGTAGAAAAATGCAGTTTGCTAATATTTTTGTTGTTCCATGGGTTAATACAGGTGGTGGTTTGGCCCTACTTTGGAAAGCAGATTATTCTGTGGATGTTCAGTCTTATTCTGATAATCATATTGATGCTATTGTGGACTATGGAGTTGATGACGCTTGGCGGTTTACGGGTTTCTATGGTGACCCTGACACCGCCAACCGGGAAAACTCCTGGTCTTTGCTCCGTGTTTTAAGTCGTCGTTTCTCTCTTCCTTGGATTTGTATGGGTGATTTCAATGAAATCTTGTTGGGTGAGGAGAAACTTGGCTGGCTTGATCGACCTGAAAGACAGATGCAATTATTTAGAGATGCTTTGGATGACTGTAGATTGAAGGATTTGGGATTTAATGGTTACCCTTTTACATGGTGCAATAGGAGACCTGGTGATCACAATGTGTGGATCCGACTTGACAGGGGTGTTGCCACAGTGGAGTGGATGTTGAGATTTCCTACTTCCCGTATCCACCATCTGGATGCCTTTCATTCAGACCATAAGCCAATACTACTATGCTCAGACTCTGAACTGAAGCGTTTCTATAGACGGGGCAGGCCTTTTAGATTTGAGGCTATGTGGGTTAAGGATGATTCATGTGAAAAGGTTATCAAAGATGCTTGGGGTTCAAATAACCTTGCAGCTTCGGTTTGGGGTTTCAACAGAAAACTCGATTCAGTCCAAGACAATTTGAAAACTTGGAATAGGCAATCCTTTGGTCATGTCCGTAACTCCTTAGCCAAAAAGCTAAAGGAGTTGAAGGTAGTGGAGGAGACGGGTGGGTATGTTACAGATCCTACCCATGTGCACATGCTACGCTCTGAAATTGAGCAACTGAAAAATAAGGAAGAATGTATGTGGAAGCAGCGTTCACGCACGACTTGGTTGAAGGAAGGTGATAAAAATACCAGATATTTCCACTGTAGAGCAACTCAAAGAAATAAACGTAACCTTATTTTGGGTTTGGAAGATGAGGCCGGAGTTTGGGTTGAAGAGGAAGAGGTTTTGGGCAAAGTGGTTGAAGACTACTTTAAAGACATGTTTACATCATCAAACCCGAGTCAGTTTGAAGAAATCTTGGTGGGTTTGCAACCAGTGATCACAGCTGAAATGAGTGCTTCCTTAAGCCGAGACTATCAAGCTGAAGAAGTGCTCCTTGCTCTCAAACAAATGGCCCCATTCACTGCACCTGGTCCAGATGGTATGTCTCCCATTTTTTATAAAACTTATTGGCATATTGTTGGTGATGATGTTATCTCCATTGTTCTTAATGCTTTAAATTCGGGCAAGGTTCACGAATCCCTCAATTCTACCTTCATTGCCCTTATTCCAAAAGTTAAAAACCCGAAACGAGTTGCTGAATTTAGACCAATTAGTTTGTGTAATGTTGTATACAAATTAATTGCAAAAGTGGTGGTTAACCGGTTGAAAAAAATCTTATCCCATGTGATAGATGATTCTCAAAGTGCTTTTCTCTCAGGTAGACTCATTACTGATAATGTCCTTGTAGCATTTGAAACCTTGCATTACCTTAAAAGAAAAACCCAAGGCAAATTGGGATTTATGGCTCTAAAGTTGGATATGAGTAAGGCTTATGACCGGGTGGAATGGGTTTTTTTGGTGAAGGTCATGGAACATTTAGGCTTCCCGAATAAGTTGGTCTCCCTTATATCTTCATGCATGAGTACAGTCTCCTATTCTGTCCTCCTTAATGGTCATCCTGTAGGTAACATCAAACCTACAAGGGGCCTTAGACAGGGTGACCCTTTATCACCCTACTTGTTTCTCCTTTGTGCTATGGGTCTACAGGGACTTATCAAAAAGGCTGAAACTAATGGTGATATCAGAGGTGTATCTATTTGCAGAAATGGCCCACGGGTATCTCATTTATTTTTTGCAGATGACAGTGTACTCTTTTGTCGAGCTAAAGTGGAGGAATGTCAGAGAGTCCTTGATTTACTCTCAGTCTATGAAAAAGGCTCCGGGCAGAAAATAAATAGAGAAAAAACAAATATCTTCTTCAGTGCAAACACCCATCAAGAGTTGCAGAATCAGATTCAACAACTTTTAGGAGTGCCAGCTATTCGTCAGTATGAAAAATACCTGGGTTTGCCAGCATTGGTGGGGCGTGCTAAAAAACAAAGCTTTGCCTACATAAGAGAAAGAGTTTGGAAAAAATTGCAAGGTTGGAAGGAGAGGCTTCTTTCACAAGCTGGTAGAGAGGTGCTTATCAAAGCGGTCATCCAGGCAATACCTACCTATACTATGAGTTGTTTCAAGCTTCCTAAAGGCCTGATCAAGGAACTGGAAACTCTCATTCGAAAATTTTGGTGGGGATATAGTGGAGATAGTAAAAAAGTTCACTGGGTCAAGTGGGAAAGATTGTGTGAAGATAAGGAGAAGGGAGGGATGGGATTTAAAGACATTGAAAAATTTAATGATTCTTTGTTGGCCAAGCAGGTTTGGCGTATGATTAATAATCCGGATTCTTTATGCCACAGAGTGTTCAAAGCTCGATTCTTTCCGGATTGTTCAATCCTTGAAGCTAAGGATTCTACTTTGGGGTCCTATGCATGGAAAAGCATTATAGGTGCTAGGGATGTGATTCGGGAAGGTATGGTTTGGAGGATTGGGAATGGGCAATCCGTAAGAATTAGGGAGGATAAGTGGCTGCCGGTTCAATCCAACAGATCAGTCATCTCAGCTCTTCCCTCAGTTGATCTAGAAACTAAGGTGAGCTCCCTAATTAATCCGGAATTGAGAGGGTGGAATTTACCCTTGGTAAACCAGCTCTTCTTACCCCATGAAGCCACTGTCATTTGCGGCATACCACTGAGCATAAGACTACCTCCTGACAAAATTATTTGGGGACTTACTCCTTCGGGTATGTTCACAACAAAGAGTGCCTACAAGCTTCTTGTTTCTCGTAATTCTACTAACCATGCAGGTACATCTTCGCCTGAGAATCAGAGGCTGTTCTGGAGAAGTTTATGGCAGCTTAGAGTGCCAAACAAGCTCAAGCACTTCGCCTGGCGTGCGTGCAACGAAGCCCTGCCCACCATGTCCAATCTGGTTCGGAGACACATTGCCACCACAGAGGTTTGCAGTGCTTGTGAAGATCAGGCCGAGGACACCCTCCACGCACTATGGTCTTGCAGAAAACTTGAACCAGCTTGGAGTTCACTTTCTTGGTCCATACCCTCAGCTAGTGCCCACGCATCAAGTTTTCAAGATCTCCTTCACCGATACATGCAGATCAAGGAAGACTACCGAGCTGAGATCTTCGTCATCACCGCCTGGATGCTGTGGAACCGACGCAATGCTCTGAGACTCAATCTTCAAGTCCAGCCCCTCAACCGTATAAGCTCTCTAGCAGGAAGCTACCTTCAAGAATTTCTGGACGTCTTAGATCAGACACCAGCTGCTACGAGCCCTCCTCTGCCTCAACAATGGCAACCACCTGAGGAAAATAAGTTCAAAGTAAATTTTGATGCTGCGATCTTCAAGTCTTGTAACCAAGCTGGGATAGGTGTGATCGTCCGAGATTGGCGTGGTGAGGCTATTGGAGCATTATCCATGCCAGTCCCTTCAGCTCAATCAGTTGTGGAGTTAGAAGCCCTTGCTTGTCGCCGAGCGGTTCTGTTTGCAGTGGAGCTAGGCCTTCAAGATGTTGTCTTTGAGGGTGACTCTCTACAGGTGATCCAAGCTCTCAACCAAGACAATGCAGATCACTTGCCGTATGGCCACATTCTCGAGGATATCCGAACCCAAGTTGCTGTTTTCTCTTACTTTGAATTTAATTTTAATACTAGGCACTGCAACGTTGTAGCAGATGCACTAGCCAAAAAAGCCAAGAACTGTAGGGAGTCTCGGGTATGGATGGACTTCATGCCTGAGGATATTGCCCCTCTTATTGTTTTTGACATTCATTGAGTTTTTCTTTTTTGTGGAATAAAAGCCCGGGCTAATGATAGGCTGGTTTCTCAAAAAAAAAAAACTAAATAAATAAATGGTAAAATTATGCTATACTCACCTGTGGTTTGTCTGAAAAAAACTTTGCCTATCTGTAATTTAAAAATAGGCACTTTACCAACTTGAGATTAGTTCAATTTGTCTCTCGTTACCGACCTTTATTAAATATATAGATAAATTTGTATTTTTGTTATCATTTTATGTCTCTCCCTTCTCAAAATATAAAATATTAAAAAAAAAATAAAGAGAAAAGAAAATTTAAAAACTAGGTTTTGTAAAAATTAAAACCTAAATTTTACATATTCTTTTCATGTATCAACTTTTAGATCTTCTATTTTAACACATTAAAAATTGAAATTGTGTTTCCTCTCCATTCTCTTCTCAAAAGGAATTTCTGTTTCCTTCCACTTCACAGTGTACATGAACTCAGCTTCCACTTCCTTGTCCTCGGTCAGGTCCACCAGAGACTGAGGATCCATATGAACCACGATTTCAATCACACGGTCTTTATTGTGGGAAACATCGAATTGGATATGCTTGAAAAGAAAATATTTGTATTCGCTGGGGTCAACTTTGCCTTCCTTTTCAACCTTTCCAATGAAACCCCAGATTGGCAAGTCATCATAATACATCTGGAAGTAATAGTCCTTTTGCACTGCATTCTGGAAATGAGCGACATCATCCCTAGACAGCTTCCTTTTACAGGCCACTTCAGTGTCTCTGTCTTTCTTAAAGTCAAGTTTATAGGGAGCACTAACAAGTCGATCTCCATGCAAGACCTCACCAAGCGCTTCGTTCTTCTCCGTCACAAGACCTGCCATTGGCATTTGCTCAACCATTGAGAATTTGAGACAATAAAGAAACAATTCTTTTGGGGTCAATTATCTCAATGGAATTTTTTATTTATTTATAATACAATAGTTAAGAGGAATTTGAACCTTGGACCTGGTATTCAAAGTTTTTTTTTTTAGTTCAGGTGAGGAAATGCATAATTTCAACTTTTAATGTGTTAAAATAGAAGATCTAAAAGTTGATACATGAAAAGAAGATGAAAAAGTTAGGTTTTAATTTTTACAAAACCTAACTTTTGGATCTTACTTTTTCTTGATTTTTTAGTTTTATATGTTTTGAGAGGAGCAAGACATCAAAGGATAATAAAAATACAAATTTACCTCTGTTTTTAATAGAGATGGGTAACGGGAGAAAAACAGAGCTAATCTCAGTTGTGAAAAGTGCCAATTTTTAAATTATAAGTAAGCAAAGTGTTTTTCGAGCAAACCACAAGTGGGCATAGTATAATTTTTCCTAAATAAATAAAATAGATAGAGCTTTTTCTTGGTCTCTCAGGTAAACAAATTTCCTCGATCAATTGAAAAATTGCCTATAAAGATATCACACATTCCAATTAATTGTGAGCATAATTTTAGTTGCTTTCTCACAAAGCAAAAATATCCATGAAAGTATTAGCCTTATTTAGATATTCATGATGACTAAGAAGTATTGGATTATCTTTCAAATAGGCTCTAAAAGGAGAAGGACATTAAGGTTATGTTTGGTAATCGTTTTTGTTTTCTATTTTCAAAAACTTGTTTTTGGGAATAGAAAGAAAAAAAATTTTCTTGTATTTTTGAAATCAAAAACATGTTTGGTTAGTCGAAATAAGAAAAATAGTTTTTTGAAGAAAATAGAAATTTTTTTTGGTAAAATCACAATATAACATGATTTTGATGATGCTGAAACAAGATTACAAACTTTTGACATGGTGAAGAAGAAGAAGAAGCCAAGGATCTTCCTACCTATAAGGTGGTGCTTCTCTATAGGACCGTTGAGCTCCGCACAATGGAGTTTCAGAAAAAATAGAGTGCAAGATAAAGAGAGAAAAACCTATGCGAGAGAAAAGAGGAGATAGAAAAAAAAAAAAAAATACTAAAATTTGTTGTCACTAGGATTCAAACTTTGGCACTAACCCATTAAATGTGACAGATTTATTTAATCGGATGAATATTTTTATTGGATTTTGAAAACGAGAAACTGAAAACAATATTTTTCTTGTTGTTAATTTCCTTTACAAATTGAGTTTTGAGAATAATTTTTGTTTTTTGTCTATTTTGGATTGCTAAACAAGTTTTTTAGTCTCAAAAATAGAAAATTGTTTTTGAAAACAAAAAATAAGAGAAAAAAATCAATTACCAAACAAGTTCTAAGAATGCCAGCAAGTTTCTTTTATTGAATTGCTCATTTGGTGAGGAGTCCATATATTATGACTTGAAGAGGACTCGAATGGTCATTCACTCATCAATAACCTTATGAATAAGTCCTATTTATTTTGGTACCGACAAAGAAAATTTTTTCATTTTCTCTCCTATCTTGTTTACTATGACAATGGAAAATCAAATAATCAATACATTTATTTCATTTTCTACTTCTTTCTTCCAAGCGTGATAACCCTAGCATTTTTTTCTTCAAATGACTACATGTGAGGATCTAAAGTTAAAAGTTTTGGGATTTGGAATCGGGGTGTTGTCACCTAAATTATTATTTTTGTTTTAATATTTTTATTTGCATCATTGGTTTGTTTTAGTTAGAAAAAAATAAATATATGTGTACTTGTTTAATAAACTACGAGTAAGTCAATTATAATATTTTATAAAGGCTATCATCTTATATTCATTAGTAGTGAATCTTTTGATTCACACTACTTTGGTTTGCCACCTGGAGAGATGAGATCTGGACTTCCTGCCTTGAAACTATATCTATATGAAAATTATAATAAATAATGAAGAGGATATGGTGGAAACCTAAGTGAACCACTAATCAGTTTAGCGAATCATACCTAAGAGAGATAAAAGAGGCAATGAGAATGGAAGTTTCGAAGAAAAGCACATGTCCAGTACGGCAGTACGTATATATAAAGAATAAGTGAACCATTTATCAGTTTAGCGGATCATACCATAAAGTACTTGAGGACAATCTAGTCAAAACATATCTTTAACTCTATGTAAAATATTTATAAAATAGGACACTCTTTTACTAATCTATGTTTTCAAAACAAACTTATCCAAATTTTCTATATAAAAAAAAAAAAAAAAAAAAAAAAAAAAAAACTTATCCAAAATTTTTTAAAAAAATAAAAGAAAAAGAAAATTATGATATTAGATTAAAAAAAGCGTCATCGCTTGTGCAAGAGGCTAGTTTTAATATAGCGAAATAACTAGCAATCATCTATCATATAGCGATATTTTATTTTACTTTAAGCTGTGCCCCCGGTTCTACGCTTCATGCAGTAAACATGCACGACAATATATATGTAGCTGACAAGTGAGTTGTCAATAATGGCCATCAAAATTCAAATGTGTTTTTCTTTCTTTTATTCTAGTGCTTGTACACTCATGCCACACAAAGAAATCCTAAACCAAGCTCTGTTTCTCCGTTATCCTTGGTTCTGCAAAAAAAAGGAGGTTGGATTTGGGTTATCCACTAAGCAAAAGTTGGCAATAAGAGCAAATTTTTAGGAATATTTGATGGGGATTCGGACATTAAGGTAAGGTATTCCAGTCTAAGGCAATCCTTAGCAATAAGAATAAACAATCCACTTTCAGACAAATCAACACCTAGTGGTGATGCCATGCCATAAAAATATTTCTGAGAGACCAATAGCTATGTCATTTTAACACACCTTAACATATATGATAAAATATAAAAGAAATATAATAATAACAAAAATTATGTGAAAAAGTTTTCTTTTTAATGAAAATAACAAAAAGTTAGAACATGTTCTAAATTTTTAACAATAGAAATCAGAATTTTTTTTTCTTATATATAACCCAAGCAAATGTTTGTCTTCATATATCTCTAACTCTAAAATTAATGAAAAACCAAAAAGTTCTAAGAAAAAAGGAAAAGAAATAGAGTTCGTTTTAGGAAGAAATTTTTTTTCTACAACAGAGAGTTAGGGCTTGTTTGTTAAGGGTATTTAAATATAGTTTTTTATTTTGTAATTCATAAAATGGTGGGTCTCATATTTAAATTTATAGTTTGACCGATGTTTTCTAAATACAGCTTTTAGAAAATTGTACTCTATTTTTCTTGTTTAGAAAATGATTTTTTTACAATGGCTAAGAGAATGTTTTCAAGATATAGAAAATGTTTTTAATAACATAGTTGTAAATAAATTAAAAACAGTGAATCCTACATATTTGTCTAAATTCTTCTATCTCTTAAATTAAGGAGTTTATTTTTATCACAAAAAAAATTTTCACGCTTCAAATTTGAAACTCATCATTATAAAAAAAAAAAGGGTACATATATAACCTCTATTCTCTTATTATTATCCAAAAAAAAAAAAAAGTAATCTACAAATTCTACACATTACTTTTTGTAATTTTTTTAAAAAAAATCTTAAAAATAGAAATGGTTTCCCAAACAATTTTTACAATTTTTTTTTTTTTAGTATTATGAAAATTGTTCTTAAAAGTAAAAGCCAAACACGTATAATATAGAAATAATTATTTGAAAATTTGAAAATTAGTTCCAATTTCTATTTTTTTTTTAAATTGTTTTCAAACTATTTTGAAAAAAAAAAAAATCCTCCTAAAATTAGGCTCTATTCCTCAGGAATCCTTGGTTCTACAAAAATGAGGTTCGATTTTGGTAATCCACCAAGCAAAAGTTAGCAATTAGGCAATTTTTTAGGAATTTCTGATTGGGATTCCAATATTAAGGTATAATATACTAGTCTAAGACAATCTTTAGCAATAAGAATAAACAATCCACTTTCAGACACACTCAAATCAACATACCTTAACATATATGATAAAATATAAGACAAATATAATAACTTATGTGAAAAACTTTTTTTTTTTAAATGAAAATGACAAACTTAGAACATGTTCTAAATTTTTAATAATAAAAATCAGGAGATTTTTTTTTTTCTTATATATAACCTAAACAAAAGTATGTCTTCATATATCCCTAAATCTAAATTAATGAAAAAAAAAAAAAAAAGAGTTCTAAGAAAAAAGAAAAGAAATAGAATTTGTTTTTGGAAGAAAAGAAAAGTTATGAAGGCTAACATCTTATATTCTTTATTAGTGAAACTTTTGATTCACACACCTTGGTTTGCCACCAGAGATGAGATCTGGACTTCCTGCCTTGAAACTATATCTATATGAAAATTATAATAAATAATGAAGAGGATATGATGGAAACCTAAGTGAACCACTTATCAGTTTAGCGAATCATACCTAAGAGAGATAAAAGAGGCAATGAGAATGGAAGTTTCGAAGAAAAGCTCATGTCCAGTACGGCAGTACGTATATACAGAGAATAAGTGAACCACTAATCAGTTTAGCGAATCATACTGTAAAGTTGTAATTTACAACTATGTTTTGTTGGCTTTTATTCCGTGCCAAATTTGATTGTAATTATGTTCAATCGTTTAAAACCCTGTATTTGTTGTGGGATTTGTTGTAAGGGTTGTGTGATAGGGAGAGTGTTGAAGACTCAAGCATTTGAAGAATTGAAGGATTCTCGCAGGTATCTCGCGACCAAGCATCCCGCGAAGTGAATCATGTGCATGGCACATGCTAGAATGCGAAGAGTCAGGCCAGGTGGAGACAACTGTGTCTCGCGAGTATCTCGCGGGTAAGGCATTCCCGCGAGACACCCGCGAGGCAAGCTGTTCTGCCAGCTTGTACTTTTTGAGTCACACCTTTTGCACCTCTCTTACATATACCATCATTACCCACAATTGTTGAGGAATGCTTCAGAGAGAAAAACCCTAGCCAAACACATTTGTAATTAGAGATTGTCTTCCCCATCTTTCTCTATACAATTGCTTGTGGTATCTCCTCAACCCTTCTCTCTCCATTATCCATATCTTTGAGAGGTTGATAGCCCAAACACTTACCACACCTTTGAGAGTGCTGAGTGACGTTTTAGTGCTGCTGGGAAGCATTGGAAGAAGCCTTGAATGGCAGATGCAACATGGAGCTTGTTGCGGGATCCGGATAACTAAGACAAGACACGATTCCGAGAAGCCTTGTTGGAGTAGGAGCTTAGAGGGCTTAGGTACATTGGGTAGACTAGGCTTGGAGGGTCTTTTGCTAATCCATGTATCCCAACTGATTGTCTAGTGGATCGATTTTCGCTTGGAGGGCGGCGGAGAGGTTTTTCGCCGAGTTCTTCGGTTTCCTCTTCGATAACACGTCTCGGTGTTATTTGTGTTTGCATCCTTCTTCCCTACTCTTATTCATTTCATTTTTACTGCTGAGTTGCTTTAAATATGGATTAGAGTAGTTGTTTTGCTTATACGCTTGTGTTTACACTATTCCGCACTTGTCATTAAGTTAGTGTAAAATCAACCAAACCGTAATTTGAATTTGGGGGTCTAAACCGCTCGTGTGTTTTCAACACATTTTCGAGCTTTCAATTGGTATCAGAGCGGGTACACTTGCTGAGGTTTAATTACCTAAGTGTGATCCTTAACCCGTCTTGAAATGGACCGGTCTCAATCGCTCAATGTTCCACCATTTTTTGATGGGAACAATTATGCATTCTGGAAAGTTAGAATGAGAGCATTCTTATGCTCTATCGATGATACCGTTTGGGATGCGGTTGAGATAGGTTGGACCAAGCCGGAGGCTCCTAAGTCCACCTGGGATAAGGCAGCTCTTACAGCAGCCAATGCTAACAGTAAAGCTTTAAATGCTATCTTTTGTGGTGTGTCCCCTGATGAATTCCACAGGATCTCTCATATGACAGTAGCCAAGGAAGCTTGGGAGATTTTGGAGACTACCTATGAGGGTACAAAGAAAGTCAAGGACACAAAGCTTCAGATGCTCACCACCAAATTTGAAGAACTCAAGATGAGTGATGATGAACCATTTGATTCATTCTATGGGAAGCTCAATGAAATTGTCATTGCTAAACTCAATCTTGGGGAGAAGATTGAAGACACTAAGGTGGTGAGAAAAATATTGAGGTCCCTGCCTGAAAGTTTTAGAGCAAAGGTTACAGCCATAGAAGAAAGCAAAGACTTGGATGAGATTAAGATTCAAGAGTTGATCGGATCTCTCCAAACGTATGAGCTGGGACTGCCATCCCATAAGACAAGCAAATCGCTTGCTTTTAAAACCATCACCGAAAGAATAAATGATTCCTCCGAAGAAGATGGAGTGGAGAAAGAAGTAGCATATCTTGCAAAGAACTTCCGCAAGTTTCTGAAAATGAAGAACAGTGGGAAACCGTTCAATAGAGAAAAGTTCTCTCCTTCAAGAGGTGATAAGAAAGAGTTTAAGAGAAAAGAAGGAAAGGACTATCAACCTTCTCCAGACATTGTGTGCTATGAGTGCAATGGTCATAGACATCTAAAGAAGGAGTGTCCGAATTTTTTGAGGGGAAAAGGAAAAGCATATGCTACAACGCTCAGTGATTCTGACTCGGAAGAGAGCTGTGACGGTGAGGGAAACTACTCTGCTTTCATGACCATTGCTCATGAAGATTCCTCGGACGACTTGGGTGCACTTGAGAAGGAACTTGGTGAGCATTCTGATTCAGAATCTGCTGGAATTATGGAAGAATCAGACGCTGAAGAGGAAGAAAATACAGCTAATCTTCAAGAGAATTACTCCTCACTTCTTGAGAAGTCAGGGGAATACGCAAGAATAGCCAAGGCAGCTGTGAGAAAAATGAAGAAAGCAGAGGAAGACTACCGAAGTCTCATGATCAGACATAAGGAGGCCAAATGCGAAATAGAAGGACTGAATGGTGAGCTGTCAGAAGCATACTTGAAGATCAGATTTCTTGAACAAGAGGTGGTGGAAGCACAAGCCAAGATAGAAAGGGTCTCCTCCAGAAAGTTGGATGATGTTATCTCATCCCAAAAACATTCCTCAGACAAGTCCGGATTGGGATATACCGGAGGGAGTAGCTCATCAGTCAAAGCTACCAAAGAAGTGAAATTTGTGAAGGCCGTAGAGTCAATTGTAGAGGAGGCCGTTCCTGAGAATGTTAAGGTTGAAAAGAAGAATGTAATTGAGCAACAGATGATGAATAAGCCTCGAAATCAAGCTGTAGGCAGACATGAAACCAGAGCAAGATCTCTCTCAAGACCTCAACGGGGTCCTAGAACGGATTATGTGTGTCACTATTGCGGATTGCAAGGACACATCAGACCCAACTGTCAAAAATTGAGAGCAGACAATAATGCAAGCATTCCTCGATCACGAGGAAGAAGGAATGACAAAGAGCTTGGGGTGGTGAGAACTCAAGAAGCCAAAATCGTGATCCCGGAGTGACAGACGTGATGAAGATGATTGGTGCCTTCACCACTTGCTTGGAGAGTTTTACCAGGAGGTTTGAAAGTCCCAACTCTCGTATCCAATCCGTCAAGGATATCACCCCAAACGCACGTGACGTGTGGGTGAAGAGGGGTACTCATGCATAAGCACTATAATATGTCCATGCATTAATTCTTTCCATTCTTAGGGACATTTGTGTTGCATTCTATCATGCATTGCTTTCATAATATTTTTTTGTCTGGTTTGCACCTGTTTTTGGTTGATCTTTCTTTTCTTGTTTTGTTTTGGGTGTGTTTCAAAAAAAAAAAAAAAAAAAAAATTCAAAAACCCATAAAAATTGAAAAATCTCTAAAAGTTTGATCACTTGTTTTGTGCATATCTCATGTGAGTTTGGCCTAGTACCTTCGTACTTATGGCGTAGTGCATTTATGATCTCTGCTTGTTCCGTATGCACTCTTTTCTATGTGGAAGAAATCTTGAAAACTATGTGTGACTGTTGTAAATAGATCTTCAAGCTTGTCATGAATGATTGGTCAATAGTCTTGTTGGTCTTGATACTTGCATAGACTTGTGTCTATATCTCTTCTCACTTTATTTTTATGTTTTTGTAAAAAGAGCTCACCAATTGTAAATCTCCAAATGAAAAGAGATATTGAGCTGCAAAAGCCTGTCGCACATACTAGTATTTGACTAGGAAAAAGGGAAAGCGACTCTTTTAAATGCAAATTTTATGGTGCTCAAAAAGCCAAAGGCTTATCATCAATGTTGAAATATCATAAATTTCAAGCACCTATCTCAAAATGAGATGTTTTGTCCATTCAAAATAAAATGGAACAAGTGTTATGCTTTATGTTGAAGCCAAATGAAAAGCTTCCAAGTTATGTTTTCAATGTGTGGGAGGTCATATATACTCATTTCTATAATGGAGATAGTCCACTTGATTTCGTATCAGTTGTGTATGACTCGTGTGAATTGATCATTGAAGCTTCGCTTTGGTCTAAGGACTATTTCACATGTGATACTCACACACAACACACAAGTCTTTGATTCAATCAATGCTTATCTCATTTGTGTGATTGTATACATCCAAATGTGATGTGTATGCCCATAAACTTGTTGATCAAATCCAAAAAGATTTTTGTGAGTTTTATTTGTTTTTGAAAGTGATTTTAGACTTTCTTGTGTTTCTTTTTGGTCAAAATGCATTTTGTGTGTTTTTCATCAAAAACTGGTTCAGGGGTTGTTTCGCGAGAAGCTCGCGACTAAGAAGCTTCCCGCGAAAAGGTTTGAGGGAAATATTTTTTCTTTCTTGTCACTCAGAGAATTTCGCGACTGTATCGCGACCAACAGCTTCTCGCGAAATACTGTTGGGCAAAAACTGGATTTTTCTCAAAATCAGACAGAGAATTTCGCGACTACCTCACGAATGTTTCGCGACTTAAAGCTTCTCGCGAAAAGTTTGTGCTTCAGTGGCCCCTTTCGCGGCTGTCTCGCGACTGTGTCGCTACTCCCTAACCCGCGAAAATCGCGTGTTTTCAGTTTTTATATAAATGATGTGACAGTTTTTCAAAACTCAAAAACTTCCCTCACTCAACCTCCCTTATAACCATTTTCGACCAAATACATTATTCCATCAAAATCCTTTCAAATCAAGCATATTTCCTGCATTTTCTCTCACAAGGTATGTTCTTTATACCATTGTTCTCATATTTTCGCTTAGATTTTGCAGATTTTTGTTTAGGGTTTTGAAAAATTGGAAGTTTCACATATTTGGGTTGGGTTTCAAAATTGGGTGAAATTTTTTCAAATCTTTTGATTGGGCTTTGTTCCATTTGTTGTTTGTGCCTTTGTGTTGGCCCCTTGTGGTGTTTTAAAGTGTATTTAGGCCTGGTTTCACCATGTTCACGCATTTTTTATGTCATATTTGAATTTGTGCATGTTTAGTGTTCGATAAAATGTCCGAGTGACATTTTTGTGCCTATTTGAAATCAAGTGATTTCAATCTGTGGATTCTCACTTCTTTGACCAATTTTCACTCCATTTGGTCATTGAGTGTTTGTTTCTTACACTTTACTCATTCTGAATGCCCAATTACTTAGCTTTATGCACTGTGTGTATGTTTATTCTCATACACGGCACTACCTTTGTTTTAAACTAACTTGAATCTAATCAAGCTCTGTGCTATGTTTTGTGTGTTGTGCATGTGTTTCCTGGTATTTTTGGGTGTTCTTTTGAACAGATGTCTCCGTTCAAGACTTCAGCTGTGAAAGGTGGCAGCAACAAAGGGAAAGAACCAATCATCGATGTTGATGAAGATTCCCCGAGACCAAAGAGAGCTCGTGCTTCAACTGGAATCTTTGATCCTAGCTTGTTTCGCTCTCATGCTGCTTTTGAATCCTATAAAAATCTCTTCTGAGATGCTCCTTTGTTGGTTGAAAGAGCTGTTGATCAGTCATCTCTTTTGGATACACAAATTCCCACTTGGTTCGCCACAAAAGACTGGAATTTTCTTTTCTCAGATCTTGACGATGCATATGAGAACATGGTGAAAGAGTTCTATGCAAATGCTGTTGTTGAAGGAGAAATGATCAAGTGCTGGGTTAGAGGAAAGCGGTTCTCGATTACTCCGGTTTATCTTTCTGAAATTCTTCACATCAACCGACCCATACTTCCGATCCCACCTGTATATGATGAGTTGGTTCCATTTGAGGGCACGCTTCGAAGAGCATTAGGAGCTAATTTGGAATTCTCTTCCAGTAGATCATCAATCAATGTGGCCTCACTTTCTCCAGAATTAAGGCTTCTGTCAATGATCATGTGCAACAATCTCTATCCGTTGTCAAGCACAGGTTATATTAACCTTGGACGAGCATTATTTCTTCATGATCTGGTATCTGATGAGGAAATTGATGTATGCTCCCACATCTTTCACATCTTGGCTAAAACGGTGAACCGCACTGCCTCAAGGAATTGCATTCCCTTTGGTCGTCTTATTTCTCGGATTTTAAAACTCAAAGGTGTGCGTCCCTCTGCTGATGAGCGCCCTTTTCCTAGGCCAAGTCCAATTAATGGTCGTACTCTTCAAGCAAGTATGAGCCATACCAAGAAGAATGTCAAGTAGGAACATCATGCTCCCGCAGGAAGCTCGAGTTCTACCTCTCATTCATATGATGAAAAGTTTGACACTATCATGGTTGCCCTTCAAGATCTTAACACCAAACTTTCAGGACTTACTCAGATCATGTACTGCCAACACTCCCGTCTTGATAAACAATTAACCTCTCTTGAAACTCAGATGGATGAAATTCAGAGGAAGCTAGAAGAGAATGACAACTAGCTATTCCATGACAAAAAGGGGGAGATGATGTTAGTGACAGGGGGAGTAGTGATAGGGGGAGAAGTAGCAGCAAGAAGTCTAGTTTTCATGTCTTCTCTATGTTTATGTTTATTTACTGCTTTCACCTGCTCTTTTGGTTTAAAGCTTTGATACTATGTGTCTAAATCAAATTATACTTAGCAGTATTTTCAGTTTATGTTGTGTTTTATTTCTATGCTTTGTGGCATATGTGCTTTGTGGCATTTACTTGTACCCTTGTTGCTTTTGTAAGCTTTTAGGGTTTGTTTCATGCATTGTTTGTAGGTCTTTGTGGTTTGTGCCATGCATTTGCTATACCATGCTTATGCAACCTTGATGCATGTTTGCTTGTAGTTCAATGTCATGCATTTTTACTTCAAGTACAACACTCTTGTGCCCTTGTAGGATTGTTCCTAGATGCATATACGTTCTATGCATTGGTTGAGTGATGAACACTCTTGTGCCCTAGTAGGATTGTTCCTAGATGCAAATACTTCGTGTATTTCGCATTGGTTGAGTGTTGGAGTTGCAAATGATTCTCTTTAAATGAGCTTATCATCTTGCATCTTCGGATGTTCATTTCATGTGTGAATGAGTATAGTAATTGCTTGTGTATAGTGATTACTTGTTTGATCTTGCCATGATCTAGTATTTCTATTTCATTTAGCTTGATCTTGTTATTATTGCTCCATATGCATTTCAAGTTTTCTACATACAATGATATTATTGTGTTGTTGTGTTTCAGGAGATACTTGTTCATATGTTCAAGAGCTTATCAGAATCTAGAATTAGGTGTGAGTGAGTTTTGCCTTTGTTCCCAAACTCACGTTTAAGTCTAGAGTCTGTTTTAGGGTTTTGTCACGGAATAGCCAAAGGGGGAGATTGTAAAGTTGTAATTTACAACTATATTTTGTTGGCTTTTATTCTGTGCCAAATTTGATTATAATTATGTTCAATCGTTTAAAACCCTGTATTTGTTGTGGGATTTGTTGTAAGGGTTGTGTGATAGGGAGAGTGTTGAAGACTCAAGCATTTGAAGAATTGAAGGATTCTCGCAGGTATCTCGCGACCAAGCATCCCGCGAAGTGAATCATGTGCATGGCACATGCTGGAATGCGAAGAGTCAGGCCAGGTGGAGATAACTGTGTCTCGCGAGTATCTCGCGGGTAAGGCCTTCCCGCGAGACACCCGCAAGGCAAGCTGTTCTGCCAGCCTGTACTTTTTGAGTCACACCTTTTGCACCTCTCCTACATATACCATCATTCACAATTGTTGAGGAATGCTTCAGAGAGAAAACCCTAGCCAAACACATTTGTAATTAGAGATTGTCTTCCCCATCTTTCTCTATACACTTGCTTGTGGTATCTCCTCAACCCTTCCCTCTCCATTATCCATATCTTTGAGAGGTTGATAGCCCAAACACTTACCACACCTTTGAGAGTGCTGAGTGACGTTTTGGTGCTGCTGGGAAGCATTGGAAGAAGCCTTGAATGGCAGATGCAACATGGAGCTTGTTGCGGGATCCGGATAACTAAGACAAGACACGGTTCCGAGAAGCCTTGTTGGAGTAGGATCTTGGAGGGCTTAGGTACATTGGGTAGACTAGGCTTGGAGGGTCTTTTGCTAATCCATGTATCCCAACTGATTGTTTAGTGGATCGATTTCCGCTTGGAGGGCGGCGGAGAGGTTTTTCGCCGAGTTCTTCGGTTTCCTCTTCGATAACACGTCTCGGTGTTATTTGTGTTTGCATCCTTCTTCCCTACTCTTGTTCATTTCATTTTTACTACTGAGTTGCTTTAAATATGGATTAGAGTAGTTGTTTTGCTTATACGCTTGTGTTTACACTATTCCGCACTTGTCATTAAGTTAGTGTAAAATCAACCAAGCCGTAATTTGAATTTGGGGGTCTAAACCGCTCGTGTGTTTTCAACACATTTTCGAGCTTTCACATACCTTGATAAAGTTTATCGATGTTATCTTTCATTAAAATAAACAATGAGTACTGCAGTACGTATTCTTTTTTCTTTTCTTTGTAATATAGCGAAACCCCCACGAATCTGACCCTAGCTAGCAATATTTTATTGTGCCCCCGGTTCTACGCTTCATGCATTAAACATGCACGGCAATATACATGTAGTTGACAAGCGAGTTGTCAATAATGGCTATCAAAATTCAAAATACAAGTGTTTTTCTTTCTTTTATTCTAGTGCTTGTAAATTTGGAAGGTATTTGATATCAAATGAAACTATGTTAGGAGTATCAAAATTTAATAAATATGAAACATATTAGCAAAAAATAACTAACTTACTAATAATGATAAGATATATATTAGTTGGTAGTTATTTTTGTACACATATTTCTTGTTTATTGAATTTTGATATGAATGATATGATATTATTTAATACAAAATACATTTTCGAATCCTAAACCCGGCTCTGTTTCTCTGGTATCCTTGGTTCTGCAAAAAGGAGGTTGGATTTGGGTAATCCACTAAGAAAAAGTTAGCAACGAGAGAAATTTTTTTGGAATATTTTATTGCGAAGGTAGACTAGTCTAAGACAATCCTTAGTAATAAGAATAAACAATCCACTTTCCGACACACCTAAATCATCACCGAGTGGTGATGCCATAAAATTTTTCTAAGGGACCATAAAATTTTTCTGAGAGACCTAGCTATGTCATTTTGACATACCTTAACATATATGATAAAATATAAGAGAAATATAATAATAACAAAAATCACGTGAAAAAAGTTTCTTTTTAAATGACAACGACAAAAGTAGAACATGTTCTAAATTTTTAACAATAGAAATCAGACGATTTTCTTATAAAAAAAAAAGAAAAAAAGAAAAAAAGAAAGAAAGAAAGAAAAAGAAATCAAATGATTTTTTTTTTTCTTATATATAACCCAAAAGAAATTAGAAGATTTTTTTTCCCCTTATATATAACCAAACAAAAGTATGTCTTCATATATACCTAACTCAAAATTAATGAAAAAAGAAAGAGTTCTAATAAGAAAAAAGAAAAGAATAGAGTTTGTTTTTGGAAGAAAAAAGAAACTTTTACAAAGGAGATTTAGGGCTTTTTTGGTAAGGGTATTTGAATATATATTTTATTTATTTAATTTACAATCCATAAAATGGTGTGTCCTGCAGTTGAATTTATCGTTTGGCTAATGTTCTCTAAATACGATTTTTAGAAAATTGTGTCCTATTTTCCTCGTTCATAATAAGATTTTGAAAATGGTTGGAAGGATGTTTTCAAGATATAGAAAATGTTTTTAATTTTAGCTATAAGAGAATCATCCATTTATTATCTTTGCTTATTATCATTATTCTTCTCTTTTTTCTTTTTCTTTTCTTTTTTCTGAGCCATATAATTTTTGCCCATGACGTCCTTATAGGAATTTTCGCCATGCTCATGGTCTTTTCCCATATCTTTTGCCTAGACCACCCTTTCGGGTTTTCAATCTAGTAGGGTTCTTTTGCCATAGAATTTAGTTTTGGGTATTTTGATTGGTTGGTTTTGATTTACCTAATTGAGTTAGATTTGGTTTTAATTAAGGCTTTGATTTAGAATTGGATTTTATCAATGGTTGAAAAACTCTAAACCCTAATTTGCAATAATCTCACACTTTGTTTGGTTGGCCTCACCAGGTCTATCTCTATGTCTCTTCTTCTAATTTTTAGATTCTTTTTGTTCCATTTTTTTTCTTTATAGGATATATTTTTTATGGTGGAATGTTTGAAATAAATAATGCAAACCAGTAGGCTCTAATAGTTCTTCATTGCATGTGAAGAGAACAGGGACAACCCCATTGCCCTCAAAGTGTTTGACAAAGTGCTATGTTAATCTTTAATCAATTCCACTTTTTTTTGGCTATGTGGTAACTTAATTATGATTTTGATTATCAAATATAGAAGTTGAATGCTTTTGTTAACTATGTTAATTGTATATGATGGCTTAGATTGATTGTATTTTATATGCATTATTTGTTTAAAGGGTAGTATTTGTAGTTTGGGGGGGGGGGGGGGGGGGGGAATAGAGAAAGATTGATTTTCATCAACAAAAGTTATCACTTTTTAATAACCTATTATTGGGAAAAAAAAATTCTCTGTTTCCCCTTAACTTATAAGATTCTACTGTAGTTGTGGCTAACACAATTAGTTTGCAAAACTAATTTATTACCAGTGCCGGGTATTAGTAGATGGAATACATCACCTTTACCTGCTATATGGTTTAAAGTATATTAGGTTGTTCATTTTCTGCAAAATACTGATATTGTTTGTTTAGGAATTTTTATAAAGGGCAGCTCTATGCAAATAATTGCATTTACTTCTAAAAAAATTAGGACTGTTAGTTGTGTCTTGATTTGCTCTTAATGTAGCATTTTTTATGTTATTTTCGAAACATATGTTCAGCAAGTGATCTTTGCTTTGCAAGCTTCTAACTCCTTTTTTTTTTTTTTTTTTTTTGACATACTTCTAACTCCAAATTTTAAAGCTATGGACTTTTAGTCACTTCTATTTTAATATTTTATGCTTTGTTACCAAGATTGCGTTAGTGGAAATTCAATTTCATTCCAACCAATCTATATTGGGTTGCTGCAATGTTAGCTAATTGTGTAGGGTGAGGTTATCTTCATTTTCATGATTTCTCTTTTTTGTACATTGTTAAAACATTATGTTCAAAATTCTAAATTTCTTGATGTGAGACTAGCAACTTTTCAAATGAAATTCAAGGAATCTTGGAAATTTTAAATTAACATAAAACATGTAGCCCAAACAAGATGTTCAAACTTATATATGTTCCATCCCATCTCTCTCTTTTTGTGTCATTGCTTTGGTTTTTATTTTTTTTTTCTTTTTTTTTTTATAAATTTTAATTTATAATAATAATGAATTTTTTGTTTGGGTATTAAGAAATTGTAGAAATCAAATTATGAATAATTTTGGGTTTTTATTTAGTGTGTTTGGGATTTAAGAATCTTTATATAGCGGTTTTAAATGTTTTATTTGTTGGTTTATGTCAATTTTGATTTATGGTTATTTTTTTCTTGACTTTCTATGTAGTGGGTATTAAATTTTCGTGATTGACTTGAAAAATTGGATCATTTTCTGATGTTGGACGATTTTTCATGTGTGAAAAATTCCAAATTGGTCTTTTTCAAATTTTAATTTTCTTTGATTGATATGGATTGTAGTGACTCCTTCAGGTGAATCTCCAAATCATCCATATAGAGGTTCTACACTCATTGTTGTTTTTTATGTTATGCGCATTCATTAATATTGACCCATTGTGTATGATTAATTTGGTATATTCTGATGTGATTTCTGTTTTAAAGGTTTTGAGACTGTCATGTACATGTTATAGGTATACTTTGTCTTAAAGCTATTCACTTACGTGATTATTAATTTATAGTCAGGTTTAATTGTAAAGAAACTGAAGTTGAGTTTTTTGGATTTTAGGGAAGCATTACTCATCAAGATTGTGCAGGCCATAAGGATGCAATTGGACTAGGTGAAGTGCAGGTAAGACATATCAATTGCTGACTTGCTGTTAATCTATAGGAATTAGAAAATTTATGTTAGATCTTTATTATATGAAACTTATTCCTCTTTGTTTCACATATTTTTTTGTGCATATCAGATGAATGAATTCTCGTGCATATTAGTGATATTTGAGAAGAGTACTAAAGATTCATAATAATATCACTTAACTGTTTAATATTGTGACTGTTGATGTGCTACTACTTTAAAGCAGTGAGAATGAGAATTTGAATTGTGCATGATGATCTATAGAATAGATGGGGTTTGATGGAAGGTTGAATGATAAAAAATAAAAAATAAAAAAACTTTGAAATGCATATCATTTATGCCAATGGTGTGAGACCACTCCATACATATTTTCATGCATGATGGCTTAGTGATTGCTTAGATATGAAAGCATTTTTTTTTTTTATTGCTTTCTCTTTGCCCGTTAAACAATAAGTTTAGGGATAGACAAAATTTTTAAACTATTAAATTCCTATTTTGCAGATTTTAATTTTAAAGTTAGATCAAGAGCTACACTTATCAAGTTATAAATAAAAAAAAAAAATAAAAAAAAAAATAAAAAAAAAAGGATCAAGAGCTTCATATTGGGAAAAAAATTCAATTCCAGGTTTTTACATTTTGTCCTTAAGTGTGTGATCAATGCTTGGTATACTATTTTTCTTATTTGGCATGGCAATGCTTTAGATGATGATTTTCAAACCACAGGTTCATATCTTTTGATTTCCATGATGGGAATGATGGATCATATGTAATTTAAAGTTTTTGGTGTTATCTTTAATTTGACTTACTAAATTCAACTGTGGATTAGTGAAACTAAAAAATATGATTTTTATTCTGTTAAGTGAACATTTTCATGTGGAAGTCTTTGTTATTGTCAACGAAGTTAATAAGTTATTTTCTTTTCCAATGCATATAAACTGCACTTTTGGGAGATCTAGGGTACCACGGAAAAGAAAGAACACTGTTAGGGGCATACAAAACAACATTATGTCGCTCTTTGGGACAATGATTTAGATTTTCCTTGAGGTTAATAATGAGATTACATCATACAAAGATATAATTGTATACATTAGTGAAGATTTCCAGCCATGAGAAGTGGAAGCATACAAGCATAAACAAATTATTTTTGTATTTATTTGTATGTGAGTTTTTGCTATATATTATTGCAATTTTAAATTGGAAATTGTTATATGAACCTATGGTATAATCCTCATGTTACTGCAAACATTGATTTATTTGTTCGGTTACTATAAACCTTGATTTATTTGTTCAAATATACTATGGAGATAACATATATAATATTATATCATGATTAATATGAGATTAATTGAAACTTTATTTATTAGTGCTTAATAAAGAAAAAAACACGTGTTTGTTCATTTAGACCCCTTAAACAAATTGGTAACCTAATATATTAACCAAGTGATTACTTAGGTTTATTTTTCAGATCTAGGTTAAACAAACATATATCATATCATGCAAAAAAGCGAAAAAGTAAACACCATGATATGTTGACCTAGGAAAACTGATGAAACGAACCATTTCAAGGTAAAAACCTGGAGAGGATTTGCCATAACTGCCCTCAAGGTAAACTAAATCCACTATAAGAGAATCAAAATTTTTACTATCAGATTTAACCTTAAATCTATTGCTACCTCATATAGTAACTTACTAATACGACCACGTGTAAGCTCCGAATCCACGTACTCCTTCTTTTCTCGAATTTACACCACAAGCTGCCTTCCTTATGACTTTAAGATCCCACTCAAAGGTTTCAGATCACCATCAGTAATGATCTTGATTCAGCAAATATGTTCTACCAACGCTTGATTCTAGATTTGGCTCCAGTTGATTCTTGTGTAGTTAGAAGGTACAAACCTCAGATCTCACAAAGAGTAACGCACAAGTTTTTCAAATGTCTAAAAAACATAGCTAAGGTTTGCCTTTTATTTGTGGAGAAGTTGGAATGAAACCCTAAACGTTTTCTCAGGCCTGGGCTTGATTTAAAAATCTACAAAATTTTTATTCCTGTGATTTTCGATTGGTTAGGTCTAATTCTCGATCGGCCAAGCAAGGCAGAAACTCACTTCCTTTTTTTACAATCAGCTGGACTTGAAACTTTAAAACAACCACTATTAAGCATTTCCTAACACCTAGACTAGAGATGTTTTGTCCTCAGTTTGCCAACATAATAAAAATATGATTCTAAAAAATTACACCTAAATCTTTGGAACCTAATAATCTTCCCTTTGGAAATCCGTGACAAAAACACACATATAAAATGAAATGCTTAAATTAAATAAAATTCTCACACAACTACTAACTATTAGTTGCAAGTATAGACAGCAGTTGTTAAAAGAATTAACTTGTAAATTCTTAAAACACTGACAACAAACCATTAATGCATGTGTGGAAAATACAGTGCCATAATCAAAGTAAAAAAAAAAAAACTAAACTTTAATTTGCAAAACATATAAAGAGACAGTAATCACATCAATAATGAATAACCTCATCATCAATAACTATCATAACCAATAAGCACATCAATGTTTGTGAATCAAGGACATAAACATATAGACATATATAAACAATAAAATACATCAAACTCCCCCTAAACATTAAAACTCTACTCCCCTAAGTACAAAAAGTCTCCTAAAACCTACTCTCCCTTTTTGTTATGAATTGCCAAAGGAAACATCAATCATCAAAGGGTGGAGGAGGTGGAAATGCACTCCTATACTCCGTAAAATCTGCTTTCAAAGAGCAACCTCCGTCAACAACTCATCTAGAAGCTGTTCATGTGCCATCTAAGTAGTCATTGAAGACTCCATCATGGCATGGAGTGAGAGAGGGCAGCAACAGTAGGGTCTACATCATTTGCACCACCAGAAGTATCCACAGCTGTAGTCAGATCCAAAAATGTCTCCTCAGTAGTAGGCATAGTACTAGAGGTAGGAGTTGTAGTAGAAGCTTCTCCTCGTGATCTCTTTGATGTCCAAGTGCTTGGTTCAACACTTTTCATCTATGCCTGTTGCTGTCTAAGATAGGTGGCTCCTATGAGGGTGATGATGTGAACTAACTCTAAGGGAGGAAACTAAGACAAACCTAAAATCCTCAAAATCCTATAAATGTACATTGGAAAGAACAATTTTTGACCTTTACTAGTACTCCTAGAGATGTCAACAATGGTTTGGATAAGCATAGAAGGAAAACACATAGAATCATCTATAACAAGAGCATATAGAAAAGCACATCTATCTATAGGAACATATGAACATAAGAAATGGGATAGATGTTATGACAAGAAATCCTCAAATACAAGAATTAAGCTCAGTAAAGTCACAAGAATTGATTCTTGGTTCAGTACCCTAAGAAACTAGTCTACTTCAAAGAAGTGACATAATATCATTAACCAAAGGGAAATCAGTGTATGGGTATGTGGGTTTACGAACTAAAGGTACTCCTAAAGCTTCAGATACAGTTTGTTTAGAGATGGTAAACTCTTGACCACGGATCCAAGAAGTCAAGTGATGACCACCTATAACCTTAGAATAGATAGAGAGGTTAGAGTAAAACTCTTTAATCAAAGCTGCGGGAGGAGGATCAAACACCTCACACAAGGATACCCAGTTCCTAGCCACAAAATTTCTCCAAATGGAGGGATCTAGCTCACTCAAGACAATTTCCATTTCACCCCATATTGACCTATACTTAGTCAAGGTCTCATAAGTCTCCTCACATTTGGCAGACAAGAACCTAACTCTATCAACTAAGGCTGATCTAGAAGAGGAGGATCCAGGATTCCTATTAGCTCTAGTCTTAAATTTCCTACCAACCTTAGGAGCTATGACAAAAGATGGAAAGAAAAACAACACAACAAAACCAAGGGCAAACTGCATTAAGAAGGGTTAGAGACAATATAACATGCAATTTTGAAAAACTATATGATGCATGATATTAGATAGGGTTGTCCACCAAAACCCGTACCTGACCAAACCGAGGCGAATTGTCCGATCCGTACCCGATACCGGCCAACCCAACACCGGTGACGGTCGGTAGCGGGTTTCAACCTCTAGAAACGGAGACCGGCGGGTTGGTTGACGGGTCTGCTCTTCAAAATTCGATTCCAACCGATCCGATCGCCTATATATCGGAAACACCCACCGATTTTCTCAGGTATGAGGATTTCCGATCATTTCTCGACAAATCCGCTGAGATCCGGCGAGATCTCGTCAGGATCTCAACAGATCCTTGAGATCCGGCAAGATCTCTTCGAGAACTCATCGAGATCTCTTCAAGATTTTATGAGTACGTTTAGAAATCTTGCTGGATCCGGCCATGTTTCGGCCAGATTTAGCAGATTTTGGCCAGTTCCGGCTTGATTTCGCCTGATTTCGTCTTCCCTGAGGCCGACTGATCACCAACCAATCCGTACCCAATATCCGAGTCGCCCAAATCGACTCATCTAACAGTCGGCGACGAGTCTAGATGTTGAAGACCCGACGTGGTAGGGTTGGTTTCGGGTTAGGCACAAACCCGACCCGAACCAACCCGTGGATAGGCCTAATATTAGAATTCATATGATGCATGACCTAATGCGCTAAAACAATCTAATTTCATCACAATTTTGAAAATTGACCAAGAAATTAATGAATTATAGAAAATCCCAAATTTTGAAAAACCAAATTTTCAAAAATAACCTCACATTGATCAATTTGAACAACATAACAAGCATAAAACATATTATAATTGTTAGGACATATGTGGTTCACATGCTAAGAACATATGTCATACTTTTATGTAATTGGCTAATCCTTTGACAAAACGCACTTTACTTGTATTTGGGTAGATTTAGGATGTGTTGAAATACTTCAAGAAACCATGTTTCAAGATCAAGTATTGAAGACTTTAAGTCTGTTCAAGAAAACAAGCTGAAAGTATAAATTCATTAAAGCTTGACAACTGGCTCGATAGCTGCATCTATCGAGCTTCAGTAAAGTTGTTCAAGCCCGTAAGCTCGACACCTACTCGACAACTTCTCAATAGCTTCTATCTGTCGAGGTTTATAAAATCAGAATTTATAACCTGATTTCTTGGGATCCGTGAATGTGTCTTTGGGCCTTCTTTTCTCCTAACCCTGGACATATAAAAGGATTTTTTTTAGGGCCATCTAAGAGTTCAAAAGTTGCACAAACATTGAGCAAACTCTGTTCAAGCAAATTGTGACCGGAGACAAAGTTCTGCCCTAGTTCATCTCTTCTAAAGAAGTTGCTGTGTATGTGCACCTTTGGGTTTTGTGATCGAGCATCTTCTTGATCTTCATCATGTGTATGAACTGAAGAACTTTACAGTCAACCTTTCTTTCTAATTGGTGATTGAAGTCACATACTGGGATCTGCGTAAACTGGTTAGTCACGTACTTGGAGCCGTGTATCAAAAGTGGGAACTGTCACAACAGAATAAGTCCAATTAGGTATTGGGGTAAGGGTTCAACTGTAGGTTGGTAAGGTACTTGGGATTCCTTTACTTGTAACCACATGTTGTGATAATAGTGGAGTTTCGGGAGTGGTGACCTGAAAATCACCCGATGGGGTTTTTGCCATAGGGTTTTCTCCGTTCATGAACAAATCACCGTGTTATTTATTTTTCCACTGCATATTTAATGTATTGGTGATTTGTTTGTGCTGCCACCCAATTGCATATTAATTAACTTAATTAATAAACTTGGTTAAATTAATTGGTTAATTAATCACAATGGGTCAATACGCGTTTGGCCTATCAAGTGGTATCAGAGCAGGCACACTCTGATTAGGTTTTAATTTTTGCTGTGTTTGATCCATTGACCCTTGTTTGTCATGGATAGAGGACAGTCGTTAATTATACCTCCTTTATTTGATGGGACTAACTATGCATACTGGAAAGTACGCATGAGAGTCTTTTTGCTATCTTTAGATGAAAAGGTGTGGCAAGCTATAGAAATTGGCTGGACTAAGCCAAAGGAAGCGTGGGCCGATTGGGATGAAGCCAAGATCAAAGCGGCAAACTTCAACAGCAGAGTATTGAATGCGTTGTTCAGTGCGGTCACCAATGAGAAGTTTAAAAAGATATCCTTAATTGAAACTGCTAAGGAGGCTTGGACCATCCTCCAGAAAACCTATGAAGGAACCAAGGCTGTCAAAGATTCAAAGTTTCAGAGGCTCACTACAAGCTTTGAAGAAATAAAGATGAAGGAGGATGAGTCGTTCGATGAGTTCTATGCCAAACTCAAGGATATAGTGAACTCAGCCTTCAATCTTGGGGAAACCATTCCTGAACCCAAGATTGTGAGGAAAGTGCTCAGATTTCTACTCGAGAGATTCCATGCAAAGATTACTGCAATTGAGGAATCAAAGGATATTGACAAGATTCCTTTGATTGAGCTGATTGGAAACTTGCAGACCTACGAGCTAAGGTTATCTAGAATTGGCAAGTTGAGTAAAGGCAAGAGCATGGCCTTGAAGGCAAAGAGCAGTAACACAGATGAGTCTTCAGATGATGAAGATTCCAAGATGAAGTCCTACATCACCAGGCAGTTCAAAAAATTTATGAAGAATGCCAATGGAAAGGGCTTTGACAAGGATCGTAGGCAATCTAGTTCTTCTCAGTTAAAGGGTCAAGACAAAGGGAAGAAGGATGCTAAGGATGGCGGTCAGTACACTGTTCCCATAGGACCTAAGTGCTTTGGGTGTCATAGGTTCAGACACATGAAACATGAGTGTCCTACATATCTCAAGAGCATTGGGAAGAGCAAGGCACTAGCTGCAACCTTGAGTGACACTAAGCCTGAAGATGATTTCGATAGTGAGGATGACGGAATCTTAAATGCCTTCACTGCCACAATCAATCCTACTGAAGGGATTGTTGATGAAGTGGAAAAAGAAGAAGACTTGGTGGATTCTAACATGAGAAGATGGATGATCAAGATGATATCCATTCAGCCTATGAGAAACTATACAAGCTGTCTGAGAAACATGAGAAACTCTATAGGGTGACCACCAAGAAAGTCAGTGATGTGGAACTTGATCGTGAAGAGTTGTCCACAAAGTTTGATGAGGCAAATCAGACTATTAGAACGCTGAGATTTGAGAACAATTTCTTGGCTAAGAAGACCAAGAAGCTTGAAGCGGAGTTATTTCAAGTCAGAGCTCAATTGCAGAGGACTTCAAGTGCTAAACTTGATGAGATGCTGAACATTCAAAAATCCGCTTTGAATCGAACATGTTTGGGGTATGGTCTTTCTTCCTCTAATATTGCTTCTACTAGTGCTACTGTTTTTGTTCCTCCTGCTAATATTGTTAAAATTGAAAATAATGATGTTAAAACTGAATTAGCTAGTGAGAACTTAGACAAGAGTAAATCTATCCTAGGAGCACCCCTTAAGCTAGATAAGAAAGATGCTAAAAAGCTTAGAGCTAAGAAGGCTAACTCTCAAAAGCCTAAACAGAAGAAGCAGCATCTTTGTCACCATTGTGGAGCTGCCGGTCATACTCGACTAAATTGCTATAAGTGGTTAGCCACTTAACCGAGCAACGGCATGATAGCATCTGGAAGCCAAAATTAGCTTCAATCCTCTCTTGCTCCTCTTGGAGATCTTCTGAAAGCCCTCATGTTCCTTTCGAACTTGAACGGGTTCAATTCTTCCCATTCGCCGCCGGTTCAAGGATTTAATCAAAGGAAAGGTTCTTCCAAGGTGTGGAAGAAAAAGGACTCTAAGTGATTATATCACTTTCTTCTATCTTCTTGTTTTTGTTTGTTGCATTACTTGTGTGTTTTGCTTTTATTTTGAGTCAGTCTAGTTTTATGCTTTGCTTTGATAACATGTTTTTGTTTGTTTGTTTTTATTTTTTGTTTATTTTGTTTTTGATATAAAAATTAAAAAAAAATTGAAAAATCAGAAAAATACAAAAACAGTGTGTGTTTTGTGTAATTGGTACTTGTGTACCTTGGATGGCCATTGAAACAAAGTTTTCTAAACTTTGTATCTTTTGTAGCTTAGATGAGCATTTCTATACACAACTAAGCAAGTGAGCTTTGTGGCTCTTGTTTGTGATGAGTAAGATTAAGTTATCTCTAGGACTTAATACTCATATCACTCTTTTTGACGGGTAGGACTAGAAAATCCTAAAAGAAAGGCATAAATAACTATCTCACCACTGTTGCCCACCAATCATGTATGACACCCATATGCTTTGGCATAACAAAATTGGAATGTCAAATATCAATGGGTATTTCTTTTCTATCTCTTATATGCTCATGCATGATATGCTAAATAAAAAAAAAATATATGCAAAGAAAATAAAAAGCAAAAAGATTAAAAATGCTTTAAATATGATTGCAAGCGTGTATTCTAGGAGATGTGAAAGTTATAGGATGTACCTCAAAGGTGATAGTCCCCATCAAACAGTTATGATTGTGTGTGAGTTAAAGTGATTTTCTCATATCTCAAATCGTCATAACATGTGTACACTTATGAAATCTTGCGATGTTTTTCATACACGACACACAATATTCTTTGCTACTACTGATACATGTGCAGGTACAATGTGATTTGGCCATCATAAGGTTTTACATGTGTTAATGTATGCTCACTAAACTGTCATGACTTGTTTTTGAAATATAAAATTGGTTAGACTTGTTTAATGTGTGTTTGTGTTTTTGGAGATCCATGTGCTTAAAATTACTGTTGAGAGATGATCTTGAGAGATTAATATATTGATTGGATCATTGGTTGAGTTGCATGTTGGATTGTATTCATGTCTATGTTTTTCTCTTCTAGAAAAACTGTTTTTAAAAGCAAGCTTGACACCTCCTCGATACCTCCTCAATACCTAGCCGTTTGTCGCTCTTCTCAAGCTTTTTCTTATCGCAATCCTGACACCTCCTCGACACCTAGTGGATTGATCGAGAAATCTCCTGTCTCCTCGATAGTTTCTCGATACCTGGCCGATCGATCGAGATTTTGTTCTTGATTCTGGTGTTACTTCCTCGATACCTCCTCGACACTTGTATCTGTCAAAGACCATTTCCTCGACACCTACCTCGACAGATGTCTCGATACCTCCTAGACACCTCATCTGTTGAGATTTACTGAATAGCTATTTAAGCCCCTCGTGCGATCCGGTTCTCATTTTCTCAATCTCTCTCGATCTGTCCATACCTGTTTACCTCCCAAACTCACTTTTCTCACTCCAAACCTTTAACCCATGTGATTTTTGGCCCTTCCTTGCTTCAAATCACTTGGTATGATCTCTTTTCTTTTCATTCTTCATGCATTTCATGATTTTTGAAACTTAGGTTTTGGGGTTTTTGAAAAATTTTGGGATTTTTCAAAATTGATGAGTTTTTGTTAAAATTTTGGGATGGGTTTTCATTTAAATGTATTCAAAATCTCATGCATTGCATCACATTTACATTATAATGGTATTTTCATGCATTTAGATGTGTGTAATCTGTTTGTGTGCTGGTAGGATTGGATTGGGCTGAGCTCATGATGAAATTTCTTTTGCATGTCACATGTTCATGCATTCCCCATGCATACGTGCTCTCTTTTCAATATATATGGATATATTTGAAATGCTTTGGGACTTTTCTGATTGTCTTTTTCTCCCTCTCTCTCATTTTGTTTACGTTAGTAGTGTCTATGGCACCTAAACATAAGTCTGCTCCGTCTCGGAACCCTCTTCGTTCCGGGGCATCATCTTCTTCGGATCCTACTCCTTCCAACATTCGGTTCTGTGATGAGGATGCCCGTAAAGCATACTCAAAGAACTTCTCTAAAAGAGGTGTTCATTCGAAATGCCGAGTCATTTTGACGGACTTTGTCGACATTGACCTTCCCGATGTCATTCACAGTCGGGGATGGGAGTCACTGTGTGATATCCTGGTTACTTGTCCTCTCGTGATTATTCAGGAGTTTTACTCCAACATGCACAGGATTGATTCTTCAGTACCTCTCTTTCACACTTGCGTTCGAGGTGCGCGCTTTGCTGTCACACTGCAGCTTGTTGCGAATGTGCTTCGGGTTCCGAGGGTAGAGCATCCTGATTACCCCGGTTGTGAGTGTCTGAGGACCGTGTCCAAAGACGAGATGATGTCTACTTTCTATGAGCACCCATCTGTTTAGGGTGAATCAATTTACATCATGTTGGCCTTTTGCTAAAGGTCCTAGATTCATGAACATGGTGATGACTTTTGTGTTGCACCCACTCTCTCACTATAACTCTATCACAGAGCCTCGTGCTCGATTTTTGCTTTCCTTATTGGAGCACCTCACTATAGATTTTCCTTCACATTTCATTCTTTCCATCATAGATGTGTTTAGAGATACGGCTACCCGTGATAAGCTCATCTTTCCTTCTGCTATCACGAGGATCCTATGCCATTTTTCTATTCCTTTTCCCTCCTATGATCACTTATCTGTCATGTGTGCCATAGATGCTGCTACCGTAAAATATAGTGAGGCTCAACTTAGGTCACGACAAGAGTCAGCAGCTCCTCCCTCTAGTTCGACTCCATCTAGTTCGGCACCCTCTCAATCAGCTTCATCTACATCTGCTCCCTCCTCTTCTTTGGGTGATGTATCTCTTGGAGACATCATGGTGCAGCTGTAGCACATGGATGCTCGCCTTGATACGCTCTCTATTGAGTTGTATTAGGTGAACATTTGTGTTGGTCATATTGCATGATGTTAGGCAACCATGGGTGGTTTTGCTCCTGAGGCTACTTTTTCACCACCTCCTCCAGTGGCTTCTGATTCTGATGTTGAGGATGATGATGTTGATGGTGATAATGATGACGCTTCGGATGATGATGATAGAGATGCTAGCTCTACTGATGAGATGTCTACTTGACATTCTACCTTTTGTCACTCGTGACAAAAAGGGGGAGTAATTTTGGGATATGAGAGTAGTCATCTTAAAGGGAGAGTTAGTATAGGACATTTTTGATAAAGGGAGTGTTGATACTTGAGGGATGTAGTAAGGATATGATGTATTTTTTGATATGATGTATCTTTTCTTTTCCTTCTTATATAGATACATTGTTCTTGTATATTTGGTCTTGTGATCACTTTTACATACATTGTACTTATCTTCTTTATATGTGGATGTATGTTTTTCTTTCACCTACCTCTTACATGTGTTGTTTCTTTTCTCTCTTTACACACATGTTTCTTTACTTGTATGCAATCTATTATTTCTATTTCACACAAAGATGCATTGATGAGTTTTGTTTAAAGTGTTTCAGAAATACAGGTTGTCAAAGTCTACTTACCATAAACTCTCTTCTTGCAAAGTTTTTCAAGAGTTTGTGTTAGGATAGATTTTACTGTATGTAACAAGTGAGTATGAGTTTAGTAATTTATGACTTCTCTCATATGTTCATTTGTTTGTTATGGTTTTGTCACAGATTGCCAAAGGGGGAGATTGTTAGGACATATGTGGTTCACATGTTAAGAACATATGTCATACTTTTATGGAATTGGCTAATTCTTTGACAAAAGACACTTTACTTGTATTTGGGTAGATTTAAAATGTGTTGAAATACTTCAAAAAACCATGTTTCAAGATCAAGTATTGAAGCCTTCAAGTTCGTTCAAGAAAACAAGCTGAAAGTGCAAATTCATTAAAGCTCGATAGCTGGCTCGACAGCTGCATTTATCGAGCTTCAGTAAAGCTGTTCAAGCCCGTAAGCTCGACACCTGATTGACAGCTTCTCGATAGCTTCTATATGTCAAGGTTTATAAAATCAGAATTTCTAATCTGATTTCTTGGGATCTGTGAATGTGTCTTTGGGCCTTTTTTTCTCCTAACCTAGACATATAAAAAGATTGTTTTTAGGGCCGTCTAAGAGTTCACAAGTTGCACAAGCATTGAGCAAACTCTGTCCAAGCAAATTGTGATCGAAGACAAAGTTCTGCCTTAGTTCATCTCTTCTAAAAAAGTTGCTGTGTATGTGCACCTTTGGGTTTTGTGACCGAGCATCTTCTTGATCTTCATCATGTTTATGAACTGAAGAACTTTGCAGCCAACCTTTCTTTCTAGTTGGTGATTGAAGTTGCGTACTAGGATCCGCGCAAACTGGTTAGTCACATACTTGGGAGCCGTGCATCAAAAGTGGGAACTGTCACTACAGAACAAGTCCAATTGGGTATTGGGGTAAGGGTTCAACTATAGGTTGGTAAGGTACTTGGGATTCCTTTACTTGTAACCGCTTGTTGTGATAATAGTGGAGTTTCGGGAGTGGTAACCTAAAAATCACCCGATGGGGTTTTTGCCATAGGGTTTTCCCCATTCGTAAACAAATCACCATGTTATTTATTTTTCCGCTGCATATTTAGTTTATTAGTGATTTGTTTGTGCTGCCATGTAATTGCATGTTAATTAACTTAATTAATAAACTTGGTTAAATTAAATGGTTAATTAATCACAATGGGTCAATACGCATTTGGCCTATCAATAATCACTCAATCTATCAATCATACAAGTCAATTTTAACCAATTTTACCCAATTTCACAAAATTCCCAAATCTCACAAGAACATAAAAACCCTAATTTCAAAAAAAAATTAGAAACCATAAAATTTTGAAATTAAAGTGTGGGAATCATGTTTAAATGATGCATGATGAAAAACCCAAGATTTAGTTCTGATAAAAAATCTCATAAACATCAAAAACCCAAAATTTTGAAATGTACGAAAATCCCTAAAAAATGCATGAAAACATGTAATTTGATGAAAAAGGAAGGTCAAAAAGGTCTTACCTGAAACTTTTGAAGAAAACCTTTGAAGATTTGACCAAGAAAACAACAAAAAAAAATTTCTGTGAGAAAGGATTAAGAGAGGAATCAGAGAGAAAGACAAAGAATTGTTTAAAAAAATTTGATCTGATTCCTATATGTTTTAAAAATTCAAAATTCGATTGGTCGAGAGGAATTGGGTAGGAACAAAATGTACATGAAAATAGGCTCGACTGATTGAAAGGAATCAAGAGGGAATAGAAGAGACTTGAGACTTTAAGATGAAAACTGAATTTTCCTCTTCCCTTTTCGATCGGTCGAAAAATAGGCTTGATTGGTTGAATCTTGAAGAAACAGAAATTTTGAAAATTCTAGAAAATTTTTCTACAAAACCATTTGAAAATTTGTTTTTATGATATGAGATTTACATTCATGATTTCAAATGTTTTTCAAAACCAAAATTTTCAAAAACAAATTTAACATCTTTCTTCAATATTTTCTTTCCTCACCCCCCCCCCCCCCCCCCTAAAATACATTAAACACATCAAGAAGTTAAATTTTGGAAGGCCACAAAACTTAACACACAATCACATGTACAAAGTTTAACAAAGTTTTGCTTATGGTGTGTGCAACTAGCAAGTGTATGAGATACTCACAAGGTGATATTTAGATCAATAATAAGCAAAATTTCTATATTATTCATCACATAAGTTTGAAAGTGACTATAACCTAAAGATTTACATCATATAACTCCCACATCTCCTAAAAAACACGCTTGCAACCATGCAATTTTTTTTTTTTTTGCTTTTTATTTTCTTTTGAAGCATATTTTTCTTTGTTTTTCAATTTTCTTTTCGCTTCTTTTAACTAATGTACAATAACACCTTAAGTATTTTGTTGTGCAAGTGCTACACCTTACCTAGCACGACTTTTATGATTTGCACACAGGTATTTATGATTGGCAAGTAACAGTGGTGAGATTATTATTTATGCCTTTCTCCCAGGATTTTTTAGTCCTTACAATCAAAAGAATGTGACTTCAAAATCAAGAGCATGTGATTAAAAACCATATACAACTCACACAATATAAGCACTACATAGCACAAACTAGCAAAGTGCAAAAAAATAAAACTCATCAAAGCTAAACAAGGTACACAATCATGAAATACAAATTTCATTGGCCAACCTCAATTACACATCTTGAAGATGTATAATACAAAAACCCTCCTTTTTTATTTTCTATTTCAAAAAAAAAAAAAAAAAAAAAAAAAAAAACTGAAAAGCAACAGAAACAAACCTAGAATGCAATGAATGAATATTATGCAAATGCAAAACCTAAGGAAAAACAATTTTGGTCACAAGAGATTGAAAGAATTAACACAAGGACCATATCAAATAGACTCATTGAGGCTGAGTCTTTTGAATATACTCTTTTAGATGCAAACTTGGACTTGGGATTTCTATTTGAATTGGCCCTAATTTCAGCTCCTGTATTTGTATAAAGGTTAAGAACCTTTACCAACTCATGAATAAATGCTACAGGATCTTGTGCTTTTGGCACAGACACTTTTTGTTTGAAGGCTTACTTTAAGGCTTGCAACTTAAAGCAATTTGGTCTAGTATGCCCAACCCCCCCCCCCCCCCCCCCCCCACAAAAGTGACAAAACCACTGAGGTTTGCAGTTTTTCTTGCTTCCAGATTGATTGAGATTCTTAGATTTAGACTCACTCAAATCTACCCTAGTTCTTCTAGAAGCTAGAACTACTTCCTTATGTACCTTAACTTCAAATAGAGTTGTATGAACAACAGAAGAGGATGTAGCAGATACAAACTTAGAAGGATTCACAACAGAAATAGATCCACTCTCAACAAACCCTAAACCTCTCTTATCAGAAACAAACTTTTGAACATGTAACATACTATCTAGTTTAGAAGTAGAAGTCCTATCTATTTGTTCTCTAGTAACAGATAATTCTAATTCTAAACTTTTAACCTTTTCAAGCAAAGTCGTGTTCTCAATTTTAACAGAGTTCAAGAGTTCATTAGCATCAAACAAATTTAGTAGCAAATTCTTCTTTTCTTTTTCAAGAGTGTTTATCGTTTTCAACCCTAACTTAACACTCATAACATCATTGGCTACAATCTTGCATAGCTTCTTTTATGCCTCTTGCAAATCAGTTCTTTGAGAGTTCACCATCAGAAGGGTTCTCATCAGCAATCTCAATTTCATTTACTACAGCAGTAGCAGTGAAAGCCATGGAGTTTCCTTCTTAATAACTTTCAAACTTATGATAAAAAATTTCATCATTACTCAAAGTGAGAGCCATAGCTTTACCTTTGGATCTCAAGAAAGTTGGACACTCAGATTTTAGATGACCATAACCCTGACAACCATAACACTATTATCCTAAAGAACTATTAGAAGATTGACCTACTTTATCTTTTGATTTTTTAGTATTGTTGTTTTTGGCAATGTCATTCTTCTTCACATTCTTAGTATCAACATTGTTTCTATTTTTTGCCCTCTTATTATTATTTCTCAGAAAATTTCTAAAGTTCTTGGCAAGATAAGAAATCTCAGTAGATGAAAGTTCATCATCAAATCCATAATCATTAACGTCATCAATAGATTTTAAAGCCATAGATTTGGATTTATTAGATTTTGGTAAGTCAGATTCATAGGACTGAAGAGATCCTACAAGTTTTTCGTCTACATGAATAGAGTCAACATCTTTACTTCTAGTTATGACAGTCACTTTAGGTATAAAATCCTCAATTAATGATCTAAGAATTTTCCTAACAATTTTAGGTTGATCATAAACTTCACCCAAATTAAAAGCAGAATTGACAATATCACTCAAGTTAGCATAGAATTCATCAAAAGATTCATCATCAGACATTCTATTACTTTCAAATCTAGAGGTTAACCGTTGCAATTTATTGATTTTTACTGCCTTATTGCCTTCATGCACTGTTTGTAAGATGTTCCAAGCAGTGTGAGCAATCTCCGAGTTTGTGATCCTCTTAAATTCTTCCATGGAAACAGCATTGAGTATCGCATTCATGGCCTTACTATTAAAGCTTGCTGCTTCCTTTTGGGCAGTGGTCCATTCACCAATAGTAGTGGTTGGTCTTTCCCAGCCATTTTCAACAGACAACCATAATCTTTCATCAATAGATTTCAAGAAGGCTTTCATTCTAACCTTCCAATAAGCATAGTTATACCCATCAAAGTTTGGGGGGATCACAAGAGAGTGACTATGTCCCATTACAGTAGGGGTCAAGGATTAACTCAAAATTAAGAAACCTATAACCAAGAGCTAACCCGTTCTGATACTACTTGTTTGTTCGTTTAGACCCCTTAAACAAATTGTTTAACCTAATATATTAACCAAGTGATTACTTAAGTTTATTATTCATATCTAAGTTAAGCAAGCATACATCATATCATGCATAAAGCAGAAAAGTAAATAACACCACGGTATGATGACCCAGGAAACCATTTCAAGGTAAAAATTTGGGGAGGATTTGACCTAACTATCCTCAAGGTAAAGTAAATCCACTATAAGAGACTCGAATTTTTTACTATCAAATTTAACCCTACATCTATTACTACCTCATGTAGTAACTTACTGACACGACTACGTGCAAGTTTTGAATCTATAAACTCCTTCTTTTTATAGATTTACACCAACACAAGCTGCATTTCCTGTGACTTTGAGATCCCACTCAAAGGTTTTAGATCACTATCAGTAATGATCCTGATGTAGCAACTATGTTCTACCAACGCTTGATTGTAAGTCTGACTTCGGTAGATTCTTGTGTAATTAGAAGGTATAAAACCTCTTAGATCTCACAAAGAGTAACACACAAGTTTTTCAAAAGTCTGAAAAACATAGCTAAGGTTTGCCTTTTATATATGGAGAAGATGGAATGAAGCCCTAAATGTTTTCGTGGGCTTGAGCCTGATTTAAAAATATGCAGAATTTCTGTTCTTTTTATTTTCAATCGGTCAAGTCTAATTCTCGATTGGTCAAGCAAGGCAGAAACCCACTTCCTTTTTTTGCAATCAGCTGGCTTTGAAACTTTGAAACAACCACTTTTAATCATTGCCTAACACCTAGACTAGACATGTTTTGTTTTAGGTTTGCCAACACAATAAAAATATGATTCTAAACATTTATACCTAAATCTTTAGAACCTAACAACGCATATAATATATTAAAATAAATTTGCTAGACTTTCTCATGCATAGCACGGGTTAGTGACTAGTGTGTGTGTGTGTATATATATATATATATATATATAGAGAGAGAGAGAGAGAGAGAGAGAGAGAGCTTTAGTCAATCTTTACAATATTCCAAGTCTTCACTTTTATATCATTTAAATTTCAAGTCTTTACATTTATGACATTTTATTTCCATGTCATTACTTTTATGTCTTTACTTCCTTGTCATTTAAATTTCAATCTCTTTATTTTTCTGCACTTTATTTTTGCTATCTCTTTACAATTCTCATTAATAATGTGTAAAATAAATATGCTTGGGTAAAACATGTCCCCTACACTCTATTCTAAGAAAATGCTTTTTAAAAATATTTTCCCACCTTTTTTCTTTAAAGATAAAATCTTTTCAACAAAGAATCTTTTTAAAATGTATTTTGTTCTTCCTAAAAGTTTTCAAAACCTAAAGCCTTTTCTTTGTTTTTTTTTTTTTTTTTTAAAGAAAATTTTCAAAATATATAAAAAATCTATTTCTTTTTGGGGGGAAACCCGAAACCCTTTTTTCAAAAATATATAAAACTGTTTTCAAAAAAATTTGTTTTATAAATCTATTTTCAGAAATATAAACTATTTTTCATAAAATTGTTTTTCAAATAAAGGCCCATGCCCACTTAGAGTAGTGATACCTTATCCTTCAAATCAAGCCCAAACAATAGAACTTGTAAGAGAATGGGTTTCTAACTCAAGTGCAATGCAAAAATAAGTCCAAGTCTAAGCCTGTAAAATTCAAAGTAACGGAAGAATGCACTTAGAACAATAATTAGGCATAATATCCTCCTCAGGTAGATAATATCCTCCTCGAGTAGGTCCAAGGATCACTTTCCTATGACTAAGTTTAGGTCTAGTTCTATACAAGGTAATCTTTAGCTCTTTTCTCTAGTTCCTTCTCTTGGGAAGATTCTCCATCCCCTTTTTCTAGGGGGTTCCCTTTCTTTTATAGTCCCTTCCCTAACATCTCAGCCCTCCACCTATACGTTTTAGGTGATCCTTCAAGACACTTGTCTGATCCGGACCCTTCTAGAGGTGGTAGAGAGAGAGAGAGAGCTGCTAGCTGTGATGTTGTTCAGAGGTCATTTCCACATTAATGCAGCTGATTGGGTTGGTGTAGAGCATTAAATATGGAGGTGGAAGGTTTCTTCTTTAGGAAGCTTTCTCTTTCCATCCTCGTAGGTTCCTTTCCTCTCGTCGATGTCCTTTCTCTTATCCTTAGGATTCATAAGGGGTGCTAGTCATCCTTTGGCCTTCTTGCTCTCCTCGGGTAGGCGCAATACTTTGAATTTTCTTATCCTACTTTGCTAAGATCAAACAGATTTGTCCTTGGATTAGGCTCCTTGGTCCTCGACTCTCCCACTATAGCCCCCTATAACCTTGCTCTTGGTAAACATTTTGAGAGTGAGGTTTTAGTAATAGATGGAGGGCTATTACATGCTAAACGCGTTCCCACGTGGGGACGTCATTTCACCTGTCCTGTGAATGCTCCTGATGCTTTGATATCCATGTTGCTATAGTTAATGCATTAGGCGGTTGTTTGTCCCCCCACGTTCTACGATGCGATGATGATCCAACAGCCCAAATTTCTTGGGATTAATGAGTGGGAAATTTATCGCTCATTTCCCACCCCTATATAAAGAAGGAGTGGAAGTAATTTTTCCCATTTACTTACTCTTTGCAATTTTTTCCTTGAAGCAACATTTCGAGGAGATCTTCTTTCACTACTCGTAAGTGCCTTTAGCGTCTCACCCATTGTTGTAAAAGAAACTCTTTTTCTTTCTTCCCTTCTTATTTTTACCTAATAAGAATACATGCATGGGTAGGTTTGCTAAGTAAGTTGGTACTCTCGAAGGTATGTCCGCTTCTAGGGCGAAGTATAGAATCTCCAAAAACATAGAACTTTAACACTGTGAGTTAGGAGAGTGGCTTGTCAACAAACAACCCGAGGCAGTAGTTATTCCCATCATTGCCTTTATTGAAGGCGGAATGAAGATTCCCATTGGTAGAGTAACTAGGAATTTCCTTATTGACTTTAGGCTTTTCCCTACCCATTGTTCTCCCAACCTTTTTAGGGTCCTTGGTAGTGTAAATATGCTAAATCAAAAAATGGGGACCTACCTCACCTGCCATGATATGAATTCGATTTACAATTGCCAAAAAGGAAAGGAAACAGGTTACTATTTTAAGTGTAGAATTCCTGTTGCTAGATTGATTTCTTGTATTCCTGAGTTCAATGAAGGTATGGATGAAGACTTCCTCATCATCTTAGGTGAATGGTACGATAGTTTGCATTACCCGATCCAAGACGGGGAACCAGGTTAGGTGCCCGAGGACTTAGAATAACTTAGAGTGCCCTCTCTCCTTATTTTAGCCTCCTCTATTTTCAATTCTTGTCTAACTAACTTCTTTTCTCTATTTCTTTTACAGACGAGTTTCACACTGCCCCAAATCGTAATTTGGTGAACTTCGTAGATCTTAACAGGATTTGGCAATCTGAAATATTTCTCCATCGAGACAGGCAACTTTGGGCAGTTCACATTATCCTTAGGTTCAAGCCCATCTCCAAATGTTTTCAATCCCCTAAGCACATGATTAAAGCTAAAGATTTGAGGCTTACACTAATTGATGTAGCTATCCCTAGACTTCTAACTAAACCTCCTCCTTCTGGTACTCAAGATGCTGGGCTACTTATTCAACTTGTAGCCAAGCTCCTCTATTCACACAAGTAGAAAATCCTTTCCAACAATGAGTGGGAAGAACCAATCTATAGAGAAGGACTTCAAGTTATTCTACCGGGATGACTCCGAGGATCCTCCTAAACGTAGCCATCATCCTTGTGTCACTACTCAAGTCAGCACCAGCCAAGAAGCCACTGATATTCCTAAAGGAATGGTGCTTAAGGAAAAGACACTTGACCTGTTGGCGCTATTTACTGCTCATACTGGGGGAAATGTTCCCGTGGTGCCAGTTGTCCCTCGGCTTCTTACTCCTGCCCCACCCTATCCCTCTGCCACAGAAACAGTTGAGAAGAAGAGAAAAAAGGGGGAAATAAATTAGGAAGGAGAGTTCTGAGGAGGATGAGATACCACCATCCACTAAATAGCCCCCTTCTAAGGAGCCCCCTTCAAAAGGAGCTGGCAAAAGTGCTAAAGGGGAGCAACAGATTAAAGCCGCCATATGGAACCCTGCTTTCGTACATAGCACAAAGGATCCTCTTACATTCGAGGCAACTCTAAGGGATGCCTAGAAAGGCCAATCCAAGTTAGTTTCTAAGTGTCTTGAATAAGCCTTACTCCTTCCTCAAGACATGCAAGAGTTGAAGGACATGAGGAAATGTGAGGTGTTCCTCTCACTAAAGAGGGATCTTGCTAAGGTTAAGTTCTTTCTCCTGAACTTAACACTTGATTCACTCACTTTTCTTCTTATCAAAATTTTTTATATGTTCTTTCTTTCCTTTTTACAGGATGTGCAGGCTTCTTTGTGGCTGAGGAGTGGGTTGATCACGCTCTCTCCAAGTCTCGAGAGGTAGAAAACAAATTAGCTGCCTCTGATAGGGCCTTGGCTGAGGTCGAGAAAAAAATGCAAAGACTCCCTCTTTCATCTTACCGAGGCTGAAAGAGGGCACAAAAGTGCTGAGGCTGCCTTGGGCAGGGAAAAAAGGCAAGCTAAGGAACTACAGGTGTTAGGACATATGTGATTTAATGTTAGGAACATATGTCAAATTAGAATTGGCTAATCCTTTGACAAAATGCACATTACTTGTAATTGGGTAGATCTAGGATGTGTTTAATGCGTCAAGGAACAAGGTTTCAAGTTCAAGTGTTAAAGCCATGCAAGTCTGTCCAAGAAACAAGTGAAGAAGTGCTGGACTTTAAAGCTCGACAGCTAGCTCAACAACTAGTATCTATCGAGGTTTAAAAGCTACTGAAGCTCGATGCTCGATGCTCGATAGCTAGCTCGACAGATATGCTATCTATCGAGCTTTATGGAAAATATATTTTTCAACTCTAATTTTCATCCAATCTGTGTGTATATGTTTGGGCTTTCTTTTCTCACAAACCTAAACATATATATGGATTATTTTAAGGGCTATCGAAGGTTGCACAGTTGCATGAATGTGAAGCAAAGTTTTGTTCATGCAAATTGTAATCGAAAACAGAATTTGCCCTAGTTCATCTTTCTCTTGAAGAAATTGCTGTGTTTGTACATCATAGGGTTTTGTGACTAAGGAGTTTCATGATCTTCATCATGTTTGAACGGTTTTAGACCCCTTAAAAACAACCAGATTGGTTAGCCTAGATTAATTAGTCAAGTTGTTACTTAGTCAAATTATGCAATACTAGGTTAAAGCAATCAAATAATCATATCGAAAGAATAAAGCAGCAGAATAATAAAAGACACAATGATATGATCACCCAGGAAACCACACGGTAAAAACCTGGGGAGGATTTGACCCACCAATCCTCAAGGCAAACTTGAATCCACTATGAAAGAATCGAAATTCATACAAAAGGACTACAAGCTCCCCGCTCGACTTCCTAATGCTACCCACCAGTAGAACTTACTGACACGACCACGTGCAAGCTCCGAATCCACGGACTCCTTCTTTCTTGAATTCCTCAATCAGCTACAAGCTCCCCGCTTGTTTTTCTTTAAGTTCCAATGGTTGCAACTATAATGATCTTCAAGATGTTGAAATCATCTCTACCTTGAAAACCCTAAGTTTTGTGTAAAGGAAAGCTCCTCTAAGATCTCACAAGAGATTCACACAAAACAGTAATGTATGAGCAACAAAGCAATATGGACAACCTCCAAAAACGTGGCTAGGGTTTAGTTTAAATACCTAGGGTAAAAACATAAAACCCTAAACGTTTAATGAAGTAGGGTTGAGTTGGAAATTCTGCAGAAAAATCAACCTGTGCGATTTTCGATCGGTCGAGCCTGTCCTTCGATCGATCGAGCCAGGCCGAAAGTCCCAAGTACTTCTGCAGCCACTCGATTCCAACTTTACAATAATAAACCAACTTTGAGCAAGCCTATACAAGACTAAATACATTGTTTTGATCATGGTTTGCTAACATTACAAATTAGAGTTCTAAATACATAAAATCCTAAGACCTTAGAACCTAACAAACTCCCCTTTTGGCCATCTGTGACAAAACACAAATTATAAGCTCAACGTTTACAATAAAAAGCCCTTTACAAAAAGTAATGCTCATAAACCAAATTCAATTCTAACTACTATCCATCAGTTGCACGTGTAGACAGCAGCCAAGTCGAATGCACCTGTATATTCCTGAAACACTTAACAAACGCATAAACGCATGTGTGACAGAAAAACAGTAAATCAACAGATATGTAATCTAACTCTCCCCCTATGTTAGATACACCAAAAATAAACACATTCTTGAAAGTTCACACAACATATAATAAAGACATATATCAATGAATAACTCATAAATATAAATCAATAAACAGTGAACACATAGAATCAAGAATCATATATAAAAAAAAAAGTATTTCCCAACAAGTATAGCCCAAAAGAAAGTATACATAGTGAAGCACCTAGATACAATCTAATCTCAAAAACTCCACTAGCTCCTCAAAAAGAAACAAAAACTCCCCCTAGCTACAAAAACCCCTCTACTCCCCCTTTTTGTGACGGAATGCCAAAAGACATCACAGGCCATCATCAAAAGGAGGCGGTGAGGATGAACGAAGATGCGCCAAATCCGCTCTCAGAGCACGAATCTCATCGAACAAGTCCACCAAAAGCTGACCATGAGCCGCCTGAACGGTCATGACAATCTCCAAAGTATGACGAACATCGAAGTCAGCCGCAGGAGGTGGAGGAACAGCAGCAGCAGCACCTACAGGATCAGGAACAGTCTCACGAGCAGGACCTGTAGAAGAAGAAGGGGGTGCGGAACCAGAAGGCTCAGACCTAGAGTGTTTAAAGCCAGCTCGAAGATAAGCAGCCCTCTGTCTAAGGAAAGAAGCACCTATAGGAGCAATCACATGAACGGGCTCAGAAGAAGGGAAATCATCTAAACCAAGATGAAGCAAAATCCTATGAATAAAGATAGGATGAACAAGAGCATGAGCAGTAATGAACTCCTATAAACATCGTTCAAAGAACGAAGAAACAGATGAGGAAAACTGATAGGAGCATCAGTAACTAGAGCGTACAAAAATGCACACCTCTCAAGAGGAATGGTGTGCAGATGAGAAATGGGCCAAAGAAAGTGACACGCTATCCTAAAGAAAAGACAGACAGTCTCAGGAAGCTCAGCGGTGGTGATCCTAGGATCAGAACCCCATTGGATAGAAGACCCAGTGATGTAAGACATGACATCACTCAACTCTGGTGACTCATCATAAGGATAGACAGGGTGCTGTACCAAAGGTACCTCTAGAGCATCAGACACTACTGTAGGAGTAATGACATACTCTACGCCTCGTATCCAACTCTTAATAAGAGTGTTGGAATCATAGACGCGGATAGATATGTTCGAGAAGAACTCTCTAATCAAGGTAACTGGAGGAGGAGGATCAGAAATATCCAACAGTGGTAACCAGCCCTTACGCTCAAAGTTTGCCCTAATGGCAGGATCAACCTTATCTAAGGTGACAGAACGCTCAGCCCAAACTTTTCTCTTAAGGTTTAGAGTCTCATAAATCTCTTGGTTTTTCTCACTCGGGAACCTCTCACTATCAAAGGAAGGTGGGGGAGGAGAAGGAGAGGGAATAGTCCTACGGGCTCTAGTCTTCCTAGGCATGATGCTAAGGAAAGGACAGAGACACAAGGAAAAACCAAAAAGAATAAAACAAAACCAAGGGCAGACTGCAAGTTAGCACAATAAAAAAAATAGAATAAAAATCTATATGATGCATGAATAAATACAATGCCATGATGCATGTACTAATGCAGTAAACAGGTTCAAATTAAGTTCAATTACACAAAATTGGCTCGAACATAGAGTTTCTAACAAAAACCCTAAAAAATTTGAAAACCACTTGAAAAATTTTGCAACAAATTGATGAATTAATCATTACACAATGTTGAAAACAGATTAGAATAGCTAATTTCATCAATTCAACAAGCCAATTTCATCAATTAAACTCAGTTTCACAAAAGCCCCAAATCGGATCAAGAACAAACCCTAGATTTTTCAATTTTTCACCAAACTCAAAATTAATCAAATTAACAAATAAGGATCATGTTTATGATGTGTCCCCACAAAAACCCAATGATCAATTGCACAAAATATGGCTTGAATCAACAGAAAATCCCATTTATGCTAAGTCCGAAAATCTCCCTTAAATGCATGGATTAATGCATGAAATCATGAAAATAAATTCAAAAGGAAGGGCAAAAGTGTCTTACCGGCTTGAGGAAAGAGAAACTTTGTAAAAAATTCGGAGGAAAACGACAAAAATCTGAACTATTGAGCTTGCCTCGTCGGAGAGAGAAAGAAAAGTTTGAAAAAGATTTGAAAAAGTGTTTGAAAAAGTCAGATCTGATCTTTTAAAAAAGCTTCTCCACGATCTTCGATCGATCGAAAATTACATTCGATCGATCGAATGTGACAGTCATTTTGAAACAATTTAAAGCACTTTTTCGATCGATCGAAAATCATGATGGATCGATCGAACTGGGCAGAGGCTCACAAAATTTTTGAGAAAAATCACAGTTTTGAAAAACACAAACCTAATTTTGAAAACAACTCCTCAAAGCATTTGAACAACGAAAACAAAATTCATGAGTATGAGATGAAATGCTTTTTCAAAAACCCAAATTTATAAACCCAATTTTCTCAAAAACAAGTTTCAATCATTCTCCCATTGAATTTTCTCAAGCAACAAATATGTTGTGCACAAATCTCAGGATATTTTCAAACTTGGTTGGTCAGACCAAAAACACACACACTAGCATGTACAGTGTTTAACAAAGAGTAAGTTGTGTAGTGTGTGATACTAGCAAAAACTTGAGATACATGTGAGGTGATATGTGAATAGCAATCAAACACAAAGTCTACACAATTCATCACATAGAATTTAAAAGCGACTATCACATAAAAAGTTACATTCTATAACTCCCACATCTCCTAGAACAAAAGCTTGCAATCATGTAAGTTTCTTGCATTTTTGCCTCTTATTTATATGCATTGGCATTCAGCCTAATAGTACACACCGGTTTGAATTAAGTGAATTGGCATTAAGCTTAATAGTACACACCGGTTTGAATTTAATTGAGGCTACACCTTATGTTCTTTTTGTGCATGTGCTACACTTTCTCGAGCATAAAATCTTATGATATGCATTAAGGTGTTCATGATTGACTAGTGAACAGTGGTGAGATGGTTATTTATGCCTTTCTCAAAAGGATCAAGTCCGACAGTCAAATAACATATGACTTCATGATTAAGACAAAGTGATTAAAAACCACACATCTTTCCCACACAACATGCACTACAAAGTTTTAACTAGTCAAGTGCAATGAATAAGCTCATCAAAGTTAAACAAGGTACACAAGACATGACATGTGAAAATAGATTGACCAACCTTGTTTTCAAAAATCAAGAAAAATAGTGTCAAACATAGTTTTTGCTTTCTCCCTTTTCTCCTTTTTTTTTTAATTATTAAAAGAGAAAACAAATAAATCCTAGAATGAAATGCATGAATGTAATGCAATGCAAATCCTAGAAAAAAAACAAAAACACAAATACCAAAGAACAATGGTCACAGAGAATAGAGCAATGAAGCACAAGGACCATGTCAGAAAGACTCAGTTAGATTGAGTCTTTTGCATCCAAAACTTTTTAGATGCACTATGAGCATTGGAGTTCTTATTCACATTCGAGTGATTCCCAACTCCAGGATTAGAATAAAGGTTTAACACCTTTACCAATTCACCAATTAGTGCCATAGGATCTTGTGCTTGAGGCACAGGCACTTTTGGTTTATTTGCTCTCTTATCAGCTTGAAACTTGTAACAGTTAGGACAAATGTGTCCAGACTTACCACAATAATGACAAACCCAAGCAGGTTTACCATGCATCTTGTCCTTAGATTTGGTAGGCTCCTTAGATTTAGATTCTCTTAAATCTACCTTAATCTTCTTAGGTGGTGAAACTTCTACAGGTTTAACAACCTCACTCACAGGGGGTTTAATAGTTTCACTCACAACCTCACTCACAGAAGGTACAGAAGAAGAAGAAGGAACAAAGACAGTGGAATAGGGTACAAAATCAAAGATGCTTTCAACATATCCTAACCCAAATTTATCAGAAGGATACTTTTGAACATTTAACATGTGATCAAGTTTAGAACTAGCAAATCTAGCAACAGATAAATCATGTTCCAAAGTTCTAACTTTATCAAGCAAAAGCATGTTCTCAGATTTAACATTATTCAAAAGATCATTAGCATCAAACAGTTTAACAAGCAAATTTTTCTTTTCAAGCTCAAGAGAATCAATTTTCTTTAGGCCAAGTTCAACTTTCATAGCATCCTTTGCAGCAATTTTGCAAAGTTTGTTGTAGGCCTCTTGAAAATCAGCATCTTCAGAGAGTTCCCCATCAGAAGGGTTCTCCTCAGCAGATATGCTTTCATTGACTATAGCAGTAGCCGTGAAAGCAATAAAGTTTCCATCCTCGTCACCACCGGACTCATCATCAGAAACCTCATTATCACTAAGGGTTACAGCCATAGCTTTGCCCTTAGTCCTCAAGAATGTAGGACATTCAGATTTAACATGACCATACCCTTGATAGTCAAAACACTGAGGACCCAAAGAATTATTTGAAGATGGACCAACTTTTTCTCTAGGTTTTTCAAAGTTATTAACCTTAGTGGGATCATTCTTCCTAAAATTTCTAGGTTCAGCAGTGTAAGTACCTCTTGCCTTTCTGTTGGTATTCCTAAGAAATTTTTTAAGTTTTTGGCAAGATATGCAATCTCTGTAGCAGAGAGCTTATCATCAAATCCACCACCATCAACATCATCAACTGACTTAAGAGCCATTGATTTGGATTTGTTCACTTTAGGTAGGTCAGACTTATAGGACTGAAAAGATCTTACAAGCTCATCAACAGGGATGGAGTCCACATCCTTGCTTTCAGTGATGGCAGTTACTTTAGGTCTAAAGTCTTCAGTTAAAGATCTAAGTATCTTCCTAACAATTTTAGGTTGATCATAGATTTCACCCAAATTAAAAGCAGAATTGATAATATCATTTAATTTAGCATAGAATTCATCAAAAGATTCATCATCAGACATTCTAATGCTTTCAAATCTAGAAGTCAATTGTTGCAATTTATTGATCTTAACTACCTTTGTGCCTTTATGCACAGTTTGGAGGATTTTCCATGCAGTATGAGCAACCTCAACATTTGAGATCCTCTTAAATTCCTTCATTGAAACAGCATTGAAGATGGCATTCATAGCTTTGCTATTGAAGCCTGCTGCTTCTTTTTCAGAAGTTTGCCACTCACTCACAGGAGTAGTGGGCTTCTGCCATCCGTATTCAACGGAATTCCAAACCCTCTCATCAATAGGTTTCAGGAATGCTTTCATCCTTACTTTCCAATAAGTATAGTTGTTCCCATCAAAGTGAGGAGGAACAAACAGAAAGTGTCCATGCTCCATGACAACAGAGGTCAAGGATCAGCTCAGAGATAAAAAAATCTCAAACAAAAGAGCAACCCGCTTTGATACCACTTGAACGGTTTTAGACCCCTTAAAAACAACCAGAGTCAAATTATGCAATACTAGGTTAAAGCAATCAAATAATCATATCGAAAGAATAAAGCAGCGGAATAATAAAAGACATAATGATATGATCACCCAGGAAACCACACGGTAAAAACCTGGGGAGGATTTGACCCACCGATCTTCAAGGCAAACTTGAATCCACTATGAAAGAATCGAAGTTCATACAAAAGGACTACAAGCTCCCCGCTCGACTTCCTAATGCTACTCACCAGTAGAACTTACTGACACGACCACGTGCAAGCTCCGAATCCACGGACTCCTTCTTTCTTGAATTCCTCAATCAGCTACAAGCTCCCTGCTTGTTTTTCTTTAAGTTCCAATGGTTGCAACTATAATGATCTTCAAGATGTTGAAATCATCTCTACCTTGAAAACCCTAAGTTTTGTGTAAAGGAAAGCTCTTTTAAGATCTCACAAGAGATTCACACAAAACAGCAATGTATGAGCAACAAAGCAATATGGACAACCTCCAAAAACGTGGCTAGGGTTTAGTTTAAATACCTAGGGTAAAAATATAAAACCCTAAACGTTTAATAAAGTAGGGCTGAGTTGGAAATTCTGCAGAAAATTCAACCTGTGCGATTTTCGATCGATCGAGCCTGTCCTTCGATCAATCGAGCCAGGCCGAAAGTCCCAAGTACTTCTGCAGCCACTCGATTCCAACTTTACAATAACAAATCAACTTTGAGCAAGCCTAAACAAGACTAAATACATTGTTTTGATCATGGTTTCCTAACATTACAAATTAGAGTTCTAAACACATAAAATCCTAAGACCTTAGAACCTAACAATGTTGATGAACTAAAGAACTTTGCAACCAACATCTTTCTCAAGTTGGTGAGTAAGCCACGTATTAGGATTTGCGCATCGAATTGGTTAGTCACTTACTGAAAGCCGTGCATTGAAAAAGAGAGAATGTCACTACAGAACAAGTCCAATTGGGTATTGGGGTAAGAGTTCAACTGTGGGTTGGTATAAGGTTCTAGAATTCCTTTACTTCTAATCGCTTGTTGTGATAATAATGAATTCTCGGGAGTGGTGACTTTAAAATCACCGTGTCAATTTAATTTCCACAATAATTTAGTTAATTGGTGATTTTTTTGTGCCTCCACGCGTATTGAATGCTAATTGAATTAATTAATTAACTTGGCTAATTAATTTGTTAATTCATCGCAAGGGGTCAATACACTCTTGGCCTATCAAGTAATATCAAAGCAAGCACACTCTAATTAGGTTTTAATATTTGCTGTGTGATCCATTGACCCCTATTTGTCATGGATAGAGGACAGTCTCTTATTATACCTCATTTATTTAATGACACTAACTATGTATACTGGAAAGTACGCATAAAATCTTTCTTGCAGTCATTAGATGAAAAGGTGTGGCAAGCTGTGGAGATAGGCTAGACTAAGCCTACGGAAGCGCTGGCCGACTGGGATGATGCTAAGATCAAGGCGGCAAACTTCAAGAAGACTTCCTCTACTGAAATAGCTAAAGAAACATGGACCATTCTCTAGACAACCTATAAAGGAACCAAGGCTATCAAGGATTCAAAGTTTTAGAGGCTTACTACGAGCTTTGAAGAGAGTAAGATAGAGGAGGATGAGTTATTCGATGAGTTCTATGCAAAGCTCAAGGACATAGTGAACTTAGCTTTTAATCTTGGGGAAACCATTCCACAACCCAAGATTGTTAGAAAGGTGCTTAGATCTCTACCCGAGAGATTTCATGCCAAGATCACTGTAATTGAGGAATCAAAGGATATTGATAAAATACCTTTGACAGAGCTGATTGGCAATCTACAAACCTATGAGTTAGGTTTGACAAGGACAGGGAAATCAAGCAAGAGCAAGAGTATGGCATTAAATGCCAAGAGCAGTGACACTGATGAGTCTTCAAACGATGAACATTCTAAGATGAAATCCTATATCACCCAGAAATTCAAAAAGTTTATGAAGAATTCCAATGCTAAAGGATTTGACAAAGACCGCAAGCAGTCTAACTCGTCTCAGTTCAAGAACCAGGACAAAGGAAAGAAGGATGTTAGAGATGACGGTCAGTACACTGTTCCCTCAGGACCAAAATGCTTTAGATGTCAAGGCTTCAGACACATGAAACAAGAGTGCCCTACATATCTCAACACTATTAGGAAAAGAAGGCATTTGCTGCTACCTTGTGCGACACCGAGCTTAAAGATGATTCTGACAATAAGGATGATGGAATCCTAAATACCTTCATTGCCACTGTAAATCCTATTGAAGGAATTGTTGAAGATGTGGATGAAGAAAAGGAATTGATGGAGTCTAAGTTTGAAAAGATGGATGAGCAAGATGACATCCACACAGCCTATGCAAAGTTATACAAGGTTTCTGAAAAGCATAAGAAATTGTATAGGTTGGCCACCAAGAAGCTTAATGAAGTGGAGATTGAACGAGAAGAAATTTCTACAAAGTTTGATGAAACCAATCAGACCACTGGAGCATTGAGGTTTAAGAATAATTTCTTGGCTAAGAAGACCAAGAAGCTTAAGGCAAAACTGTTCCAAGTCAGAGCCCAGTTGGAAAGGACTTCAAGTATAAAGCTCAATGAGATGCTCAGTCTTCAGAATTCTGCTTTCGATCGAACTGGTTTAGGGTACAATTTCTCTTCTCCTAGTATTGCTACTTCTAGTACTACTATTTTTTTTCCTCCTACTAATAATGTTAAAATAGAGAACAATGATGTTAAAAATGAATTAACTAGTAAGAACATAGACAAGGGTAAATCTATCTTAGGAGCACCCCCTAAGCTTGATAAAAAAGAGATTAAGAACGCTAGGGCCAATAAGGGAAATACTTAAAAGCCCAACCAAAAAAAGCAGCATTTCTATCATCATTGCAGAGCAGCTGGACATACTCGACCTAATTGCTATAATTGGTTAGCCACTAAACAGAGCAACAACATGATCTCGGCCGAAAACCAAAATCAGTATTCATCCTCCTTTGCTCCTTTTTGAGATCTTCTCAAAGCCCTTATGTTCCTTTTGAACTTGAATGGTTTCAACTCTTCCCCCTCACCACCGGATCAAGGGTTTGTTAAACGGAAAGGTTCTTTCAAAGTGTGGAAAGAAAAAGGCTCCAAGTGATTCAGTCACTTTTTCTCTCTCCCCTTCTTATTTTTGTTTTTGCATTACTTGTGTGTTTTGCTTTCGTGTTTTGAGTTAGTCTAGTTTTATGCATTGCTTTGTTTAACATGTTTTGTTTGTTTATTTTTTAGTTTCACTTTATTTTATTTTTTTCACAAAAAGAAAAAATGAAAGATCAAAAAAATACAAAAACAATGTGTGTTTGTGTACATTGGTACTTGTGTACCTTGGATGGCCATTGAAACAAAGTTTTCTAAACTTTGTATCATTTGTAGCTTAGATGAGCTTCTCTATGAACAACTAACCAAGTGAGCTTTGTGGCTCGTGTTTGTGATGAGTAAGGTTAAGTAATCTCTTGTACTTGAAACTCGTATCACTCTTTTTGACAAGAATGACTAGAAAATCGTAAGAGAAAGGCATAAATAACCATCTCACCACTGTTGCCTGCCAATCATGAAATGACATTTGTATGCTTTAGCATAGCAAAAATGGAATGTCAAATGCTTAACCTCATTGGATATTTCTTTTCTATCTCTTATATGCCCATGCATGGTTTGCTTAAAAGAAAAAATTATGCAAAGAAAAATAAAAAGCAAAGAGAATCAAAATGTTTTATATATGATTACAAGCGTGTATTCTAGGAGATGTAGGAGTTATAGGATGTACCTCGAAGGTGATAGTCCCCATCAAATAGTTATGATTGTGTGTGAGTCAAAGTGATTTTCTCATATCTCAAATCGTCATAACAAGTAGACACTTATGCAATCTTGCAATGTTTTTCACACACAACACGCAATATTCTTTGTTACTTTTGATACATGTGCAGGTACAATGTGATTTGGCCATCACAAGGAATACATGTGAAAATGTGTGCTCACTAAACTGTCTTAACTTGTTTTTTAAATATGAAATTGGTTGGACTTGTTGTATGTGTGTGTTTTGGATCTATGAGCATGACATTTTTCTTGTTGAGAGAAGATTTTGAGAGCTTAAAACATTGTTTGGATCCTTGGTTGTATACCATGCTTGATTGCATTCATATCTATGTTTTTCTATTCTTGAAAAACTGTTTTTAAGCAATCTCGACAGCTGCTGGACACCTCTTGACAGCTAGGCTATCTATCGAGTCCCTTCAGCTGCTTTTTATTGCATTCTCGATAGCTCTTCGATAGCTGCTTGATCCATCGAGAAACTTTCTAGATGCTTGATAGCTCCTTGATAGCTTCTCGATCCATCGAGATCATCTAGCTATGGACACCTCTCGATAGATCCTAGAAAGCACTTCGACAGCTTTTTCACGCATTTTAAATCTCGACACCTCTCGATCTGTCGAGCTTTATGAATTTTCTATATAAAGGATCTGCACATTTTTTCTTCATTTATCCTCGATCTCTCTCAATTGTTTTCAATCTTTTCACCTCCCAAACACACTCTTCTCTCTCAAAACCTTCAACCCATGTGATTTTCGGCCTTTTCTTATCTCAAATCACTTGGTATGATCTCTTTGTCTCTCATTCTTCATGCATTTCATGCATTTAGATCAAGGTTTTGGGTTTTTGAAAATTTTTTGGGATTTTTAAAAATTGATGAAGTTTTTGTGAAATTTTTGAGATGGGTTTTGTGTAAATGATCCTAAATGTTCATGCATTGCATCACATTTGCATTATAAAAATGTTTGATGCATCTTAGATGTGTGTTTACTTTGTTGCAATGTTTTGTGTTGGTAGGTTTGGATTGGGCTGAGCCCATGATGTATTTAAATTTGCATGTCACATGTTTATGCATTTTCATTCATATGTACCTTCAAGTTTTTAGATTCTTATATATTGTCTTGTTGGTGCTTTTCTGATTGTCTCTTTCTCTCTCCCTCTCTCTCTTTCTTGCGTTAGTCTACTTTATGGCACCCAAACGCAAATCCACTCCGTCTTAGAACCCTCTTCGATCTCGGGAATCCACTTCTTTCTTTGACCCTACACCTTCTCATGTACGGTTCCGTGATGATAAAGCTTGAAAGGACTTTTCAGAGAACTTTTCTCGACGAGGCATTCATTCGAAATGCCAAGTCATCTTATTGGATTTTTCCAATACTGACCTACCCACTATCATCTACAGTAGGGGTTGGGTGTCTTTGTGTGACATTCCAGTCACTTGTCCTTTTGTGATCATATAGGAGTTTTACTCCAATATGCACGGATTTGATACTTTTGTACCTCATTTCTTCTCTCGCGATCAAGGTACGCGTATAGTAGTTACTTCGGATATTGTGTCCGAGGTACTACACATTCCTAGGGTAGTGCATCTTGACTACTCTAGCTGCGATCATTTGAGGACTGTGTCCAAAGACGAACTCTTATCTCTCTTCTGTGAGACACCTTCTTCTTGGGGTAACCATTAAAACACCCTTGCTTGGGCTTTGCAAAAGGTCCGAGGTTCCTGAACATGGTGATGACATTTTTTCTTTATCCTTTGTCTCACTATAACTCTATTACAGAACCTCGTGCTCGATTTTTATTATCCCTCTTAGAGGATATCTCTATCGACTTCCCTTCTCACTTCATTCTATCCCTTATAGATTTCTAGAAGGATACGATGACCCGTGATAAGCTTATTTTTCCTTTGGCTATCACACAGATCCTTCGCCATTTTTTTGTCTCCTTTCTTGAGTCTCCTCACTTCATGGTTATGAGTGCTATAGATGCAACTACCATTTGATGGAGCAAGGCACAACTCAGAACGAGGCGACCCCGAATAGAGACGATGACTCCTCTAGCTTCTACCACTCCATCCACCTCTGCTCCTTCATCTTCTGTGGGTGAAGTGACATTTGAGGCCATCATGGCATAGCTTATGTGCTTATGTGCATGGATGCTCGCCTTGACACATTCAGTGATGAGTTGTGTTAGGTGAACACACGTGTTAGTTGTATTGCACAACAACAAGCTGTCATGGGTGGTTTCACTGTTGCTTCTTCTCCATCTCCACCAAATTCCAAGGATGAGAGTGACGATGGCTTCGGCAGTGATGATGCTGATGAGGACAATAGGTGCTACCTTACCCAGTGATGATGAGATGTCTACTTGATGTACTTACCCTTTGTCACTTGTGACAAAAAGTGGGAGTAGTTTTGATATGAGAGTAGTCATATACAAAGGGGGAGGGTTAACATAGAAGATTTTTGTGATAGGGGGAGTTTTTATGAGGGATGTAGTGAGGACTTTTTGTATCTTTTCTTATCTTTTTCTTTTAGATACATTATTTTTGTACATCGGTCTTGTGACCACTTAGTGATAGCAAACCTTGTACTTATGTTGATATATATGTATATATATATATTGAGGTTGTTATTACTTTCTTTCACCTATCTTTACATGTGTTGTTTCTTTTCTCTCTTTATGCACATGATTCTTATATACTATATGCAATCCATTATTTCTGTTTCACACTAAGATGTCGTGATGAGTTTTGTTTAAAGTGTTTCAGAAATACAGGTTGTCAAAGTCCTCTTGCCATAGACTCTCTTCTTGCAAAGTTTTTCAAGAGTTTGTGTTAGGATAGATTTTATTGTAATTCAACAAGTGCATATGAGTTGAGTGATTTATGACTTCTCTCATATGTTCATTTGTTTGTTGTGGTTTTGTTACGGATTTCCAAATAGGGAGATTGTTAAGACATATGTGATTTAATGTTAGGAATATATGTCAAATTAGAATTGGCTAATCCTTTGACAAAACGCATTTTACTTGTAATTGGGTAGATCTATGATGTGTTTAATGCTTCAAAGAACATGGTTTCAAGTTCAAGTGTTAAAACCATGCAAGTCTGTCCAAGAAACAAGTAAAGAAGTGCTAGATTTTAAAGCTCGACAGCTAGTATCTATCGAGGTTTAAAAGCTGCTAGCTTGACAGATATGCTAACTATCGAGGTTTATGAAAAACAGATTTTTCAGCTCTAATTTTCATCCAATCCGTGTGTATATGTTTGGGCTTTCTTTTCTCACTACCCTAAATATATATAAGGATTATTTTAAGGGCCGTCAAAGGTTGCACAGTTGCGCAAGTGTGAAGCAAAGTCGTGTTCATGCAAATTGTGACTGGAGATAGAATTTGCCCTAGTTCATCTTTCTCTTGAAGAAGCTGTTGTGTTTGTACACCATAGGGTTTTGTGACCAAGAAACTTCATGATCTTCATCGTGTTGATGAACTAAAGAACTTTGCAGCCAACATCTTTCTCAAGTTGGTGAGTAAGCCACATACTAGGATCCGCGCATCAAATTGGTTAGTCACGTACTAGGAGCCATGCATTGAAAAGGAGAGATTGTCACTATAGAACAAGTCCAATTGTGTATTGGGGTAAGGGTTCAACTGTAGGTTGGTATAAGATACTGAGATTCCTTTACTTGTAACCGCTTGTTGTGATAATAGTGAATTCTTAGGAGTAGTGATATTAAAATCACCCGGTAGGGTTTTTGCCATGTAGGTTTTCTCCATTCATACACAAATTACCGTGTCAATTTAATTTCAGCTGCATTTAGTTAATTGGTGATTTGTTTGTGCTACCACGTGTATTGCATACTAATTGAATTAATTAATTAACTTGGCTAATTAATTTGTTAATTCATCACAAGGGATCAATACATTCTTGGCCTATTAGCGGGTTCTATTGAAGAAAACTAATAAGTAGCTATCCTCGGTAAAAGAATAGATCAAGCTTCAAGTGAAGGAGCTTGGTAATAAGGATGCTGAGAGGGACAAGGCTAAGCAAGCCACATATGATGTAGGCATGACCAAAACTACTCAAAGCTTAACCATCCAACTGCGAAATATTGCTCGGACCTTCGGCCTCAAAGAATAGGGGGAAGCTTTTAACGCTGCTGGAATGGATGCTGATTTAGAGCTTAGGGGGCCTAACAAAGTCTACTACCCCCTGCTTTTCGCATCTCTCAGCTCTGCTCTTCCTATGCCAAATCCAAGCTCTGCCTCCTTGGCACCTAAGTCCTCAATGATTCCAACCTCTGAACCTTTTACTAAAAAGGAGAAGCAGGATCCAGCCCAAGTGGTGGAATTGGAATCAGATGAGGTTGAGGAAGTTGAACAGCTTAAGAGGAAGAACAGAGAAAAAGAGAAAAAGGCTGCAGACTAGCATTGTTAGGTTAATACTTAGGCAGATTTTGTAACGGGCTAGGTTTAGCAGTTGTTCTTTCCTTTTCTTTTGTTTTTGGCGTATCCTTTTTGTAAACAGATTACCAAGCTTGAATGAACAGATCCAAATTTTTATGATATTCTTGTTTTACTTAAGCACTTATTTTTCACTTCGCAAACATATATATATCACTGTTTTTTTGCATTAATTTCACCTTCTTCTTAGCACTCCTTTGACTGAAATGTATGACCCAAAGAATGTTAAGTCACCAAAATCATGATTTAAATCTAACAATATTCACCCTAGTCATGCGATTCGAGAAACCAAACATAACTATGGTTATGTTTTCGCACTGAACCATATTCACATAAGGGTTAATTTACCTAAGGCTTGTGACCCAAGGAGTTAAACATAACTGAGGTTCTATTTTACACTTAACTAATTTCACATAAGAGTTAATTTATCCAAGGCCTATGATTAGAGGAGTCGAACATGGCCGAGATTCTATTTAACACTTAACCAATTTCACATAAGGGTTAATTTACCCAAGGCCCGTGACCCAAGGAGTTGAACATGACTTGCTATGTGTTCCAATCATGGCTTGGTCATAATAGCCAGGAGCTGCCAAATCTTCTACAACTATAACCCAGGGGAGGCCTAATCCAGAAGAAGTGGCCAGCGTGGCCAATGAGTCAGCATGAGTATTCTAGCTTCTAGGAATTTGCTTAATGGAAAAAACTTCAAAGTCTGATTGTGTCTACCTTACTTTATTAAGATATCATTGTAACACCCCCAAACCCATACCAAGGATTTAGATGCATAACCTGTCTTATTAATAATCAGCACTAATATAATGGAACAGAGCGTAATTAAATATCCACAAATAAACTTCAAATAATCAAAATCTTTTCCTATGAAATCCATAAAAATAACTGGTTTAACAATAAAGTCTCCAAACACAATCTCAAAGAGTTCCACAAATAACAAACTCACTATCCTAAGAAAATATCCTAAAACAGTCCATCAATTATCATAGCTCCAAAAGAAGTCTTCAATCTATTGCTTCAACGATCTACCACCAAAAGATATTCCATTGCTCTAATCTGAAAAGGATGAAGAAAGGGGGGGGGGGGGGGGTGAGCTAGAAGCTCAATAAGAGACTACATAACATGAGGATGTCTTTCAAAACAAAACATTAGTATCGTTGACAAAATATATTCTATACAAAACATTTACAAATAGCTTTAACAGTAATATAGTATATTCTATAAAATTGTCAAGAATAGAACATTTAACTATAACCCTGTAATCATTAAATAAAATAATAACCACTTAAGTTAACCAAAATACACTAAATAGGTAAAATCAATATATATTAGAAAGAAACAACTTTTCCACTTATAAGGATCAATAACAATAAAGCAGTAGTTTGATATGAAAACAATAAACATTAGTCAGATAAAGACATAAGCTGCTAAACACTTGGTGGGTGATTCCCATGGGTAACAATAACACTAACCTCAAAGAGGCAACACTAGCTCTAAAGAGCAAACAATAACATTGCACCACACCACAGTAACACTACATCGGCCAAAGGCCAACACTTAACCCTGTGTTGGCAAAGGTTACAGACTGTCTAGCTGACTGTTTAAAAACATTTTTACTTTATTTCAATATTGCCAATAATAATCATATATCACATAACAAATATACTTCCTCAAAAATATAATTTGAGTCACTCTTATCTTATACAATTTCAAAGTGATAAACAATGAATAATAGAAATCAGGTATGTATAAAGCATTGACAATGTTACAAGTTTTTTTGAAACTTCACTTTTATAATTATATATATATATATATATAGATATATTTTTACCAATATATATATAATTATACAAGCCTTGAGAGACGTCATATTCTGAAGTCCACTTACCTTTAGTTGCTAATACTCGTAGTCTAGATTCAAAATCAGATGAGATCTTCCTCCACACCTAAAAGTAAAGGAGTAACACAATTATATAATTAATCCACCTTGACGTATACCATAAGGATGTAAGGAACACTTCCTAATAATTTACTAGTCTTTAAACATCTCTACAATCCTCTATAACATGTTACTTCTTCTTACTACTATTATATAAGAAGAATATGCATGCTGGTAGTTCCCTAAGATTTTCATCAAGCCCTAATAGTTTACTACCAAAAAAAACCTAGATTCATACTTTTCTTTAAGGTTTCATATCACACTTCAACACCACCAGGACAAATCTATAAGATCCAAATATATATATATATATATATATATATATATATATATATATATATAACGTCCATAAAAACTATACCCGTAGGACAAAGAAACCTATAGCATATATGTACTGAGTGTTATAATTCTATCTAACATATATAATATTCAAGGATCCATCCTACCCGTAGCCATAGAAAGAACACAATGGATTTAACAATTAATTCCTACCCCTAGGACGTAGAGACCTGAAGCATGCATTGAAAAAAAATTTAGAACTTGACCACGTATAGATTTCAAGATTAAGAATCCAGCCCCACCACCATGCGTAAATTCTAGCAGCTATCACTCAAGGGCTTTTCGCCTAATTCAAGAGTTCAAAAGGGACAGTAAAGCAATCTACTAAACTACTCTAGCAACGTAGGTTATTTCCATGAGGGTTTGAGAGAAAGATATACCTGACCATTCCGCCACACTGATGCAGGATTTGTTTCTTGTACTTTTTCAATCTCTCTCTCTATATGTCTTTCCACAGGAAAACCCTAACTTACTTACACGTTAAAACTGTTTTCACTTGGGCTCAAAATTTAAAACCCACTAAAAATTTAAAATAAGCTTCCTAAGACTTTAATTCCTACTAAACCCATATTAAGGTTGTTTATATGGGCTAGAACTCTAAGAATTCCAATAACACTTAAACTCCTAATCCAAATAGGTTTTAGTCTCTCATCCTTTTCCTTAAACAATAAGGAGACTAAAAATTAAATATGAATAATCCACACAAAATAACTAATCACGCTACTCTTTTTTTTTTTTTTTTTTTTTTTTTTATCATAATATAAAATAATGTCACTTCCAAAATAAATTAAATAATTCATCAACTCCACACTAGAAGCAATTAAAACAAATTTAAGTGCGACAGGTGTTACATTCTCCCCCTTTTATATAATTTTCGTCCTCGAAAATTCAAAACATACCTCAATTTTGAAAAAGCTGGGGATATTTGGATTGCATTTCGTCTTTACGCTCCCATGAAGCTTCTTCTATGGAATGATTCCTCCATAATACTTTGACGAAGTGTATAGTCTTATTACGTAGCACTTGCTCTTTATGATCTAAAATCTGAATTGGAACTTCTTCATAGGACAAGTTCTCTTTGACTTGAAGTGGTTCATAACTCAGAATATGAGAAGGATCAGGGACATACCTTCTCAACTTGGATACATGGAAAACATTATGTAACCTTGACAGAGCCGGTGGTAAAGCAAGACGGTAAGCAACAGAACCAACTCTCTCCAAAATTTCAAAGGGCCCCACATATCTAGGGCTTAACTTACCCTTCTTGCCAAACGAAATTTATGACTATTGAGAAATATTACCATTTGAAAAATATGACCCTTAAAAAAAAGCCTATATAATTTTTGAAACTTTTGAAAATATTACTGTTGGGAAATTTAAAAATATAGCTATTAGGAATTTGAAAAATATAGTTATTGGGGAAGAATAAAAAAAAGATTAAAAAAGAATAAAGAAAGATTAAAGAAATAATAAAGAAAGAATGAATAAATAATATTTAAATGAGATGGAGGAATGATGGAGAGTCTGTTAGAAATTGTATTTCAAAAAGTAGGTCGTTAAAAGGTAAATGTTACTGTTTACCCTCCAAACTGTACAAAAATTCAGAAAGGCTGCTGGAGATGCTCTAAGCATTAAAGGTCCAAAGAACAAAGATAGCCTAAAGAATAAGTTTGACAAAAACATAAATAAATTGTCCGAAGAAAATCTCATGGCATGTCTTAAAAAATAAAAGAAAACAAAGTTTCAATTTTTCGTAATTCTCTAATTCATGGGATAGCCTATGAATTAGAGAAAAGAGAATCTCTCTTTTTTGAGAGAGATTATTTTCTCAAAAAAGAGAGTGAAGCTAACACTATTCTAGGATAGTCTCCTCCATAGGGTGATCCTCTTATATAAGTGTTACGACTGGTGGGGGAAAAAATGTAAGGAAAAGACATCTATGTGAAGAAGCAATAAAACTTGGAGCCACAAAACTTGTTGATGCCGTGGGTTCTTTAAGCTACCAAAGAAAAAAGAAACACCTTTGTCATTCGTGAGACCTAAAGACAAGATACAAGGGCCATGGAATTAATTTACACACACAGGCTTTGATTTATGTGATGTACGTAAAAAAAGGTTGCTGGCCGGTTGCGTGAAGATACAATACAAAAAGCCATGGATCTGATCATGAAGTTTATTAAAGAAGAAAAGAAAGAAAGAAAAATTGAAGCAAATGGTTGTGGCTTGTTCTTGGCCTCACAAAACATCAAGCAGCAATACATGAAGGAAAAACATGCAAAGCAAAAAAAAAAAAAGGGCGGGGGGGGGGGGGGGGGGTGGTTGGGGAGAGACATCTTGACCTAAGAGACAATGTGGTGTATTGCTAGACAAAATTACTTGGTAAGGCTTAATAATCAAATATTGTCATGTGTTATTTTAAATTGAAAAAAAATTGGTTAATCAAATTATGTCATGTGGCCCTTATAAAACAAGATTTAAAATCTTTCCATTTAAATTATGCATGTATTACCAATTTAAAAAAAAAAAAAAAGTCTCTCTCCCTTGTAGGAGCCGTCTCTTTTGGCGCACGATAGGAGTTCCTGGCTATTGTACGCTCGAGTATTTTCTGCTATGTTTCGTGAGCTGTGCTCCGAAGTGTAGCCTTATCTACCTCTTTGGTGGGCTGGGCTACCCATCTTAGTGGGTCACGCATCGCTTGTGTGCTTTGGCCTGGAGTGGGTCTCTCGACGCTATTGTGGGTCTGCTCCGCCCTGTCTGTGGGCCGTTTTCTTGTGGTCGGCGTTGGTCACTTTTCTACCCTCAAGTGAGGCTAATAGCTACTGTGTTTAGTGGTGCTTTCATTGTCATCCTCAAAGTCTTCAGTTCGACGGCCATTGATTCATGCAAGGTAAATCGCTGCTCTTCTGGCCTCGAGCTTTGTTGTTGTGGGTTTTGATTTTTTTAAGCTATTTGGCTGTGTATTGGGTTTTTGTAATAGAAGGGTTGGGCTGCTTATTGATTGTGTATTGGGTGTGTTTTGGTCGTGTATTGGCTGTGTATTGGGTGTATTGGCTGCGAATTGGCTAGGTATTGGGTTTCTGTAATGAGAGCTTTAGGATGGAATTGTAGAGGCATCTGCAATGCCCCAATGGTGAGAGCCCTCAGAGCTCAAAATAGAGGTCATAAGCTAGATATAATTTTTTTTTTTTTTTTTTTTTTGTGTAAAACAAAAGCAAATGAAGAACGTATGGAATATGTAAAGAGAATGGTGGGTTTTAATGAAAAGGTGGTAATAGAGTTAAAGGGTAGAGTAGGGGGATTATGTTTAATGTGGAAGAACAATGTGCAATTTGAAATGGTGGAGTTTAATAAGTATTTGATTGCGGTTAAGATTTTGGACCCTGGTGGAGATTGGTATTTGGTTGGATTTTATGGACCCCCTTATGCAGCCAAGAAGAGAAAGGCTTGGGAGAACCATTGTGCTTTATTGGAGACATTTCAAGAGCCTTGGATTTGTTTCGAGGACTTCAACATTGTTATGGATAATGAAGAAAAGGATGGGGGAAGAGCTGGGTGTTCTTTATCCCCTAATTTTTGAAGGACATTCTGTTTGAATTGGGAGCAATTGATTTGGGGTTCTCTGGAAGTAGGTTCACCTGGAGGAAAAACAGATGGGAAAAAAATGTATTAAGGGATAGGCTGGACAGGGGTATTTCTAGCATGTCCTGGAGATTAGTTTTTCCAAAGGCAACCATTCAACATTTGGGTGCCATAAATTCTTATCACTGCCACATCCTTTTGGACACACAGCCAACAGATCATTACCTTCCTAGGCCATTCAGATTTGAGGTTGCTTGGACAAGGGATACAAAGTGCTTCGGAATTATTGATGAAGCTTGGAAAGAAGAGGTGGAGGGCTCAGATTTCTTAAAATTATGCATGAAACAACTAAACACTCAATTGGCATTAAAGAAGTGGAACAAAGAAGTGTTTGGTCACTGCTAAAGGAGAATAGACATGCTATTAACCAAAATCCAAGAGATACAAAAGAAGGATTGCACGGAAGAGAACTGTAGAAAGGAAGCACATCTCCAAGTTGAACTGAACGAGTGGCTCCTGAGAAATGAAATTCTCTGGAAACAAAAATCCAGAGAAGTTTGGCTCAAGGAGGGGGATAAGAACTCAAAAATCTTCCATCTATCTACCATCATAAGGAGAAGAAGAAATTCAATAGATGTAGTAAAGAATGATGCTGGGGAATGGATCACAGACAGAAGGGAGATTCAAAAACACTTTGTGGAAAAATTCAAGACCTTATTTGATGAAGAGGAAGTGGACTTTCTAGAAAATCTGGATAATCTAATCACTCCATGCATCACTGAAGAAGAAAATACTGAGTTATGCAGAATTCCAACTCAGTCTGAGATCAAGAAGGAGCTATTCTAGATGCAACCTCTAAAAGCCCCAGGACCTGACGGCTTTCCTGTACTATTCTACAAAAAATATTGGGCAATTGTGGGGGAGTCCGTTACAAGAGCTGTCACATCTTTCTTTCAAGCAGGGAGAATGTTAGATAAGGTACATAACTCTTTTATTGTTCTTATTCCTAAATCACAAAGTCCTACATCATTTAATCACTATAGATCTATTAGTTTATGCAATGATGTGTATAAAATCATTACTAAATTGTTAGTGTCTAGATTGAGGAGTATTTTGCATAAGATTATCTCCCCCACACAAGCAGCATTTATTTCAGGAAGATTGATTGCTGAAAACCAGGTTATTGTCCATGAAATGCTACATAGTTTTAAGACAAGAAAAGTAAAATCTGGGTTAATGGCTATCAAAATTGATCTTCAAAAGGCTTATGACAGAGTGAATTGGAACTTCCTCCAAGTAGTACTCAAGAACTTCGGGTTTGATGAAAAATTTGTGAATTGGATACTTGAATGTGTATCAACAATGTCCTTTGAGTTACTATTAAATGAGGGAAAGACGGAGCAATTTAGACCTAAAAGAGGGTTAAGGCAAGGGGACCCTTTATCCCTTTACCTTTTCATTTTATGCCAAGAAGTCCTTTCAAGAATCTTGGAGAAGGATTTTATGGAGAAGAATATTAGTGGGGTTAAGGCTAATATTGGCAGCACTCCCATCACACATGTAATGTACGCGGATGATATTGTTTTATTCTCAAAAGCATGTAGGAAGGAAGCTAATGCCATTAATGAATGCTTGGAAAAATATTGTAGGTGATTTGGACAAATGCTTAACAGAGAAAAATCAGGGATTATTTTCTCTAAGCTCACCCACCAACAGACTCGCAAGGGCATAAAGCATATTCTACAGATGAAAAGTCTTAAAACAAACTCTGTTTACTTGGGGGCTCCTTTATTCCTTACCAAGGCTCCAGCAAAGGACTATAAGTTCTTACAAGAGAGGTTGGAAGTCAAACTAAATGGGTGGAGAAGTAAGACTTTATCATGGGCGGGAAGATCCACCCTAATTAAAAAGGTGGCTCAAGCGTTACCTACATACACAATGTCTACTTTTGAAATTCCCACTAAGGTGTGTGACAAGTTAGATGCTTTGACTGGGAAATTTTGGTGGAATCCAAAATACCCAAATGGAAGGTATTTGGCTTGGGTGGCTTGGGAAAAACTTTGTCTACCTAAAGGAATTGGAGGGTTCAGATTCAGAAAGAGCAAGGATTTTAATAAAGCTCTTTTGGCTAAGCTTGCTTGGATGATTGCTTCAAATAGGGACAATTTGTGTATGAACCTTCTAAGAAGCAAATAGAAGGTAAGAGAGAATTGGATTCAAAGTGAACCTTCTAAGAATGCTTCCCCAACTTGGAAAGCAATTGAGAAAACCAAACCCCTTATTGCTAAGGGTGCTTGTTACCTTGTTGGAAATGGTGCTTCAATTCGTGTTTGGGAGGACCCATGGATTCCATGTCTAGATGAGTTTAAACCAACTCCAAAGGATGACTCAATTCAACGAAACCCTTTGATGGTATCAAACTTGATATCTACTGAGGACCATTGCTGGAATCTTCCTCTGCTTAATGAGCTGTTTAATTCTGAGTCAGTTGAAGCTATCAAAAAAATTCATATTCCTTTGAGGAGTAGAGTTAATAAGCTTATCTGGGTCCTGGATGACAAAGGGACATTTTCTATGAAAGCTGCTTATAAGGCTAACTAAGACCCTGCTCGTGGAAGCTCCACAGTTCAGTGGCAAAAGATATGGAAGATTAAAGCTCATGACAAAATTAAAATGCTTCTTTGGAAAATTGGGTCCAATGTTCTACCAACCAAAAACAACCTGGTATTAAGAATAGGGACATCTGATCCAAACTGTGTGTTTTGTGGTAGTGAGCCTGAAACAGCAACTCATTTATTCTTTCATTGCCAAGTAGCAAGGGCCATCGGGTTTGGATGTAGTTGGGGCATAAGAACTGACAAAATGAATATTGCATCAAACGTAGACATCCTCAAAGTAGTCTTGAACTTGGATGAGTTGAGTAAACTTCAAATGGTAGTCACCATGGAGGCTATTTGGCACCTCAGGAATCAAGTTTGGCATAATGGCAGTGAGGTGAACATTATTTCTACCATATGCAACGCAGAAAACAGAGTAAAGGAATATCTTATGGCTTTGGACCATGAGCATGACAAAGATAGAAGTGAGGAATTAACTTCATGGATGCCCCCTCCAAGAAACTATATAAAACTAAATGTGGATGCTACTGTCTCACAGGCTTTCACCTCCTTAGCTGTGGTAGCAAGAAATGAGTGTGGTGAGGTGTTAAAGGTATGGACTAAAATTCATGATTTTTTCTCTCCTACTCAAGCTGAAGCAACTGCAATTCTGTGGGCTCTAAACTTGGCTAACAATGAAAATTGGAGCAACATCGTTGTGGAGGGAGATTCAAAAATATGTTTTGATGCCTTGTCTAAGGCAGAAGAACCATCTGATTGGTCCATTTCCTCCATCATTTGGGATATTGCTGTTTTGAGTGTATTTTTTGATAATTGTAAGTTTTGCTGGGTTAAGAGATCTCTTAACTCAACAGCTCACTCAGCTGCTAAATATGTTATTGCTCTTAAGGCAGGTTTCTTGTGCAATGGCTATGATTTGCCTCCCCCTATCTTGAAAGCTTGTAGGCAAGATTGGGGTCCCTATTGTAGTTCTTCTTAGTTTAATGATTTGGCTGGTTATCAAAAAAAAAAAAAAAACATTTGTCATTAAACCTTCTCTAGACTCTTATAAATAAAGATTCTCATCAGTCTCCTAAAAAGGACATTCAATAGTCTCAAACTCTATCGAAATCATGCTTCAAAACTGTTAAGAACATCAAGAACTTCAAATTAGAATATTCAAAGAGAAATCTTTTAAATCATCTTTTTACATCAAAGTTCAGTAGAATTAAGTTCAAAAAGGCTTCTATAAACTACAAAAGCCTTCAAATTAGTAAAACTCTATTTATTCAAGCCCCTAAAACCACGAAAAACTTCCACCACAACTCTTTGAATGCAAAAAACATTCAAAACATTCATCAAAATAATCCCTCCAAGTCTTAGAGTTCTATTGGATTCAAGCTTCTAAGTCCTTAGAAAGTTCAAGAACACTAATCAATTGCAGTTTTATCAAATTTAATCTCTAAAGTCTTCGAAGATGATGAACATTCAAGAGTACACAAAGAGCGAGAAGTCTCTAACAAATGCACAATCAGAGATCTATTCATCGAAATCCGTTCCAAAAATCTCTTGATCCACTTTTCAATCAAAGTGGGGAACAACTTGTGTTCAACTCAAGACTACATCAGCACAATTCTTGAATTGAAATCTTTTTCAAGGAGATAGATTGCTTCAGAAGATAATATTTTTGTAATAGAATACAAATACAAATAAATATACCCACTCATTCATCATACAAAAATATATTTGTGAAACTATTTTAATTGATTGATTTCCAAATTTGAAATTCTGTGCTTATACTATCCATAGAAATTAATTGATAGTATTTGTTTGTTTTTAATGGGTTCAGTTGAGAAAGAGAGAATCCAAGAATAAATAATTTTCTATGGGTTAAGGATGTCGATGTACCCATATCTCTTCTTAAAAACAGGGGGGGGGGGGGGGGGGGGGGGGGGGAATATATATATATATATATATTTAGGCCTCTCATAAAAAGGAGATCTTCTCCCACCATTCGCATTTAGCAGATTATCAACTTGAATACAATGGCAATGAAAAATGTCCTAAAGGAAAACCCATGCACCAAACAGGCGGGATTAATATAGTGTATTGGATATCCATTTCCAGCTCTGGACACAATACATCACCAACCACCCTTTATTCTTTAACTCACTCTCAGTTGCTTGAATAAGACGAGTAGTCAGAAAAGAAATTTGGATGGTGGGCATTAACAAGCAAGAGGATAAGCATTATCTTCATGTTAATTTGAGTTAACCAGTCACTGATTAAGCATAACTATCTCTTTCAAAACAAAACAAAACTTCATTTCTGGACTTTCCCATGCTAGTCAGGAATAAAAGAAAAACAAGTCCCCAAACCGAATAAATTGACATCGTCATTTTGCTACAATATGGTCATCTACTTGCTTCTTAGTCTCACCTTCTAGCAGAATAAATAACAAAAATATCAGCCCTTACGTTAATGACACATGAAGGCTTCCTGTACTCCTAATGTCTTTCTTCCTGCAAAAATAGGACACAGCAACTGCACTCCAATCTTTGGCTTCTTTCAATTCATGCCTCTCTGATTGGTCTATCCACAATGTAATTAGTAATATTTGATCACTTAAAGCTTCTTTCCTGTGTTTGTTTTCAGTTGCTCAGGCAGCTGCTACGCTTTCTTTTATGTCTAAGGAGTCCTTTTGTTTCTATAAGGATAATCTTCCAAGAATTCTTGAACTCGCCTGTAAGGAAGATTGTCCCATGCTTTTTCTCTATTAATGACATTGAAGGTTATTAAAAAAATAAAAAAATAAAAAATCTTTGGCTTCTTTCACCATACCTTCTTAGTCATAATGCATGTCAACGTTTGACTGTGGCGCTTTGGATTGTACACACAAGCATGCTCATGTAATAAATTTGAATCATGATTCATCATGAATCTCACATTTTGATCTTTTGCTTTTCTTGGATTTTAACTTCTTGCTTCCCTCGTTTTCTTTCGATGCCTTCTTTTTGCTTCCATTGTTTTCTTTTGATGCCTCCTTGTTTCCTTCATTTTCTTTCGTTACCTTTTTCTTCTTCCTTCTTTCTTCTTCTTTTGATGCCTTTTTTCTTTTCACAGGCAGTGTTTCTTCCTTGTCTCTGATTTCAGTCTCATTAGCAATTTGTTCAGCATTTAGTGGTAGATCTGCTGCTACAGAAGGTTTAACTTCTGCTCATAAGAATGAGGAATGTATAATTAGTAGGTGTGGATTAATGTTGATATTATAATATAATATAACTAGCTTTGCATAAGAGGAACAATTAAGGTAACCATTACATAAACTAATAAGTGTATGGTGTGTAAAAATCATGGGTTATTTTGGGAACTTCATAGATAAAAGAGATCAAGTTAGAAATCATGGGTTATTCTGGGAACTTCATAGATGCAATAGTTACTGATGAACTTTCCGGTTGCAAGTGGAGGATAACTGAGTTTTATGGGCACCCTGAAACACATAGAAGAAAGGAGTCATGGGAGCAATTAAAAGGCTTAAATAGAAAGTTCCAACTACCATGGCTTTGTCTTGGAGATTTCAATGAGATTCTTTCTATGAGCGAAAAATGGGGAGGAGGGCAAAGATCTCAAAAGCAAATAGAAGATTTCAGGTCAGCAAGTAGATGTTTGTAGCTTCAAGGATTTGGGATACACTGGGCCAGGGTTCACATGGTGCAATATGCAAGAGGGTGAAGATAGAATTTATGTGAGACTAGATAGAGTTCTGGCAACGCAAAATTGGATTGATATTTACAAGGAGGCTCGAGTCCACCACATAGTGGACTCAACTTCTGACCATTTGTCTTTCTTTGTCTTGGATTCTCTTGTTCCTAATCACCCTAGGAAACTCCGATTCCACTTCGAAGCTATGTGGGTAAAAAAGAAAGAGTGTAAGGAAATAATTGAGGCATCCTAGAATAACAATGTAAACCAGGGTACTCCTAATAATATAGTCGAAAGTCTAAATTAGTGTGCGGCTGAGTTAAATAAGTGGAATTTAACCACTTTTGGGCGGGTTCCTAAGTTGATCAGTAACAAAAGGAAGGCTTTTGATAGCATGGTTGCAAGAGATATTGATGGCAGCCTGGGAAGAGAAATCAATATTCTAAGAAGGGAGATTAAGGACCTTCTAGATAGTGAGGAAATTATGTGGCAGCAGCGAGCAAAAGTTCAATGGCTTGGGTTGGGTTACAGGAATACAAAGTACTTCCATTCTAAAGCATCAGAAAGGAAAAAGAAGAATACGATTCTGGGCCTGGTGGATGAGGAAGGCAATTGACGTGATTCAAAGGTAGACATAGCTAGCATAGCTGTGTTGTATTTTGAGAAAATGTATACCACTTCATGCCCTACCCATGAAGCAGAAGTGATTGCCACAATTCCTACTAGTGTAACAGATGAAATGAATTAGTTTCTCACAAAGGAGTTCACAAAGGATGAGGTGGAAGAAGCATTTAAGCAGATGCACCCTACAAAAGCCCCTGGTTTGGATGGTATGCCTGCTATTTTCTTTCAAAAATATTGGAACATAGTGGGTAATGATGTCATTTGTATGGTCCTAAATGTGCTCAACTCTAACATGTCAATGGCTGAAATAAACAGAACCAATATAACTCTAATTCCAAAAACAAAAAACCCCACTAAGATGACAGAATTTAGACCTATAAGCTTATGTAATGTTGTTTATAAGATTATATCTAAAGTCTTAGCAAACCGCCTCAAAACCATCCTCCCTCAAATCATTACCAAAAACCAAAGTGCTTTTCTCCATGAGAGGTTAATTACTGATAATGTGTTAGTTGCTTTTGAATTAATGCACTATCTTGATCATAAAAGGGATGGAAATGACAATTATATAGCTGTCAAGCTCAATATGGGCAAAACATATGATAGAGTTGAGTAGGGTTTCATTGAAAAAGTTATGGAGTGATTGGGTTTTCATGAAAAATGGATCAATACTATTATGTGTTGCATTACTAATGTTACTTACTCTATTCTGATTAATGGGGTGGCTCAGGGGTGCATTTTGCCTTCAAGGGGTCTTCGTCAGGGAGACCCCCTTTCTCCTTATTTATTTCTTCTTTGTGCAGATGGTTTCTCTTCCCTCATAAGTAATGCAGTAAGGAACAATATGCTCAGTGGTGTTTCTATTTGTAGAGGGTGTCCGATGGTCACCCACCTTTTCTTCGCTGATGATAGCCTATTGTTTTGCAAGACTAGCACACAGGAATGTCAGAATCTAATGGCTATTCTTGACCTCTATGAAGCAGCCTCTGGACAAAAGATAAATGCTGATAAGTCCTCAATCTTTTTTAGTACTAACACCCCCCCAGAGCTTAAAGAGGAGATTATGGAAGTCATGGGTCCAATGCAAGGTTTAAAGCATAACAAATACCTTGGGCTACCTTCAATTATTGGGAAGTCCAAAAAAGAGGTCTTTGCTGAAATAAAGGAGAAGGTAGCAAAGAAATTATCCAGATGGAAAGAAAAAATGTTATCGATTGGTGGTAAAGAGATTCTCATAAAAGCAGTTGCCCAAGCCATTCCAACGTATGCTATGAGCTATTTTCTCTTACCCAAAGGGCTTTGTGATGAAATTGAAGGCATGATGAGAGGGTTCTGGTGGGGACAAAGAGATCAAGAATCAAAGATAGCTTGGGTGAGCTGGAAGAATCTTTGCAAATCCAAGCTAAAAGGGGGCATGGGGTTTAGGAACTTCCAAACTTTCAATTTGGCCATGCTAGCAAAGTAAGGATGGAGATTGCTCTCTAATCCCCATTCTCTTTTAGCTCAAATTTACAGAGCAAAGTATTTCCCACATGGTGATGTATTGAACTCAAAGCTTGGCTACTGCCCATCTTATGCATGGTGTAGTATTTTTCGAGCTTTAGAAGTTTTAAGGTGTGGCACAAGATGGAGAGTGGGGAATGGCCGGCGAATTCCCATTTGGGATGACAAATGGCTCCCTACCCCTACTACATATAAGGTTGTCTCTCCTCCTAGCCTTTTTGATGATTTTCCAATGGTCTCAGCTCTTATAGACCATGAATCTAGGAAATGGAAAGTTGAGCTTATTCGTTCTTTGTTCCTTCCTTTTGAAGCTGAGGCAATTCTAAACATACCACTGAGTTTCAATTTGCCAGGTGACAAACTTATTTGGGTAGGAAATAGAAAAGGTGACTTTACGGTGAAGAGTGCATATTACATTGCCCTTGGTTTCGTACCTGCTGATGAATTTGGTGAATGCTCTTCTGGTGACCCAAGGACTACCCTGTGGAAGAAAATGTGGCATCTGAAGATTCCAGCAAAGATTAGAATAATTGCTTGGAGGGCCTTCATGAACGGTCTTCCTACTAGACTGAACTTATGTAGAAGGGGGGTTAAAATCGGGCCATTGCGTCCTATTTGTGATCAAGAGATGGAATCCATAACCCACGCATTATTTCAATGTGATTTGGCATTACAAGTGTGGGACAGATGGGAGGGTTGCCCGGTGAATATGCGAGGAAGTCAGCTTGATGTATTGGATATTGCTTTAAAAATTCTGAATGAGGGCACTGCTCAAAACCTGGAGTTTTTTCTTATAATATCTTGGACAATATGGTCTAGCAGAAACAAAAACGTCTTCGAGAATGTAAGTTACTCAGATGAACAAATTTGGTTTTCTGCAAACACAATGAGGTGGGAGTTTAAAGAAGCTATGGCTATGTGTTGTCAACCCCAAAATAACGAGGTGACTAGGTGGGAGGTTCCTCCATCGGGGTGGGTCAAGATCAATGTGGATGGTGCTACTTCCAATGATGGGCATCCATCTGGTGTCGGGGTGATAATTAGAGACAGTAAAGGAGAAACAGTGGCAGCCCTTTGTGAGGTCCTCCAAGGCCAATATTTGAGCTTGGAAACTGAAATCGTGGCTCCAGAAAAAGGGATCATTTTGGCTAAGGAAATAGCGCTTGCACAGGCCATTTTTTAATCTGATGCTCTTACAATGGTTCAAGAAATTCTGTCAAAAGAATTAAATGGCAGCCTAGGCCACTTATATCAGGGCATTGAGGACCTCCTTAAGTCTTTGAGGTGTTGGAAGTTATGTCACCTAAGAAGAGAGCACAATAGGGTGGCACATGAGCTTGCTCATCATGTTAGATATAGTGTTGCAAGTCAAGTGTGGAAGGGATGTTCTCCCCCGATGATCTGACGCCTAATCCAAATGGAATGTGTTAACAGTATAAAGAAAGAGAGAATGACTGAATAGTCAGTATAATAATCTGTATAAAACAATGTACAAAAGAGAGCCTTATATAGGCTAGGTATGTGAGTAGTACAAGTAATATAAGTGCAATACAAGTAATATACTGGGCTAAGCCCAATGGGCTAATAGAGCCTAATCTATACACTAACATCCCCCCTCAAACTCGAGGTGGCAACTCCTAATGGCCTATTCTGGTGCTATTTTCTTTGCTTTTGTAGTTTCGGTTTCGCTCTTCAAAAAAAAAAAAAAATGTACGGTGTGTACCAAACTTTAGGGTAAAGCAACTTCAAAAACTGGAGTCAGATCTCATATATCCCTATCAAATTTAAAGCATATTTGATCCCCTAAAAACCCTTTTTTAAATAAAATTAGGCTAAAATTAAATTTAGTCCACTACTTATATTTCAGTTGCCAAATTAGTCGCTAGGGTTTAATTTTTGTCAATCTAGTCCTTTCATCCAAATTTGTTACTAAATGACTCCGTTTTAATATTATTTTTTTCTTCATTCAAATTTTAACTGAAAACATTCATAAGTTGCTCCGTTTAATAGATCTTGTCATTTGATGAGTACTAGTTAGGAAAAAAAAAATAACACAGAAGTACCAGATTGACTTGTTTTGAAATAGTGAGGGACATATGTGTGTAGTAATGGAAAATAAAATATTTTCATCATTTTACATTGCAGAGAAAAAAAATACCTAGAGTATAAGATCGATCTAGTCTTCACTCCCAGGCCATTAGGAGTTGTTTACTTATTAGTAGTTTGAGGATAAAGACAGACTCTAACCTCCTAAGAAATCCCTAAAGTTAAGTATAAAGAATGGATCCACAGTTATAACATCAAATCAACCAATTCAGAAGGAGGTGAAACAAAGTTTGACTAGATGTTGGGCTCAAAGTTTTCTTTCAAAAATATTAGTTCCACCTTATATAACTGCTTTCAACGATGACCCAACCTTTTGCATTGTTTTTTAGTAACTTCATTATATTGTGATAAGACCTTTTGTTTTTCTTTTTTATTTTATGACAAGGAACACCCTCAAGGTATGAGCCAGTGGGACCACCACTGAGGGGTAAACCCAGGATGCCTGCATACCCCCACTGAGCAAGCATCAAGTAAATCGCAAAATGCCTCAGCTAGGAGTTGAATCAAAGGCTTCTGGATTTACAGTTATCCAGGCACTCTACCTTATAGCTGAGGCATCCTTGGTGGAGGGCAAAGTGATAATAGCTTTCCTCATCGGTAAGCTACACACATTTCATGGGTCTTAAACTCACTACCTTACCCTCCATCCCATTAATGAGGGAGAAGCATGTGTCATTTGAGCTAAAGCTCATTAGCTCCAGCCCAGTGTTAGAATTATCACTCATATCATATGAGTAATAAATTGCTTCAAACTTACTACATTACTGGTACCAGTCCCCATAATCATTCCTTGTTCACGAAATGTAACGTGCCACTAATAGAATAATCGTAGTACAAGAAACAATACTATTGGCTTGGTCCGTAACGGACAAGACAAAAACAGAAAACTAACCTTCATCAGCAAAATTGGAGTCAAAGACAACATTTGTAAGATGCTGCTTCAGGAAAACCTACACGATGAAGAGAATAAAAATAAGATGGTGGAAATTTATGCAGCATAGCACGTTAGCTTATAAAACCACAAATGAAAAGACTATCTACAATCCCTGCATGAGCTCTGCAAAAGTGTCAACCCTACAGGTGTCAGGGCCACAGATTCAAACAATGAAACTCAAAGCAATACATAGCTCCGAATAAGGGGCAGTCATTAGGCTTGTGGACCAAGAGTCAGTGCATGTTTAGGAATGCTTAGGCTTCAATTGGAAAGCAGACCTTTCCAGCCAAAAGTTCAAGTGCACCATGCCCTAAGCAGACCTTTACAGCCAAGTATACAAGTGCACCACGCATAAAATTAATGCACTTAAATTTATACATTCACCATTAAACCTTTTTGCTCAATGTTTACAACGTTATGTCATCGTGTTAATTGACCATCTTGCTTTGGTATCATCACATGCAGATTACTAATGCCCCTTTAATAAGACTCAAGTAATGTGCTGATGGCAGCATCTCACTTTATACATTATTCAAATGAGTGATAGCTGCAATAATTTAATTTTATCAATGAAAGCAGAAAACAACTTCATTTTTCATTAACATAATATCCAACGAAATTGCTAAACCCTCAGAAATGGATTTACTGATTCCTTTTAATGAAATAAAATAAAAAAGATTAAATGGTTAGAACAACAAGTTATTAGCTTTGAATGCAAAAGAGCTCCACCACTCATCTCTATCACAGTCTAAATTTGTTCTTGGCCTCAAGGTAGCACAAAGGGTTTTGAGCGGTAAGAAAATTTGAGATGCCAAAACCATGAGTAACAAGCTAAAAAAATGTAACTCTAATAAGGGCAAAGAATAAATATAAGAATTTACAACTAGCACATATCTTCAGCCCTTACTTTCAGCAAGAAATTCTAACAACTCTTCATAATCATAAAGTACAAGAACATACCGCAGACAGAAGTTGCCGAGTCTTTATATCCCATAAGCGTAGATAACTGTCCAGTCCTAGAAATTAGTCAAGTTCTCAGTTTTGATGGTCAAGAAAATTCGGTCCTAAGACAAAACAAACTTAACCTCAAAAGGCTAAAGGATGATTCGATAAAATTAAGTGAACCCACACATGATGAAGTGCTAACTGCACCCATCCTCCTTTTAATTAGAATATCAATACAGGAAATGACTTTCAGGAAAAAAAAAAACTGAGTCTTCTAGAGATAACGTAATAAACAAATTGTGCTTCCTCCAAGAAACCAGCAAAGAAAAAATGATAAGAAAGCATTCCAAGTTCTATAAAAAAAATAAGAAATTAAAAATTTTAAACAAAAACTTGTATATCATAAACATTTTCTTAGCTCCAGATGAAAGAAGAAAAATTAAAAAATTTCATCCTAGGTGTATTATTAGTCATTATTAGTTTAATGGTGCATGATCAATAACATGTAGAACGTGGGTATTCTCTCTCGTGACATAACATCTGATATAACATCATTGTTACGAAGGTTATAACATTCATACCTGACATTGTTCACAACCTAGTTGCAGTAGAAACCGCAAGAGTAAGTACAAGTGTCAATTTTATTCGGTTTTGTTAAATTTGTTTGACATTTTTATTATATTATGTATTATTGTCTTTGTCTCTGCCAAATTGCCACTCACCCACTGCCTTAAACACACTATTAAACCACTACTATGAATTTACAATGCACTACTTTTTCCTAACTTCACCCTTTTTTTCACCTCTTTCGATTGTTTCCTATTGTTTGTTCACTACCAACAAACAGTCAAAAGTCTCAAACACTATTCTCAACAGACTTTCTCTTTCTGTATTATAACTTTATTCACAAATCACAACTCACTTCTCACTATCTCAGACACTCACACAGACTCTGAAACACAATCACCGATTCACATATTCAATTTCAATTCACAATCACCCTCAGCCAAAAAAAAAAAAAAAAAGAACACCACAATCACAAATGACAGATTCACAAACATTATAATTGTATGGAGTGGAGAGAGAGAAAAAAAAAATCATATCAAGAACAAATTTTTTATTTTTTATTTTTTATTTTTGGGCCAGTGGGGCCGGTCCATCCCTATCTCTCACAAACGAAAAGTAACAAACCCCGCCACCAAAAACCAGAGGAAGTGCAAGAACAACGTAAACCCTTGCAACTTTGCTTTGGGCGTGTGTCTTTGCGTTAATGATTGTTTTAAAAATTGGGCAGGCTAGTAGAAAGAGATAACTGGAACCCGATATTCCAAATTTTGGGCCAATATAAGAAGGCTTTGGACCTATAATTTTAGACACGCTCTATTTGGACCCTTATAAGACATCTTGGACTAGCTATATTGGGCCTTATAGATATTGCTTCCAGCATGGTCTCTTTTAGGAGTACAGCCGAACTATATGACAAAACTTGTACAACACGACCCGACTCAATGCCTCAGGTTGGTTTCCATATATTGATAGATTGGGTTAAAATTTTTATTTTTATCTTGGGTTGTATTAAGTTCAGGTTAATAGTTTTTTAAAATCATCTGGCGATTCTGGCTCAATTCAACTGGACATATATAAATGTATTTTACTATAATTGTTTCGCATTGTTTCTTCTATTGTTTGCCTAGCCATGAGTTTGGATTTTAACCTCCTTTTCATTAATATGGAATCCCTAAATTGGAATATATTTTGTGCATATCATTTGAATTGTTATATAATTTATTAGATAAATGATTTATATAGTTGATGAAAACCCATTTTTTTACAAGGGAAAAATGTTTAAACGCAACCCACCTGTTGGAATATTTAAAAATGAGTCGCATGGTGTGTTGAGTAATGAAGTCTTACATTACATACTAATGCAAAGAATGAGCGGTTAATTTATCATAATTAAGTTCAAACTTGTTGGCTCCTCAAAAAAAAAAAAAAAAAAAAAAAAAAAAAAAAAAAAAGAGGTTCAAACTCGTTGATTTAAGCTTTTGGATTAACTATTGTTCCAATATGTTATTAAACCCTCAAATTGGAGTCTCTCCAAAGTGCTCTCTCCCTAACGCTGCCAATTCACAACCCTGGCAACCCATTTACACTACTAATCTCTATAATTTCCCAAGCTTGGATAGGTAGCTATTGAATCCAGGTGCGTCTCTTTGGACTGACCCAAAGGCCAGCACTTCTAGCAGTTCCCAAAGCCTAAGAAACATGATTCTTGAAGGAGAAATGTTGAATGTCATCTCAACTTACTCTAGACTCATATATGACATATCTCTTATAGTTTCAAAGACATTATTAATTAGATTCTATCATTGAATGTTGTTTAACATTTATAGTGCTCACGTATCTCTTCCCTCACTGGTTTATTGCTTTTGCCTTTTATAGTGGAAGATATTTTTAACCCCAAAACCACATTGTTGTACATAGTATTATTTATTTATAAGATTTCAATACTGAATTAGTAATACGTTCTTTAATAAAGAATGAGCACCTTGTTGAATATTTCATGTGCATAAGCAGTTTAACACTGAATATTGCGCACTCCTTCCGGAATAGATTAGATACAAATGCGTTACATCGCTCCTGAATGTTCCTAGAAAATTTATTCATCTCTACCTTCTTATAAATGCGCTTTTCCCTGAGCAGCTACCTAAGCAATGAGTTCAGCTCCGCCATCCTCATCTAGGGGCATATTCCTTTGTACATAGGTATCACTCCATCAAATATCGAAACTATTCTTATACATTTTACAAAAATTTAAGTTAAATTGTGCAAAAATATGAAGAATATATATGCATATATAGCGGTGCACAATAGATTAAGATATTTAAAATAGAATACTAGAAGTAAAATGCTGAAAATAAGAAAGCTTCAAAATAAAAACAGTATAGTAAAGGTAGTTGGTATTTTAACAAAAATAAGGTTTCAATAATAGATTAGAACACATACAGGAGATATTAGTAGATATAAGGCTTTGAATTGGAATGGAAAAAGGTTACAAGCTTAAGAATTAGTCTAAAAATTATATGGAATTTGAGACTAGAAAAAAAAAACGTTAGGGGTCCTTAAAATAACGTGAAATACTTCATTATTTTCTTAATTTTTGTGATACATCAAGCTCACTAGGACGTGTTATAAGGTTCAAATAAGTTCAAAAATCACAGACTTGGATGGCTCTTCAGGGCTTTAAGATTTGTGAAGTTTGAATCCCCTTGAATCCTAGTGTATCATCTAATGGCTATTTGAGAATCCTGGACGTTGTTTTCCCTCTCTTTTCTCTCCTTTTTTGAATTATGATGGAGTTTTCTCAAGTATTTTTACTCCAATTCACTGTTGCTGAATGCCCTTCACTGTTTGCTGCTTCCATTTTTTATAGTGTCATCCTAGGATTTTTGGGGTACCATTGATTCCTTCTGTTTATTCCTCTAGGTACCATAACCAATGTTGTGTCAGCAACATTGGTAGCTGGTTCCTTCCTCATTCTTCATTATTTACCTCTTCTAAGGTTCTCTCCTCAAAAGACCCTAGTTGACTTTCCCATTCTGGGGGGTTCTAAAAGGCTGACCTTTGGTCTTTCTTTTTCCAAGGTTTCTAGACTCCACTTTTCAGACCCATCTTTTGGCTGCTTTCCCCTTTGTCATTTTTCCCAAGTGAGCTGATTCCTTTCTGCCTAGCTGAAAGATCCCCAGCCACCTTCTTTCATGGTTCTTCTTCTTGGGTTCCCCGAAGTACTAGACCCTTACTCACGAGTTGTTGGTTCCCAAGCCTTTTGATCCCTTTTCTGCATCATTGGGTGGCTGATAGGGACATATTTGTCCTTGTTCCTTGCGTTTGTTGGCATGTCCCCTTGAACTGTCTTAATCCCTACCTGGCTTTGCTGGATGTCCCAAGGATCCCAGGCTCTTGGGAATCCCCAGGTATCCTGGCCCAGTTCTTTTCCCGGGCTTCCTAGAGATTTTTCTAAACTTTGAGGGCTGGGTTGGGCTGCGTTTTTTTCCTTTCTTTGTTTCGTGGGGTCCGAAGCTTGCCCATTCATGGATTTGGGTCTCTCCTTATGGACCCTTAATGGGTTTGGGCACCTCCTCTTTTTTCTTTATTGGAATCCCAAATGTTTTTTTTTACTTTCCTAGATTTCCATCCTTTTAGTTGTTTTGGGCCTTGGTATAACATTGTGATTTTTTTTTGGACCTCAACACACCAATATTCAATCAATAAGAAAACAAAGAAGAAATGGTTAGTCTACCGCGCTTGGTTGCCTTACGGAGCTAAGACCAAGGAGGGAACCACTTCTTCAATGTGGGTAACCTCGTAGAAAGATCCTGCTACGAAAATTACCCACTTTGAGAGAATGGGCCTAAATGGCTTATGCTCAAAAAATCCTTAATCCTTAACAGAGGGTAGGCTTTTAGAAGGAGAGAAGGGATTAGCCTATTGGTACATGCTTGCCGTCTCACTTTTGCCTACTTTCTCTGTTTTTCTTTCTAACTCTCTTTTTCTAAGTTTGCTACTTTGTTTATCACTTTCTTCTTTCTTGTACTTCTATATTCTTGTTCTTTTCATGGTTGTTGTTGTGATATTGTTGTGATGCCCCTTTGTGCATAGCGGAAGCTCTTTTTATGCTGCTTGTCGTGACTAGGTTTTTACTATTTTACCCCTAACCACTTTTGTCTGGGTGTGGGTGTCCTTCTAGACCACCCACTGGTTTGTTAGTTGCACAACCACCACCACTTACCTATACTGGCCGTGTCATATCCCATTGCTAGATAAAGAGTTTTATTTTGTTTGCTTATTCATCGTGGCATTCCTATTCGGCCATTCGGATAAGAGTGAGCATTTTTTCTCACTATCCCTCATAGCATGCACCTAGTGATTCCAACTCATCTTTCCCTCTTTTTGGTGGTATGTCATCCTAGCAGGACAAATTTCCCAAAAGATTTTAAGCAGGAACCCTATAATAGGCTCTCCCCTTCTCCCTACTACCAGAGCATACCCTCTCTTACTTCTGACCCATGGCTCACCACTCCTGTATTGGCTGGGTACAAGTTGGTGGTGCCTAAGCCTTGTGCATGCTCCACTTCCATGTATGTCCATTTCTTGTTTGCCGCTCATGCATTTGCCATGACCTGAAGGCTTGTCTGTGTGTTCTGCTGCTCATTCTTGACCTTTTGTGGTGTGAATGGGTTTATGAGCCTTTGTTCTTTATGGCTTGCTTCCTTCATCGGCTAGACCTTGCTTGATTATGGGCTTTTCTCTCTTTGACCCATTCTTTGTTCCTTTCGTGTGCCTGCTAGCACTTCTGCTATGCCATTTTGTCATTCTTGCTGTGCTATTGTATGAGCCGTGCTTGTTGGGCTTTCTTTTGGGTTTGCTGTATACTTTCCCTTTGCTTAATTCCAGCGGCCCAGTGTTATCATTGGGCTTTCTTGACCCATTCCATTGCTTATGGGCTTCCTTAGCCCATTTCATCCTTTTTGGGCATCCTCGGCCCATTCTAATTCTACATTCCTATGGACATTTGCTAAGTCTTTTGGGCTTCCCTAGCCCAATTACCATATCCTTTACTTTTGGGATTCATGGACTTTCCATCAACCCCTTACTTACTTAATTCATTACTTCAGGTCTCTTTGGCCCATTCTTGCTTGCTTTCTATTTTATATAATACCCATGTGTTTACTGCTTCTTTCTCTGAGCTCCTTTGGGCCCGCTTGCTCCCTTTGAGGCCCATTTGTTATTTTCTAGGCCTATGATCCATTATTCCTGCCATTCAGGTTTAATGGTTTTTCTCTCAATTTACTAACTCTCCTCCTCTCATATTGTTGGGCTTCTTCCTGCTATTAGGCCTCCTTGCTAAAGTGAGCATCAATAGACATATTGCCATTTCATGATCCAAGGCACCTTGTATTTTTTAACAAAATGTAGGGTTGCAGAAAACTTAGCACGATATGCGTTTGTCGTAAAAACACTTATAAAACACTTGAAGGAGCCAGTCAAATGTCCTGGAAAAATATCAATAATAAGATCAAATTGTGTCCACCAACAGATGAACCACAAAGGAAGCTGAGAATTGAAATCTTTATCAAACTTAACAAACTAGGAGTAGGTCATAGTAGCAACCATTCATGAATATAATCATGGTATGAATATGGAATAGCTGAACTAGGAAGAAGTTTTATAGAAGCAAGACAAAGTCCCCATTTTTCTTTAGTAACAACATTGAGGATGAAAATACAATGGTAAATAATTTTTTATTTATCAATCTTATCAGGTTTGGATTTGATAAAAGCCGATTTTTCATGAAGCAGGATAGCAGAGTAATAATTTAAATTTTTACCACTGTATTTGGGTATCCAGTGGAAGTTCAGGGAAAAATAATTTGTAGCAAGTTTAAGAGGGTCTTTGATCATAGCTCTATTGTGTTCTTTGGAAAACAAGTTTTGGAAGTATTGTTTTTTAACATATTGAGAAGGATTGGGGTTTTTGGAGAAAGTGGCTTTAACAGGTTGGTCGGCAAGGACTATAGCATATGGATCATAAGAGGATGCTAACACACAGGAGTAGTTTGGTCCGAGGATAATGCCGAAGGTAGTAAAGTGGTTAGCAATGTCAACAAGGGAAGCAGGTTCTTCTTTAACAAGTTGTTTAGTATCTATAGTAGGGTGTTTGTCTCTGTACCTTCTACTTGCCATTGCGGTACTGCAAGAATTCACGAGTAAGGAAATCAAGGATAGCATTTTGAGAACCTTTAATATATTCAATATCAAAATCAAAAACACTTAAAATAGCTTGCCATTGGGCAAAAATATGTTTTGAAGAAATATTTTCAACATCTTTTTCTATAACATATTTAACACTTTTGTAATCAATGCGTAACAAAAACTTTTGATTTAGCAAATCACTTTGAAATTTGGAGATACATAGAAATATAGATAAAATTTCTTTTTTTATAGTACTATAATTTATTTGTGCAATATTCTAGACTCCTGAATGGAAACGAACAATTTGTTCAAGTGAGTCTAGTGAAACAAGTTGTTTCAGAATACCTCCTTAACCAATGTCAGAGGCATCAATTTCAACAATTTTGAAAGCATTAACAGTAGGGATACCATGACAAGCAAAATTTTTAACATGAAACTTGATTTATTTAACAAGAGAAGTACAAGTATCAAACTTGGGAGGAGGATTATTTTGTAATTGATCAAAGAAAGGTTTACATCGTTTCCTCAAGTCCTTATAAAACTCATAAATGTAGTTTAAAGACCTAAGGAATCTTTGTAACTGCATTTTATCAATAATGAGATCTGGAAATTTATCAGCAAATTGAATGGTTCTTTCACGAATTTGTCCTTTAGAAATGTCAGCCAAGGAAATGAACCTTTGTTTGAAATAGTTTAATTTTCTTTGCAAAGACAACAATACGATTATGTTTGATGATATCAAGAGATAATATATAAATGTTTCCAATGTTCATCAATGGATTTGAAATAGACAAGGACATCATCAATATAAACAATGGTGAAATGACTGAAGGAATTGAAGATATTATTCATAATGTTCTGGATTTCACTAGGGGCATTCTGAAGACAAAAGACATAACATTCCACTCATAATGTCCAAAGGGAGTGGTGAAAGCAGTCCTGTACTTATCAATTTCACATATTTAGACTTGCCAAAACCCAGATACGAGGAACTCCTTTTTCAATTTCAGCGTTTTTTTAAACATAGAAGGCAATACAAGACTAGGGGGATTTGCTATTCCTAATTAGTTTTTTTGGCATGCAAATCATGAATTTCCTTTTTACAAAATTCAACAGTTTCAGTGTTTATTTGAATGGGACGAGCTATAGTAGGAATGTTCTTCTCATTAAAGTCTTTAACATAAGGTAAATTAACAATATGCTTTTTCCTATGCCAAAAAGCCTTGAGAATATCAGAACAAACATCATTAATTAATACCTTATGAAAATTATCAATTTTGGATTGTAATAATTTATTGGAAAGTTGTTTAGCAATATTCTTATATCTAACTTCCTGCTTAAGAAAATTTAGATGTTTGGTTTTAGCATGAATCAGGTTTAAAGAATCATCAGTATCAATTTCAAATTTTGAAGCAAATTTAAATTTCACTTTCTGCCCAAAAGGGTTAGTAGTGATACCATCACGTTCAGTAAGAAAAGGATATAAAGAGTTTATGAAAGGGATGCCAAGAATCACTTTATCAGTCATTTTTTTAACAAGAACAAAGGGAATTTTAAAATGAACATTGTCATGGCAAACATAAGCATTATTTAATTTATATTTGATTTTCATTTGAGTACCACTAGTAGAAAACAGTTTCTCAGTGGATTTTTCATAATATCTAGATGGAATTATTCATTCTTGAATGCAATTCATATCAGCACCAGAGTCAATCATAGCAATAACATTAAATTCATATTCATGGCAAACAACAATTTTAACTTTAGAAAACCATTTTGGAGGAATCAATCTGTTAATAAGACTAAGTCTATTAATATCAATAGGAGCAGTATTAGAAAGAAGAGTTTGTTGATTTGGGCCGTCTTCATCTTTCTGCTCATTAGGCTCATTAATAGTTTGTTCATTATCAAGTTGTTTATCAATTTTTAAAAGTAACATTTTTTGTATTAAGCCAAAGTTATCATTTTTTAAATAACTTTTTAGCTCAATGATTTCTTTTTTAATAATAGTAATTTCATGTTGTAAATCATTAACAGTTATCTCTTTGGACTTCTTTTTATTAAATCACATTCCAAAGTTTCATCCAGACTAATCTTTGATTTCATCTTTTTTTTTTTTCATTTTCATTCCTAATCATGGTTTTCTTGAGCTTTTTAAGATATTCTTCTTTAAGATAACTCTGTGATAAATAAAAATATAGAATACGGATTTGATTCACTTTCCAATTGAAATATAAAAAAGAGTCATCTCAAATCCTTGAAGTCCCAAACTTCGTGAACAATTACAAACTCAATTCATAATACCCATTGCAAAATTGAACTCAAACCGCAAAGGCACATATTATTTGTTTAACTTACTAATGCTTTATTTAAAAATAAAATGAGTGTTGGCCCCAAGAAAACGGTGAATAGCAGATTCAAACTAGTAACCACCTCTTCGTGAGGCATGGCACCCAATGAATTCTACTACCCTTGGGGCAACATTAATTAAACTCCTTTAGTTGCATAACAAGCATTTAAACTGAATGCACCAATAGCAAAAAAAAAAACCAATTGAAATTAAAACATACTACCAAGTACCAAGATAAAGATGCTTACAAATGTAATATTTATTTCTACACAAAATTCTGTACACCCAATTCTACATTTAACCCATAGGACAAGGAAGCGTCAACAAACCATACTAAACTAACAATTGGAACCAAAACCAAACAATTTTAAAAAATTGAAACATATTGCCAACAACGACACAGATGCTTGAAATTCAAAATTCAATAAACTCGAACAATTTGCAACACCCCAACACATACCGGGTCATCTTTACGGTCATTGATAGAAGCAGCAAATACACATTTTGATGAGTCTAGCTCACCCCACCTCAGATTGGTTTTCATTAGTTAATTTATTGGGATGAAAGTTGAAACTTTTATTTTAGTCTTGGGTTGGTTTGGATTTCGGTTAATAGTTTTTTCAAACCATTTGATCTTGTATACACATAATATATAAATTTATTTTATTACAATAATTTCACTAGTTTATTTTGATTTATATTGGTATTTTGAGTATTATTTTTTATGAATTTAGAAATTTGAAATATATTTTTGGCATATTATTTGAATTGTAATAATTTATTGAATAAATTGTTTATATAGTTGATGAAAACTCATTTAAATGAGATGAATTGGAAGCAAACACTAAGGCTCCGTTTGGGAATTCATAAGGGAATGGAATGGAATGGAATGTATTTAAGTAAGGGAAAGGAATGGAAAAGAATAGAATGGAATGGAATTAAGTAACCTTGATTAGATGTTTTAAAATAAAGGAATGGAAATGAATAAAATGTAAGTAATTTTGTTTGGAAGCAACATGGAGGGAATAAAATGGAGTCATTTTATGACAATATTACTATTAGACCATTATTTTAAAATAAATGATTGAATATATAGGGGTATTTTGGGAGTTCTAGTAAAAAAATCATTAAATCTAATTCCATTCCCTCTCATTCTTCTCAATTTCGGGGAAAATGAAAATTTAAAATTTTAAGAAAATAGAGAGGAATGAGTGTTCTCTCCTACCCATTTCGTTCCCTCTCACTTAAACTTCCAAACAAGGGAATAAGTTTTCTATTTCTTCCATTAAAACTCCCAAATAAGGGAAGGGAAAGAATATTCTAAAATTATTTTTTTCATTCCTTTCCATTTCCTCCTCTCAAACGAGGCCTAATAGAACAAATGTGCAATTTTCTTTGTCATAGATATTGTCTTGTTTTTTCTTTTTCTTCTTTTTTTTTTTCTTTTAATTTAGTTTATAGCATTTCTTGTAGAAAATTCGATACCTTTGATATTTCCTTGTATGTGACTATGCGAGTAGTATATTTGCTAAATTAACACAGTTAATGAAGTTCATTTTGGTGTCTTTAAATTTTTTTATTTTCTGATTAAACATTAATTAATCACTAATATATCGCTTATTTCTTAACCATTTTCTTGTTTTCCGTGTTATGATTTAGATTAGACCAATTTTATTTATATTGTTTTTAAAAATTAATTTACATTATTATTTTTCAAAACATATGTCTTAAATAACTTTTTTTTTCCTGAAAATTAGATCGGAACAAGCTTACGACAACTTTTTATGGGAAAAAAAGTGCAAAGGATTGCTTTTTTTTTTTTTTTTTTTTTTTGAGCAAATAATAACAAAGAACTAGTCAATGCAGATGGAAAGTCATAAAACCAAATTGCGGTTGCTTTAAGAAAAAATAAAATCTTCTACAAGAGTTTCTTAAATTCACAAAGAGAGTTATTGGCATCCACCAAAAAATAGTGTGACAAAACTATGAAATTTTATTAAAGTGAATACAACTTTTATTTACAAGCTTGGAGGTCAACTTAAAGACTTTGCAAAATTTAATTGACAAGAATTTATATTCTAAAGTATATCCTAATTAATACCCTACCATAATAAGGCCCTAATTTTACTAGGAAAACATTAAATACACTTAAAATCAAGGAAATAATATACTTCTTATATTTTCCGGCATCACTAGCCAGGTAGCCATTAGTAAGGAGATCTGAGATGATAGGAATAATTGGAAGAAAATGGTTTGGTTTACCTCCAATATTTTTTTAACTAATTTTTTTTTTTTAATGAGAAACTACTATATTACTCACTAATTAAATAAAATGTGGAGATTAAAACCTAATACTACTTGCCACTATTATTTAAAACAAAAAAAAGATTTCTAGTTAAAAAAAAGTAATAAAGGTAAGACAAACTTATTGGAAAACTCAAGTTTCTAAAAGTTACAGGTTGCAAAATCTTTCCAAGGATTTTTTGTCACCTATTCTTTGAAGCCAACAAGTGTAGACTGTAGACATCGTATCACATAGAATGGGTCTAATCTCCCATTCGATAGCAAATATTTATGCATGAAAAATAATTTATGAGAAATGAGGGAATTATTTCCAAGTGTGTATATATATATATATATATATATATATTTCCAATTTAAGAGTTAAAGCAATCTAAACTACGACGACTAGGAGCTAGCTATGCCTTTGCTTCAGTAATATATAGTGGGATCAAAGGAGAAACACGGGTTTGTCCACATAGGATTATGCAGAACCTTCATCTACTTGGAAGAAGTTAGTTGAAGAGTCTCGTATGTTTATTATGATCTGCTTGAATATCAAGCCAACAAAAAAGCCTAGTGATTAGGTTTTCAGTTCTTAGAAAAAGGCAACGTGAGTAGCGTTCAGCTCTTTTACCATGAAGCATCTTATAAAGAAACAATGGAAAACCGAAATGTCAAATTCTTCACTGTTTTTCCAGAGGTAATAAATATTCAGGAAAAAAAAAAATAACCAAAGCAAAACGGCTCGATTTTGGTTGTGTTTAACAGAGCAGTGTAGTGAATGCTAACGGGAGGCTTTGAAGACTTAAAATGAATTTTGCTTAAGTTTAGACGAGTGTTTTACATTTTTGCCAAAGAAAAAAGTGTAAAAGTAAACTAAAAATATAAGGATGTGTTAGAACCTGAAGTTACAGACTGGTAGGAGAAGGAAGCAGTAAATAAATAAGAGAATAAAAATAAATAACGTTTAATTTTTTTAATGATTTTTTCCTTTCCAAAAAAAAAAAAAAAAACTGATGGAGTTTCATTAAACCAAAATATGGCAATAACTTATAAATTATTTATTTATTTTTATTTTAGATAATTACAATATGCTGCTAATCTCACATCTCGAATTGTTTCTCTCCTAAGTTTTCTAGCACTTTGTACTTAAGAAGGTACCAACTAAGCTATAAGGCCCTTGACATTTCTTGTTAAAGTTGAAATTTAAATATAAGTTAGTATTTGAATAGAAAAATATTTCAAACTTTATCATGATTTTAATAGCTATCAATTGCTTGCATTATATATATATATATATATATGTAATAGTATTTCTTATTAAAAGCTTCATATTCAAACGTTCTTATTTGAAATTATTTTGCTAACAGCATAGCATTCATCTCATTAAAAGGATTCTAAAAAGGGATAGATTTTGTATCCACCAAAAAAAAAAAAAAACGGAGAAGAAGGAGAGAGAGATTCTTTACAATGTTATAAGTAATCTTTATGTCCAGCCAAGATATATAGTAAAAAAGAAATAAAAAGATTACATCTGTGAACCTGTGATCCTTTTGACTTATTGAACTACAGATATTCAAAAATCAATTTATGCTATTATTCTAAACACTTATCATCTAATTTAATTTCTCTTCTTCATTTTAATTTGAGTATGTTACCAATTTTTTCAGCTTTAATAATAATTTGTACGGTACCATTACCATACCATATTATTGTTGTAACTTGAGGAACAAATAGTTCAAAAATCTAAGAATATGAGGAATATAAATTTATTTTTTATATCTCTTTTTTTTTTCCTCATATTGTTCTTTTAAAAATAAAATTAAACAGTGAATAACCAATTTTTGTAATAATAAATGAGAATTAGATATGGTTTTTTAAATTAAAATCATTTCTAATTACCGTTATAAAAATGCAATGATAAGATAATGTTGTTAATTTTATTATAATTGTTCCTAAAAATAAATAATAAAATAAGAAGAAAGTTTCTCTCCAAACTTATCATATATATTTATATTGAGTATGAATTTTAAAAATCTAATCGTTAGATTGCATATTCTTATTACATCCTTAATGCTTACAAAATTTCAAGAAAATCAAAAGATCAATTGCTATATCAATAAATGGATGTTATAATTTTAAGTTTTTATAATTTAAAGTTGTATATAAAAAATAAGTTAATTGATCAAATAGTAAATCTGGGTGTGAAAGCCCAACGTCATGTCTTGGGCCTAGAGCCCAATTCGAATATTACTATGTGTCCGAAGAGAAAAGCGGGGTTAGGAAAGAGTCCTGATGGAAGAGATTTACCTGGAAGTGAACAAGAGGGGCAGTCCGAGGAGAACCCTATTGGTCCGAAGAGGTCATTCTCCTCGGATTCCAAGGGGACTCGATCAAACAAATATGCTGAAGGTATGAGTGATTTTCTCAACTACTTCTACGACAAGGACAAGCTCGGGGCATGTCTAGGAATGATAAGAACAGAGAAATATCTAAAGGGAAAAGCTGCTACCACCACATTTAATGTACTGCAGCAACTTTCCTGACCGCATTTATGTGGAGAAGACCCCTGAACAGTGCAATCTTAGCTACCACTACTCACAGAGAAGTAAAATAGATATCTGATATGATATGTACTCAAGTGAAGGCTTAGATGAAGAATAGGTGGACGGTGAAGATGAAAGAAAAGAAGAATATATAAATGTAATAAGCCTCTAAAAATGGAGGAGGGAGAAAAAATCTGAAAAAAGACTCTTAAGAATTGTACTTATTTTTCAATCAAGAACAATCCTCTTCGGACTTGAGTTGATTTTAACTTTTAAGCGTGTTTTTATGTCAATGAACCATTGCTAGATTCACAACTAGCCTAGTTTTTCCACCCACTCTCTACAAATTCATTATTCTGGGTTCGTTGGGTTCACAATCCTAACATTTTGGGCCTGGGCTACAAAATTTGGATCCTACAGTAAATAATATCCGATTTGAATGAAATTTGATATGCATGTTAAAAACATAAGGAACATGAAATTCAACGGTTAGATTTTCAAAATTCACACCCAAAAAGGAAATATATGAAAAGTTTGAAGAATTTCTTTCCAAACTAGTTTGGAGAGAAACTTTGTTCATAAAATAACTACATGTTAGTGTGGACAAATCTCATTGTTCAAAACTCCATTGTCCTTCTTGTTGAAATGTTGCTATGGATTTCAACCATAGTGAGACCAAGATTCTCTTTAACATAGTGAGATCTACTTTTTCTCTTTTTAATTTCAAATTTTAGTTAACACTCGATCGACTTCTAATGTCAACATTGGCCTTAAAGGCTCTGCCCAAAATTCGATAAGTGAAGATGTGATAAGTGAAGTAGTGAACCTTAATTCGTGTCTAGCAGTAAAGCAATGATTAAGGTAATACGTGTCCTAGCGTGAGAGGGAAATAAAATAGTGAGAGTCCAATGGTAGAATGAGATATGTCATTATATATCTAGCAAAAGTTGAAACACATTAATACATATCCTGCAGTAAGTTAGAACTGAAAAAGAACAATCTCAGGCTCAGCAATTCATGCTTTTAAGAATCGGTAGTAAAAGGGTGGAAAATTATATAAATTTAACGGTAATAAAGCAATGATTCCAGCAGCTTTAATAGTAAACCAGTATTAAATCTTTCCATACTCTTATTTTGTTTAAAGATAAAGACCTATATATAGTGTGGTGAAAGGAGAAAGTATATCCAGGTGCATTAATTTTAGCTTGTCAAGCTTTGTGTAAACGTCTATCCGACAGACTGTTGGAGCTCTTGAACATACTACTTAGCCCTATGTGGTGGGCCTTTTGTGATTTTGGGTTGGACTGCATCCTACTGCACTAGGCTTTAGTGTTTTGGATAGGAGAGTTGGGACCGGTCCAATTGCAACTCACTTTAGTCCGACTTGCGCACAAACTATGCTTCGTTTGCAGTAACTTTAGTCAGATGCCCATGGCAGGTGAAGTTGTTGCAAAAGAGTTATGACGGATAAATGTAATAAAATAATGATAACGGAAATACATTATTGTTAGGCAAAACAAGCAAGGGATCCTTAATTAAAACAAAGAAAAAGAACACATTATGGGCAAAATTGCAAAGATGGAATAGGAAACGGTAGCAATAAGTGATAAAATCAAAGAATAAAGGATCAGTTTGCCGCATGCAATTGTGTTATGGGGCTAAGGCCAAGGAGGAAACCATTTCCTCAATATGGATAACTTCACAGAGTAATCCTGTCGTAGAAATTATCCACTTTAAGGGAACGGACTTAAATGGCTTGTGCCCAAACGAGTTATTTATCCTCAATAGAGGGTAGGCTTTTAGCCTGCTGCTCAACACTCCTTAGTTCTTTTCTTTCTCTTTTCTCTCCATTTTTTGTTATTTTGATTCTTTCCCACTCCTTTCTTTCTTTCTCAATGCTTGCTCGTGTGGTGTTATGGTGATGGTAGTGCAATGATTCTCCTTTAGAGGTTGCTATGGTTGTGGTTGTGTTACTGTCCACAGCAAGGACCCTTTATATACTACCTGTTGTGACTGTTTTTTACCATTTTAACCTTTAACCACTTTTGTCTGGTGTAGGGTGTTCCTCCCGACCACCCACTGGTTTGTCAGTTGTCCAGCCACTACCACTTACTTGTGCTACCTGTGCCACTCCCCATTACCAGACAAAGAAGGCTATTTTGTTTGCTTGCTCACCATGACATTCTCTCTTACTATCCCTCATGGCATGCACCTAGTGGTTCTAACTCATCCTGCCTTCTTTTGGGTGGTATGACATCGCAGCAGGACATCACCCCCAAAAGAATATGAGCGGAAACCCCAGAATAGACTTTCCCTTCTCCCCACTACCAGACCATACCCTTTCTTACCTCTAGCCCATGACCCACCACTCCTATATTGGCTAGGTATAGGTTAGTAGTGTCTGGGCCTTGTGCGTGCTCCATTTCTTGTGTACGTTGAAAGTTTGTTTGCTGCTCATGTGTTTGTCATGATTTGAAGGCTCATCTGTGCATTCTATCGCTCATCCTTGACCTCTTATGGCATGAAATGTTTTATGATCTTTCATTCTTTATTGGCTTTCTCCTTTCAAGGGTTGGGCCTTGCTTGATCGTGGGTTTTTCCCTTTTTAGCCCATTCTTTGCTCTTTCCATAGTCTTGTTGTCATTCCTACCATACCACTCTGTCATTCCTATCATGGTGTTATTTGACCCGTGCTTGCTGGGCCTTTTTGGACCTGCTGCCTATTCTTCTCTCAATGACTCAATATGGTCATTGGATTTATACTTACGCTACTTTGGGCTTTCTTAACCTATTACATTGGTCATGGGCTCCTTTGTCCCATTTCTTTCTTCTTGAGCATCCTTGGTCCATTTGCTTTCCTTGGGCATCTTTGGCCCATTTTCTAACTCTGCATTTCTGTGGGCTTTTACTAACTCTTTTGGACTTCCTTGGCCCAATTATCCTATTCTTCATCCTTGGAGCTCATGGACTTTTCACTAAAAGACCAAGTATGGGAAGGAAAGGTTCTAAGAGGGATAATGTGAAGAAAACTGGAGGATTCCTATAAAGGAAGCTTTGTCGAAGGAAGAAGACATGGTAGAATTGAAGGTGCTAAAAGACTACGCCTTGGTAAGAGAAGAATTGTACCGCAGGATGCCAGATGGGTTCTTGTCGAGATGTGTAGGGTCTTACTAAAAGACCAAGCTTTTATGCTGCCATTCTTGCCTAGGACTCTCTTGCATATCACATATGGGCCCCGTGCACCTTCATAATTTGTATACAATTATGCCATCAAGGCCTCGAACCCTGACACATTGCGGTGTGTCATCTGACTCTACATCGGGTGCTTCCTTCCTTTTCTTCTTCTACGATAGCAACTTCCTTAGATCAGGTTCCGAATCACTTTGGATGCCTTCCCACCTAGGTACGAAGGTATTTTGTGGCTTTGATACTGAGCTCTCCCCAGATGGTGCCCATTGGTCGTTGAACATAGTTTCTACTAAATGAGCTTCTGCTTGCCCAAATGGCAATGGGTTTGCTGCTATGCGTATCATTCTGCCATTCAACCTTCCTTCACACACTGATGATAGGTGGACGGGACTAGTCAGTGCTTATGTAACCATGGCCTTCCTAAAAGCACATGGTACGAGACTTCTGTTTTTACCACATGGAAGAGGGCTAGGGAGGCTATTAGGCCCACCTTAAGCCATAGCTGAATGTGGCCTGCAATGTACTCTCCTCTTCCCCTGAATCTTGTTACTTTCATTGGGCATCCTTGAATCTTTTTCTCTGAAATTCCTACTGCTTGGAGAGTGCGTAGCGGAATAAGATTTACAAAAGCACTCGTATCCACCAAGACTCTCTTGATGGGAATTTGATTTATAGATGCTGCCAAGTAAATGGGCCTCTTGTGATCCGAGTACCCCACTTCTATAACCTCGTCACGATCTCACTTGACTCTTGCAGAAGGGCTCGGTCGCCTGTGACTTCAACCGTTAGACATTCTATCCTTGCCCTAGAGACAATGCTTACTAGGGCTTTTGTAGCTATCGTTCACTCTTTCGCTGTAAGTCCCAATTGGTTAAACAAATTTTTGAACTTGGAGCTCTTTTGTAAGATGGTATTTGCTGCGGCAGGCAGGATTGGACTCTTTTCTTCGTCCTCCCCTAGATCTGCATAAATCACAATTGCTGCTACACCCTTTCCTTTGTGGTTTAGGAGTGAGTTTTTTTGAACTTCCGGCTAGGACAGCTTTAGAGTCCCTTCCTTGATCCTGCAGTGTAGCAATCTATGGAGTGCCCAACATTTTGTAGTAGGATGTTACACAAAGTTGTGCAGGCGACAAAAGCATGGGAATCCCTGCTCTTCTTCTGTGGGCTTTCTGAAAACTTGATTAGGCTTAAATACTCTGTCTGCTATCCATTTGTCTAGGAGCACATTTAGCTCCTTTAGAGTGCATGGTAGTGGTGGAGGGGTATCATATTCCCTTCCGTCAGCTTTCCTTTTTCTTTCGCTAGTGGATACAACCATAACCTGTGAAGTGCATCTCTTTTCTGAGCTCGGCCTCACCAACTAAGCAGTCTTTCTGTCCTTCTACAACAACTGTACAAACTGGGAGATTTTCAAGTTTTCCAAAATGGCTCTGTACTCCCTGATCATATTTGTCATACACATTTCCACAAATGTTTTTTCTTCACAATAATCATAGCAATCGAGTGCTATGTCTCTGAATCTTATAATGTATTTCATTAAATCTTCACCATTCCTTTGCTTAGTTACTTACAAGGTCGCAAGCATTACTGTTTCTTCCCCATGAAAGTATTTAGTGCAAAATACCTTCACCATGTCATCCCAAGTTAGGATCGATCTTGGCTTTAGACCGATGTACTAGGTAAACGCACGGTCACATAGTGATTTAGAAAATTCCCGAAGACATAAGTCCTCGTCTACAGCATAGGGATCAAGAGTATTAATAAACTTGCTTATATGATCGACAGCACTTCCCCTCTTACCATCATATTGCATAAAGACTCGTGGTTCATATCTCTCTGGGTATGGTTTGTTGAGTATCCTTAATGGGTAAGGAAATCTTTGTACATAGAATCTCTCCTTAGGCGCTCTGACCGCGCCCTGGCCCTCTCTTGCTCTAAGAGAGCTGCTACTTCAACTATAGTGATGAAATGTTGTTTTGCATTCAGCGGAGCGCCTCCAACTAGTGTCTCCTCTTTGTCTATCACATGCTCCGAGTCATGCTGGCTCCCTTTCTCCTTCGTCTTTTTCGTTTTTAGCTGAAGGATTTCTTCCATCATTTGCTGCTACGAATATTACAGTGACACCTCAATAAAAATGTTGGCATTGTTAGTGGGGATCCTCGGTTATGGTTAGGGTTCAACCCCCATTCTATTGACACCTTCTGCCTGGTTAGGATGCTGTTGATGAGGCGTTGTTGGCCTAGACTCTGCCTGTGAGGGCATAACACTTATGTTTCCCCAATGGAGTCGCCAATTTAAATGTGGTGGGCCTTTTGTAATTTTGGGCTGGACTGCCTCCTACTACACTGGGCCTAAGTGTTCTAGATAGGAGAGTTGGGACCAGTTCAGTTGCAACTAACTTTGGTCTGACTTGCATACAAACTATACCCTGTTTGTTGAAACTCTAGTCACATGCCCATGGCAAGGGAAGTTGCTACAAAAGAGTTATAGCGGATAAATGTAATAAAATAATGATAAAGGAAATACGTTATTGTTAGGAAAAACAAGCAAGAAATCCTTAATTAAAACAAAGAAAAAGAACACATTATAGGCAAAATTACAAAGATGGAATAGGACACAGTAGCAATAAGTGATAAAATCAAAGAATGAAGAATCAGTTTGCCACATGCAATTGTGTTACAGGGCTAAGGCCAATGAGTAAACCACTTCCTCAATGTAGATAACTTTACAGAGTAATCTTGTTGTAGAAATCATCCACTTTGAGGGAATTGGCCTGAATGGCTTATGCCCAAACGGGTTCTTTATCCTCAACAGAGGGTAGGCTTTTAGAAGAAGAGAAGGGATTGACCTATTGGTGCATGCTTGCTATTCTACACTCTTTTTTTCTTTTCTTTCTCTTTTCTCTCTGTTTTTTGTTACTTTGATTCTTTCCCACCCCTTTCTTTCTTTCTTAATGCTTGCTCGTGTGGTGTTATGGTGATGGTAGTGTAGTGATTCTCCTCTAAAGATTGCTATGGTTGTTTTTTACTATTTTAGCCTTTAACCACTTTTGTCTGGTTTAGGGTGTTCCTCCCAACCATCCACTAGTTTGTCAGTTGTCCAGCCACCACCACTTACCTGTGCTGGCCGTGCGACTCCCCATTACTGGACAAAGAAGGCTATTTTGCTTTGCTTACTCACTATGACATTCTCTCTTACTATTCCTCATGGCATGTACCTAGTGGTTCCAACTCATCCTGTCTTCTTTTGGGTGGTATGTCATCCTAGCAGGACATCACCCCCAAAAGAATATGTGCGAGAACCCCAGAATAGGCTGTTCCTTCTCCCCACCGCCAGACCATACCCTCTCTTAACTCTAGCCCATGACCCACCACTCTTGTATTGGCTGGGTACAGGTTGGTAGTGCCTGGGCCTTGCATGTGCTCCATTTCCTGTGTATATTGAAATGCTTGTCTGTTGCTCATGCGTTTGTCATGATCTGAGGCTCATCTATGCATTCTGTCGCTCATCTTTGGCCTCTTATAACATGAACTGTTTTCTGATCTTTCATTCTTTATTGGCTTGATCGTGGGTTTTTCCCCTTTTAACCCATTATTTACTCCTTCCATAGTCTTGTTGCTATTCCTGCCAAACCACTCTGCCATTCCTACCGTAGTGTTATTTAACCTATGCTTGCTAGGCCTCCTTGGGGCTGTTGCCTATTCTTCTCTTAATGACTTAATATGGTCATTGGATTTATACTCATGCTACTTTGGGCTTTCTTAACCCATTACATTGCTCATGGGCTCCTTTGTCCCATTTCTTTCTTCTTGAGCATCCTTAGCCCATTTGCTTTCCTTGGGCATCCTTGGCCCATTTTCTAACTCTATATTCACATGGGCTTTTACTAACTCTTTTGGGCTTCCTTAACTCAATTACTTTATTCTTCATCCTTAGAGCTCATTGGCTTTCCACTAACCCCTTACTTTCTTGCTTCATTACCTTGGGCTTGTTGTGGCCCATTCTCACTTTTCTACATCTCATAATGCCCATAGGTTTACTACTTCTTTCTCTAGGCTCCTTCAGGCCCATTTGCTTTCCTCAAGGCCCATTTATTTACTTTATGGGCCTATAATCCATTGTTCCTGCCATTCGAGCTTAATGATTTTTCTATTAATCCACTAACTCTACTCTGTCCATATTGTTGGGCTTCTTCCTGCTACTGGGCTTCCAAAACAAGCATCAACACCCTATAAACCATAACTCCCAAGTTTCCCATGAAAACTCATTGGCTTAATCAGAACTTGAAGTGATAAGTCACATTTATTTGCTATGAGGAGATAGCATATTTCTTGCTCCATTCTTGGTTTGTACATTTGTATTGGCCACATGGGAGTCTGTTTGACACTGAGCCTGTAGTCATCCAATACCATGATATTATGTGGTACTCGATCCCTAGTGATTGGGGCAAACAATAAGCATATCTTCTCTCTTATAGGTTAAATGCTTATAGCTTCAATTATTTGTATTAGTACTATGATCCCACATTTGATGACTTAAAAAAGGTGATCACGTAGCTTGAAGGCTGGCATGAATGATCTTTCTAGGGTGTCAAACACTTATTAAAAAGGGTTAGACATTTAGAAATTAGTAGCCGATAGGGTGGCAATTAGGTGTGTTTTGAACCGGGCCATAAATGGGTCAATTACATCTTCTTTTATCTTTATCTGATTATCTCGAAAATTTAATAGCCAACAATTAAAAAAAAAAAAAAAAAAAAAACCTATAGCCTCTCATAATCACTCTGAAAAAAATAAATAAATAAATAAAGGAGCTTCTAATTACATCAAACAAAGAAGAAAAAAATAAGGGAGTTTTCCTTTCTCTACCAACAACTCACAAGTGAGTCTTTAACCTCTCCTCTCTCCCATCATTCAGATTTCTTAATCTCCAATCTTTTTTATATGTTTATAAAGTTTTTAGCCTTTAGTGTTGTACAATTTACTTAGAGAGTTGGAGAATTGCTCCAAATCTAAGAGAATGGAGAGTCACCACATGTATGGCTTTTAATAATAACTTCCCAGATAAACATTGTAAGGTCACGGTTTGAGTCCTTGGCCCAAAAGTTAAAAGCACCTAGGCCCAAAGAGCCTAATACAATGAATTTGTAGAGAGTGAGCTAAAAAACTGGGCTACAATGAGCTGGGTAGCAATTGTAATATATCCAAATGACAATAAGATAGAGATAATTTGGTTTTTACCAAATAAAAATAGCCCTCTGTACAGTTCGAGGAGATCAGTCCTTGTATATACTTCTTAAATTTAATTACAAGTATGTTTCCTTAGTGCTACAATATTCTTTTCTTTTATGTTTGACCCTTATTTCTCAGGACCTCCCTTCTGTTTTATACTATCTTTCTTCTTTCATCTCTGCCACCCACATGCAAAGCAGATTGTTGGTGTTGATCATTGTCACATCAGTATCTTCCTAAAGTCTTTGGGGAGTAGCTGTAAGGCTGAAAACTACTGCTCAAGTATTACTTTCTCATTAACGCGGCCGGAGAGTTAACTGCAGAGCATTCAATGCGGTGGTAGTAGCTTTCTTTTAGATATTTTTCAGCTCCCCATTAGGCCTTTACGTTCACAATGCATATCCTTATCAACAGAATTTCTTGGAACTTCGCTTTGGATGACAGAGCACACTTTATGACTTCTACCTCATTAGCTGAGGAGATACTCCTCCTCGGCATACTTCCCCTAACTTTCACAGTCATAATCTGCTTGTGAAGTTGAAAGTCTTACATCTTCTTTACTGTTGATCTGTCCTCGAACCATTGAGCCTCTTTGGGCAAGCCCTAGGCCCGTCATATCTTTTTGGACCCTTATCCCTACAAACATCATGACTTTTTAAAGTATTATGTATTTGTTATTAAATAAATATATATTATACATCATATAAATATACTAATCTATTATTAAATTGATAAAATATATAACATATCTTATAAATAAATACTATAATTTTAATTAGTTATTTGATTTCATTTTTTTTATGCATTTCATTTTAATAATAGATTATTATGAATTTCATGATTTGCTGAGACTTAGCTTCTTCTTCTTCTTCTTCTTCTTCTTCTTCTTCTTCTTTTTTTTTTTTTTTCTTTAAATAAAATGAGTAACAACTGAATTCAAACTTATCTTTAGCTTTGATTACATGCATGCAAGTCTTGAAGTTTATGAATATATACTAATTTATTCAAATTTTGGTGAAAGTAATTATTTTTCATCAGAGAATATATTGCTTACTTTATAAAGACTATGATTAATTACCAAAATGTTTTGTCCAAAAAAAAACTAAAATATTAGTTTTGTGGGATACTAAAAATTACAATGACCAATTTTGAAAGCCTAATACAACTACTTGGCACTCCTAACAACTATTCTTGGACTATAATCATCATCCTCACACTAATTTACTATCAACAATTAAGTTGGGAGCAAGTGGTTTTTTTTTTTTTTTTCCTTCCATGAATATTTTCACAGTTCTGCCATGGGAAGCCTATATAACCTTTAGTAAAGACATGAAATAATGCATAATTATTAAGAGAAAGAACATAGGTAATTAAAGATCCAATATACCATAATAACCATATTGAAAAAATATAACAATTTTAATAAATTAAGTGATTTTTAGCTTTAAGAGTTAAGACTTTCAATTTTATTAAGTTATTCCCTCAAATTTTAAAACACCTTCATTAACTCATAGAGTTTTTCATAGTACTCTTGCTTTTTGAAATACTAGGGCCCGTTTGGTAAGAGATTTTTAGTAACATTGTTTGTATTCTTTTAAAAATATGTGTGGGTAAAAAAGTGTATGAAAATACGTGTAATCTTGTTTAAATATTGAAATCTGTTATTTAAACAATAGCTTTCAATGTTTAAACAATAGTAACAAACGGACTCTTAATCTTTTGTGCAAACTTTTGTGAGTAATTATCTATGTTAAACATAATTTAACAATTTTTATGTTTAACAAAAATTATTAAATTTCATAAAAATTGTTAAATTATGTTTAACAATCTATTTTAATATTTTTATATAGATATGGCAATGGAACGTTATCATTTAAGCAAGATTAAAAATTAGTCCCAACTACAAGGCCCATCACATAATTCATCAACACCTAATCAATCAGAGGACACATCATGACTTAATTAGCTTCATCCATCAAGTATGTAACACATGTGGAATAATAAGTATAAAAAGATCTTCTAGGTATATGCAAGTATGTAACACATGTGGAATAATAAGTATATCTTATATATATATATATATATATATGGAATCCCCACCCCCCCCCCCCCCCCCCCCCCCAAAAAAAAAAAAAAATTAAGCTGTCTTTTAATGTTTTAGTTTTAGCCTTTTGAACATGAAGATGGTATGTTTAATTAATTTATAGGTAATATTGCGAGGAAGCCTCAAGATAACATTGCAAGAAGGATAATGAAAGTGTCATACTTTAAAGAGGTTGGGTGATAGGCGGAGGAATTTGAAATATGCCTTGAAAGAGGTGATGATTCATTCTTTTAAGCCGCGTACCAGTATAGTTTCATTCCAAAGATAGATGCTAGTATGAATTCATTTCAAAAACGAATGCCAATATGGCTTTATTGCAAAAACCTTTTCAAGAGTGGCTTTGTAGCAAAGATGGAGCAAGTGTGGCTTTGTAGCAAAGATGGATGTTAGTATGACTTCATTGCAAAGATGGATGCCAGTACAGCTTCGTTGCAAAGACAAGTGCCAATTGGGCTTTGTTGCAAAGATGTGTGCCAATAGATGCTTTTGAGAGCATCATTGCAAGGATGAACACCACAACACAATCAATGGCTAGTTGCTTCCAAAAACAAAACAAAAACAAAAACAAAAAAACAAAAAACAAAGCAAAAAAACAAACAAGGAAGAAGAGAGGAACAAGTCAAGCAATGGAAAATACTACGAAATACAAATGAAACGCAAGGAAGTTTATGCATGCAAAGGGGGCAATTGGGGCTCTTGGCCTTGCTATGCGAGAATCATATTTGAAGGTCATGCAGATTTCCATCCTTTTAAGTAAGTGCACCACTCATTGACCAAAATGAAAATTATGTGGCCAGCCCATAGAGAAATAGTGTGAAGATTTAGGGTGGCAACAAAAGCATTGAAGGTCCAAGAACAAAAAAGCCAAAAGAATAAATTTTACAAAAACATAAACAAATTGCACAAAGAAAATCTCATGGCATGTCTTAAAAAAGAAAAGAAAATTAAGCTTCAGTTTTTCATGCAATGAAGAGAGAGAGAGAGATAGGTTTTTTTCTCAAAAAAGGAGAGGGGGGGGGGGGGGGATAGAAAGTGTGAAGCTAATTTGTCTTCACTTTTTTTCACTTTTGTCTTCACTTGGAAACAAATTTGTGCCATCACGGCTGCTTTTATAAGGTTGTGACAAGGAGTGCCCTAACAATTGTTAGAGGCTGTGGCTGTAATAATAATAATAATAATAATAATAATAATAATAATAAAAGAATGAGACCTGATTAGGATTGACTTACAAATCGTTGTGGCTTGCTCTTGGCCTCACAAAACATCAAACAACAATACATGAAGGAAAAACATGCAAAGAAAAAAAAAAGGGACATCGTGACCTAAATGATAGCGTGGTGTATTGCTATAGTCAAAATTACTTGGTATAGGTTTACCTCACACAGTGGAGTTGGGCTGAAGCGTTGGTAGCACATAGAGCAGTAGTTTTCGTAGAAGAACTCAGTATCTACAATGTGGTGGTGGAAGGTAATTGTCTCTGGATTGTTTATGCATTGAAAGCTCTTGATCGATATAACACACTATATGAGAATGTAATTGAGGATACTCACAGTTAAGGGTGTACTCTACAACATTGCCAGTTTCAGTATGTGAGACAAGAAGGGAATAAGTTGGCTCACACTCTTGCAAGAAGAACAGTTTTAACTGCAGACACTGATGTATAGGTAGAAGAACTACCTAGTGATTTAGATAATGTATTCCAAATTGATTTACTTTAATAAAATTGTCTTACCTTTTATAAAAAAAATAAAATAAAAAAACTTCAACAGAGCATTGACAAAGTTCAAGATTCAAGCGTCTAATTCAAATTTTGAGACCCATTCACACGCCACACAAAAAGAAAGTATACGTGGACAAGCGCCAAGGGGATATTTATAGAATGCAAAATTTTCAACCAATTGCAAATTGTCCTTTTATGCCACTAAGATCATAGAGTAAACTAATTGCAAAGCACCATGTGTTACTTAGTGGGTATCTCTGTTGTTATTTAAATCAATAGAAAATTTCAAAATATCACTAATAAAAATTTTAAAAATATCCAAAAGTCAATCACACGTTGATAGATGTTGATATTTTAATTTAAAATTGCAAAAGTAGCTTAATTAAATATCGTCATGTGTTATTTTAAATTAAAAAATTTTGGCTAATCAAATTATGTCATGTGGCCATTGGAAAATAAGACTTAAAATCTCTCAATCAAATTATAACATATGTTACCAATCATAGGCAATCATGTGTCAATAAACCTTCTCAAGACTCCTATAAATAAAGATTCTCATTAGTCTCCTAAAAAGGACATTCAATAGTTTCAAAACTTTTTCGGAATCATGCATGCTCCAAAGCTGTCAAGAACATCAAGAACTTCAAATTAGAATATCCAAAGAGAAATAATTTACATCATCCTTCTAAATCAAAATTCAATAGAATTAAGCTCAAAAAGGCCTCTAAAAACCAAGGTTTTGAAATTCAGACCGTTCATTGAACCGTAAAAGGGAGAAGTTTAAGATTTTTAAGGTCGAATTGAGGTCAACCTGTGATGACGTCATAATTAATTTAATAATTATATAAAATAAAAAATAATAGATATTTTTTTTAAAAAGAGCAATATTAATTTTAAAAACATGAAAAAATTAAATAATTTTCAAATACATTATCACAACTTTTAAATAAGCAAAAATAATAAATGATAAAGCAAAAATGAGAGATATAAAATAGTATTAAAATACTTCATAGGCATGTCTTATTTACTCTTTTTTATATAATAGTTTTAACTAAATAAGATATTAATATTATATAAAAAAATGTCTATTTTGTTTAAAAAAAAAATTTGTCAACTCATGAGATTTATCTCAGCACGTCACCCAGCCAAGTCTTGGGCTTTCCATTTTAACTTTTAAGTTTAAAAATAATTTTAAATAATAATAAAAGGACAACTCATTCCCACAATCACATTTCCTAAGCAATCTGATAACTTCTTCTACACTTTTACTTTTCTTTCCAGCACCTACTTCTCATATTTGAAATTTTGTGTCTTTCTCTCCTTTACTTCTCAGTCTCTCATCTTTGGTCTTCCTCAGTTCTCAAGCAAATTATAACAGATCTGAAGATAAGTCTCTCTTTCACAGCTTCATCCTTTACTCACTTTCCCTCTTTCTATCCCCATCTCACTCATTCTTCCTAAAGAACATATCCAACCAACCTGAAACTGCTCTTCATGAAGAAATTTTCTGCTCTTCACGAAGAAATTTTCTGAGGAAGAAACCGAAAAACCCGTGTCCGGTTCAAAAAACCATGCGGTTTGACCGCGGTTCGAGAGGTTCACAGTAAAAATATAATTTTCGATTTTTTGTGCTTAAAGAATCGTTTCAAAAAGCAGTTCCCGGTTAACCCGGTTGGACCGTTCGGTCAGGTCCGAGTTTTAAAACCATGCTAAAAACTACAAAAGACTTCAAATTAGTAAAACTCTATTTACTCAAGCCCCTAAAACCACAAAAAACTTCCACCACAACTCTGTGAATGCAAAGAACATTCAAAACATTCATCCAAATAATCCCTCCAAGTCTTAGAGTTCTATTTCAAAACCTCTAGAAAGTTCAAGAACTCTAATCAATTGCAATTTTATCAGATTTAATCTCTAAAGTCTCAAGGAACTTCCACCACAAATCTTCTAAGATGATGAACATTTAGGAGTACAAAAAAAACAAGAAGTCTCTAACAAACGCACAATCAGAGATATATTCATCAAAATCTAGTCCAAAAATCTCTTGATCTACTTTTCAATCAAAGTAGGGAACAACTTGTGTTCAACTCAAGACTACATCAATACAATTCTTGAATTGAAAACTTTTTCAGGGAGATGGATTTAGAAGATATATATATATATATATTTTTTTTTTGTAATAGAATACAAATACAAATAATTTTCCATTCATTCATCAATACAAAAATATATTTGTGAAACTATTTTAATTGTTTGATTTTCAAACTTGAAATTTTGTGTTCATACTCTCCATAGTTTATTTTTGAGAAATTAATTGATAGTAACTGAAAGAGAGAATCCAAGGGAAAAAATTATGTTCTTTAGAGGTCTATGAGGTCAATGTACGCACATCTCTTCTTGGGGGGCGGGGGGATATATATTAAAGTGGGCCTCTCATGGAAAAGAGAAATGGGAGGATAAAACAAAAACAAAAAATGATACCTACAATCCTAGTTCTCAAAAAGCCATATGAAAATAAAAGCATAGAACCATGGGCCTTCATCTCTGTTCACTATTTTAAAGTAGTTCATTACACTGTTCTACAATAAATTATATAAAGAAGTCACGCCTGATAAAAAAAAAAAATCTAAAATAAAAAAACAGTCACGCCTGATAAGCCACTGGTGGGCGCAATTATGGCTTTGACAAATGTGTCTACTTTTGACTAATGCCGTTATAAAAATCATCTTTTGTTTTGTTTCTTTTTCAGGTATATATATATGTGTGTCACGAGAGATGACAGGGACACAAATTACTGGCTGAATATGTTAAAAGTGTTAGAAATTTTTGTAACTTGAATGGAGAAAAATAACATAATTGAGTTTCCATTAATTCAAGATGTATTAAATTTCTTACTATGTGATAATTAAAAATATCATGTTTAATTTTTGCTATACATAACTTTTTTAATGAGTTATATCAACAATACAACATTGTCATAGATGTTTCTCAAAGATGAAAACTAATATGACGTAGTAGATGATGACCATTATAAAGAAAGTGGTCAAGTATGTTAAACATCAAACCGACTAGCATGACTTTGTTATTCGACAAACCATAGTGGACAACCGACATAATTTTATTTTGTTCAACTTACCCCGCAATTAGAGTCAATTCTTCGTCTTTCCCGCGTAAAAATATGATGATATTAGAGAAGGCAATGTGAAGGAAGGTGGGTCAGTTGTAATCACGCAGACGCAGGATAGAAAAGAAAGGAATATTCGAATTTGGAGATGCTGGCCTTCGTTTTTTCTATGTTGACTTATATTGACTCTCTAAGGACATTCTCATTAAAAATTCTAAAATTTTCAGCATTTAACACTTTAAAAATCTACTTTATTTATTATCTATTTTATGTACTATAAATAAAGGTCAGTGTAATGTATTTTCTCAAACCATAGTGGACAACCGACATAATTTTATTTTGTTCAATGTATCCCACAGTTAGAGTCAATTCTTCTTCTTTCTTGCGTAAAAATATAATATTTGTGAAGGCAATGTGAACGTGGGTCAGTTGTAATGACGCAGGAATTTGAAGTTCATCACGCCAAGCAAGCAATCATATATTAACAGGAAAAGCCCGTATAAACACCGCCGGAGCAAAAGCTTTCAGTTAGCTAGGGGCCAGCTTTACTATTAGTTTTGTGCAGTGGTTTTACTTTTTGTTTTGTTATTACTTAGTTGTTAAGATTTTTTTTTTAATTTTTTTTTTATGTGGGTAAGAACAAAATTATTTTTGTTTAGAATTTTTTAAAGGGCAAGGTCATTTATTTTAGATAAAATTGATTAATTGAGCTTAATTTCTTTTTAGTTTTACTATTAGTAATTTTTGTTATTACCACCGCACTCCCTTGGTGCGATGGTCACTCCACAAGTATAAGTGCTTGTGGAGTGGGAGGGCAAGGGCCGGGGTTCAAGTTTTCAGGAGGAAGTTTCACACATATATACACTTAGATTAAGTTAGAGTAGAATTCTATCTTGTATCAAAAAAAAAAATTGTTATTAAGCTATTTATTTGGGGCTTGCATATTTTGTTTTAGATTTTAGATCTATAAATCTTTTTATGGTCACTAAAATGAGGAAAATGATAAAGCTATAAGCTTTTTTTTTTTTTTTTTTTTTTTTTTTTTTTATTTTATAAATTACTAATATGATAAGTAGTTACTGATAAGTAAAAAAATGATCTGAGTGATGAGCTCATTATTTGAACTACTAAGAATTTGCTACCAAAATAGTTTACGAAAATGTTGTAAAAAAGTTTGTGAGTAGCATTATGCTTAAAATAATCAATGGTATTGTTTAAGGAAAACAAAATGTAATTTTATAAAACAAAATTGCTAAAATTAGTATACATATATATAATAATATATATTTTAAATTTTTTGGAGGGGGGGGGGGGCATTGCCCCCTTAGTCGAATGATAGCTCAATCCCTACATATAAAGACCCATTAAGCAAAAATTTTCTTGAGATTGTAAAGGCAAAAAGAGTAATTTTACGTACACAAACTATCTTATAATATTTTTACAAAATATTTTTGTAAAAAATTCTTACTAATATTCAATTGGACCTGCCACTAACATCACATTTTTTACTTACTAATAACCACCCATCACATCAACTGTTTATAAAAAAATTTGTAAAATAATTTGTGCATGTAGCATTACTCAGGAAAACATCCTTCTGCAAATCATGTTGTTGTTGTGTTAGTCTCTAATCAGATATTCAAGCACTAAAGAGATTTTGGAGGTAGAAGAGTCCAATTGAAATAAGATCTGCATGCGATCGTATGGATAAATGTTACTATAGATAATAATACTAGGAGTCTAGGATGTGTGATATTCTTGTATCGAGGGCTTCCATTCTATTATAGTAAATTTTATTGGTCATGAATAAACTTCCATAGTGATTTTTCCTTCAATTTTCCCTGCATCACTATATGCCATGTTATTTGTTTTTTTGTTTTTTGTTTTTTTTCCTGGTATCTTACTATGTTATGATAAACCTTAAAATTAATATGAATTTCCAATTAATTAATTTAACAAGTTGACTAATGCTACTATAAAATCAACCCGAGTCTAAATTTCCTAGAAGTATTCCATTGGGCCTTTGATTTCAATGCCAATGGATCTTCTATTTTACTGATATAACTTTGCTTCTGAGAATAATTATGACGGATAAAGACAGTGATCAACCCTGTTAAACTCAACAATTTTGATTTTGTTATAGACAGACCATATAAGTGGACGGCTAGCATTTTTATTATTTAATCTAAAGCAGAGTCAACTCTTTGATTTTCTCGTGTGAAAAATATAAACTTGGATATGCGCGGCCTACTATAATCAACTAATTAAGGTAGAAACTAAGAGAATTTGGAATTGACAATGCACCTCTTCTCCTCTGGCCTCCCTAATGACTTCTCTTCATGGAAACAGCGCCTTCCTAAACAGCACCTACCTAATCAAGAGCTAATCTCATCTAATACTACTTGTTAGTTCATTTAGATGCCTATACATTCAGATTGTTTAACCTAATTGATTAATTAATTAAGTTGATACTTATGTTTATTATTTAGATTTAGGTTAAACATAAACAATCATATCACTTAATGCAAAAAAGTAAAGAAAACAAGCGATGCGATAACCCAGGAAAACTAATTAAATAGTCTAGTTTCAAGGTAAAAAACCTGAGGTGTATTTAACTCAAACTATCCTCAAGACAACAAATTCACTATATAGAATGGAAGTTTTATGATAATTTTTTTCCTAAATCGAAAGCTACCTCTTGTAGTACTTACTCACGTGAGCACATGCAGTTTCGAATCCTTAGACTCTTCTATATGAATTTGTTAAACACAAACATCCATGCATGTGACTTTGAGATCTCACTCAAAGTTTTAAATCATCAGTAGTTATTGATCTTGTAACAGCAACTTCTACAATACCAGATCTTGAGTTTATTTAAAAAATATTGCCGGTAGAAGATTTTAGAGAACATTGGGTAGAAAAACCCTAGATCTACAATATAAGGCACAAGAAGCACTTTTCTATATTTAAGAAACCCTTCTAAAACATGCTTTAGGGTTTCTTTTAAATACTTGGTGAAATAAATTTGAAACCCTAATCACTTAATGAGCTATTAGGCCTTAAATAAATTTTGCAAAAATGCATCTTGATCGATTGAGCTTTCTTCTCAATTAGTCGAGCCAGGCAAATTTCAAATTCTTCTTTCTACAGCTTATATGATCTTGAATCTTGACTTGTATCACCTTGAGCATTGTCTAATAAACCTTATAGACTCTAAGATCTATATTTAGACAAGTTTATATTCATAGTTTGCCAATTGTTCTAAACTTTTAGAACCTAGCATACAAAATATTGAAAAATGTGGAAAACTATTTTTACAAAAGGTTTTCCAGCTAAACAACAGAGCATATGAAAAATATCAATCAATCAAACGAAAAATTAAATAAAAATTAGTATTCCAATCCCTAATATTCTCAATTATCCAATAAATGTTGCATTGTTAAAATATCAATTTTTATTCTTTTTTAGCTACTTTATTGATTGTTTTGGACCTTTAAATAATTTTTTGTATCTTTTTCTTTTGTTGCTATGTTGTAGTCATTGAATATCTCATTTTGTTCTCCTTCAATGCAAATGTTAGTGTGAGTTGTACATATATTACATGAGTACAGGCATCTTCTTTTTATGCATGTTTACATATATTATTTGGTGTGAGTTGTACATATTACATAAATAATTGACTAAATTTCATGCAATAGTATTTGTTCTTTGTTATGAAATAGTGTTTGTTCCTTTGTTTAATTAAATAAATTTCAGGAATAATTATAAACTAAAAGAAATGATTATAAAATTGGATTTGTTCTTCCTTTTTATGCCTTTCTCTTCTTAATATTATTTTTTTTTTCAGTAAAAAATAAATAAGAAGAGGAGGCCTAGAGATGGTTAGAGACAGTGAAGGGATTGTATCAAAGTGAACGATACAACAATTAGCTAAAAACCCCGGAAGAGCTAATGGCAAAATCATAAAACCATGAAACCGCAAAGGGCAAAAAAGGTTACAAATGAAGACAACAAGCCTTGATTTCTAAAATATGGAGTGTCTCACCACTGTTGAAGTGCCATCAAGGTCGAGTTGAGGAAGAAGGGGACGATAGAGTCTGTGTTTGGAAGAGTCGGGCTTCCTTTTTATTTTTGGGGGGAGAAAAAAGGAGTTGATCGGGCATTTATTTATATATATATATATATATATATATATTTTTTTTTGGATTTTGATTTTGATTTTTTTTAATATTGCTAATGTGAAAAAATGTAAGAGCTTCAAATCCTATGTGGCAAGCTCTTACAAAGTCAAATAAAAGTATAAAAAAAAAAGGGCCAAAGACTTCAATTTATAGTATATAAAGATTAGACTTATTTTTACATAATGTTGTGTACGACTGTTAATTTGGACATAATGTTGACCAAGCCATATTAGGACTCAAGATCCTTGCGAACTTAAAAAGAATCATTACACACAAACTATAACACATAGTTTTACACAGATCTGATTTTTAAACTGAAACTATTACTTAAAGTCATAATTTCAAATTTAAAAATCATGACTTGACGTTGCGGTTTCAATTAAAAAATGGAGTATGTGTAAAACTATGTGTAAGAGCTTATATGCAACAAGTATTGCCCTTCCAAGGAAATATATGAACTTAACTAAAATTTTACATGATTAATAATAATAATAATATTATTATTAACTCATGTATATATTTACTTATTATAAATTATTCCACTTAGTTCCAATTTATTTAACCAATTATTTCTTTAATAATTTTACTTATTAGTTACTGATAAAGTACATAAAAAATACTATCATTCAACAATAAATAAATTTGATTGCAATCACTATATAACTATCTAGGTTGCAGTTCATATTAAAAAGTGCTATAATTTTCAATTAATAATTTTGGCTTTAGCTATATATACAAAGTTATTTAACTATAGGTTTTTTTACATAATTTATATAATTAGTCTAGGTTGATACCTATATTTTCATATATTTAACTAAAATTAAAAACTAAGTGGAATCATTTATCTTTACATCAATCAATAGGGACCGTCTCTATCTTCATTTAGATTTTGTCATTTAAAATCCTATATGTCAGTATATTTCCACGAATATATCTTAATGTTTTTATTTTAGTTATACTCATTTTATGAATATTGAAGATCTATATCACAATTCCTTTGTGACATATAAACTTTATTTTCAAGTAAATGATAACATCAAACATTTTATTTGACATGAATATAACATATTAATCATGATTGTCTACCTTGATTATGGAAGTGGAGATTATTGATTGACATATGGATGTATTAGAATACATTGGATTGGACCAATCTGATTGATTGTTCTACAAACTATTATCACTTGAATAATTAAACTCATAATTTCTAAAGAGCATAATCTTTTAATTCTAAGGATCGTGAACTCAAATGTGAAATGTAAGTTAAAACCTAAATACGTTGTGTAATCATATTTATCGTTGTAGGAACATCATTGCTTAAGATTGAATCCATAATCTCAATAAGAGAAAAGAAATATTCCCTTGTGTAATCATATTTAATGGGAATTGATTATTTAGAGTATCATGTCTAGTCATTTAGAAAAGGGTTACTAAAAATATATATTTAATGAAATGAAATTCTAAGAAAATAGGAATAATCAAGAAATTAAATTAGGGACTCAAAGATTAAAGATATACTAATAATAATGTGATGGTAAATTATTTTATCTTTATTTCACTATGAATATTTTCTGGATTGATAAAATGAATTTTTAGTTACGGAATATCTTGAATAATTAAATAAACCCTATAGTACAATTATGTTTTTATAGTGGAGTGAAATATAGACTAAGTTAAAGATAACAGAAGTCACACTATTGAAATAACAGGAGCCCAAAGTTTTTTGGAGCTAGGTTTTATTTTCCATTTATTCGTATCTCAAACTATATATACATTTAAACATTCCAATGGATGGACTGTTAGAACACCAATTATGAAGAAAACTAAAATGATTATAAACGGTGTAGAAGGGGGTTTATATATATGTTAAGGCATATAAAATTAATTTTATTATTAATCTATCTGCAATTAATTGATTTGTATACATTTTTTTTTTTTGTTTCTAAAAACAAATATTATATTTTAATATATAATATTTAATTTATTTAGCAAAAAAATTACTTTTAATTGTCACTGTAGTGTGCTCTTGTTACCCCTTAATTAATTATCTCAAATTGACCCTTAATATTATGCCAAATGAGCAAATGAGACCTCACAATTTCACATCATTATTTTAATATATTTTTTTACTTGAATAAGAATTTTTTATTCTCTACTTAAACCCTCTATTAGTATCATTTTTTTTTTAATAATACCCTTTATTAGAATATTAGTACATCATTTAAAAAAAAATAGCAAACTATATAATTTCATATGCAAACACAATTATAAAAAATGTCAAATGATATTCTAAAGTCCATATTTTTAGATTGGCAACCATGAACAATTGTAATAGTTTAGACTTAGTTTATCTAAATAAAATTACATTAGATAATATTTGATCAATAATGCAAAAAAGGAACCCCTGCAAGACTGCATTTCAACTTTAGCTTGACAGGTCAAAAACCACTTATCTCAACCAATCTAACAGAATGTTTCAACCGATCATGACTCAAGCAGTTTGGATTCTCAACTTCTTTTCTCAGTTGTTTGATCTAGGGTTTTGATGGAACTTAAGTACATATAAATACAAATTTTAGAGCACATTTTTACATGCACAAGAGAGCAATGTTACTGCCCAAATCTGGATTTTTCCAAGCTCTCTTAAAGCATCAACTAGAGATTACATGCAAACAACAAATCCAATGATAAAGCGAAGTTTCTAAAATTAACTAAACACAATTACTTATTAAATCTTTAAGAGTGGATCTTAGAGTCACGAACAAGAGAGTTCGTCTACAACTATTCAAAATAGAAGAGTCCGTGGAATTCAGAGTTACGTGTAGTCACACCAATAAGTACTAAATGAGGTAGTACTAGATTTAAGGTTAAATCTATTATACAAACTTTGATTATATTCTAGTGGATATGTTATCTTGAGGATTGTTTAGGTTAAATCATTCTGAATTATTATTTTTTTTTTAATTGTGAAACAGATTGTTTCATCAATTTTCATTGGCCATCATATTGGTGTCATATGTGATCTGTGCTTGTGTGATGTGTTAATCAATTCAATCAAGAGCATAATTAATTAATTAGTTGACTAAAATTTGATTTACAACCGGGGCCTAAATCCTATAATATAGAGTTTTAATAGAATAGATGGTTGAAAAAAAAAAGAAAAAAAAAACTATGTTAAATTTTTAAGAAGACATAAAAAGATAAAAAGGCAATGTGAAATGAGGTGTCGGAGATACTTATTTAAGGGTCTGTTTAGGATCTACTTATTTTACTGAAATTGAAAACTTTTTACTAAAAGTACTGTAAATAAATGTAAAAGTTAGCTGAAACAGTATAGTAGGACCTATGAATAGTATCAAAAAGTACAGTAAGACTCATGAATAGTATTAAAAATAAGCTGAATGGTAAAATAAGTTGGCAAAAATAATTTTTGCCAAACACATACTTAGTATCCTTTTGGATACGGATGAAAACCCACGCGCCTGCATTTTTGCCTTTTTCTTTTCCTTTTTTTTTTTTTTTTTTGACTAGTGCCTCTTGCACTGTTCATGTCTTGTACAGTTCATGAGACATGAACAGTGCATTAAGGCAAATGTACAATGTTTGGGGAAGTGAACAGTAAACCAAAAATAAATTTTTTTTTTTTCAGTGATAAGTTTTCAATTTTCAGCAAAATAAGCGGTATCCAAACACACCCTTAGTAAAATAATCACACCATGGATTTATGATAGTCATTCATACCTTTGATACTTTTGTGTCTATGCATAGTTCATTAACCAACTAAATTATTTCTTTAATAAATTTTTGGTTATGTCTCAATATAACTGGGAAATTATTGTGTACTCCCGAAATATCATAAATGCGTACTCCCTCCTTTCACATGAATAGTAGGTTTCACTAATTAAATTCTTGGTGGGACCCACCATTCATGTGAGAGGAAGGAGTACGCATTTATAGTACTACGGGAGTGCCTAATAATTTTCCCAATATAACCAATCTTCTTTCATTAATGTTTCTCAAAACAAATAAATTCTTCTTTCAATGGACCGCCTAAGGTGTTTGACCTTAGCACGCGGCAGCTGTACGTTTCCTTGTAGACCCGCGCTATACGCTGGAATGAGCATATAAATAGCTAGCTAATTAGCTAACAAGTGAAAAGTCATTAGTCTATCTTACCGACTAACAACATGATAAAAATTCTCAAATTTGTGTTCATTATTCTATTTTTCTCATGCTGCTTGTGTACTTCTCATGGCGTAAAAGTGAATAATCTTAAATCAGGTGATACACTCAATTCCTAAAGTTTCCTAGTTTCCACAGAAAGAAGGTTCTCTCTCTCTCTCTCTCTCTCTTGGTCCTTGATTCCATTTAGATATATATATTCAATCATTTACTTAGTTCACAAACATATTCAGATCGAGCTTTCTCCAAATTCAAACTTCCTTAAGAAATACTCTCTCTCTCTCTCTCTCTCTCTCTCTCTCTCTCTCTACATATACACACACTAAAGGTTTGTTCATTAAAAATTTTTTGCCCTAGCTAGATATTCATGTGAATTGCATCTTAATTATCTTAATTGAGGTTTTACTGGAAAAATGTTTGTTGCTTATATATAGATGGTACAGAAATTAGCCATGGCTAAGGATCTTAAATGTGGATCTTATTCAAGGTTTATGTGCCTTCTACTCTGGGAGTACACAAATTACAGATGCAACAAAAAATGAATCTAGGGGCAAGAATTTTAAAAATTAAACCATTAGTGAAACTAACTAAACTAAGGTATATATGTCTACACCTTTTTAGTTAAGTTTTAGGTTTGAAGGATCTAAACTAAGGTATATATGTCTAAACCTTTTGATGGATCTCTTTTGTTTATTATGCTTAACACTCGTTTATCCCTTCGTAAGGGTACTCAACTTCCATAATTTGATTTTTTTTTTTTTTTTTAGATGAAAATTTCATTCCCTTGTATTTGTAGATTTTCGATTTGCAGTACAACTTGGATCAAAATCAGAAAATATTTTCTTATTTGATGATTATTAACACTGCTATATATGACGAGGTATAGGAACAAAGAAGTGGATATGCGTTGCAATTTTCACAGCCATTGCTCTACTCGTGATTGTTTTCTGCATATTGTGTTATCTACTCAAACGGAGAGCAGTTGTAAATCAAGGTGTGTGTGTGTATATATATATATAATATTTAAATTTACCAATTCTTGATTATTAATATGATATATGCAAATTATGATGTTCTATGGAAATTTAAACAGGGAGTGATGAAACAAACGGTGAAAATGGATTGCTTGCTTTATTGAGCTTGGACCCATCTATCAACATGAATGAAATTCTAAATGATTGGAATGATGGAGCTCGTTTCAGTGTTATTAGCTATACATGTGTCATGGCTGCAACAAACAATTTTTCATTAGAAAACAAGCTTGGAGAAGGAGGCTTTGGGCCTGTGTACAAGGTCACCTCTAAATAAATTTCTACATCAAGTAGTTTTGAGTAACTTACATCTAAGCTGAATTAATCTTTTTTAATCACCACATCAGGGAAAATTGGCAAGGGGGCAAACAATAGCTATAAAGCGATTAGGGCAAAATTCAGAACAAGGAATTATGGAGTTCAAGAATGAGCTGATAATCATGCCTAAACTCCATCATGTGAATATTGTTAAACTTATTGGTTGTTGCATTCATGGAGAAGAGGGGATGTTGGTCTATGAATACATGCCCAATAAAAGTTTAGATTGCTTTCTATTTGGTTAGAAAAACATTGACTTTTACTAGTACTTCCTTCGCTTATTTTTCAAAAATAAAATTTAACTTTATTATACTACCTTCTAAAAACTAGATTATTGATCACATCTATTTAATTGTTTATATTGGATAGATTCAAAGAGGAGCAAGTTATTAGATTGGAAAAAACGTTTCAACATAATTGAAGGAATCGCTCAAGGACTACTCTATCTCCATAAATATTCAAGACGAAGAATAATTCATAGAGATTTAAAAGCCAGTAACATACTCCTTGACCAAAACATGAATCCTAAGATTTCTGATTTTGGCATGGCACGAATTTTCAAACCGGATGAATTGGAAGCAAACACTAATGTAATTGTTGGAACATAGTGAGTTAATAATAAACCCCTCCGCTTGTGATGATTAAAGTCCTATTTTAATCTTACTATTACATGTGCTCAATTCAATCACTTGTGAAATGAAATTTTTATTGTGTTTTTGATGTAGTGGCTATATGTCTCCTGAGTATGCTATGGAAGGAGTGTTCTCTATAAAATCCGATGTCTATAGCTTTGGAGTCTTGATGCTTGAAATCGTGAGTGGTAGAAAAAACAATAGCTTCTACCATGTTGACTACCCACTCAATTTAGTAGGATATGTATGTCAATTAAATTTATGCTTTGAATTTTATTTATATTCATTGTTATGTGCGCTTCTAATATGGTAAATGATTTTCTCAGGCATGGAATTTATGGGAAGAAGGCCAAGGGCTAGAACTAATTGATTCTTCAATAAGTGATTCATGTGTCAAATATAAGGTGTTGAGATGGATCCATATCGGTCTCCTATGTATACAGAATAACACTGATGATCGGCCCACTATGTCAGATGTGTTATTTATGTTAAGAGATGATAGTACACCATTGCCTTTGCCAAAAAACCAACCATTTTTTGTTTGTGGATGAAATGGCTTTAGGGCAATTATTCCCAGGTCCTAACAAAGACTCAAAACGTTCTTTTCAATAGATTGCTTGTCCACTTCTGTTAGGGCAGATGATATAGTAATAGAGAGGAAATTATCCTTTGTTATCTAGCTTTACCACTTCTGTTAGGATCAGGTTTTTCTTTTCTCCCCCTTTAACTTTCTTTGCATATATGGCATAATATGGTGGCTCTTAGTAGAGAACTGTCAATTACACCTTTCCCTGTAATTGTTGTAATATGAACTCCCTGCCTGAATCTACTCGGGATGTGTGGAGGAAGGATGTTAGTGTTGTTCTTGCTTAATGAAATTGGTATTTATCTATAAAAATAAAAATAATAAATAAATCTTCACCTTTCAACTACGCTACGTATTAATGTGCAATTTTCTTAGTCATAGATATCATATATCTTTTTCTTTTTTTAACCATTTCTTGTAGAAATTCGATTTCTTTGACTCAAAGTTTGCATCTGGGAGACGTCAATAAGTACAACTGATCAAATTTGAATCAACATTTGTGGCTTCATCATCTTGAATTTTCTAGAAAAGTTTTAAATACCCGATTCTCATAGGGTAGAACATCCCATAAAAATAAAAAGATATTGCCAAGGGCTTTTTTTTTTTTTTTTTTTTTTGGGGGGGGGGGGGGGGGGGGGGGGGTTTGGGGGTGGGGGGTGGTGGGGTGTTGTGTTGTTCAATCAATGTCACATTAATACTAAGATTGACATCGATATCACATATGTATTTTCTGATTAAAATCATTAAACGTTAATTTATTACTAAGGTATAGCTTATTTCTTAGCCATTTTCTTATTGCAATTGTTTTCCATGTTATGGTCAATTTAGATTAGACCAATTTTGTTTTTATTTTTTTTAAATTATTTAAATTATTATGTTTTAAAAAATATATCCAAAATTTGATTGGAACAAGTTAGCCACAATTTTTATGGGGAAAATAAAGTGCACAATATCGCATTTTCTCTTCCTTGAGCAAATAACAAGAAAAGGCTAGTTGATAGGGGTGGAAGATAGCAAGAACCAAATCGCATTTACCTCAATAAAAAATAGCCATTAATCAACAAGAGTCCTTTGAATTCACAAAAAGAGTTACCGGAATATCCACTAAAAAAGAATAGAGAGACAAAAATATGAAATTCTACTAAACTATACACTTCATTTTTGTTTACAAGCTTGAAACCCCATTTAAAGACTCTATAAAACTTAACCAACAAGAAAACATATCATAATTTATATCTATCATAATGGAAAAGCATTAAATAGACCTAAAATCAAAGAAATAATATTCAAAAACTACATAATAACATCAAAAATTAATAAATAATAAAAATTGAATTTCACATTTGTTCTTTTTCTTTTAATTATTATTATTATTATTATTATTTTTTTTTTTTATTATGTCCTTCACTAGCCATCTATGAAGGAGATCTGAGGGCAAAGAGAATGATTGGAAAACATAAGTTTCTATGTTACAAGTTGCAAAATCTTTCTAAGGATTTTTTAGGCCACCTATTCTAAATTTGAAGCCAACATGTGTAGACACGTTTGTCCAATAATCATTGCATAGAGCCTTTTTAGGGTTTCATTTATCACCAACAGGATAGCTTAGCTACGGGAATATGCAGCACCTTCATCTAATTGAAAGAAGTTATTTGTACAGTCTCATATGTGTATTATCTGATGGAATATCCAGCCAACAAAAAACCCTAAAGGACTGCCATGTTCAATCCAACCTATCAATTACTCACTAAAAGCCATACATTTGAGGAGAGCTAAGAATACAAAAAAATATTGGTCTCTCAAGTTTATCATGTGTGCATAGTTAGTCCCTCAAGTCTTAAGTTTACCACATGATACACTCAATTACTCAAGATTCCTACTTTTTTTTAATAAAGGATGCTTCGCTTTATACAGAAGAAAAATTACCAATAATAGCTACATTTTCAATACTGAACTAAAGTAACTTTCAAGAGTCATTGTATCGTATGTATCTGTGTGTCTACATATATATATATACACACACACACTCACTAAAGATGTGATTTTGAGTTTTTTGTTTTTAAAAGAAAAAAAAAAGAAAAAAAAGAAAAAAAAAAAGGCCCTAGAGAACCTATATACTCGTTCCCCTTGGGCCTTGATGTTAGGACATATGCAGAACATGTTTAGAACATATGTCATATAGAAATGGCTAATCCTTTGACAAAACACACTTTACCTGTAGTTTAGTAGATCTAGGATGTGTTTAATACTTCAAAGAACAAGAGTTTAAATCCAAATATTGAAGCCATGCAAATTTGTCCAAGAATCAAGGGAAGAAGTACTGTTCATTAAAACTTAATAGATAGCTCGACAGATGTATCTATTGATGTTTAATTATTCGAAGCTCAACAGATAGCTCGACAGTTGTATCTATCGAGAATTACGAAATTCAGATTTTCAGATCTGTTTTTCATACACATCCAAGCTATGTATTTAGTTTTTCTTTTCTTACAACCCTAGACATATATGAGGATTATTTTAGAAGCCGTCTCAGATGATGCAACTTAATGCAAAAGTTTTATTAATGCATATTGTGATTGGAGACAATTTTCCCTAGTTCATATTTCTCTTGAAGAAGCTGTTGCATTTGTACACCGCAGGGTTTTATAACCAAGGAGCTTCTTGATCTTCATCGTGTGGATGAACTGAAGAACTTTACAGTCAACATCTTTCTCAAGTTGGTGTGTTAGTCACATACTAGGATTCGTGCATCGATTGGTTAGTCACGTACTGAGAGCCGTGCATTGAAAGGAGAGATTGTTACTATATTACAATTGTAGGTTGGTATAAAGTATTGGGATTCTTTTACTTGTAACCACTTTTTTTAATAATAGTGGATTCTCGGGAGTGGCGACCTTAAATTTACCTTATGAGGTTTTGCCTCGGTGGTTTTCCCTATTTGTAAACAAATCACTTGTGTCAAATTTATTTTCTACTACCTTTAACTTAGTTGGTAATTTGTTTGTGCTACCACGTTTATTGCATGTAATTGAATCTAATTAATTCACTTGGTTAATTAATTGCTTAATTCACCCAAGGGGTCAATATATTTTTGGCCTATCACTTAATTCCATTTACATATATATGTTCAATCCCTTTCTTAGTTCACAAACAGATTTAGACTAAGCTTTCTCCAAACTCCAACCTCCTCAAGAAACGGGGCAGCCAGCAGCTTGCTCTCTCTCTCTCTCTCTCTGAAGGTATGTTCTTTAAAGTTGTTGCCCTAGATTCATGTTTGTTGCATCGTAATTAAGATTTTATTTTATGTCTAAAAGATTAAGGTTTTATTGGAAAAATGTTTGGCTAAGGATCTTAAGAAAAATATGGATCTTATGCAAGGTCTTTGTGTCTTGTGCGTAGGGATTACTTCAAATTACAGAAAAATCTTATCCATATTTTAGAGCATCCTTAGCACGGCTAATTTGAGTATTGAGATGCAACAAAAATGCAAAATAATAATAATAATAATAATAATAATAAATAAATAAATCTAGGGCAACAATTTTAAAGAACAAACCATAATGTAAAAATGACTAAACTAAGGCAGGCATGTCCTATTTGCTCTTTCACAGAGTTTTCATAAACAAACTGTCAAAGATTTCTCAAATTGGTTGGGTTTGGAGCTTCATATATGTTTGTATTAGTTGCATCAGTCCACCTATTTTATTTACTGTTTAGGCTTGATACTCTGATTCTTGTATGATTTTGGACTCTAAACAGACAGGATTTGGATCTCTTTAGTCAATTATGTTTAATTAACACATGTTTTATCCCTTTGTATTTTTTTTTAAAAATGAAAAATAAAAACATGAAAATTTCATATCCATTCCTTTTATTTTTAGATTTTCAAATATGTAGTATACTGTTTGGATCAAAAGCAGCAAATATATTCTCATATGATATTACTAACTTGGCTAATTATGACCAGATCTAGGATCGAAGAAGTGGGTATGGGTTGTAATTTTCACAGCCATGGTTATACTGATGATTTTTTGCTGCATTTTGTGTTATCTGCTCAAACGGAGAAAAGTTGTACTACAAGGTAGATAGTTAGCAGATTATATATATAATTACATTTACCAATTTTTTTATTATTTAGGTTGACTTTGGATACGCGTCCACACGTTTACGTCTGCGTTTTAGCATTCTTTTTTTTTTTTTTTCACGCGTTTTCAGATTTTCAGCCTACTTTTTGCACCCGTTTGGATACCACTGAAAGCTACGTTTCAGCTTTCACATTTTGCCTTTTTTTTTTTTTTCCCCACGCATGAATAGTAACATCACATGGGTTCACTGTGCAGGGGACAAAAATCACTGTTCATGCACTGTTCACGCATGAAAAATATTAAAAATGAGTCCCACGGTACTATTCATACATTTAAAAATTATTTTACTACAGTGTTTTCAGTTTTCAACAACTTTCAGCAATAATAAGTTATATCCAAACGGATCATTTGAGACAAAATGCACTGTTCACGCACTGTGCGCGCACTGTTCATGAACACTTTACTAAAAAAATATATTAAAAATGGGTCCCACAGCACTATTCACACATTTAAAAATTATTTTGCTACAGTATTTTTAGTTTTCAGTTTTCAGTTCAGTTCAGTTTAGCAAAATAAGTTGTATCCAAATGGACCCAATTTGATATATGCAAATGGTGAAAATGAAATGATTGATTAGTGAGCCAGGACACATCTATCAACCTCAATGAAATTACAAATGATGGGGCGAATGAGGCTAATTTCAGGGTAATTAGCTACACATTTGTTAAGGTTGCAAAATAAAAATAAAAATAAAAAATCAAATTGATTATTGTCAAAACACAGTACTAAACTCAGTTACCAGTGCTCTGCAATATTATACACAAAAGTGACCTTGCAATAATCTACCATAGTTGTTTGTCTTTGTAACGGAGTCCGAAGGTTGTTAAAATCTTTATCAGGATCTTGAATCTCATAATTCCACAATTCTAGATCGTCAATTATTTAAACTACAATTAGAGTATTCTAAGATTAGGATTTTTATAAGGAAACATTTAAATAAATTTCTATAGTTTTAATTGATTTATATCTAAGGTAAATTAAATGTGTTTAATCATCACATCAGGGGAAATTGGCAAGTGGGCAAAATATAGCAATAAAGCGATTAGGACAAAATTCCATAGTTCTCAGAACCGGACCTGATCGGGAGGTCAGACCGTGAAAACCGTGAACCGATATGAAAACCGGTTTTTTAAGCCTCAAGAACCGGGCATATGTGGCAATTCTGTGAACCCCTAAAACCGGGGTTGGACCGGGTTGGACCACAAGAACCGTGCGGTCCAACCCCTTAGCAATTTTTTTTTTATAAAAACAAATTAACACAATTATATTCTACTTAATTAAATTATCTATCTCTTACAAGGAATAAAAAAAAATTATAATTAAAATCCTTCAAAGATATTCAACTTTACTTAAAAAATTAATCATAAATTTTAATGTTTTCATAGTTATTATTTTATTTTATTAACTTTCTTATTTAATTATTAAATATATTCTTGAAAATCATTAAATTTCCCTCACATATATAGATATATTAGTCAATTTTGCTATTTTTATAAATTTAATATATATATTTAGGCTTTAATTAATTATTAAATTAATTATGATTTCATCACGGTTCGACCCCGGTTCGACCTCAAAAACCTTGAACCTCTCCCTTTTACGGTTCAATGAACAGTCCGGGTTTAAAAACCTTGCAAAATTCTAGACAATGACTACTTGAGTTCAAGAATGACTTGATAGTCATGCCTAAACTTGATCATATATATGAATCTCGTTAAACTTCTTGGTTGTTGCATTCATGGAGAAGAGAAGATGCTAATCTATGAATATATGCCCAACAAAAGCTTAGATTACTTTCTATTTGGTAAGAAAAACAATGACTTTTATCTACTTAGTTTTCAAAAAAAAAAGCATTTATTTATATCACTTTCCCAGTAGATTATTGATCACATTAATTGTTTATATCTAATAGATTCAAATAGAAGCAAGTTTCCAGATTGGGAAAAACATTTCAACATTATTGAAGGAATCACTCAAGGATTGCTTTACCTCCACAAATACTCAAGCCCAAGAATAATTCATAGAGATTTAAAAGCTAGTAACATACTCCTTGACAAGAATATGAATCTCAAGATTTTTGATTTTGGCATGGCAAAAATTTTCAAACCGGATGAATTGGGAGCAAACACCAATAGAATTGTTGGAACGTAGTAAGTTAACAATATGTCCTTATAATTGTAGTAATAAAAGACCTACTTTTATCTTACTATTACATATGCACAATTAAATCATTTGTGCAATTACATCATTTATTGTGTTTTGATATAGTGGTTATATGTCTCCTGAATATATTATGGAAGGTGTTTTCTCTATAAAGTCTGACGTATATAACTTTGGAGTCTTAATGCTTGAAATTGTGAGTGGTAGAAAAAACAACAGTTTCCACAATGTTAATTGCACACTCAATCTAGCAAGATATGTATGTCAATCAAATTTAACTTTGAATTTTATTTATTTTCATATTTATGTGTGTTTCTAATATTGTAAATGATTGTAACATTTTCTCAGGCATGGGATTTATGGCAAGCAGGTGAAGGGTTCGAATTAATTGATCTAGCAATAAGTGATTCATGTGTCAAATATAAGGTATAGAGATGGATCCATATCGCCCTCCTTTGCATATAAATAATACTGATGATCGACCTACCATGTTAATTGTGTTGTCTATGTTAACAAATGAAAGTGTACCATTGCCTTTGCCAAAAAACCCATGTTAATTGTGTTCTTTCAGTTGATTTCTTGTCCACTTTTGTTTGGGCGGATGATATAGAGAGTCTTTTGTTATCTTGCAAATAAGTTTTGTGGGCATAGGTTCAGTTGCAAATAAGTTTATGGACATAGGTTCAGGTTTATCTTTTCTCCCCTGTTAACTTTTTTGCATGATGCATAGCCATAAAGGTGGCTCATATATTATGGCATTGTGTAGAGGATTGTCAATTTCATTTTCCATATAACTGATTAGAACTAAATCTAGTATCTTCACCTTTCAAGTTTCAACTACGCAAGAAATGTGCAATTTTCTTTGTCATAGATATCATATTGTCTCTTGCTTTTGTATTTTAACATTTCTTTTGGAAAATTCGATCTCTTTGACGCATTATTCAATTCCTTACATACTTACCTAGTATACTTGCTAAAACGGCACAGTTAATGAAGTTGATTTTGGTATCTCTAATTTTTATTTTCTTTGGAGAAGATGGCGTCTTTGAAGTTGAATAAACGCGAGCGTGTAGTAACCGCGTACACACTGACACTAATTAATGACCATATTAGTTATTTCATTTTGAAACAATAAACAAACAATATCCCAAATTACTGCAGGATATTCTACAGGGCACCAATAGAGCATTATGTCATGTCAAATTATGAAAATAATATTAAAATTGGCATCAAATATATATTTTTTCTGTTCAAACGTTAATTAATCACTATATATTGCTTATTTCTTTACAATTTTTTGTTGCAATTGTTTTCCATGTTATGGTTTAGATTAGACTAATTTTGTCTATGTTGTTTTTAAAAATTAATTTATAATATTATTTTTTCAAAAAATATATCCAAAATAACTTTATTCCAAAAATTAGACAGGAACAATATTACCACAACTTATTATTGGGGTGGGGGGACTGCACAGGATTGCTTTTGTTTTTGTTTTTTGTTTTTTGTTTTTTGTTTTTTGTTTTTTTTGTTTTGTTTTGTTTTGTTTTTTGTTTTTATGGGCAATTAAGGGAATAATAACAAAGGACTAGCTGATGCAAGCGGAAAGTCACAAGAACCAAATCCAAATTGTATTTGATTAAAAAACAAATAACCTGTAATCTACAAAGGTTTTGTAAATCCACAAAGAAAGTTATTGGAATGCACCAGAAAATTAATAGTGGAACAAAATTTAAAATTTTTTTAAATTAAATACTTAACTTCATTTTTGTAAAGGATTGGAGGCCAACTTAAAGAATCTATTAGGTTCTAAGAATTAGGAACTAATGTATTAGAACTTCATTTTGTGATATTGGCAAACCATTATTAAAACATTTTAGTCTTGTTTAGACTTGCTCAAAGTATATGCTTTTTATGTAAAGTTGGAATCAAGTTGCTGCAAGATTTACTATGTAAATCTACCTGTCTCGATTGATCGAGAATTAGACTTGATCGATCAAAAGTCGTGCAAATTGTTTTTTCTGCAGAATTTCCAACTCAGTCCAAGCCCGTTTGACGTGTAGGGTTTTATGTTTTACTCTAAATATAAAAGGGAAAACCCTAACCACGTTTTAGGTTGCTCTTTATATTGTATGTGTGAATCTTTTGTAAGATCTAGAGGTGGTTGCCTTCACACATATTTAGGGTTTCCAAGATTCAAGATTATGTCAAGAACTTGGTGATCATTCAGTTGCAGACTCAAGAGCTTAAAAATATACAAGCGGGAGTGCTTGTGCTTGCTGGGAATCCAAGAAAGAAGTAGTCCGTGGACTTGGAGCTGTCACGTGGTCGTGGTAGTAAGTTTTCTACTCGAGGTAGCAATAAGATGTTAGTGGTCTTTCAATTCTTTCATAGTGGATTCAATTTTACCTTGAGGATAGCTAGGTTAAATCCTCCCTAAGTTTTTTACCGGTTTGGTTTTCTTGGGTTATCATATCATGTGTTCTTTATTTCCGCACTTTGCATGATATGATTTATCTGTATTAACCTAGAACTACATAATTTACCTAAGTTAATCACTTGGCTAAATAACTAGGTTAATTTGGTTGTGTTTTAAGGAGGTCTAAAAACGTACAGAATCTACAATATATATATATATATATATATATTTTTATATAACTTGAATGACAAAAAAAATATATTCTAAAACATATTCTAATTAACACCCTACCATAATAGGACACTAAACCTAATTAAAATTTGAAAAATTATATGATACTATAAAAATCAATAAATAGCAAAGACTATACTTCTTATTCTGTCCTACATGATCACTAGCCATCAGTTAAGGAGATCTGACTAGGAAGGGAATGATTGGAAAACTCAAGTTTTTAAGTTACAGGTTGCAAAAATTTTCGAAGGATTTTTTAGCAAGGAATTCAATACCATACCAGAGGCTGTACCAGTTTGGCCAGCGGTTCGATATATTTCGGGTAGCGGTAAATACTGGTGTACCGTTTAGGGATTACCACTAATATAAATATATATATATATATATATATATAAATATATATATATATATATATATATGTATATAAAATTTTAAAGTGACAAATTCTATATAAATTAATATATATATTTACATTTCAAATTTTTACCTCTTGTTCAAATTATTTTAAGCTAATGCCTAGCCCATTTCACTACTCAATAAAAAAAATAATAATAATAAAAACCATAATAAGACTTCTAAGTAGTCAAAAATAAAAGACTAGTAAACTGTAAACTAGTGGGGAATAAACCACGTTGGTTTGTTCACCCCTTAATAACTTTTGTTAAATAATAATTAAAAAAAAAAAAAAAAAACCTTTTTTGTAAGAAGCAGAAAGTGGGGTAGGTGTAAAAAAGTGGAAGCCATTTTGAACTCTATCCACTAGGCTTCTCTGCTAACATTTTGTTTAGAAACCCAGAGCAGTAATGCCAAAAGAAAGAAGGTGACAACGAGGAAGAGAAGAAAACTCAAGAAGCTACTATGGGATGGCAGCAAGCTCAAGCCTCAAGATCTAACAATATTTCACTGGTGGATGAAGGTTCAACAATGGTGAAGAGGCGCCGTAAGTAGAAATGTTTTTTTATGAAAACCCATTTCAGTTTGTACCAGTCTGGAACGAAGATACCGCCTGAAAAGCACCGGAATCTGTCGAAATGGCCGAAACAAGCCGAAACACACCAGTATTTAAGACGGTATGAATCAACCCAGTTTCTGTACTGGTCCAAGCACCGGCACGAAAAATTCCAGCCGTACTGGCCAGTACGGTACGGAATTAACTTCATTGTTTTTTAGGCCACCTATTCTCTAAAGCCAACATGCATAGACATTGTATCACAAAGAATGGGCCTAATCTTCCATTCAATAGCAAAGAGTTATGCATGAAAAAGAATTTATGAGAGATGAGGGAATTCTTTTTCAATATATATATATATATATACATATTTCAAATTTAAGAATTGAATCAAACTAAATTGCCAAGAGTTTTGTGTTATGATTCTAGTGTCTCGCTTAAATTAAATGTAATTTTAACCATATGTATATAAGCACTTGGGCACCCTCACCATGCAAACCGATTTTCAAAAGTGAGTTCTCCCCATGAATTTATGTATTATTTGATATTGGAATATCAACCTATCAATTACTCACTAATGGCTAGACATTTGAGGAGAGCTAAGATAAAGGTTCACTTCATTTTGTCAAAGATTTTTTCCATTTTGAACCTTGATAGACATGAGTCCCCTTGATTAACAAAAAATATGCAAAGATTTTCTTTAGAACAATTCCTGTTCTTTCTTTGACAGTTTTTTCAACAAGATGAAAGATCTTATGTGCAAGAATGATATTGTGTTGGAGAATTAGGTCAATTAGGTTTCAGTTTTTAGAACAAGGCAATGTGAGTAGCGTATACCTGTTTTACCGTCCTATAAAGAAATAGTGGAAAACCCAAATGTCAACATTCTTCATTGTATTTTGAGCGGTGATAATTACAAAAAAAAAAAAAAAAAAAAAAAAAAGGAGCCATTGTGGGTGTGTTTATATCAGGCTAACCAAAGGCTTTGATTAAATAATTTTAAAACTTAGAAGACTCAATTGAACAAAAGTAAAATTAAAAACTTCTAATGAATTTTGGTCAAATTTAGGTGTGTGCTTTTTCTTTTTCTCTTTTTTTTTTTCTTTTTTTTTTTTGTATTTTATCCAAAATAAAATTGTGAAAACTGAAAAAATAAAGTTGTGTTGGAACTTGGAGCGTGACACGCTAGAAGGAGTGGGAAGGAGTAAATGAAGAGAATAAAAATAAATAAAAATTTTATTTTATTTTACCTTTTTATAAGGAATAAATCTTTTTTTTTTAAATCAAACTAATGGATTTTCACTAACCAAAATTTTACAAAAGCTTATACAGTAATACAACTCAAAATTTCATGGCTTACTAAATTCTATATAAATGGTGGGAATAACGTTTAAATTAATGGGCCTGTAATTTGCAAGTATATTTGGGATTTTTTTTTTTTTTTTGGGAGAAACAAGTATATTTGGTTAAATAACAAATTTATATTTGTCTAAATTTTAATTCAGTATTCTAATTTAACTTTTATTAAATTTAATTCTTTAAGTTTTAACTTTATTCAATTAAATCTTTTCGTTAGTGTTTGTCAAAATTGTGTTGTGAACTCATGCCTTATATATATATATATATATATATATATAATTTGCGCCACATGTTCTATTTAAGTTTTTTTAATTTTTGTTCTAGGTGAGTTAATGAAGTGCAAAAGACGAATGGTCTAATAAAAATAAATTATCAAAAACTCAATAAACAAAAAAGGAAAGAGTAAACTCATGTGTATATCTAAAAGAAATTAAAATAAAAATAAAAAATAAAAGAGAGAGAGAGAGAGTAATTTAAATTCATATATGTTTGTAATTGTAACTTTGTTTAATTGTATTGTGCATATGCGAGGGTTATACACTATTTCTTTTAATAGCTTAGCCACATAAGAACCATCTCAAACAAGAAGAACATTGCAGCTTCATTGCTATTCGCTTGCTAGCGTTGCCTCATCAAGTCGAAGAGAACACTTCCGCTATAGAACAAAGCTCTGTTGTTGAAGCGAGTCTGAGCTTGAGACCCGGTCCAAGCCAAGCCCCATGCCCAAGCTCATTTCTCATGTAAAATTATCAATTAAAGTTCAAATTTTCCAAAAAAAAAAAAACAATTTTAACCATCCGATTAATGGAATGTCAATATTATTAATTTATCCCAATCAGATGTCAAATTAGCCATTTTTCTTAGTCAAGAGTCAAAATAGCCAAAATTCCATTGATTGAACAAAATTTGACCAAGTTGTTCGACAGTTAAACAAATCCAAAAAAATTATCAAACCACCAAATTTCATAATTTTACATCAAAAATCACATTTCCAAACACTTTTCCAAGGTTGACCATGGTCAACTCAAGTTTGACCACAATTTGACCAAAAAAAAAATTTTTGAATGGTTGATTGGGATAAATTCGAAGTTAATTGAATTGTCTTTAGAATGATTGATATCGCAAAAACCATAGAAAAAAAAAAGTGCCCAACACTTGGGCATTTTTAAGCACAAGTATCATAAAACTTAATTATAATTTTATATTGATTAAAATATAATCAAATTATCATGTTTTTATAGTCGCTTGAAATGGCCCCTAACAAACTTCAATTTGGTAAGCTTGGATTACCAAATTTCCAACTTCCATTGAAATTGTGAAATAGAAATTCATATTGAAACTAAATTGTGAATCTTAATGCAATCAGTTTAATTAGACATTGTTCAAGCTGATGTGAAGATTTGTGTGAAAATTTTACTCTCTCTCTCTCTCTCTCTCTCTCTCTAGACCATAATATATGTAATACATTACTCAAATATCTAAAATACCATCAATAATGGTACATAAACCAATTTAATTTGATCTATGGCATTAAGGCTTTCATTCACAAAGAACTATGTTCCCCTTAAGGCCCTACCTACCCCTAAACACTTAACATAACATATTATATCAATTTTCACATCCCATCAATCTCCTACTTAGAGACTGATTCCATCAAATTATTGAACTATATCCGCTTCATTTGTTTCATTGTAAAATGTTTTACACAATTTTTTTTTTTTTTAACCGTATTTGTTTCAGTCTAAAATTTGGTCAAATGTGAAAAAGTTTTTTGTTGAACATAAAATCCTTTGTAATATGTTGTAAAAATTTTTACCTTTAAAAAATTGGCAAAAATTTTTACAAAAAAAAAAAACATTGTGGCTCTCCTCCCCATCTAGTAGCTAGGTCAGTGGTTCAGTTGGCCAGGCAGCAGTTATAAGTAATCCAAACGTTTCAATCTAATCATTGGAGTCGTCAGTTCGATTACTGGAGCCTTCAGCACCAATAGCTACAATGGCTGAGCTACCGGTTTTTTTGGTTTGTGTTTGAAATATTTCATATGTCACATTAAACTCTCAAAAATATATATTTTACTAACAGTGTTTCATATGTAAAACTTTTTACAAAAAAAAAAAAAAAAATTATATTTGAAAACATTTTACTGAAAAACAAACAAACGGGAGCGTAGCTAAGCATGTCTTCAAGTTTCCAACTATATGCTTGGTCTACCATAAGACATTGAGTCCTCTCCAAGGTAAATGACAATTTGACTATAACAGTATAATACAACCTGCTTTCAAGAAATTTTGCATTACTTAACGGATTTGGATTATTTACAATTTTTCTAAACGAGTATTTCTATTTCTTAATGGAGTCGGATTAATTTCTTGGATCCTCACCGCCACTCCTACTCACTGTTACACACCAAGTTCAAATAGTCACTCAATTAGTGTATATTTCAAGTTTTCCATTTACCTTTTAGTTTATTTATTTATTTTATTTTTTTTTTTATAACTTTAAAACTTCACTTTTTTAAGTAGAGTATATTTTAGTTCACTTTAAGCAAAAGGAATTAAGTATGTTGATGCCAAAGGGAGTTTTCGTTCTTTTGAAATATTGAGCCTTAAGAATTTGAAGAATGTTCTATCAAAAATTAAAATAAAAAAAAGAATTTGAAGAATATTGATTCTTTTCAAAAAAAGGTTTATTTATTATCCATAGTTCATTTGAGAAATTAATTTATGGTATTTGTCTTTTTACGCTCTGTTTGTTTCGCTGAAAAACTTTGTGTAAAAATAATTTTTCATGTTTTCCACTGTTTGATAATATCAAAAAAATATGGCAAAGGAAAACTATATTTGATGAATAGAAAAAACATGGCTTAATTTAAGGAAAACAACTCTAACTCACAACAAGTTAAATAAGAAAAGTTATGAAACTTTTTTCAATTTATTTAAGGTTGTTACTAAATATAGAAAAATGAAACAGTTTTATGGAAAATACTTATTAAAAAATAACTTGTTTTATAGAAAATATTATCGCCAAAACATTAATAAAATCAACTGAGAGTGATAGACTCAAAGGGCAAAAACTTATTCCATATAAGATACATTATGTGTTGTGATTTGTTGGGTTAAAGGTTTGCCCGATGTTAGAGAGTTTTGTTGGGCAAAAAAATAACTTTTTTTTTTTTTTTCACTACTGACAAGCCACTCATTATGATATGAAATTTATGATTTTAAAATTGAATGATTAAAGAGCAAAAGGAAAAGTGAGAGGTTTAGTAAACGATAAAAAAGGTCCACATTTTGAAAACGGAAAAATGGTTTCAACTTTCATCAATTTTTATTCCAACTGTTCTTATATTTAAATGATGAATAAGACTAGCGCATACATGACTATTAATATATGATTATTTTTTTAAAACAATATTAAAGTATGATTGTTTAGTCTACCAATCCTATATTAAAATTTTCAGGTTACTTCTTAGTTCTTACCACGAAGTTGAACAAGATCATTAAGTCTAACCTTATATTCCTTGGTAATAATCAATTTTAAGACTATGGCACCGCAATCCTCAAGTCAACAATATTATTCGCTTTAGAGTTCATACGCGTTATGACTTTGTGCCCGTTTGGTTGCACTTTTGAAGTGCAAAAAGTGCTTTTTCAAACCACTTTTTCTATATGCCCGTTTGGTAAGACTCAAACATCTTGCTTTTTCTAAAACGTGGCATTTTGAAATGTGAACAAACTTGGCTTTGACACAATGCAGCTTTGGCAAGCTTTTGCAAAAGCCAACACACGTTGTTAAATGTTACCGTTGAGAAGGTCTCTTCAATTACCAAACTACCCAACCATTTTGATTGAAAACCCAATTTTGCCCTTTGATAAATCAAGGTCTATAGCTAGAAAGTCACGGCTTCCTCTCATCTCATCTTCAAGAACAAGCATCTCCTCCGTGCTGCTACACAATCCGGACCGTGCTGTTGCAGGTAAATGTTTCTCTTGACCGATCCAAACCGATCTTCTTCGTCTTCTTCTTCTTCTCGTCTGTTACACTGTTGAGCTGGTCATTTCATCGAATTGTTCCTTTGTGTTATCGAAGCTACAAGGAACACAGACCATTTGGATGATGGCATTGTAGGCTGGGTTGGAAGTGGGAAGTTGATAGTAGGTGACGTTACAGGTAACACAGTTCCTTTCTCCCTTTTCTCTCTGCAAGAGAAAAGGGAGAAAGGAACAAAGAAAATAAAAAAAGAAAGAGGAAGAAAGAGAGCTCTGTGAAGTGTGGAATGTTCTAGAGTGTGGAGGAAGTGGTAGGGAAAAAAGGGAAAAGAAGGAAAAAAGAAAAGAAAAGAGAAGGGTACGTGTGTGGAGAAGAAAAAAAGAGGGAAAAAAAGAGAGAGAAGGAAATATGGATGGAAAAATAAAGTAAAGAAATAAGGGGAAAAAAAAAGAATGAGAAATTAAAATTGAGAAATGCTATCACAATATTTTTACAATAAATCTTAAGTGGTAGGTTATTATTAGTTAATATTGGTAAGAAAAAAATAATTTTTTTAGAAATTTGAAAGTTCTTTTTAGAATAATTTTTTAGAAAGTATTTTCACAATACTTTCACAATATTTTATATATATATTGTCCTTATTGGTAATTTACCACTCAAACCACCACTTTTATAAGTACTAGCCAAATACTCAACTTTTTCAAAAAGTACTTTTTAACAGTTTTTACCAAACACTCAGCTTTTTCAAAAAACACTTTTTCATAACTCACCCTTTGTTTCTCCCAAATACAAAGAATCCTTGTGTCAACAATATTATTTGCTTTGGATCTCATACTTATCATGACAGCTCATACCTATCATAAGTCATGACTTTGTTTCTCCCAAATACAAAATACATGTTCTGACTTTGTTTCTCCCAAATACAAAGACATGGTGTTACGATAAAGAGTAACATCTCTTGATATATGTGATTGAGTTGCTACCCTAGTCCTTAGTTTGCATTGCTAGCTTTTATTTGAGAACCTTTTGTTCTTTGCAAAGATGGCTAACCATCTATCAATTTGTTTTAAACAACTCACTTTTTATCTAATTTTAAATTATATCACAATCCATCACTTTCCCTTCATCATCCCTCTTTATGAAACCCAACATCTAGGACCTTTATTGCGATGTGGGACTCTTGGCAAGCTAGCGAGAATGCCTCATATGTGGATTGAACATCCAAAATGTTAACAATGTGTTTTCCTTTACATTGTACTTGGGAGAAACAAAGTCATGAAGGGTCTAACCTCCAAAGTAGACAATATTTTTTAAGGCGTTACATTATGATATTAGAGCTTTGACTTAATTGGAAAGTGTGAGCCCCATATGCGAGGATGTATGTGCCATAAGGGAGTGGATTGTAGTGACTCAAAAGGAGGCTTTCCCATCCATAGAACCTCACATCATCTGGATTAGTTAAAGGAGAAGGCCTTATACGTAGGTTGAGTATCCAATAAAATATATATATATATATATATATATATATTAACATCATGTTTTCCTTTACTTTGTGTCTGGGAAAAACAAAGCCATGAGGGATATAGGCTTCAAAACGGACGATATTGTTGACGCGAGAATTACGGTCTTACAAAGACAAATGATCACCAAGATTGGTGTCAACGAAAATTTACCCAAATAAAAATTGATTCTTTTGGCTAGAGGGCTTCTGTCACTCAATTATGGTTTCATACTCATACAGTAACTCATTTTGCTTTTGACAAATGCAAGCACAAAAGTCATCTTTAATTTCTTTTTCAGAATGAAAAAAAATAAACCCTTCATCTAAAGGACTGCAAATTTGCAATAAACAGGATCATCCCAATCTTTATTCATAGCCTTTCAATTCCAAACACTGTTAATCTTTCCTTTTTGGTAAAATTATGAATATGGTTTTTAATAAGTTATGTGTGACATTTTAACTTCCTGTTTGAAGTATCAAAAGACACCAAAGTTATACTTTTACTTGCGTTATTAACATCTCTATCAATAAAAATTGTTGAATAATAGACTTTTCTATACACAAATCTTTACCTTGTTAATTTGTTATGCTGGTCACGTGTTAGTCTCACAAAATAAGAATATATGGAGACATATAAATTTGATATTTATTAAATAAATATAAATATAAAATATTAATGTCCCAGAAAGCAGGCTACGTGTCCTCACATATTTTTATTTTTATTTTATAAGACTACTATTACTATGTGACAATGTGTCATATCAATATTATAATTATAATACGGATATGTATTAAAAAGAAAGACCAATCTCACTAACAATTGCTTATTGAAGCATTTTAAAATTTTGAACAAATTGATTCAACTAATAAGTAATAATCAAGGAATGAAATTAAAATCGTACGCATATTTAATGATTCATATATATTCTTCATGATTTGAATCTGTATTTCAACCCTTCTCCTTTTGTTAGTAAAAACACCATTGTTATGACAATTTCAATGTTTTAGTTTAGACTTTAGACAATAGATCGACGTGGTTTGTTTCACTGATAACTTTGTTTATAGGGCTTCTTCGTTTTAATGCCAAAAATATTTTATTTTAAAAATATGATGTAGAGATGAGCATTATATACGATGGATGAAGAAAGTGGTGAACCATATTAAACATCAAATTGAGTTGTATGATTTCGTTATGGACAGAACATAGTGGACAACGGACATGATCTTATTTTATTCAACTTAAAGCATCAATTAGAGTCAATTATTCGCCTTCCTCGCATGAAAAGATGAACTTCGAGATGGCAAAGTGAAAGTGAGTCAATTGTAATCGAACAAGTTAGGAGACTCTGTGTTTATTAAAACACTCGAACGTTTTTCTCATTGTGTACTTTCGTTATTAGTTTCTTAATTTTTAATTATAGTCTAATTTTGTATGTAGTGTTCTTGTAAGTTCTTAAATCCACCATCAAATAGAAATTTACAAATTGAATAACCATATTCTTCATAAGCTTAACTATAGTTACCAAATTGAGTTCTAAGTGCGAAATTTAGAGCCTGCAAAGGACAACAATGGCAGAAGCTATAACAGAAAGGGGCAGAAAGAAGAAAAACAGAGAGAGATTTCTATTGAATGATAAAAAGCATTTTGTACAAGCTCAAAGAAAATACATTACACTGACCTCTATTTATAGTACACAAAATAGATACAATCAAGAACCTTCTAAGAGATTCTATCATAACTGAATCATAACAACCCTATAACAACTTGCAAATTTCAAGGGAGGACAGTTGCCATCGAGGCTCTGTGTCAGTTTCTGTAACTAACTCAACCTCGAGCACTAAAGAAGAATAGAGGAAGTTTTGAAACCCTGAACTGAGGAAGAAGATCAAAACAGCATCGTTCCACTAATATGGAAACGTCGCCGTTTCTTATAACACACTTAAAACTCTTTCTCACTTAAACCACACGACACCGTTTTGATCTTAGCCTCAAGTTACCGTTGAGCTGAACTAGCCATTACTTTGAAACCTCTTCTTCTTCTAATTTCAACTTCAAGTCACTGCTCTTCTTTTTGCTCATATCTTCACCTGCTCTAACACTAAGATGCATAGATGTCTCTGATAGCAATCTGATGCAATGTGAACCTGCAATTCACAACTTCAATATCCCTTTGAAGATTTAGATCCAACACTTTTAATGACTGGCTTGCAGCAAATTCAGCTCCACAGGTTCAGATAGTATGTGACTGAACATAGCAGAGACTTTGTAAGCAGTAGGCACAAAATTTTTAAGATCTCATAAAAACAAGTCCACAGATAGTGAGCTGATGGGCTTGAAAATTTGACTTTGCATAGTTGCAGTTTGATCAATCAAGCTTAGTTTTGATTGGTGGAAACTGTAAGTTCTTGAATAGTTTAAAAGAATCAAATTCATGTTCTTGCACACTAAAAAGCAAAAGCTTGAGCATCTTTCTTGACACCCTATAGACTTTAAAGATTATAATAGTACAAGTTTTTTTTCATGTGTTTGCCAACACAAATGTAGATATTTTAAACCTAACGTTATTATAGAAAAGACTATGTTTGTAGGTTGGGGTCATATTTTGTTTTTGGTACAATTTGTTTTTATTGGCTTATGCCCTAGTTTAAATGAGGTAGAATGTAGGGCTTAAGTCTAATTTATGATGAATGCATGTTCTCTATAAATAACTAAGTCCTATGTCCACTCTTAATGTTAGATGAAACCCTTTCTCGCCCATCGGTATCTATTTTAAAAGAAGTTCCGAGGAGAACAACGTTTGTCAATGTTGTGTACTCAATTCATATTGTCTAAATTATTTTTGTGTGAGCTTGCTAAGTTTTGCTCATAAAATCAAGAGTTATAATAATTCAACTGTTATTTTTCTGTGATTAATTGTGTTCTAGTTACACGCACATTTTGATAGAATCTCATATGATATCAAGGTGCGCTATGCCAAGGTTAGATCCTAACAATTAATCATTTAATCTACTACCTGTCATAAAGGGTTTGAAGAGGTCTTCAACAATGTTTGGTTTGCGAGCCAAAAATCAATGCTTTTTTTGGAATGTGCTTGTAATGCTTCTCTAGTCTCTTTCAGAAAGGGGATCGAGCTTCTGAAGATTTCAATTGAGACCAAATGATTAAGATGATAATTTTATTACTTGACAAGATAAATCTTAAGAGAGGACATCTCATCCTAAACAAAGATAATCAAGATAAATTCTAAAAGGATAGATTTACATCCAGTACAAAGATAATATTAATCTAACTCCATTCTTTTAATAATTATTCTATTGGGCCTTTGGTTTGAGTGCCAAAGGACTTTCTAATATACTAATATAACTTAGCTGCTTAGCATAATATGATGGATAAAGACAGAGATCAACCTTATTAAATCTTATGCTTTTGTTGTAGACAGACCATACAAATGACAGCTAGCATTTTTATCAATTTAAGCTGCACTAGATTCAATTCCTTGCTTTTCTCGTGTGAAAATATGAACTTTATTTTTGAGGAACAGAAATATGAACTTAGATAAGCTAAAGTGCTCAGGGCCGCTTTGCTTGTAAGCGAAGGTGGCCAAAGGATCATCCTGACTTGCAAAAAAATGTACATATACATTTGCAAAAAAAAATTATATATTAAACTAATTTATTGTGATCACCTAATAAAAATTTTGAACAACCTAACTTGAGAATTACAAAAAAAATTGGGTTCAATCAAAATAAGAGTAATGCTGCATATAAAATATTGGCGAAAACCACATTTTCGTCCCTACATTTTTTCTCGATTCTATTTTGGTCCCTACTTTTTTTTTTCTACCGCTTTTAGTCCTTATTCTAGAAAACGCGTCTCGTTTTTGTCCCTGCCGTTACATCAGAGACGAAAAATGCACACGTGGCAAACGGAGTGCACTGTTAGCACACTAAAAGCTGACATGGCTATTAAAATAATAATAAAAAAATATTATCTGGCATTTAAAAATGCCACATCATTAAAAAAATAATTTATTAATTTTAACTAAATAAAAAAAATTTAAAACAAAAATAAAAACAAAAAATTACATAAATTGAAATTTAAGTGTAGCTTGAACAAGAACACAAACCCATATCTAAGAACACAAAATTAAAATAAAAAATCACAAACCCAGAAAATAAGATTAAGAATAGAAAAGTAAACTATACATCCTCATCAAATTAAACATGAACAAAAATTTAAACATAAAAACAAAATTTAAAACCCAGAAAATTCGAACCTCAGAGTTGAAACCCAAAATTAGAATTCATGCCAACATTCTTGACAAACCCAGATAATATTGATAAATTAAACATAAGCACATTAAATATTTGAACAAGAACACAAACCCAGCAAATTTAAAACCCAAAAAATTAAATTCAAACCCAGATTTCAAACCCCCACACCACCGAAACATCAAACACAAAAATCAAATCCAAATTTTCGGCCCCCAAACACTAAATTCAAACCCAGATTTTCGGCCCCCAAACTCAAATCTCAAAACCCAAATTTTCTTATCCTTTATGAGAAACCAAACACAAACCTCAAATCCAAGCAGCGCGTCGTATAACAGGCAGATCTGGAACACGAATAAAAAAAAAAAAAAAAAAAGACATAGGATTCCAATTCCAAACACGAATAAAAAAAAAAATAAAAAAAAAAATGAAGAATTGGAACTGAACCAAGACCCAGGCTCGTTGAAAACCCAACCACTCTTGTGCTTCCTCAGCTTCGTCAACACATCTTTACACACCTTCATCATCGAGCCCAAACCTGCAACCGCCTTTGAAGAATTCGCATTCGGGTTCGAAATTGGATTCTCCAAAGCCAAGCTCCGTTTCTTCCCCTTTGATTTCTTCGACGAAATCGGAGATGCACCACCACCACCACCGTTGTTGCTGGGTGAGGACCTGTCGGATCTAAAGGGATTTGATGGAGTCCATTGTCTCACCAATCCAACCCATTCTCACAGTCTTTCTTTTTCTCTCTCTCTCTGAGTCTCAGTTACAGAAATCAAAGCAAACCCACAATTTTTAATTTTTGGGTTTGTGTTTTTTGACCGGGGTCTGTGTTCTTATTGTTGTTGTTTAAGACAAGTTTAGATCCAATTAATTTGATTTTTGGTTTTTATTCCTGTTATTAATTTTTTTTATTTAGTTAAAATTAATAAATTAATTTTTTTTAATTTAGATGCTGACATGGAGCCTTGTAGATATTATTTTAATATTTTTAACTTATGCCGTTTGCCACATGTGCAATTTCCATCTCTAATGTAACGGTAAGGACAAAAACGAGACCTGTTTTCCAGGATATGGACTAAAAGCGGTGGAAAAAAAAGTTAGGGACCAAACTGGGAATCGCGTGAAAATATAGGGACGAAAATGTGGTTTTCTCCTAAAATATTTTTACAATAATTTCACAATAAATCTTATGTGTTAAGATGTTAATGATTCTAATTTAGACACAATACTGATATAACTTTTTTACCCAATTATAATTGCTTTTCCATAAGAATTATTTACTCCAAAAATAATTCTAGCCCCTGACCCAAACATAATCCTTAACACTTTAATTTTTTTTTTAAATAACATCATTAAAAATTAGCCCATATAACAACAAAAATAACCCAAACAAAAACAAAACTAAACCAAATAACAACAAGTGAACAAATTATTCAACAAAAAACCTATTAAAAAACAAAAAGATAAAAATCCTTAATCATTCCAAATTGTAACTCATTCAATAAAAATAATCCATAATTTTTTTTTAAAAATGATACCAGATGAAATATTGTGGTAATAAGTTCTCTACTTGGTGGTGATGGTAGTTATATTTTCTTTGGTTTTGTAGTTGCAACAATTTTGCTAGTAACTTAGCTTTAAGTTGTAGAAAATATTATCTCTTTCTCTCTCTCTCCACATTTTTCTTTTATCTATTATCATTTTAGACTCACTCTCACTCTATTACTTTCATCTCAACATTCTCAATTTTCAAACCCTTTTTTCTTTTTGTTAGCAAATATAAATTATAAACTTCATGATTAGTGTTTTTTTTTTTTTTTTGGTGATGTTCATATATTCCAGTTATTTCTTTATTAGATTTTACATAACTTAAATTTTTTAGTGACTAACCTAAAATAAATTCCTAGAGCTAACACTGAATTATAACTATCTACTTTACTCTGCAATTCATATTAAGTGCTAAAATTTTCATTTAACAATTTTTTATTAGATTAGATTAGCCATGTACATAGTTATTTAAATAAAAGTTTTTTACACAATTTTTTTAGTCTAAGTCGATACCTTAAATTTATTTCAGTATTGATGCATTCTCATTTGTTTCTTACTTTCATGTACAGGAAATTTATTTCAAAATAATTGAGAGCTCTTTCATAAACTAAGTGATTTATTACTTTAGTTAGGCCAAAAATACATGTATTTAAAACAAAATTTAGAAATCTAAAACTAATATAAATAATGGTCCCATGCATGGCTGAGTTAACATTTTGATATTTAACGATCAATACTATGAGAAATTACATTTATGATTAATAGTGCTCTAAAATACTTGTATGATTTTTAAAAAATAATAAAAGTGTTTTGTTTTATAACATTATATGATCATTTGATATTATGAATTCATTTCTTAAATAGTCCATGGGTTACAATATAGGTGATTTTTTTTTTTTTAAATACAATATATGTGATTTAGTTGTGTTAATATCAAATAAGAATATTATAACAACAACAACAAAAACAAAAATAAATCTTCGAGGTAAGCTATACATGGATACTCAAAATATTATTTACGATTGGTTACATGTACTTTTTCCTCCATTTTATTCTGTTTGAAATCATATTTTGTTACTTTCTTAATTAATTGATATGTCATTTCCTATTGCTTCTATTAATGTTCATTATGATCTTCCTCTACTCTTTTTCATTCTCTCAACTTGAATCAACTCAATCTTTCTTAATTATCAGTTCATTAGTCTCTCTCCTTTGAACATTACCAAACCATCTCAAGTAACTTTCCCTTTGATCTTTACATTGATCAATAGGGACCACCTCAACGTTCGTTTGGATTCCTCATTTCGAATCCTATATTTGTGCATATTTCCACTTATCCATTTTAATATTCTTATTTTAGCTACACTAGTTTTATGAATATTGAAGATCTAAAGAACAATTCATTTGTGACATATAAACTTTAGTTCATAGTAAATGATTAAATGAGCAATTTATTTGACAAGAGTATAATTTATATTAATCATGATATTCACCTCGATCATGGAGATGGAGACTTTTGATTGATATGTTTATGTATTAGAATACATTGAACTAGACCAGTTTAATTCGTTGTTCTACAAACTATTGTCACTTGAATAATTAAACTCACAACTACTAAGAACATACATAGATGATTAATCTTGAGGATGGTGGATTCAAATGTGAAATGTAGGTTAAAACCTAATTAAAAAAGTCGGGTAATTACATCTATTGTTATGGGAACATTATTTCTTAAGATGAAATCCATAATCACAATAAGAAATAAATAATATTGCCTTGAGATTTATTTAATTTGAATTAATTATTCAAAATATCAAGCTTGATAATTGTAAGGGCACAAAATGTATTGGACCCTTAAACAATAAAGAATGGTAAAGAATGGGTAGGGCGGACTAGGCATCTAACAAGCAAACAACAGTTAATAGGAAATTTGTAAGGGATCTTGATAAACGAATCAGACCAAGAGTTTTTATAAGAATAATTATCACTTTTGCTCAGTACTTCAGATGATCTCCGTTGTGATCATGGTTAAGTGTTTTTAAGGCATATTTTTCCTCGGTTCAGGCCTCTTTTCTTAGAACGGGTTCCTTTTTTTTTTTCTCTATGTTGGGAAATCTCTTAATTATATAGTGTTTCCTTTCGTTAATCTTAGTCGTCCATTTGGCAATTATCTGAGCTTTGTGTACAGGGATCTGTCCCATCTTCTGCGATTGCAGGCTTTATGTTAGGTCCAAGCCGCCTTTGCAGGCTTTATAATAGTTGAAGTGACTGATGCTTTGGGTTTTCAGGTCACCTCACCATTAAAGCGGTCAGAATGCTGGTGAGATATATTCAACGGATGAGGAATATTTTCCCTTTAGTGAAGTCGGTGTGCCGAGGACAGGTCATCCTCGGCGCGGGCCTTGGATGACTTGGGCTATTTCCCACTGTCCTCGGCTTTTGCATTATCCTCGGCGCGGGCCTTGGGCCGCATGTAGTGGGCCAGCGCGGTTAGTGCAATAGGGCCCCACAATAGCTCCTCAAAATTCTGCTGCACGTCCCCTTGGGCGGGGAGGAGGATTTTGATTATCTCGGCGCGTTTCCTCGGCCTGTTGGGTTCTATCTTATCGTCAGTGTTTATCGCTACTTCGGCTGTTTTTGCAGCTTTCTTTTTGCGCAAAGTGTCGCCCGAGGATGGTTAGGCTTGGGTCGTTTGTGCTATAGCACTAAATTTCTCATGGTTTTTGTCCCCGATGGGGTTCGTTTATTTAGCGCCTGAAAGGGAGTTGGCTTCGCCTTAGTTTTGAGCTCATGACCCGTACAAGAGCCCTGGTTCCGTTCAGCGTTTGTATTGTCTCATAGTGACTGGCTCCTATGTAGGTTTGGGTCCGAGGACCATACAAGACCTTGGTTTTCTTAACATTTAGTTTTTCATGATGAAATGTTCTTCCTGCTGGCCTAAGGTTTCGGACCATGGAATGTTTAAGTTTCAATCATCTGAAGTATCGGGTTTCCCCATGAGGCTTGGGTCCGAGGACCATGCAATGCCTTGGTTCTGTCCAGTACCTAGTTTTCTCGTTTTATCATCTGAAGTATCTGGTTTCCCCATGAGGCTTGGGTCCGAGGACCATGCAATGCCTTGGTTCTGTCCAGTACCTAGTTTTCTCGTTTTATCATCTGAAGTATCTGGTTTCCCCATGAGGCTTGGGTCCGAGGACCATGCAATGCCTTGGTTCTGTCCAGTACCTAGTTTTCTCGTTTTATCATCTGAAGTATCTGGTTTCCCCATGAGGCTTGGGTCCGAGGACCATGCAATGCCTTGGTTCTGTTTAGTACCTAGTTTTCTCGTTTTATCATCTGAAGTATCTAGTTTCCCCATGAGGTTTGGGTCCGAGGACCATGCAATGCCTTGGTTCTGTCCAGTACCTAGTTTTCTCGTTTTATCATCTGAAGTATCTGGTTTCCTCATGAGGCTTAGGTCCGAGGACCATGTAATGTCTTAGTTCTGTCCAGTACCTAGTTTTCTCGTTTTATCATCTGAAGTATCTGGTTTCCCCATGAGGCTTGAGTCCAAGGACCATGCAATGCCTTGATTCTGTCCAGTACCTAATTTTCTCATTTTATCTGTTTTATCTATTTATCCGTAGCCGTTTAATTTTACATTGCTATAATTTACAATAAGCATTAAATAATCACATTTTTCAAGCAGAATAATAATAATAATAAATGGGGCTGGAGTTGGTGGAGGATAAGACCTTGCCGTGTTTTGCCTCTTCGTTTGGTGGGACTCTTCTGATAACGAGGCGTCTCCTGGGTTGTCCGAGTAACGCGTTCTAACGCTTCGGTGTTTTCTCGTTTAATGAGGCGTCTCCTCATTAATACCGGCCATGGATTTACGAGGATCTAACGGTTGACAAGCCCCTTAGAAATTGGGGCGGCATTGTTGCATCCGAAAATTTCTCCCTGGGATTTATTGCGGATTGGCACTCCTCAACATTCCCCCTTCTATATAAAGCGTTTCTAGGGCAGCCTTCTCCTTCACACTTGACAAATATCCATCGTAAACTCCTCCCAAAAATTATCACCCAAGAAGGTTCTGCCAAACATTGCCGTCTGAGCCCCTTCGAACGAGTTGGCCCTTGGAAAGGGCGATCCTGGAGATGCACAGCCCCCATCAGGAGCCGAGGATGACACTCCAACCCTGGCCGCTACGCTGGGATGGGTGTAAGGGAGATCCGAAGATTCTCCTTCTTTTCAACCTAACCGGAGACAGAGCCCTCCTTGCCGCCTGGAGGAGGATTCGGAGAGAACGTAACCTCCCTCTCTTGGGTTTGTGTGCTTGACCCCCTAAGCTAGCTACAATGGGGGTGGGAGGGAATCCAGGCGGAACCCAAAAGTGGGACCGTCCTGTGCCGCGACCTCTTCCGCCTCTAGTGTAGCTCTTCTTCCCTCTAATCCTTCTTCTCTCTTCTCTTTCCTCTTCTCTTCCTTCACCCTCTTTCTATCTTTTGTTCCTCAGCCAGCTTGGCTTTCTACCATTTGTTCTTCATCTCTTCTTTCGTCCCTTTTTTCTTTCTTTTCTTTTGTTCCTCAACCAGCTTTGCTTTCTACCATTGGATCCTCTGCCAGCTTTGTCAAGCATCTGCCTTTGTAGTTAGCTTTAGAACAAGCCCCCCGGGCATTACTTGTAAAATGTGTAATTTTTCTTCCTATATTAATAAATAAGTAGCGTCTTTTCTTCTTTTTCATTTTTGCTTCCTATTGTTGTTGACTTCTGAATGAATATCGTAGATGTAAACTGTGTTTTTTTTTTTTTTTTTTTTTTTTTTTTTTTTTTTTTTTTAAGTATGGCCTTCAATTTCTCCACACCAACCGTCGCGCTTCTTCATGCACAAGTCCGCCCCACGGTGGGCGCCAATTGTAAGGGCACAAAATGTATTGGACCCTTAAACAATAAAGAATGGTAAAGAATGGGTAGGGCGGACTAGGCATCTAACAAGCAAACAACAGTTAACAGGAAATTTGTAAGGGATCTTGATAAACGAATCAGACCAAGAGTTTTTATAAGAATAATTATCACTTTCGCTCAGTACTTCGGATGATCTCTGTTGTGATCATGGTTAAGTGTTTTTAAGGCATATTTTTCCTCGGTTCAGGCCTCTTTTCTTAGAACGGGTTCCTTTTTTTTTTTCTCTATGTTGGGAAATCTCTTAGTTATATAGTGTTTCCTTTCGTTAATCTTAGCCGTCCATTTGGCAATTATCTAAGCTTTGTGTACAGGGATCTGTCCCATCTTCTGTGATTGCAGGCTTTATGTTAGGTCCAAGCCGCCTTTGCAGGCTTTATAATAGTTGAAGTGACTGATGCTTTGGGTTTTCAGGTCACCTCACCATTAAAGCGGTCAGAATGCTGGTGAGATATATTCAACGGATGAGGGATATTTTCCCTTTAGTGAAGTCGGTGTGCCGAGGACAGGTCATCCTCGGCGCGGGCCTTGGATGACCTGGGCTCTTTTCCACTGTCCTCGGCTTTTGCATTATCCTCGGCACGGGCCTTGGGCCGCATGTAGTGGGCCAGCGCGGTTAGTGCAATAGGGCCCCACAATAATTTTAGTAAAGGGTTACTAAAATATACATCAAATGGAATGGGATTCTAAGAGCATAAGAATAGTAAAGAGATTAAATTAGGAACTTAGGAATTAAGATAATATACTGGTAGTAAAGTATTCTAATTTTATTTCAATATGAATATTTTATGGATAGGTCAAATGAAAGTTTTTTATCAAACTTTATCTAGTATAATTAAACAAACCTTATAGCACAATTATGTTTTTATAGTGGAGTAAAATATTATTAATAGTAATTTGAGACAAATTGTGAGATAATAGAAGTCATGCTACATAGATAACAAGAGTCCAAAGTTTATTGGAGCTAGGTTTTATTTTCATCTAGTCCTGTCTCAAGCTATGTATTTAAACATCCTTAAGGATGGCCAGCCAGAAGATTGATTATGATAGAAAAAGAATTGTGAGTGAATTCTATAATCGGTGTAAAAGGGGGGGTAAACAAATTCTGATTAAATTCTATATTGAGATATAGGAATGATTTAATCTTTCTATTAAAAGAAAATATGTAATTATAAAAAATAAAAATAAAAACTACTACTAGTAGTCTTTATCTCAGTAGCATGACTCTGTTATCTCATAATTAAAGAAATAGCTTTATGTCAAATTATTATTATTTTTTTATGTCAGAAATATGACCAACTTTATAGGTTGTAGAACAAATGAAAATAACTTTTTAAGTTTCACTTATCACTTTAGTAATATTTTCAATCTCCCCATCAATTTATACCAAATTTTTATTAAATAGACCCCACAATAAATCATCCTTAATGAACTCCTTACGGTACCCGTTAACACTACCCAAACAACACTACTCTATGATGTCCAATGCATGATGATTACTCTTATTATTAAACCAAGACATTAATTAATTTTTACTATACATCTATTTAAAACCACTTATAAGAATCTTAGTACATCTATTTAACTTAAATAGTAAATGGTATAATTCCATATACAAACACAATTAAAATAAAAATATCTAACGTTGTAGCAAAAAAAATTATTTATATTTCTACCAAAAAAAAAATTTATTTATATAATGCTATAATATAGAATTCTATATATAATCACAATTGTAATAATAGAATACTATTCTTTATAACTACCTTAACTAAAATAAATAAATAAGAAAAAAAATCATATTACGTTCAACTTTTTCAATCTTTAAAATATATATATATATATAGAGAGAGAGAGAGAGAGAGATAATTTTTGTTCAGCAAGAGAGAGATAGATATAAAAAGATAAAAGAGGCAATTTTAAATGAAGTTTCGGAGAAGAAAACATTTCTAGTAAAATAATTGATGAACCACCTATCGGTGATAGTCTATGTTATTTTTCATTGACCAATGAAACGTATTCGTTTTTTTCCTTTGTTGGTTAGGTCACAATAAAACCAGTCTTCTTTCATTGAACAGCCTAACGTGTTTGACCTTAGCAGCAGCTTTATGATTTCCTGGTCAGAATATAACCAGTCTATACGCCTACTTCTCCGTCAATATATTATGAATTTTACTAATGTGTGCTTTAAGGGCACATAATAATTTTCATTTTTAGAAATAATTTTTTCAAGAATTGAAAAAGTATTGACAACTTTTTTAATTTTTAAAAAAAAAATTTTAAAAGTGAAAGGCTTAATATGTGTTCTTAGGACACACATTAACCGGACCCATATATTATAAGTAACTAAGCAGTGAAAACTCAGTTGTCACTTGTCAATCATGGCTACCAACAACAGACACGTTCTCAAATCTGTTTTCTTTCTCTTTTTCCTATGCTTATGGACTTCTCAATGTTCTGATGCCGACGTAAATGTGGGTAATCCCAAATCAGGTGATGTGCTCAATTCCTCAAGTCTCCTAGTTTACTTCAAGGAAAAAAAAGGTTCACTTTGTGGTTTATATAAGTAAAATTACCTATCAAGAGTTGAATTATGTACATTGCAACTTTTAAGTGTGTATACTTAATTATCCACTAAAAGTATTTGATGTTAGATGTTAGGAACTCGGTAGTTCCTAATAGAGATTGATGGGAATTATAGGGAATGGATGAGGATTGTAGGGAAATTGACTTAATTCGAGGTAGTCACCCTCCATAGAAAAATAGAGAAATTAAGAGAAAGAAAGAGATATACTAAAGCACTAAGAAATTGGTTTATACTTTCATTGATATCTCATATTGGATTACAATCATGTATTTATATGAGACTATCTCTAATCTCATTGGCCCACATGGCATTATCCTATTAGTTCTATTATTCCCCATGTGCATTAATAATTCCAACATGTGCTAAATGTGATTAACATGCATCATCCTATTGGTTCTATTATTCCCCATGTGCATTAATAATTTCAACATGTGCTAAATGTGATTAACATGTTTAGAACTGTAACTAACTAACTAAATCTCAATACACCAATTATTATCCACATGCTTATAGCATTCCTAATATTTCCCTCCCCTTGAAAACACCTTACCCACAAGGTGTTGTTGTGAAATAGCAACTTCATCAAAGGAGATCTTCCGATGGACCAATATCGTAGTGACATTTTGATCACCATATTCATGCATTTCTCTTTGACAAGCGATCCCGTGCATATGAAGGTTTCTTCTTCGTATATCTTCAAAATTTGCTCGAATTCTTGAGGCTTCAATGGTTCTTCAATCTTCAAGGTTTCATTGGTTCTTTCAACCTTGAAATGTTCTTGTATCCTCAAGACCTCATTCGATTCTAGAACTATTAAAATTGTTGGCGCTTGTATCTTGGATTCTTGGATCACCGACACTTGGATTGTCACTTCTTGAATTATAGACTCTTGAATGGAAGCCTCCATTGGTGCATCAAGAATGGGTTCTTAGAAGATCATCATCATCTTCTTTGTTGGTTCTTTCGACTGAACTTCAAGAGCAGCATGTACATGTACATCAGCATCCACTTTGACACAAAAATCAACATCTCGGCTTGTAACAACAGTAGTAGATTCTTGGAACTTGATATGTTCTTCTACTTTCATTGAATCAAGAGATTGTAACTCTTCTTTGGACATGTTTTCAAGATCCTCTTGTACTCTTGAAAGTTCTTCCTTCATGGCCATGTTAGATTCAGTCAAGGCCTTCATCTTCTTTGAAATATCCTTGGATTCTTCTAAGGCTTTGTTCAACATTTCTTGTATTTTTTTCAAAAGTAATCTTTCATCACAATTGCTCATCTCAAGATCAACAGCTCTGATACCATTTGTTAGGAACCCGGTGATTCCTAATAGAGATTGATGGGAATTATAGGGGAATGGATGGGGATTATAAGGAAATTGACTTAATTCGAGATAGTCACCCTCCATAAAAAAATAGAGAGATTAAGAGAAAGAAAGAGATATACTAAAGCACTAAGAAATTGGTTTATACTTTCATTAATATCTCATATTGGATTACAATCATGTATTTATAGGAGATTATCTCTAATCTCATTGGCCCACATGGTCTCATCCTATTAGTTCTATTATTCCCCATGTGCATTAATAATTCCAACATGTGTTAAATGTGATTAACATGCATCATCCTATTGGTTCTATTATTCCCCATGTGCATTAATAATTTCAACATGTGCTAAATGTGATTAACATGTTTAGAATTGTAACTAACTAACTAAATCTTAATATACCAATTATTATCCATATGCTTATAGCATTCCTAACATTAGATACTTAATTCTCTTGCAACTTTTTTATGTTTTTTAGAAAAGGCCCAAGAGAACCTCTACACGCCTCTTGGTCCTTGATTTCATTTAGATATATATATATTCAATCATTTACTTAGTTCACAAACATATTCAGATCGAGCTTTCTCCAAATTCAAACTTCCTTAAGAAATACTCTCTCTCTCTCTCTCTCTCTCTCTCTCTCTCTCTCTCTCTCTCTCTCTCTCTCTCTAAAGATTATTTGTTCTTTAAAATTATTGCCCTAGATTCATTTTTGTTGCATCTTAATTAAGGTTTCATAGGAAAAAAGTTTGTTATTTAAGGATGATACTCAAATTAGTCGTGGCTAAGGATCTAAAGAAATATGGATCATGTTCTAGTTTTATGTGTCTTGTTCCTTGTGATTATACAAATTATAGAAATCTTGAATAAGGAGTAAGGTCCTTATCTCATAAGATCCTTAAGATGCAACATAAATGCATCTATGCAACAACTCTAAAGAAGAAACCATTAGTAAACATGACTAGAGTAAGGATCTAATGAAATATGGATCTCATTTTCTCTTTTTCTGAGTTTTCAAAAAAAAAAAAAAAATAAATACAGATTTCTCAAATTGGTTAGATTTGGAGCTTCATACGTGTTTATTTTCTCTCTTCTTTTCTTCTTCTTTTTCAAAAAAAAAAATGAAAATTTAATTTCCTTTTATTTATTTATTTATTTATTATTATTATTATTATTATTATTATTATTATTATTTTGTAGATAGTTGATATGAAATATAATACTTGGATCAAAAGCATAGCAAGTATTTTCTTATATATATATATATATATATGATGATGATGATTATTAACACAGCTAATTATGGCCAGATGGAGGATCGAAGACGTGGGTATGGGTTGTAATTTTCACAGCCATGGTTCAACTTGTGATTTTTTGCTGCATATTATGTTATCTACTCAAACGGAGAAAAGTTGTACTTCAAGGTAGATAGTTTGTGTGTGTGTGTGTATATATATATATATATATATTGAATTTACCTTTCTTGATCATTTAATATGATATAAGCAAATTATGATGTTCTATGGAAATTTAAACAGGGAGTAATGAAACAAACCAAGAAAACGGATTGCTTGATTTAGTAAAATTGGATGCATCTATCAACATCAATGAAATTACAAATGATGGGGAGAAGGTGGCTGATTTCAGTGTAATCAACTACACATGTATCATGGCTGCAACACACAACTTTTCATTAGAAAACAAGCTTGGAGAAGGGGGTTTTGGACCTGTTTATAAGGTAACTTCTGTATAATTTTCTATAAAAATTAGTTTTAATTAATTTATACCTAAGCTAAATTAAACCTTTTTAATCATTACATCAGGGAAAATTGGCAGGGGGGAAAAAATAGCAGTAAAGCGATTAGGGAGAAATTCTAGACAAGGAATACTTGAGTTCAAGAATGAGTTGATTGTCATGCTTAAACTCCATCATATAAATCTTGTCAAACTTATTGGTTGTTGCATTCATGGAGAAGAGAGGATGCTAATCTATGAATATATGCCCAACAAAAGCTTAGATTACTTTCTATTTGGTTAGTGAAACATTGACACTTATGTAAGACTTCCTCTGCTTATTTACCAAAAAAAAAAAAAAGGAAGAAGAAAGAAAAAAGTATTTATTTAAATCACCTTTCCAGATTATTGGTCACATAAATTGTTTATATTGAATAGATTTGAACAGGAGCAAGTTACTAGATTGAAAAAAACGTTTCAACATAATTGAAGGAATCGGTCATGGATTGCTCTACCTCCATAAATACTCAAGAACAAAAATAATTCATAGGGACTTAAAAGCTAGTAACATATTTCTTGACAAGAAAATGAATCCCAAGATTTCTGATTTTGGCATGGCAAAAATATTCAAACTGGATGAATTGGAAGTAAACACTAATAGAATTGTTGGAACATAGTAAGTTAACAATACATTCCTATTCTTGTGATAATTGAAGTTCTTATTAAAATACTAATTTTACTTATGCTCAATTAAATAATTTATGAAATGAAAATATTTATTGTGTTTTGATGTAGTGGTTATATGTCTCTGGAGTATGTTATGGAAGGTTTATTATCTATAAAGACTGACGTTTATAGCTTTGGAATCTTAATGCTTGAAATCGTGAGTGGCAAAAAAAACAACAGTATCTACAATGTTGATTGCACACTCAATCTAGCAAGATATGTATGTCAATTAAATTTAAGCTTTGGTTTTTATTTATTTTCATAGTTATTTATGATTCTAATATTGTAAATGATTGTGACCTTTTTTATAGGCATGGGATTTATGGCAAGAAGGTCAAGGACTACAACTTATTGATCCAACAATAAGTAATCCATGTGTCAAATATAAACTATTGAGATGGATCCATATTGGTCTTCTATGTATACAGAATAGTACCAATGATCGGCCCATCATGTCAGATGTGCCATCTATGTTAACAAATGAAGGTACAACATTGCCTTTACCAAAAAATCCACCATTTTCTTTTGAATGAAATGTAATTAGGGCAACTATGTGTTACTGTGTAATAAACACTCAAAAGTTCTTTCAGTGGATTGCCTGTCCACTTCTGTAAGGGCGAATTATATAGAGATGATATTTATCTTTTGTTTTCTTGCAAATTTATTTGGTGGGCAAAGGTTGAGTAGAGGATTGTCAATTCCATATTTCCATGTAATCATTCCTAATAAATACTAATTCTGCTATTTTTACCTTACAAGTTTCAACTAAGCTACAAATGTGCAATTTTTTTTTTTTTTTTTTGTCGTATAGTTATCATCTTTCTTTTTCTTTTTCTTTTTTTTTTAAAAAAAAAATTATAACATTTCTTGTAGAAAATTCTATGTCTTTGACGCATTTATGTGAGTAATATATTTGCTAAATTAATTAATTAACACAGTTAATGAAGTTCATTTTGGTGAGTTCAATAAACAAACAAGGAAAATCCCAAATTAATGACCATATATATGAGTTATTTCATTTTAGCACAATAAACAAACAAAGAAAATCCCAAATTACTGCAGGATATTACTATAGGATCGAGTCAAGGTTTGCATCCGGGAGAACATTTTTTGGCAGAAAAGTTTTAAATACCAGATTCGCATAAGGGTGGAACATGAACATCCCATAAAAATGAAAAAGAGTTGCGAGGGTGGTAAGTTTTTTTTTTTTTTTTTTTTTTGGGGGGGGGGGGGGGGGGGGGGGTGGTGGGGGGGGGTGGGTGAGGGGGTCTCGTATCTCATGTCAAATTGACATCATATTAAGATTAGCATTGCCGCGCAAGGATGACATGCATAAATTGAGACATCATATTTGTATTTTCTTCTTCTGAAAAGAAAAAAAAAAAAATATATATATATATATATATATACACACACACACATATGTATTTTTTGATTAAAAGTTAATTAATCATTAATATATTGCTTATTTCTTAACCATATTTTTCTTGCAATTGTTTTCCATGTTATGATTTAGATTAGACCAATTTTGTTAATATTGTTTTTAAAAATCAATTTATATTATTTTTTTTTTCAAAAATACATCTAAAATAACTTTTTTCCGAAAATTAGATCAGAACAAACTTACCACAACTTTTAGAGGGAAAAAAGTTTACTGGATTGGTTTATTTATTTATTTTTTTTTTTCCTTGAACAAATAATAACAAAGAACTAGTCGATGCAAATAGAAAGTCACAAAAACCAAATCGCAATTGCTTTAAGAACCAATAACATTTTCTACAAGGTTTGTTAAATTCATAAAGAGAGTTATTAGAATACACCAAAAAAATAGAGTGACAAAACTCTTAAATTTTATTAAAGTGAATACAACTTTTATTTACAGGTTTGGAGGCCAATTTAAAGACTCTTGTAAAATTTAACTGACCAGAAAATATATTCTAAAACATATCCTTATTAATACCCTACCATAATAGAGCTCTAATTTTACTAGAAAAACATAAAATATACATTAAATCAAGGAAATAATAGTCTTAAACCTAAAATTTCAAAAATTACATAAAAAATTTAAAACTTTATCGTGATTTTTATAGCCATCAATTGCTTGCATTATAAATATTACAGTATTCCTTATTAAAAAGCTTTTATATTCAAACGTTCTTATTCGAAATTATATTGCTAACAGCACAACATTCTTCTCATTAAAAAAGATTTAAAAAAGGGATAGATTATTTACAATGTCATAAGAAGGCTTTATGACCGGCCAAGATATAGTAAAAAAGAAATAAAAAGTTTACAGCTGTGAACCTGTGATTCTTTTGACTTATTGAGCTGCAGATATTCAAAAATCAATTTATGCTATTATTCTAAACATTTATCATCTACTTTCTCTTCTTCATTCTAATTTGAGTATGTTGCCAATCAGCTTTAATATTAATTTGTACCATACCATGTATTGTCGTAACTTGAGGAACATATAGTCCAAAATCCTAAGAATAATAATAAAATAAAATAAAACCTAAGAATATGAGGTATATAGATTAATTTTGATATCTCTTTTTTTTTTTTTCTCATAATTGTTCTTTTAAATGGACCTTTTAAAAATAAATTTAAACAGTGAATAACCAATTTTTGTAATAGTAAATGAGAGTTTAGACATGGTTTTTTTGTTTTAATTAAAACCATTTCTATATACCCTTATAAAAATGTAATGATAAGATAATTTTGTTAATTTTATTAAAATTGCTCCTAAAAATATATAATAAAATAACCACATGGAAGTGGACAAATTCCATTGTTCAAACTCCATTGTCCTTCTTGTTGAAATGTTGCCATGGATTTCACCTATAGTGAGACCAAGATCCTCTGCAACACAGTGAGATCTTTTTTTTTTTTTTTTTTTTTTTATATTTTCTTTTTTATTTTTTTTTTATTTTTAAATTCAAATTTTAGTTAACACCCTAACTACTAACGTCAACATTGGCCTAAAGGCTAGACCCAAAATTCGATAAGTGAAGTAGATGTGATAAGTGAACCTTAATTCGTGTCTAGCAGTAAAAGCAATGATTAAGGTGATACATGTCCAAGCGTGAGAGGGAAATAAAATAGTGAGAGTCCAATGGTAGAATGAGATAGGTTATTATATGTCTAGCAAAAATTGAAACACATTAATACACATCCAGCAGTAAGTTAGAACTGAAAAAGAACAAATATCAGGCTCAGCGCAATTCATACTTCTAAATAAAGCAATGATTCCAACAGCTTTAATAGTAAACCAGTATTAAATCTTTCCATACTCTCATTTTGATTAAAGATGAAGACTTATATATAGTGTGGTGAAAGGAGAAAGTATATCCAGGTGCATTAATTTTAGCTTGTCAAGTTTTATGCAAAGGTCTATCTTACAGACCGTTGGAGCTAAATCAGAACTTGAAGTGATAAGTCACATTTATTTGCTGTGTGAGTAGAAATAGCATATTCCTTGCTCCATTCTTGGTTTGTACATTGGTATCGGCCATATGGGAGTCTGTTTGACACTGAGCCTGAGCTCATCCAACACCATGATGTCATGTGGTACCCGATCCCTAGAGATTGGGGCAAACAATAAGCGTGTCTTCTCTCTTTAAATGCTTATAGCTTCAGTTATTTGTATTAGTACTATGATCCCACATTTAACCCACATTTGATGACTTAATAAAGGTGATCGTGTAGCTTGAAGGCTCACATGAATAATCTTTCTAGGGTGTCAAACACTTATTTAAAAAAGTTGTACATCTAGAAATTAGTAACCGAGATAGGGGTGGCAATTAGGTGTGTTTTGAATCAGGTCATGTCAATTACATCTTCTTTTATCTTTAGTTTTGAATATGTGCATGTGAGTGTTGAATTTTATGAATAATACTAATTTATTCAAACTTTGGTGAAAGTAATTCTTTTTCCTCAGAGAATATATTGCTTACTTTAGAAATATTATGATTAATTACTAAAATGTTTTGTCAAAAAAATAAAAAAATAAAACCTAAAATGTTAGTTTTGTGAGACACCCAAAAATACAATGAACAATTTTGGAAGCCTAATACAACTACTTGGCACACCTAACAAATATTCTTGGACTATAACCATTATCCTCACACTAATTTACTATCAACCATTAAGTTGGGAGCAAGTGGGATTTTTTTGTTGGTCATGTCACCTATACAACCTTTAGTAAATACATGAAATAATGCATAATTTTTGAGAAAAAGAACATAGTGAATTAAAGATCCAATATACCATAATAATCAAATTGAAAAAATATAACAATTTTAATAAATTAAGTGATTTTTAGCTTTAAGAGTTAAGATATTCAATTGTATTAAGTTATTCCCTCAAATTTTAAAACATTGTCATTCACTCAGAGTTTTTCATAGTATTCATGCTTTTTGAAATATTAATTTTTTGTGTAAACTTTTGTGAGTAATTATCTATATTAATATTAATTTTTATAAATAATTAATATTACCTATAAAATGTTATCATTTAGTTGAGGTTAAAAATCAGTCCCAACCACAAGGCACATCACATAATTTATCAACACCTTATCAATCAAAGGACACATCATGACTTAATCAGTCACTTCATCCATCAAGTAAACAATCAAGTGCCCTTTTAGAGGTTCACCCCTCAAGTATATGATAATTTCATGCAAGGAATATATGAAAGTAAAAGTTCAAACTATAGGTATTTATGAATATGATTACTTAAGTTTTTAGTCCTTGTATTTAGCATGAAAACTTAATTAAAAGTATGCTTATGTTGTTGACTACATTTTTTTTTTTTTTTGTGTAAAACGATTTTGCAGGTATATGTAACACAAGTATATCTTACATATATATAGAATTTGCCCAAAAAATAAAAACGATTAGGCTGTCTTTTAACGTTTTATTTTTAGCCTTTTGAACATGAAGATGGTATGTTTAATCAAAGAATTAGAAGTATGCCTTGAAAGAGGTGATGATTCAATCTTTTAAGTCACGTACCAGTATAGTTTCATTCCAAAGATAGATGCCGGTGTTAGGTTCTAAATATTTAGGAATAAATGTTTAGGTTCTAATTTTATGTATGTTGACAAACCGAGAACAAAAACATGTCTAGATTAAGTGTTAGACATTTCTCAAGATTGTTAAAGTCAAGATTCAAGAACTATCAAGCTATAGAAAGAAGAGTTTAGATTCTATGAAGCTCGACTGATCGAAAGAAAGGTTCGACCAATTTTGTATTCTGCAGATTTTAAATCAGGCCCAAAGCCCACAAATATGTTTAGGGTTGAATTGAACACTATTAGGCATAAAAGGAAAACCCTAATTACATTTTAGAAGCCCTTGAAAGTCTTGTGAGTTACTCTTGTGAGATCTATGAGGTTTCTGTAATCTTCTAACTCAACAAGCATCTACCAGAATGAGATCTACAATCAAGAATTGGTGGAAACAAGTTACTGCATAAAGATTTACTACTAATTGTGATAAAAAACCTTTGAATGGGATCTCAAAGTCACAAACGTGGGTGTTTGTGTTCAACAAATTTAGATAGAAGAGTCTGTGGAGTAAGAGCTACATGTGGTCATATGAGTAAGTTTTACAAAATGTTGCTTTAGATTTAGGGAGAAAATCTATTGTGAACTTGCATTCTATCATAGTGAATTTGTTTACCTTGAGGATAGCTAGATTAAATGCTCCCAGGTTTTTTACCTTGAAACTGTTGGTTTCATTAGTTTTCCAGAGTCATCATATCGTTTGTCTACTTTAATTTTTTCGCACTTAGTGATATAATTGCATGTGTTTAACTTAGATCTAAATAATCAACCTAATTAACTGCTTGGTTAATTAATTAGGTTAAACAATATGATTTTAAGGGGTCTAAATAGAACAAACAGCCAATATGAATTAATTGCAAAAATGAATGTCAATACAGCTTTATTGCACAAACATATGCAAGTGTGGCTCTATTGCAAAGATGGATGTCAATATGGCTTCATTGCAAAAATGGATGCCAGTACAGTTTCGTTGCAAAGACAAGGGCCAATGCGGCTTTGTTGCAGGGATGTATGCCAATGGACGCTAGCAAAAGCATCATTGCAAGGATGAACACCACAATATAATCAATAGCTAGTTGCTTCAAAAACAAGAAACAAAAAAAAAAAAAAAAACAAAAAAACAAAAAAAAACAAAAAAACAAAAACAAAACAAAACAAAGAAGAAGAAGAGAGGAACAAGTCAAACCATGGAAAAGAATATGAAAAAAATAATGAAACGCAAGGACGTTTATGCATGAAAAGGGGGCAATTGGGGTTCTTGGCCTTGCTATGTGAGAATCAAATTTGAAGGTCATGCGGATTTCCATCCTTTTAAGTGCACCACTCATTGACCAAAATGAAAATAATTTGTGGCCAGCCCATAGAGAAACAGTGCGAAGATTTAGGGTGGCAACATGAGCATTGAAGGTCCAAAGAACAAAGAAAGCCAAAAGAATAACTTTTACAAAAGCATAAACAAATTGTCCGAAGAAAATCCCATGGCATGTCTAAAAAAATAAAAGAAAATAAAGCTTCAGTTTTTCGTAATTCTCTAATTCATTGAATAAGCTTCAGTTTTTCATGCAACGAAGAGAGAGAGAGTGAAGCTAACACTATTCTAGGATAGAATCCTCCATAGGGTGATCCTCTTATATAAGTATTACGACTGTTGGGAAAAAAATGGAAGGAAGAAGCAGTAAAACTTGGAGCCACAAAACATGTTGATGCTGTGGGTTCTTTATGCTACCAAAGAAAAAAGAAACACATTCGTCATTCGTGAGACCTAAAGACAAGATACAAGGGCCAAGGAATTAATTTACAAGCAGAGGCTTTAATTTATGTGATATACGTAAAAAAAGGTTGCTAGCCGGTTGCGTGAAGATGCAATACAAAAAGCCATGGAACTGATCATGAAGTAGATTAAAGAAGAAAAGAAAGAAAGAAAGAAAGATCAAAGCAAACACATAATGCTAAGAGGAAGAATAACAATACCTATACAACGACAAAGGAGATCTCCTTTCAGATTTGTCTTCACTTGGAAACAAATTTGAGCCATCAGGAATGCCCTAACAATTGTTAGAGGTTGCGGCTGCATTAATAATAATAATAATAATAATAATAATAATAAAAATAAGAATGGGACACGATTAGGTTTGACTTACAAATGTTTGTGGCTTTTTCTTGGCCTCACAAAACATCAAACAGCAAGCTATGAAAAAAAAAAAAAATCTTCAACGAAGCATTGATAGAGTTCAAGATTCAAGTATCCAATTCAAATTTTGAGACCCATTCACGCGCCACACAAAAAGACAGTGTACGTGAACAAGCGCCAAGGGGGCACCACTTTTGTTATTCAGACCAATAGAAAATTTCAAAATATCAATAAATAAAAATTACAAAAATATCCAAACGTCAATCACATGTTGATATTTTAAATTTTAAATTGCAAGTAGCTTAATCAAATATTGTCATGTGTTATTTTAAATTAAAAAAATTGGCTAATCAAATTACATCATGTGGCCTTGTAAACCAAGATTTAAAATCTCTCCATTTAAATTATGCATGTGTTACCAATTGTAGTCAATCATTTGTCATCAAACCTTTTCAAGACTTTTATAAATAGAGATTCTCATTAGTCTCCTAAAAAGGACATTCAATAGTCTCAAACTCTATCGGAATCATGGTCCAAAGCTGTCAAGAACATCAAGAACTTCAAATTAGAATTTTCAGAGAGAAATCATTTAAATCAGTAAAACTCCATTTATTCTAGCCCCTAAAACCACGAAAAACTTCCACCACAACTCTTTGAATGCAAAGAACATTCAAAACATTCATCCAAATAATCCCTCCAAGTCTTAGAGTTCTATTGGATTCAAGCTTCAAAGTCTCTAGAAAGTTCAAGAACTCTAATCAGTTGCAGTTTTATCGGATTTAATCTCTAAAGTCTCAAGGAACTTTCACCACAAATCTTCGAAGATGATGAACATTCAAAAGTACACAAAGAACGAGAAGTCTTTAACAAACGCACAATCAGAGATCTATTCATCGAAATCCATTCCAAAAATCTCTTGATCCACTTTTCAATCAAAGTGGGGAACAACTTGTGTTTAACTCAAGACTACATCAACACAATTCTTGAATTGAAATCTTTTTCAAGGAGATTGGTTCAAAAGATAATTTTTTTTTTTTGTAATAGAATACAAATACAAATAATTATACCCACTCATTCATCAATACAAAAATATATTTGTGAAACTATTTTAATTGATTGATTTCCAAATTTCAAATTCTGCGTTTAAACTATCCATAGTTCATTTTTGAGAAATTAATTGAGAGTATTTGTTTGTTTTTAATGGGATTAGTAGAGAGAGAGAATCCAAGGGAAAAAAAATTATGTTCGCGTGTGTGTGTGTTATATATACATAAAACTGGGCCTCTCATGAAAATGAGAAGAGGGAGGATAAAACAAAAACAAAAGATGATGCCTACAATCCTAGTTCTCACAAAACCATATGAAAATAAAAGCATAGAACCATGGGCCTTCATCTCTATTCACTATTTCAAAGTAGTTCATTACATTGTTCCACGCTAAATTAGATAAAGAAGGATAAAAAATAAATCAAAAATAAATAGAAGTCAAGCCACTCGTTATGATTTGAAATTTTATGATTTTAATAAAAATTGAATTAAAAAAAAAAAACAAAAGGAAAAGTGTTGAACGACTTATCAAAAAAAATATATATGGGATTGCCAAGAATGTAGTCAATAAAGAACAAAAACCCAAATAAGCCTCCGTTTGGATTGGAATGAAAGCTGAACGTGTGTTTCGCGTTTCAGCTTTTTTTTTTTTTTTTTTTCTTTTTTCACGTGTTCAGCCCAATTTTTACTGTGCAGTTACTGTTGCGGCTACTGTTCATGAACAGTAGCCGCAACTTTTGACTTTTCCACATAAATTTTACTGTTTACGGACCCACAATTTTCACTTTTCAGCAACTTTTTCATTAAAAATGGGTCCCACAGTACTATTTACACATTTAAAAATTATTTTGCTACAGTGTTTTCAGTTTTCAGTTTTCAGTTTTCAGTTTTCAGCTGTCAGCTGTATCCAAACGGACCCTAAAAATTTATTCCTTAAGCTGGTGGGCATCTATCCGGCAATTATGGTTTTGACCAAAGTGTCTACTTTTGACAAATGCCAGCATAAAAATCATCTTTCGTTTCCTTTCCAGGTACCCGAGGCAAAAGGGGAATAGGGAAATATACCGGTACATGTATTGACTTAATATGTTAAAGTTATTGAAAATTTTTATAACTTAGATTGAGAAAAATCCTAACATGATTAAGCGTGCATTTACCCAGTAATTAAGTTATGTTTGTATTTTTTTTTGGAGCCCACGGCATTGTTTATGGACCAGCAAGCCTATGAAAAATGCAACAATCACTCACTGCTACAGTATTTTGTGTTTTAAAAATTATTTTCCTACAGTATTTTTAGTAATAAGTTTTCAATTTTCCGCAAAATAAGAAGTATCCAAATAAACCCTAAGTCCTTATTAGCTTAAGATATATTGAGGATCCGTTTAGATACAGCTTATTTTGCTGAAAACTGAAAACTAAAAGTACTGTAGCAAAATAATTTTTAAATGTATAAATAGTATCGTGGGGCCCATTTTTTTTTTTTTTTTTAATAAAGTTGTTGTGGGTGCCGTGATCAATGCATAAACAGTGATCAACAGTATCCAAACAGTTCACTGTCTCCTAAAAGCTGTTGCGCGTGCATCCAAAAAAAAAAAAAAAAAACTGAAATGCGTTTTGCCTGGAGACGTGGACGCAAAATGCAGTACCCAAACGGGGTACTAAATTTATTTTCTTCTTAATAAAAGTTACGAATTACTTTAAAAAAAAAGGGTAAACTCTCAATATTACACCAATCAATATTTTTTTAATTGGAAGTGAATTTTGACAAATTGACCATTGGATTACATTATCTTTTTATATTCTCTATGCTTGCAAAATTTTAAGGTGATCAAAGATCAATAGTCATGTCATCTATCAATTGTATAAATTTGAGTTTTAGTAGTTTAAAATAATGCATAAAAGACGAGTTTATAGATTGAATGATAACTAACATCCAATTGATATGAAAATTGGCATACATGTTTAGAAAATATAGAACATGTAATCTTGAACCCTGCTCTCTCTCTCTCTCTCTCTCTCTCTCTCTCTCTCTCTCTCTCTCTCTCTCTCTCTCTCTCTCTCTCTCTCTCTCTCTCTCTCTCTCTATATATATATATATATATATATATATTAGCCCCTCTATTATGCAATAGAATGCATTTTCTATCTGTCTCACAATGCAAAAATTTTAGTCAATAAAAATTATATTCTCTTTAAATGTTTTGCAGTATATTAATGTGTTTTACTCTATATGGCAGTTTCAATTTCCCAAATAAAAAGATGGAAAATGAAAAAAAAAAAAAATTCCTTTCTTTCTTTATCAAAATTAGAATAAGAATTAATAGTTTTACAAATTAATTACTTACTAAAATCCTTACTCAAATTTTTTTTTATTGAAATACAACATTTATTACATGAATTCAATATTGCTACGAGAGAGACAAAGACTCTCTTAAAGTAAGGCCAACCAAAAAAGAAACCACACTTTCTTTGCTCCTAGGTCTTGAAGAAACCAAAAAAAAATATTATCCAGCTCACTTCTCACCTTGCTACTCTCCATCTTAGTTTTATTTTATTTTTTTTGTAGTTGTCATCAATTGATATATGGCATTCTATAAGGTTAGTGGATTTATTTTTCCTCGAGGGTTGCTAGTCAAAAACCCTGGGATTTTTATTGTGAAATTTTTATTCTATTGGTTTTTCTTGGGTCACCATATTGTTGTGTGCTATTTTATTTCTGTTATGCTTTTTTGTGCATGATATTGGTAATTGTTGCATTAACCAAAGGTTGTTCATAACATAATCTATTTAATCTAGTTAGCTGGTATTTTAACAAGGGTCTATAAACACATTAATTCTCCAAAAGCTTATCTACTACAATATTATGAGGTTAATTAAAAATCAAACATTTTATATTTTATATATATATATATATATATAAAGATCAATCACATTAACAATTTCTTTTATATTGAGGCATTTTAAAACTTTGAACAAAATTGATACAAGTAATAATCAAGGGATAAAATTAAAATCTAACACATACTTCATGGTTATTCTTATCCAAAAAAAGAAAAAAAAAATCACAATTTGAAATTGTATTTTAACCCTTCTCTTAGTAAAGTACCATTGTCGTGTCAATTTTCACAATGGGCATGGCTAGAAAAAGTTTGGCTCCAAATACTTTAGAGTTATTTTACTTTATCTCAATATGTGATAATTAAAGAGATCATGTGTAGTTTTTGTCACACATTATTTCTTTAATAAGTTATGTACGTAATTTATTTAAATAATACACAATAATAATCTTATAAATTATCAAGTATTTAATAGGTTGAAAAAAATAACTACAAACATATTCGAGTGGCCTGTCTCTTTTTTTTCTTTTTTTCTTTTTTTCTTTTTCTTTCATTGATAACATTGTTTATAGTCTTCTTCGTTTTAATGCCAAAAATCTTATATTTTACTAATATGACGTAGATGTTTCTCAAAGGTAAAAACTAATATGATGTTGTAGATGATGGCCATTATAAAGAAAGTGGTAAACCATGTTAAACATCAAACCGAGTAGTATGATTTTGTTATTCGACAAAACATAGTGGACCACCGACATAATTTTATTTAATTCACCGTTTGCCCAATTATAGTCAATTCTTCGTCTTTCTCGCGTAAAAAAAAAAAAATAATAATAATAATAATAATAATAATAATAAAATTAAAAATAAAAAGAAAAAAGTGAAATTAGAGAAGGCAAAGTGAACGTGGTTCAATTGTAATCATGCAGGATAGAAAAGAAAGGAATATTGGAATTTGAAGATGATGGCCTTAGTTTTTTCTATGTTGACTATATTGACTGTCTAAGAAAGGAAACTGCTCTCTGCTCATGAATTTGAAGTCGATCACGCCAAGCAAGCAATCATATATAAATAGTAAAAGCCCATACGAAGATCCATTAAGCAAAATTTCTCCTAATGTTGTACAGGCAAAAAGAGTAATGTTACCTACATAAATTATTTTACAGTATTTTTATAAAATATTGATATTAAAAATTCTTACTAATTTTCAATTGGGCCTACTTCTAACATTACATTTTTACTTACCAATGACTACTCATCATATCATTTGTAAAAAAAAATTGTAAAATAATTTGTGTATGTAACATTACTCAGGAAAAAAAATCCTTGTACAAATCTTCTTGTTGCTGTATTAGTCACTGATCAGATATCCATGCACTAAAGAGATTTGAGAGGTAGAAGAGTCCAATTCAGATAGATCTGCGTGTGGTCATATGGATAAATCTTACTATAGATAACAATACTAGAATGTGTGATATTCTGGTATTGAGGGCTTCCATTCTGCTATTGTGAATTCTACTAGTAATGAATAAACTCTTGTAGTGGTTTTTTCTTTGGAATAGTTTTTCTTTTGATTTTCACTGCATCACTGTATGCTATGTTCTTTGTTTGTTTGTTTGTTTGTTTGTTTGTTTGTTTTTTTTTTTTTTTTTTTTTGTTACTATGTTATTATAAACCTAAAAATTAATCTAAATTCCTAATTGATTAACTTAACAAGTTAATTAATGCTGATATAAAATCAACCGGAGTCTAAATTTCCTAGATATATTCCATTGGGCCTCTGATTTCATTTCAATGCCAAGGGATCTTCTATATATTTCGATGGATAAAGACATCAACCCTGTTAAACCCAACAATTTCGATTTTGGTATGGACAGACCAAATAATTGGACGGCTAGCTTTTTTATAATTTAAACTACAACAGAGTCAATTTCTTGATCCTCTATAATTTAAACTACAACAGTGTGAAAATATGAACTTGGATATGCCCGGCCTACTATAATAGACTATGTAAAAGATTTTATATTAGTTTCACGCAGGGTAGAAAATAAGGGAAATTGGAACCGACAATGCATCCCTTTTCTTCGGGCCTCTCTAATCCCTTTTCTTCATGGAAATAGCGCCATCCTAAACTAAAGGCTCTCTATTTCTACAATGAACTCCGACTGCAAAAGCTAATAGTAGAAGCCTCCAACTCTCAAGTAATCATGGTATTACTAAACGTTGCAAAAATGTTGCTCAGTTGTTAGCAAGCTTTGCCTAGGTGGCTGAGTATTTTTTTTTTTTTTTTTCTCTTTTTTTTACAAGATAGAAATTCTACTTGAATTTCAACCCTTTCTCCCCACACCCTACAAGAACTTTGTCCATGTAGAGCAATTAACCCAAAGGTGCACAGTAGTGGCTAAGGATGTTTCTATTTGGATAGACTATACTGAAGTCCTTCTCATTGTAGACAAAGATATTACCTATATATGATACATAATTTTGGCATGTTTCTTTCTAGGTCTCACAAATTTCCACTTCACCAATTTTTTTATTTTTCTTTTAATATAAAATTTCGACTTATATCTAATGTTGCGTCTTTTATTTTTTATAAAAATTAGACTTATTTCTTTTTTTTATACAAAAATTAGACTTATTTCTACTAATGCTTATGGATATTGTTAGATTCTAAGACTTTAGGAGCTAAATGTATTAGAATTTTAATGTGTAATGTGTTGACAAACCATAATCAAAACTTAAAGTCTAGATTTAGGCTACTCAAAGTGTGTTTATTTGTAAAGTTGAAATCGAGTGATTGCAGGATTTATTTATCTAAATTTGCAAAGCTAGATTGATCGAAAATTAGGCTCGATCGATCGAACCTCGTGCAGATTATTTTTTTCTGCAGAATTTCCAACTTAGCCCAAGCCCGGTTTTACGTGTAGGGTTTTATATTTTACTCCAAGTATAAAAAGAAAAACCCTAGCTACGTTTTAGTGGTTGTTGATGTGTTGTGTGTTGAATCTCTTGTGAGATCTAGAGGTGTTTACCTTCATAAACACTTAGGGTTATCAAGATTTATGTTAAGAACTTGGTGATCGCTTCAGTTGCTGCATAAAGAATTTAAAGAAGATTTGAAACCTTTGAGTGGAGTCTCAAAGTCACAAGTGAGAGTACTTGTGGTTGCAATGAATCAAGGAAAGAAGTAGTCTATGGATTTGGATCTGTCACATGGTCGTGGTAGTTAGTTTTCTATACGTGGTAGCAATAGGATGTCAGTGGTCTAAGTTTTATTATAAAAATTTCAATTCTTTCATAGTGAATCTGTTTTACCTTGAGGATAGTTAGGTTAAATCCTCCCCAGGTTTTTTACCGGTTTGGTTTTCCTTAGTTATCATATCGTGTATTCTTTATATATCCGCATTACTTTCATGATATGATTTGATTGTGTTAACCTAGATCTGAATAATTTATCTAAGTAATCACTTGGCTAAATAACTAGGTTAAAAACTTGTGTTTTAGGGGGTTTAAAAACGTACAAGTGGCATCAAAGCAGGTTAGCTTGTGTATTTAGATCCTTTGATCTAAGAGTTAATTCTTGACCCCTGTTGTGATGGAACACGGTCACTCTCTTCTAATCCCACCTCACTTTGATGGGAACAACTATCCCTACTAGAAAGTAAGAATAAAAGCATTCCTGAAATTTATTGATGAGAGAGTTTGGAATTTCGTTGAATACGGATGGGAAAAATCGACTACTCCTGTAAGCAAGTGTCAAACTTCTTAGAAAGAAGCAGCCACTTTTAATAGCAAAACCATAAATGCTATTTTTAATGCTGTTTTTATGGAGGAATTCAAGAGGATCTCAAATGTTGAGGTTACTCATACTGCATAGAATATTCTCTAAATTGTGCATGAAGGCACAAAGGCAATTAAGATTAACAAACTGCAGTAGTTAACTACTAGATTTAAAAGTATTAGAATGTTTGATGATGAATGTTTTGATAAATTCTACGCTAAACTGAATGATATTGTTAACTCTACTTATAATTTGGGTGAAATTTATAATCAACCTAAAATTGTTAGAAAGATACTTAGATCCTTGACGGAGGATTTTAGACCCAAAGTAACTGTCATTATTGAAAGCAAGGATGTGGACTTCATCCCTGTTGATGAGCTTGTAAGATCTCTCCAGTCCTATGAGCTAGACCTACCTAAGACAAACAAATCCAAATCAATGGCTCTTAAGTCAGTCGATGATGTTGATGGTAATAGATTTGATGATGAACTCTCTTCTATAGAGATTGCATATCTTGCCAAGAACTTTAGAAACTTTATTAGGAACAACAACAGAAGGGCAAAAGATAAAAACAATGCTGAACCTAGGAATTTTAAGAGGAATGAACCCACTAAAGTGAATAATACTGATAAATCTAAAGAAAAATTAGGTCAAACCTCTAATAATTCCATGGGTCAACAATGTTTTGGTTGTCAAGGGTATGGTCATGTGAAATCAGAATTTTCTACATTCTTGAGATCAAAGGGTAAAGCTATGGATGTAACCCTTAGTGATGATGAAGTTTCTGATCATGAGTCTGGTAGTGATGAGGATGGAAACTCCATTGCTTTCACAACTACTGCTATAGTTGATGACAATGTTGTGGTTGATGAGAACTCTTTTGATGGGGAACTCTTCTGATGGGGAACTCTCTGAGAATGCCGATTTGTAAAAAGCCTATAATAAGCTTTGCAAGGTTGCTGCAAATGATGCTATGAATGTTGACTTAGGTTTAAAGAAAATTGCTTCTCTTGAACTTGATAAGAAAAATTAGCTATTGAAATTGTTTAATGCTAATGAATTGATTAATAAGGTGAAGGCTGAAAACATGATATTGCTTGATAAAGTTAAGAATTTGGAACTAGAATTATCCGTTGCTAGAGAACAAACAAATAGGTCTGCTAGTTCTAAACTTGATCACATGTTGAGTATTCAAAAGTCTCTCTTAGACAAAACTGGTCTAGGTTTTGAAGATAGCATCTCTGTGTCTGAAACTCATTCCATAAATTTTGTTTCTTCTTCTGAGCCCCCCAAGAGTGAGATTGTCAAACCAGTAGAAGTTACACCACCTCGTAGGATGATTAGGGTTGATCTTAAAGAGTCTAAGCCTAAGAATCCTACCCTCCCTATGGGTTTGTCATTTTTGTGGAAAGGCTGGGCATATTTGTCCAAACTATTTCAATTGCAAGCTGCAAAACAAGCAAATAAGCCAAAAGTATATGTGCTTCAAACACAAGATCCTATGATACTTATTGGTAAGTTGGTAAAGGTGTAAAACCTTTATACCAATCCTGGAGTTTCTCATCATTCTAATATAAATAATAACTCCAATGCAAAGTTGCATCTAAAAGGTTTTGGATGCAAAAGGCTTAATCTAATTGAGTCCTTCTGACATGGTCCTTGTACTTCATCTCAATATTCTTTGTGACCATTCTACTTTTGCATTTTTTTTTATTTTTTATTTTTTAGAATTTGCATTGCATAACATTCATGCATTTCATGATAGATTGTTTTTGTTAGTCCTTTTATAAATAAAAATAAAAAATAAAAAAGGGAAAGGAAGGAAAAATGTGTTTTGCATTATTTCTCTTGGACTTGTAATCAAGGTTAGCCATATTATCTTTACATAACATGCTTGTGTACATTGTTTAGCTTGGATGAGCTTATTTTAATGCACTTTATTAGTTTTAGCTATGTAGTGCATGTTGTGTGAGAGTTGTTTATAATTTTTTATCACATGATCTTGATTTTAAAGTCACATGTTTTTGATTGTTAGGACTAGAAAATTCTAAGAAAAATGCATAAATAACCATCTCACCACTGTTTACTAGTCAATCATGAACACCTTAGTACACATTATAAGATTTTGTGCTCGAGAAAGTGTAGCATATGCACAAAAAGAACATAAGGTGAAGCATCGGATTAATGCTAAAATTGGTGTGTACATTATTGGGCTATAATAAATTCATAATGAAATAAAATTGGTATGTACATTATCTGGCTAATCAAACATTTTCACATTGAAATAAAATTAGTGTGTACATTATGAGGCAAAACAAGAAACTTACATGATTGCAAGCTTGTTTTCTAGAAGATGTGAGAGTTATATGATGTAACTTTTTAGGTGATAGTCTCCTTCAAACTTATGTGCTGAATTTTGTAGAAATTATGATTGATCACTATCTACTTATCACCTTACATGTATCTCATGTTATTGCTAGTTGCACACACTACACAAGTTATTCTTTGCTAAACTTAGTACATGATATTGTGTGTAAATTTTTTTTGGCCATCCAAGATTATGTATTCCTTGATTTTAATGCAAAATGTGTTTAATGTTTGTGTTTTCGAAGAAAATTTTATTGAAAAACTTGATTTTGGAAGATCTGAGTTGCATTCAAGTATTTTTGAAAAACTTTTAATCTGATACTCATTCATTTCATTCATGAAATGTTATGCTTTGAGGAGTTCTTGCATTGAATTGCTCTGTTCTTCAAAAATTTGAGTTTTCCAGATTTTCAACTGATCAAAGCTGTTGTTCGACCAATCGAAAATGCAATAAAAGTTTAGGTTTGAATCTGTCTAGCTCGATTGCTGCTCAATTGCTGCTGGATCGATCGAAACTGCTTTTCGATCGATCGAATCTATTTTTCTCACATGCTCTTCACACTTTTCAAATTTTTTCAAAAGCTTTTTCACTGTTCTAAGCTGACTGATCCAATCTAAGCCTATTTTGTCTTTTTCTTACTAAAATTTCTTAAGTGTTTTTGTCTTCAAGTGCAGGTAAGACCTAAATACCCTTCCTTTTTCATTAAAATCACACTTTTCATGCATTTTTCATTAGCATTTTCAAACAAAAGGAATTAGGGATTTTTGTTTTTTCAATTGTTTTTAATCACTTTTGTTCAATGGGTTTTTGTTTCTAGATGATATAAACCTGATTCCCATGCATTAATTTGATTAATTTTGTAATTTGTGAAAAATTGAAATTTCTAGGGCTTGAAACTTTAAAAAATTAGGGATTTTGTTCAATTGGGCTAAAATTGATGAAATTGACTTGTGTTATTGATTGATTATGACATTATATGATGTTGTTTAACTAGTGTAATGTTTAATTGATCAATTTGGTTTACTTTTTGAAAAAGTGTTTTTCAAAAATTGGGGTTTTTGCTCCAAAACTCTGTGTTCAAGTCAATTGATGGTTTATGAAGTAAATTTGAAAAAATTTAAATGCATTAGAGCATGCATCATATGTGCATTCATTACATGCATTATATAGATTGTTATTTATTGAGATTTTTGTGCTCTAACCCTCTCTAATGCAGTCTACCCTTGTGTTTCTTTCTTTTTTTTCTGTTTTCCTTTTATTCTTTTTTCTTAGCATCATGGTTAGGAAAATTAGAGCAAATAAGAAAATCTCATCTTCCTTTAACCCTGTTTTTTAGAGTGATAGGTTTCGGTTTGAGAAAAACTAAGAGAACTATTAGAAACTCTATATCTATAGATTTGTGTGGGTTGAGTGTAAAGTGATCCTAGATGAGTTAGACCCTGAGATACGTAGCAATTTTGAGAGTTGGGGCTGGTTACCTCTTATGGACATTGAGCACCCTCCTCCTCCTGCTTTGATTAAAGAATTCTATTTGAACCTCTCTATCCACTCCGATGATTCCAACACTCAATATGTGATGAGTTGGATAAGGAGTGAAGAGTATGTCATTACACCTCAGGTAGTGGCCTCTGCTCTTGGTGTACCTTTGGTATGGCAGCCAGTCTATCCTTACTTCGAGGTCCATCCCCTTGATGAGATCATGTCTCTCATTACCGGTACTTCCATTAGATGGGGTTCCGATCCTCGTATCACTACTCATGAGCTTACTAAGCTCAACTATTTGTTTTTCCGGATTGCTTGTCATTCTATTTGGCCCATCTCTCACTTGCACACCACTCTTATTGAGATATGTGCATTTTTGTATGCTCTTATGACTAATGCTTCTATGAGTTTTTCTACTCTTTTCATTCGATCTCTAGTTGAGGTTCATAGGAGTAGTTCTAAATCACATGGTCTTTTCTTTCCGATCTTTATTCATAGGGTTTTGTTACATTTAGGTTTAGAGGATTTTTTTGCGTCTGAGTCCGTACATATTATAGCTCCCATAAGTGCCACCTTTATACGGCAAAGAGTGGCTCAAATGAAAGCTAGCTCTAAACGCCCTAGAGTCGAGTCTTCTACAGGTGCATCTATACCTCCTACCTCTGGCGACCCCACTGCCGAGGAGTATGTTGATCCCACTGCTACTGTTGATCCTCCACCTACTTCATCGAGTGATGTTTCTCTACGAAGTATGCTGGACACTGTCATAACTGTTCAGGCGGCGCATGGACAGATTTTGGTGGATGTGCTTATGGAACTCCAGGCTTTACGTGTTGATTTGGCGAGTGCTCGACAATTTCCTTCACCACCTCCTTTTGATGATGAGTCTTGATTGTCCTTTGGCAATTCGCCACAAAAGGGGGGAGTACATATTGTGCATGGAGATAGGGGGAGTTTTTTTTTTTTTGTTTTGGGGTACATAGATTGTATTTAGGAGCTTCTTTGATGTATTTCTTTTTATTTGGCTCGTGATGTATTTAATTTTATGGGTTGTATATCTCAAGGGGAGACACTATGTTTTATGTTTCTTTTATTGTTTCTTGTTTCACATGTGATACATTGGTTATTTATTTATATTATGAGATTATTCATGATATATGTCTTTTATTTTATGTTTTGTGAAATCAAGAATTTTCTTTTGTTTTACTTTTTTTTTTCACACATGTGTTTATGTGTTTATTGAGTGTTTCAAAAATATACAGGTTAATTCAGTCATGCTGCTGTCTATACTGGCAACTGATAGATAGTGGTTAGGTTGAATTGTTTTTGGGCAATTTAATTTTTTAATGGGCTGTTTGTAACTTTGAGCATTTCAGTTTTGTGATGTGTTTTGTCATGGATTGCCAAGGGGGGAGTTTGTTAGGTTCTAAGACTTTAGGAACTAAATGTATTAGAACTTCAATATGTAATGTGTTGGCAAACCATAATCAAAACTTAGAGTCTAGATTTAGGCTGCTCAAAGTGTGTTTATTTATAAAGTTTAAATTGAGTGATTGCAAGATTTATTTATCTAAATTTACAAGGCTCGATTGATCGAAAATTAAACTTGATCGATCGAACCTCGTGCAGATTATTTTTTTCTGCAAAATTTTCAACTCAGCCCAAGCCCAATTTGAAGTGTAGGGTTTTATATTTTGCTTGAAGTATAAAAGAAAAAACCCTAGTTACGTTTTAATGGTTGTTGATATACTTTGTGTTGAATCTCTTGTGAGATATAGAGGAGTTTACCTTCATACACACTTAGGGTTATCAAGATTCATGTCAAGAACTTGAAGATCATTTCAATTACTGCATAAAGAACTTAAAGAAGATCTAAAACTTTTGAGTAGAGTCTCAAAGTCACAAGTGGGAGTACTTGTGGTTGCAGTGGATCAAGGAAAGAAGTAGTCTGTGGACTTGGAGCTGTCACATAACAATGGTAGTAAGTTTTCTACATGAGATCGTAGTAGGATGTTAGTGGTCTAAGTTCTATTGTAAAAACTTTAATTCTTTCATATTGAATCTGTTTTACCTTGAAGATAGCTAGGTTAAATCCTCCCCAAGTTTTTTACCGGTTTGGTTTTCCCAAGTTATCATATCGTGTGTTCTTTATATTTCCGCATTACTTTCATGACATGATTTGATTGTGTTAACCTAAATCTGAATAATTTATCTAAGTAATCACTTGGCTAAATAACTATGTTAAACAACTTGTATTTTAAAGAGTCTAAAAACGTACAATTGTTAATTTGGTATCGATGTAAATTTGGTCATAATGTTGACCAAGTCTTATTAGGACTCAAGATCCTTGACAACTTAAAAAATATTATTACGATACTCATCATTTTATACACATCTCATTTTTAAATTGAAATTGTGACTTAAAGTCATAATCTTGAATTTAAAAATCATGACTTAATGTCACGATTTCAGTTAAAAAATGGGCTTTGTGTAAAACTATGTGCAGCAAGTATTGCCCTTCCAAAGAAATGTATGATCTTAACTAAAATTTTACATGATTAGTAATATTATTATTATTATTATTATTATTTCTATACATGGATTGTGGCAACATAGTTGAAACTTCTATACAAACTATAGATGGACTAAATGCAAAAGGAAAGCTTGAAGGTATTGGATGCTATCAAAATATTTTCATATATTATTCTCATGTTTGGCACCTAAGTATTTTGATATCAAATGGAGTAAATGTTTCAGAAACACCCATACTAGTTATGCTTAAGCTTGGTGAAAAAATATGCATACGGATTTTTTTCAAGATGTGTATATCTTTGTTTCGTCTTATAAAAGTTCATTATCAAATTATATTTGAGATGACTGTTATATGTAAAACCAATCTTATATCTATTTTCAACTTTTATTTTGAATTAGAATTATTGATTTTCATTTATTTTTTACTCATTGTTGCATTAAACAAAGTGAAGATATTTAATATTTTCTAATTATCCGGAGTGTTGCATGAGTTAGCGACAAGTTATCTAATAAAACTCTAGAATCATTTAAGTTTTGGGTAAAGGCCAATACTCTTGCCACATGTCATTTTTCATATAAATATTTTTTCGGAAAAAAAATCAATTAATATAAAAATTAAATGCATTAATCATTATTATTCCTATTATTGTTATGAACTCATGTATAAATCTTCATTAAATTTATATTATATATTTACTTATTATAAATTATTCCACTTAGTTCTAATTTATATAACCAATTATTTCTTTGATAATTTTACTTATTAATTAGTTATTAACAAAGTACATTAAAAAAAAATACTATCATTCAACAGTAAAATAAATTTGCATTACAATCACCATATAACTATCTAGGCTTCAATTCATATTAAAAAGAGCTATAGTTTCAATTAACAATTTTGACTATACAAAGTCATTTAACTAAAGGTTTCTACATAATTTATTTAATTAGTCTATGTTGATACCTATATTTTCATATATTTAACTAAAATTAGAAGTAAGTGGAATCATTTATCTTTACATCGATCAATAGGGACCGCCTCTATCTTCATTTAGATTTCCTCATTTCAAATCCTATATATCAGTATATTTGTACATATTTATACCATCTATAACAAGATTTCTCTCTTTGGACTGGACTTGTATATGGTTCATAAATACCCATAGACCTTACGTTTAACAAGGACAAAACTTGGGGACAATCTGGTAAAAATATATCTCCAACTCTACTTAAAATACTTTCAAAATAGGATACCCTCCTACTAATTCATGTCTTAAAAAAAATCCAAAATTAAAAATTAAAAAAAAAAAATCTCAGTCCACTTTGTATATTTCCTTCCAGACAACATTCCAACCTTTTTTTTTTTTTTCTTTCTTTACTTTATCAAGACTCTCCAGTTTCTTTTATTTAATTTTTGAGTTGTGTCATAATTTAAAATTTGAGATAAAGGAAAAATTATGACACTAGACCAAAAAAAAAAAAAAAAAAAAAGCATCATTGTATGCGCAAAGCGCATGTGATGAAGCTAATATATCTTAATATTTTTATTTTATCTATACTCATTTTATGAATATTGAAGATCTATATCACAATTCCTTTGTGACATATAACCTTTATTTTGAAGTAAGTGATGAAATCAAACATTTTATTTGATATGAGTATAACATATTAATCATGATTTTCTACCTTGATCATGGAAGTGGAGATTATTGATTGATATATGGATGTATTAAAATACATTGAATTGGACCAATCTAATTGATTGTTCTACAAACTTTTGTTACTTGAATAATTAAACTCATAATTGCTAAAGAGCATAGTCTTTTAATCTTAAGGACCACGGACTCAAATGTGAGATGTAAGTCAAAACCTTAATACGTTGGGTAATCACATCGGTCATTGTAGGAAAATCGTTTCTTAAGAGTGAATTTATAATCTCAATAAGAGATAAGAAATATTTCCTTGACATAGATTTAATTTTTTTTTTTTTTTTTTGAGAATCAGATTTAATTATTTAGAGTATCATATCTTGTCATTTTAGTAGGGTTACTAAAAATATATATATTTAATAAAATGAAATTTTAAGAGTATAGGAATAATCAAGAAATTAAATTCTGAACTCAAATATTTCAGATATACTAATAATAAAGTGATCGTAAATTATTTTATCTTTATTTCACTATGAATATTTTATGGATAGGTCAAATGAATTTTCAGTCACAGGATATCTTGTACAATTAAATAAACCCTATAGACTATAGTACAATTATGTTTTTATAGTGGAGTGAAATATAGTAAGTCACACTGTTGAAATAACAGGAGCCCAAAGTTTTTTGGAGCTAGGTTTTATTTTCCATTTATTCGTATCTCAAACTATACATTTAAACATTCCAATGGATGGACTGTTAGTACATCAATTATGATAGAAAAAAAAAATGATTATAAACGGTGTAAAAGGGGGTTTATATATATGTTAAGGCATATAAATTAATATTTATTATTTAATCTACTTGAAATTAATTGATTTGTATAGAATTTAATTTTTTTTTTTTTGTTTCTTAAAACTAATGTTATATTTTAATATATAATATTTAATTTATTCAGCAAAAAAATTACTTTTAATTATCACCGTAGTGTGCTCTTGTTACCCCTTAATTAATTATCTCAAATCAAACCTTAATATTATGCCAAATAAGCAAATGAGACTTCACAATTTCACATCATTATTTTAATATATTTTTTAATTGAATTATAATTTTTTATTCTCTACTTAAACCCTTTATTAGTATCATTTTTTTAATGATACCCTTTATTAAAATCTTTGTACATCTTCTTTTTTTCTTTTTTTCTTTTTTAAATTAGCATACTATATAATTTCATATGCAAACACAATTATAAAAAATGTCTAATGATATTGTAAAGTCCACATTTTTAGATTGGCAACCATGAACAATTGTAATAGTTTAGACTTTGTTTATCTAAATAAAATTACATTAGATAATATTTGATCAAGAATGCAGAAAAGCAACCCTTGCAAGACTGCATTTCAACTATAGCTTGACAGGTCAAAAACCACTTATCTTGACCAATCGACCAGCATGTCTCAATCGATCAAGACTCAAGTAGTTTGGATTCTCAACTTCTTTTTTCAGCCATCTAGGGTTTTGATGAAACTTAAGTATATATAAATACAAATTTTAGAGCATGTTTTTACACACACAAGAGAGCATTGTTACTATGCAGATCTGGATTTTTCCAAGCTCTCTTGAAGCATCAACTAGAGATTACATGCAAACAACAAATCTAATGATAGAGCGAAGTTTCTAAAATCAGCTAAACATAGTTACTAATTAAATCTTTGAGAGTAGATCTCAAGGTCACGAACAGGAGAGTTCGTCTGCAACTATCCAAAATAGAAGAGTCCATGAATTTCGGAATTACATTCACACTAATAAGTACTAAATGAAGTAGCACTAGATTTAGGGCTAAATCTATTGTACAAACTTTGATTCTATTCTAGTGGATATGTTGTCTTGAGGATTGTTTAGGTTAAATCATTCTCAATTTTTTTTTTTTTTTAAATTGTGAAACGGGTTGTTTCATCAATTCATTAGTTATCATATTGGTGTCATATGTGATATGTGCTTGTGTGATATGTTAAAATCAATTCAATCAAGAGCATAATTAATTAATTACTTAACTAAAATTTGATTTATTTTGTGACAACTGGGGCCCAAAACCCATAACATAGAGTTTTAATAGAATAGATGGTTGAAAAAAAAAATCATATTACATTAAATTTTTAAGAAGAGATAAAAAGATAAAGAGGCAATGGGCAATGAAGTGTCGGAGCATACTTATTTAGTAAAATAATCCAACCACAGATTTGTGATAATCATTCATACCTTTGATACTATTGTGTCTATGCATAGTTCATTAACCGATGAAATTATTTCTTTAATAAATTTTTGGTTATGTCTCAATATAACCAGTCTTCTTTCATTAATGTTTCTAAAAAAAAGTCTTTTTTCAATGGACCGCCTAACGTGTTTGACCTTAGCAGGCAGCATCTCTCTGTTTCCTTGTAGACCCGCGCTATACGCTGGCATGAGCATATATGTAGCTAGCTAATTAGCAAACAAGTGAAAAGTCATTAGTCTCTATCTTACTGGCTAACAACATGATAAACACTCTCAAATTTGTGTTCATTCTATTTTTCTCATGCTTCTTGTGTACTTCTTCTCATGGCGTAAATGTGAAAAATCTTAAATCAGGTGATACACTCAATTCCTCAAGGTTCCTAGTTTCCACAGAAAGAAGGTTCACATTGCAAGAGTCATTGAATTTGAGCAATATATATATATATATATATTGCAACTTTTAAGTTTATGCATATTTATATAAGGAAAATTACCAATAATGCAAGAGTCATTGAATTTGAGCAACTTCGAATCTGGGTTGTGAATAGTGCAACTTTACGTGTATATATATAGATAATTTGTGACGATGCAGGTAGGGTCATCACAGCAGATTTAGATATGTTCAATCATTTCCTCAGTTCACAAACAGATTCAGATCGAGCTTTCTCCAAACTAAACTTCTTGATCAAGAAATAGCAGCTTGGATCTGTCCTCCCTCCCTCTCTCTCTCTCTCTCTCTCTCTCTACATATACACACACTAAAGTTTTGTTCACTAAAAGTTTTTCCCTAGCTAGATATTCATGTGTATTGCATCTTAATTATCTTAATTGAGGTTTTACTGGAAAAATGTTTGTTGCTTATATATAGATGGTATAGAAATTAGTCATGACTAAGGATCTTAAATATGGATCTTATTCAAGGTTTATGTGCCTTGTACTCTGGGATTACACAAATTACAGATGCAACAAAAAATGAATCTAGGGCAAGAATTTTAAAATTAAACCATTAGTAAAACTAACTAAACTAAGACATGTCTAATTTTCTCTTTCACTGAGGTTTCAAATACAAACTGTTAAAGATTTCAAAAATTGGTTAGATTGGAGCTTAATAATATGTTATATTAATTAGTTTGCATTTCTACACCTTTTTAGTTAAGTTTTGGGTTTGAAGGATCTGAACTTTGCATGATCCCTTTGATGGATCTCTTTTTCTAATTATGCTCACTCGTTTATCCCTTCGTAAGGGTACTCATCTTCCACAATTTTGTTTAAAAAAAGAAAAAGAAAATTTCATTCCCTTGTATTTGTAGATTTTCGATATGAAGTATAACTTGAATCAAAATCTGAAAATATTTTCTTATATGAAGATTACTAACACTGCTATATATGACCAGGTATAGGAACAAACAAGTGGATATGCGTTGCAATTTTCACAGCCATTGCTCTACTCGTGATTGTTTTCTGCATTTTGTGTTATCTACTCAAACGGAGAGCAGTTGTAATTCAAGGTGTGTGTGTGTGTGTGTGTAAATATTTAAATTTACCAATTCTTGATTATTAATATGATATATGCAAATTATGATGTTCTATGGAAATTTAAACAGGGAGTGATGAAACAAACGGTGAAAATGTATTGCTTGCTTCATTGAGCTTGGACCCATCTATCAACATGAATGAAATTCTAAATGATGGGAATGATGGAGCTTGTTTCAGTGTAATTAGCTATACATGTGTCATGGCTGCAACAAACAATTTTTCATTAGAAAACAAGCTTGGAGAAGGAGGCTTTGGGCCTGTGTATAAGGTCACCTCTAAATAAATTTCTAAATCAAGTAGTTTTGAGTAACTTACATCTAAGCTGAATTAATCTTTTTTAATCACCACATCAGGGAAAATTGGAAGGGGGACAAACAATAGCGATAAAGCGATTAGGGCGAAATTCAGGACAAGGAATACCTGAGTTTAGGAATGAGTTGATAGTCATGCCTAAACTCCATCATGTGAATATTGTTAAAATTATTGGTTGTTGCATTCATGGAGAAGAGAGGATGTTGGTCTATGAATACATGCCCAACAAAAGTTTAGATTGTTTTCTATTTGGTAAGAAAAACATTGACTTTTATCTAGTACTTCCTTTACTTATTTTCAAAAAAAAAAAAAAAAGTTTATTATATCACTTTTTAGAAACTAGATTATTGATCACATCTATTTCATTGTTTATATTTGATAGACTCAAAGAGAAGCAAGTTATTAGATTGGAAAAAACGTTTCAATATAATTGAAGGAATTGCTCAAGGACTGCTCTATCTCCATAAATACTCAAGACCAAGAATAATTCATAGAGATTTAAAAGCCGGAAACATACTCCTTGACAAAAACATGAATCCTAAGATATCTGATTTTGGCATAGCACGAATTTTCAAACCAGATGAATTGGAAGCAAACACTAATGTAATTGTTGGAACAGAGTAAGTTAATAATATACTTTTACACTTGTGATTATTAAAGTCCTATTTTAATCTTACTATTACATGTGCTCAATCCAATCACTTATGAAATGAAATATTTATTGTGTTTTTGATGTAGTGGTTATATATCCCCTGAGTATGCTATGGAAGGCGTGTTCTCTATAAAATCTGACGTCTATAGCTTTGGAGTCTTGATGCTTGAAATTGTGAGTGGTAGAAAAAACAACAGCTTCTACCATGTTGACTACACACTCAATTTAGTAGGAAACGTATGTCAATTAGTATTAATCTTTGGGTTTTATTTATATTCATTGTTATGTGTGCTTCTAATATTGTAAATGATTTTCTCAGGCATGGAATTTATGGCAAGAAGGTCAAGGGCAAGAGCTAATTGATCCATCAATTAGTGATTCATGTGTCAAATTTAAGGTGCTAAGATGGATCCATATCGGTCTCCTATGTATACAGAATAATACTGATGATCGGCCCACAATGTTAGATGTGCTATCTATGTTAAGAAATGATAGCATACCATTGCCTTTGCCAAAAAACCAACCATTTTCTTTTGGATGAAATGGCCTCAGGGCAATTATTCCTAAGTCCAAAAAAGACTCAAAATGATCTTTTCAGTGGATTGCTTGTTCACTTCTGTTAGGGCAGATGATATAGTTATAGAGAGGATAATTATCCTTTGTTATCTAGCTTAACCACTTCTGTTATGGCATTGAGTAGAGAATTGTCAATTACACTTTTCCCTGTAATTGTTGTAATATGAACTCCCTGCCTAAATCTATTCAGGATGTGTGGAGGAGGGATGTTAGTGTACGTTGTTTGTGCTTAATGAAATTGGTTTTTATCTTTAAAAAATTAGAATAATAAATAATAAATAAATCTTCACCTTTCAACTACGCCACATATTAATGTGCAATTTTCTTAGTCATAGATATCATATATCTTTTTCTTTTTTTAAACATTTCTTGTGGAAAATTCGATATCTTTGGCATTTTGTTCAATTCCTCATATGTGAAGTAGTATATTTGCTAAAACAACACATGTTATTACTATAGGCTTGACTCAAAGTTTGCATCTAGGAGAAGTCAATAAGTACAACTGATAAAAATTTATAAAAATTTGAATAAACATTTGTGGCTTCATCATCTTGAATTTTCTAAAAAAATTTTAAATACCAGATTCTCATAGGGTGGAACATCCCATAAAAATGAAAAGACATTGCCAAGGTTTTTTTTTTTTTTTTTTTTTGGGGGGGCGAGGGGGGGGAAGGTTGTTGTTCTATCTATGTCACATTAACACTAAGATTGACATCGATATCATATATGTATTTTCTTATTAAAGTCATTAACCACATTTTTTTATGGAGAAAATAAAGTGCACATTATTGCATTTTTTTTTTTCCTTGAGCAAATAACAACAAAGGGCTAGCTGATGGGGTGGACAATAGCAAAAACTAAATTGCATTTGCTTCAAGAAATAATAGCCTTTAATCAACAAGAGTTCTTTGAATTTAGAAGAAGAGCTACTGAAATACCCACTAAAAAATAGGGAAACAAAAATAAGAAAATTTACTAAACTAAATACTTCATTTTTGTTTACAAGCTTGGAGCCCAATTTAAAGGCTCTATAAAACTTGACCAACAAGAAAATATTTTCTAAAAGATATCATAATTTATACCTATCATAATGGAACCCAAAAAGAAAATCATTATATACACCTAAAATCAAAGAAATAATAATGCTAAATCAAAATTTTCAAAAACTTCATAATAATATCAAAAATTAATAAATAACAAAAAATTATATTTCAAATTATGTCCTTCTTCACTAACCATCTGCGAAGGAGATACAGAGGGCAAAGGGAATGATTGGAAAATACAAGTTTCAAAGTTATAGGTTGCAAAATCTTTCTAAGGATTTTTTAGGCCACCTATTCTTAATTTGAAGCCAACATGTGTAGATACGTTTGTCCATTAATCATTGCATAGAACCTTTTGAGGGTTTTATTTATCACCAACAAGATAGCTTGGGCTACGGGAATATGCAGCACCTTCATCTACTTGAAAGAAGTTATTTCTACAGTCTCATATGTGTATTATCTGCTGGAATATCAAACCAACAAAAAAACCTAGAGGACTGCCATGTTCAATCTTACCTATCAATTCCTCACTAAAGGTCAGACATTTGAGGAGAGCTAAGAATACCAAATATATATATATATATATATATATATATATAGATTCTCTTTAGAACAATTCTTGTTCTTTCTCTGCCTGCTTATTTCACCAAGATTGAAGATCTTATGTGCAAGAATGATATTATATTAGGGTAACTAGGTTTTCAGTTGTTAGAACAAGGCAATGTGAGAAGCTTATAACTTTATTAGCATGAAGCATCCTATAAAGAAATAGTGGAAAACCCAAACAGTGAAAATAGTCATATTCTTCACTGTGCTTCCAGCGGTGATAAAAGAAGGTTTTGATATTCATTGCCCAATGGCTGTTCCTCCTTCGGTTTAGTATTTTGTACCACAACCGATAAAGTTGAAGATTTGATTTTCCCAAGCTTGTGTTCCCTTAAACATGCAGACCACAAACTCAGTACTTGGAATAAATAAATAAAAGAATTGAAAGAAACAGAGAAAGAGTCAACAAGCAATAAAAGGAGAGACACAAAAGTGTACGTTAGAACTAAAGAGTTAAGAGAGAGAAAGAGGAAGAGATAGAGAGGTGAATTGGTTTCACCATTTCATTTTTTAAGAGGAGTGTGCAGAACTCTTTCCAAATGTTTCAGTTTTTAAGAGGAGTGCAAAGAACTCAAATTATGAAATTTACTAAGAAAATGATTTCATTGATTTGAGTAAAACAGAGATAATTAAAGGTATTTATATAGCATCACTAAGCAACTAAACCAAGCCAAAACTAACTTATTTGATCTAACAAACTAACAGAGGTGTACAATTAAGTCAGTCACATGTCCACTGACTAATACCATACTACATGTAGCTTTTATACCTAAACTACTTGTCGTTGATCTCTGCTTCAGCTCTACAGCTACCTGGACTTCTAGACTCGTGTGATTCACTCAGCTGCTCTAGTTTCTTTGACTTCTGATACTCCCCCTCAGGATGGACATCATGAGAATGAATATTGGAAATGCCCATCCTGGTAAGAAGGCCATAAAATTGATTCCAACTCAAAGCTTTTGTCAACAAATCAGCTATCTGATATTGAGGTCTAATATCCATTAGCTAACTCCTGCTTGCACCTTATCCATCACAATGTGACAGTCTATCTCAATATGTTTTGTACGCTCATGGAATAATGGGTTAGTTGCTATATGAATTGCTGCTTGAGAATCATTGAACAACAAGGCAGCCTAATTGTGTTTAACATTCAAATCCTTAAGTAAATACACAATCCATGTCACTTCACACACTGTAACAGCCATTGCTCTGTACTCTACTTCTGCCATGGACCTTGAAACTGTATTTTGCTTCTTAGACTTCCAAGAGATGAGAGAATCACCAAGAAATACACAGTAACCTATGATGGACCTCCTAGAATCAATGCATGCAACCCAATCTGCATCTGCAAATGCTTTGATATGTAAGGAGGATTGAGCTGAAAAGAACAAGCCTTGTCCTGAAGTGCCTTTGAGATATTGAATTACTCTATAAGCTACCCTGAGGTGAGGCTATCTAGGCTTAGACATAAACTGGCTCAACCTATGTACTGAGTAGTGATATCAGGCCTAGAAATAGAAAGAAACAGCAACCTCCCTATTAATCTTCTGTACATTCCAGCATCAACTAATAACTTGCCTTCATCTTTGCTTAGTTTGAGATTTACCTCTATGGGAGTTTTAACAGGCTTACATCCAAGCATTCCCAAATCATTGATCACTTCAAGGGCATACTTTCTCTGGCATAATGAAATGCCTTTCTCAGACCTAGCCACTTCCAAACCCAAGAAGCATTTCAAACTACCCAGGTCCTTCAACTTGAACTACTTATCTATGACAACTTTCAAGTCTGTTACAGATTGAGGATCATTGATGGCAATGAGTATATCATCAACATATACCAAAAGTGCCATGAAAGAAGCTCCTGAGTGTTTGGTGAACAAAGAGTAGTCTGCCTTAAACTGCAGAAAATCATGTTGTAGTAGAGTAGTTGAAAACTTGGAATACCATTGCCTTGAGGCTTATTTAAGGTCATACAAGGACTTATTCAACTTGCACACAAGCTCCCCCATGATGGGCAGGCCTAGAGGAAGACACATATACACTTCTTCATGCAAATAGTCATGAAGAAATGCATTGTTTACATCCAATTGGTGAAGAGTCTAGCCTTGCACAGCAGCCAAAGACAAGAAAAGTTTAACAGTCACCATCTTGGCAACAGAAGAGAAGGTCTCAATATAATCCAAACCCTCCTGTTGAGTATAACCTTTGGCAACCAACCTTGCTTTGTACCTCTCTACACTGCCATCTGACTTGTATTTGATTTTGAAGACCCACTTACAACCAACAGCCTTTTTATTTAGAAGCAAAGGAACAAGAGACCAAGTGTTATTGAGTTCTAAAGCCTGAATTTCAGCTGTCATGGCAGCATCCCAATTAGGATCACCAACTGCCTGATGTTAAAACTGTGGTTCCTGAATTGTGGAGATCCTATTGTAGAAATGAGAGTAAGAAGGAGAGAGTTTGTGACTAGAAATATAATTGGCAATAAGGTATTTGGTGGGAGCAGCATTGCACTTATAAGCTTGAAGATAAGTAGGTGGTCTAGAGACTCTAGTAGACCTCTTAGGGACAGGAGTGGTTAGAACAAGACTAGCTGGAAGGAAATGAGGAGCATGGACAAGTTCAATGGACAAAGAATAAAAAGAAGTAATACCTGGAATATGAGCAGTAATGTCATTAGGAACAAAAACAAACAAATCCTCAAGAAGATCAATAAAATGTTCTTCAAGAATAGTGGAATCAATACGAATTGAGGGGTCTGGTATAGGAGCAGAATGGTGAATAGAATCAGTGACAGGTAGAGGTGGAGCATCAGGAAAACAATCATGATAAAATGGGTTAGGTTAAGATAAAGGAACATAAGCAAGAAGAGACTTAAAGGGAAATACAGATTCATGAAAAAGAACATATCTAGAAATGAAACAAGATCTGGTTTGCAAATTCAAGAGCTTATAACCCTTAACCCCAAAAGGCTACCCCAAAAAAACACACTTAAGAGCCCTAGGGTCAAACGGCCTCTATTGTGAGAGAGAGTAGAGGCAAAACATAAACAACCAAACACTTTGAGATGTGAATAATCTAGAAGTTTATTGTAAAGAAACTCAAAAGGAAATTTGTTGTTCAAAAGAGGATAAGGGAGTCTGTTTATAAGATGTACAGCAATGAGGATACAATCACCCCAATAAGCAATAGGAACATTTGATTGAAGCCTTAAAACTCTAGCAACACAAAGTATATGTTGATGTTTTCTCTCCACAACAAATTTTTGTTGTGGAGTGGCAACACAACTATATTGATGAATGATGCTATGAAGCTTAAAGAATTCAATCATTTGAAATTCAAGTCCATTGTCTGTCCTAAAGACTTTAATAAACTTACCAAATTGATTCTTAATCATGGTATAAAAGGATTGTAAGAAGGACCTAGTTTCAGACTTAGATTTCATAAGATAAACCCAAGTTAATCTAGTACAATCATCAATAATGGTAAGAAAATACTTGTGACCTGCAACAATAGGTACCATATAGGGACCCCATATATCACAATGTATCAAATCAAATGGAAATTCAGAAACATTATTATGAAAGGGAAAAGGAAACCTTTTATGCTTAGCTAGAGGGAAAATTTCACAAATTTCATTAGAGATAGAATTGAGATTAGGAAGTACATTTTTCAAAACAGAAATCTTAGTATCAGAGGGATGCCTAAGTCTAGAGTGCCAGACAGAAGTTGGAATTTTGACATTATTGACTACATGAGATTTATTTGTACTAAAAATGGAATGAAAAACAGAATTAAAAACATATTGAAAGGATGGAGTAGCCTGGGACTAAGTTGGAATGTCACAAGTATCAAAAGGGCTATGTTGAAGGAGATACAACCCATCATAAACTTCACCCACTGCAATCGTCCTCCAGCAATTGAGGTCCTGAATGAAACAGAAAGTAGACAAGAAAATGAGACAACAATGCATTTTCTTGGTGAGTTGGCTGACTGATAAAAGGTTGAAAGAGAAAGATGAAACACAAAGCACATTGGTTAAGACTAGATTTTCAGAAAGTCATATAAAACCAATATGAGTTACCAAGGCAGTCTCACCATTAGGAAGTGAAACCACACAATTAACAGCAGTAAAATCAGTCAACAGATGAATAGAATACACTATATGGTCTGTTGCTCTAGTGTCAATAACCCAAGTATTACCACCAAAAGCTGATCTATGTGTAATTTGGGCAGAAAAGACTAAATGGCTCAAATCAGGACAAGTAGAATTAAACATACCTGCCATGGTGAGAGCATCTGTGGCACTGGAAGAAGAAGGCACAAATGGATTAGGCTTAATCACATTGTTGGCCATGTGTGTTTCCTTGTTGCTCATATTGAACTGAGTCTCCTTGCCACCAAAGGTGAGATGAGCAACTTGCATTTAAGTCCCCAACATAGTCAAAAACTGCTGACATTGCTCTTAAGTAAAAAGAAAAATAGCAAATGTATGACCATTGTCTGCACAAGCCTCTTGAACATAGACTTGATTTGCCATAAAGTTCTTGCCTTTAGGTTTGAAGCCTAGAGGAAAACCATGTAGCTTGAAGCATTTCTCCATGACATGTCCAAGCTTCCCACAGTGAGTGCATATAAGTCTGTCTCTGCCTTTTGAATTTTTTCCTCCAGAAGCACCAGAATTACCAAAGAAACCAGGCAAATTGGGATTGGAATTGACATAGCACCCTTCACTGCAAGAGTGGTAGACTCTATGTGAACAGAATTGCCAAGCCCTACACTCCTCTGCCTCTCTTCTTGAATCAACAAGGAGTAGACTTTCTTAATGGTTGGCAATGGTTCTATCAACAAGATCTGACCTTTGATCTGAGAGTATGAATTGTTGAGCCCCATCAGAAATTGCATGACTGACTCTTAAAGACAAAGATCTTCAAGTTTCTGAGGCAAATTACCGGTACACTTTCCACAAGAACAAGTAGGAGTAGGCCTAAAATTTTGAAGTTGATCCCAAAATAGCTTCAACTGAGTAAAATAATTGGTAATTGAAGACTCACCCTGACACATTGAAGCTATATCTTTCTGAAGTTGGAAAACCCTAGGTTGATTCCCTTGAGAATGTGTATCCCTGAGATCATTCCAGATTTCCAAAGCAGTGTCTCTGTAGGTGATACTCACTTGAATTTGAGGTGACATAGCCTTCATCAACCAAGAACCTACCATGTTGTCACAACGAATCCAAGCATCAACTGTTGCTGAAGTCTTTATCAATGGTGAAGAGAGAGTAATGCTACCATTGACAAAGCCAAACTTGTTCTTGGCAACCAATGCTTTCCTCATTGAACGAATCCAAGCATGGTAATTCTCACCAATCAACGGTTCAAACACAAGCATGGCTCTAGGACTTTCAGTGTGATGAAGAAACAGAGGATTTGAGATATCCTCTACGAGTGTAGGATCTTGCACAGAGGAAGAAGACAAAGTATTAGTTGCTTCAGCCATTGACGAAGCTTCAAAGCTCTCAAGAACAAACCCTAGAAATTTTGGGAGAAAATAGAGCGAGAAGGCTCTGATACCATATGAAATTTACTAAGAAAATGATTTCATTGATCTGAGTAAAATAGAGATAATTACAGGTATTTCTATAGCATCACTAAGCAACTAAACCAAGCCAAAACTAACTTATCTAATCTAACAAACTTCCTAACTAACTAACAGAGGTGTACAATTAAGTCAGTCACGTGTAAGTCACTTGTCCACTAACTAATACTATACTACATGTAGCTTTTATACCTAAACTACTTGTCGTTGATCTCTGCTTCAGCTCTACAGCTACCTGGACTTTTGGACTCGTGTGATTCACTCAGTTGCTCTAGTTTCTTTGACTTCTGATACAAATAGAGTGGTTGGGTTCTAATTCATTAATTGGGTTTGGGCTTTTTAAATGAAAGCCAATTTTTTAAGCTAAATGCAAGTTTAGAATGCCATAGGAGCACATGCACTACTGCATGAGATTTCTACTTTTATATATATATATATATATATATATATATATATTGATTTAACCCACCTGTAGGAAGCACAAGTGCAACCCAGAACAAAAAGATCATGAAAATAGCAGCACCAAGAAATTATTTAATTTAGGGAAAAAAATTAAAGATAAAAGATAAAATTGTAATAGATTTGGATTGAGTGAGATTTTAGATTTCAAACAATAAGACCTAGCTCATTCAATTAAATGTTTCCAAAACTTAACTTGTGTGAAATTAATTATTGGTAGAATGGTAGTATTACTTTTTTGACCCAAAAAAAAAATATATATATATATATATATATTGTGCTTCATTAGACATGTAAAACCATGAGACGAAGATGAAGACAAAAGGCAGCTTCCCTTTTAAGGGATAATTCAAGTACGATCTAGTTTTATATACATTATTTTGTTACAATTATTTTATGCAATTAACAGTGAGGTGCAAAAAAAAAAATTGTGAATTCATATAAAAGTATCTGATAATCAATTATAATCTACCACGTAAAAGACAAAGGGTGCTCAAAAGTGCGGTACTAAAACTATTTCTCTTTAACAGATTTGAGATTGGGTGGCATTAAAGTCTCCTTTGTACATTTTTAAGGCCCATTGAAAGGGATAATTCATAATTGCAATGCGGTTTATGCAACTCCAGAAACAATTTTCTTTTATTTAGTGCCTTGCAGTAGGGCCATGTCTAAAAAAAGGAGAGAAAAAGAACTTTTATATTGTTTAGTTGGAAGAGAATTAAAAAAATCTTGGTGAGGACTAGGTTTTTTTATTTTGTGGGATCTACCCAAATCTTATTATCCCAATTTGGAGTAATTCAGAGGAGAAAAAATTGAGAGAATGGATGTAAAATCAACAAATCTGCCCCTCCATCCATTTCCACTGTGTGTGCACCTTAAGTTAGTTTTTTGTTTCTCTTTTAATCAAATAGGTAGCATTTCTTAACTTTATAAGTGTGGAGGATATTTTGTACTAGTTAGTTTTGCTTCAATGAAAAGAAAATAGTCGTGTGTAGCTTCTAACCAAGGGCTGAAAGAGATCTTATTACCGAGGACCAAGCTACATCACAACAATTCCATGCCAAGAGAATCACAGCGAGTAGTAGAAAGTTTTAGCCCGCCTCTTTGGTCTTAACCGAAGATGGGATATTTGGCAAGGTTTTTAAGCTTGACCTCAGTTTCTGCAAACTTGCTCCGGGGTTTCTCAGATGGGTAAGAGATGCATTGGAAGTTTTAGAAGCGGGATGGGATTAGCATCTTTTGCAATAACCATAATACAACTTTCTATACTAACACAAGTTACACAACTATACAAGACATGGTCAGGGCATGAGTTGATCTCAAATCCAGAAATTAGTATTTACTTTGGGCAGGACTATTTTCAATTGGGCTAAACTTTCTTTTTGAGATTCTTTGGGAGGGCTTGTGGACTTCGGAAAAATTGGGCCAAGTTAGATGGTTCAATTGGGTTACGGGAGTCTTTAGGTTCTTGAATATTAATAATTTTGGATGGAGGTTACTTTGTTGAATACAGAGATGGCACTAGAGGGCCAATTTTGTGAGTTTGGGCTTTTGCTTTATTATTATGTCCTCAAGAAGAGGTCTTTCAGAATTCAAAAGTATATGGGGAAATTTTGGTGGGTATTATTTATTATTAACTAATGGGAACTTTTGGATGGGGATCCCTAGTTTGCTACCAGGGACATGAGTGGTATGATGGTAAGGTTTAGAAATCTTCACATTTAATTGAAAAAGTTTAGGAAAGCAACTTTTGTTACAACTCTAAAGTGGTTGACTATGAGTGGCATAAAAGAAGTGATAGGTTCATGTGAAAGTAATTATTCATCACTCACAATTTTGACATAGTGTCATCAAGGCTAAGTATAAGGGCCAGTAGGGTGATTGGTCTAAGATGGTAGTGAGGAGACCTCATTGCTGTAGTATGTGGAAAGGCATTTTAGCTGGTTGGAAAAGATTTCATAATTTCATATTGATTAGGGTGGAAAATGGCAATAGTGAAATGTTTTGGCATGATTTATGATGTGAAGATCAATCTTTGCAGGTCTTGTTTTCAAACTAACACTCATTGCAGGGTAGTTTAGTGCGCTCGTGACGCAGACCTAACTCCATTTTCCCTTGCTTATCAAAAAAAAAAAACTCCATTTTCCCTTTGGAAAGGTGTTTAGGTTGGGGTAGTAAGGTTACTCGTAAGGTATCTTTTTTTGTAACAAATTTGAATTGCATACTAACTATAGATAATTTTGTTGAATGGAACTATTGGTTGTGAAATGGTTTAAGCACTTGTTGCTGTATTGCACTATTGCTGGGGAGGCAATAGTGTTGTGGCAAGCAACAAAGCATTGCATTATGTGAACCATATGGAGGGATCCGAACTATTGAAAACAAAGAACAATCTATATGCAAGATATTAAATATGCTCCTTGAGATCCATTTAAAAAAAAGATATTGTACTTCGATTGTGGGAGTGTCTTGAAGTTTTATTGTCATTTTTTGGACTCTGTCCTTTGGGCGTTCATTCTTTCTAACAAATTATTCTCTTACTTAAAAAAAAAAAAAATACAAACGAGATTAGTCCACATGCATATGCCATCAGGTTAGCAAAAAAAGTAAAATAAAAAAGGTGATAACTTACTAAAGTGATATCGAATAGTAATTTCAGTAAACAAAATCATCCAATCAGTAGCCACTACCACTTGCAACAGAGAGAGAGAGAGAGAGAGAGAGAGAAGAAAAGGGGGGGAAGTGTACAAGTACATAATTAAGTAGATCATCATGACAAACAAGGCATTTTGCAGTAACAAGGAACGGTATAAATCGTATAACTCAACCAGTCCTTGCCCTGTAATAAAAGTTCTCCCCAGTTTCTTTATTAAAGGGAAATGAACTACTCCACTTTAGCCAAGTAATCATCAATTTCAGCCGGTGTTAGTACTCTGCCAAAATTTAAATCATTCAAACAAGAAAACATAAGCAACCAAACTTCTGTCTTTATAACCAAAGGGTGAATTACGATAGTGAAGGTCAAAGCCAAAGTTTACAGAATTTAATTCAAAACTCAAATGGAAATATGAACTTCTGTGATAAGTTTAAAATCAAAAACTGCATTATAATAAATAACTGGGATTACAAAAAAAAACAAAAACAAAAAACAAAACAAAACCAAACCAAAAAAAAAAAAAAAGCTTATCACAACTAGAGTGAAATTTAGTAAACAAAGAATAACTTTATGTTTTAGTTTTACTTTTCACATTCAACCCATCTTTATGAAGAGCCATAGTATATTTTATGAATTAAAATATTATATCAAACAAACTTTTTCATCTTCACATTTCTGCTAGGTCTTTAATTTTCAAATTCATGCTTGTACGAGTCAGGTTCAAACATGCCCCTATGGCTTGGATAAACACTAAGCCAAGCACAAAAATCAGATCAGTTTTACTTATTCATGCCATAGCATTATTCAACCATGATCTTAGATAAGAAACAAATACATAAAAATTCCAAGAAACCACCATCCCACCCAAAAAATAAATAAAAAATAAAAAGGGAAAAATCCACCTACAACCACATGTAGTTACATGCAAAAGAGAACGGGGAAACTTGCCTGAACTTTTTGTCTATACCAATTATGCCAATCTCGATGTTTTTGCCAGAGATTTGTCCCTTAAACCTAGACAGGACACAAGAAGCATTAGCGAGCTGAATTAAACGAGAAGAATCTGGAATAATGCTAAAGCTAATACATTGCTACACAGTATTGTTGAAAGGGATTCCTCTGTGAAGCTTAAGCACAAATTTGATGAAAAATATTGAAAGAAGAGAGAATTAAGTCCTCTTTCCTTAATAGATTTTAGGCAACTCTCTTTGAAAGGTAATGGGATATTAATCTACCAAAACAAAAAAGAACCAAAGAAAAATGCTTAGATTTATTTGATTGGCATTCATCAAAGAGAACCTTCACATGTATACTGTGACAGTGGTTTTAGTATAGAAGTAGAACTCAAAGCTACAATGCCTACCAAGGTTGTCAAAATCGGGATCTTAGGTAAGATTGTGAGAGGTAGGTAGAATCGTATATCGTAGGATCGAATCGTAAATCATAAGATCTTACATTATTTAAGAAAAAAAAAAAAACAAATTAGTATGTTAAATAATTACATATATTATATACATTCATAAAAAAAAAAAACCAAAAATTTGCATTCATTTGATATAATTACCATACATTGTTACATCCATTTGTAAGCATCATTTAAAGAGGCCAAAAATCTCAAAACGTGACACTTTATTGAGATTTTATTTTTCATTTGGTTCAACTAACACTCTATCTCACTACATTAGAATAGCAAAACTTGATCTAATGGGATATTATTTTTCATTTAGGTTCAACTGAACTTTTTATCAAGTTAAAAAAGTTTACAAGAAATCAGGATTGTTTGGAATTATTAAAATTGTACGATCCTGAACAATCGCTAAAATCCTTGAAAGATCCGGATTGTTTTAGGCAGTTGGGATTGTAAAATCGTAGGATCGTAAAATCCAACTCAGGATTTTGACAACCATGATGCCTACCCTTCCTTAAAGGTTAATATTGAAGTGTGGACGGGCATCATCAAGCTCCATATCATCTGTATACCTGTAAGACGGACAGATAAACAATATTTTAGGAGGAAATTATGGCCAATGCAAAGAAAGTTAAAAGGATAGTACATGTGAAATTCACATACATGAGCCCTAATTCAATTCATTTCATTGTATGAATTGAGACAAATGATATATTAACCCCCAAAAAAAAAAGTTTCTCTAACACTTAGCTGGTAAGTGAATCAAACCTAATACCTCTTTTCAAGAAATGTCTTTGCATTAGAGACATTTTTCCCCATTGCAGAAGCTTTGCAAGAAAAATATGAACCTGATGGGTCCACCTACAGCAAACAACAAATAACAGGAACATGATAAGAATGATGATAATTTCTACTGGAAAGTGTAATTTGAAAGAATAAATTCTAAAAGGTTTCTACGTCTGTGTCTCTGCTGCAAATCCAATTGAAATGCCTAACCAAAGTCTATCACTTTTTTTTTTTTTTTCAAAAACAATCGAAATGGGTTCAAGTTACAAACTTGTGGAACTTTAACAATATATAGACATTTATATGAGATTAATATTTTGTCAATCCTACTATTAGATCACATGTTCTCTTTATGCTCATCATTAACTATCACATCCATGACTTCACACATTTAGTAAATTTTAAAAACATAAACTCAAAATTTTGACATTTGTTAGATGAGATAGCTCTTAATTTCTAATCTTCTGTTCTATAGAAATGAACAAAAGTTTAACTTCACATTTTTTCTCTGCAACCATGGAGTTCTCAGAAAATAACATGCTTTTTATCCAAAGCATATTGGAGGAGCAGCATTTTGAACTCCAAAATCTGGATTTTGGGTTTAGTTCAAACTATTTAATGCATGGCCAAAGCATATATTATATATGGTGTCATAAATATAACTGAAACCAAAGTTCTGGGGAAAACAGAGCAAGAAAATTCAAGCCCACTCAAATGCATCACAAATATAAAATAAAAAATCCATAGCTAACAGTCAGAAGACTAAGCGTGCGTTTGGATTGGGCGTTTGTAGAATAAATGCTGCGTTTGGTGTTTTGGAGCCCGGGTCCCATGCACTGTTCATGGACCAGCAGCCCAGGGAAAAACGCAACATGTGTTATACACGGTGTTTTTAGATTTAAAAATTATTTTGTTACAGTTTTTTCAACAATAAGTTTTCAGTTTTCAGTTTTTAGCAAAATAAACAGTATCCAAATAGACCCTAAAAAGACTAGATCTTAACATGCCATGGAGTGTTATTCAAAAAAATTGGATTTTTACAAATGCGCGCAAATGTTCTCATAAGCCCAAAATTTTTTGCATCACAGATTAAGAATCACTTAGCAACTTATATTTACAGATGCAAGCAGATGTTCTCATAAGCCCAAAAAAATTCCATAGACATATCACTTAGCAACTTATAAATAATCAATTGGCTTAATGTACAAAGTAACAAAAGAAAAGATTTTCTAAATTGGGAATCCAAAATAAAATATAAAGAACAGGAAAAAAAGATTGCAGCAAGAAAAATGCCATAAGTAAAACAAGCTAGTGAGTGAATCCAAAACTAAATTGACTTCAATCCAATAAACAAGTCATAATATTTACATAGACTTCAATAATATTTCTTATATCAAAGCATTTTCATCAAGATCAATTCAACTAATGTTCCTCCATGTAAGAGAGAGCAAGAAAAGACAATGTCCAAAAGAGGTGAATCATGAATGCCACTACAAGGACAACACAAAGCCATTGCCTCCTCAGAGATGGAAACAGAGAAAGATGCCAAAATGTGAATCTCTATTTCAAAAGTGGCAATGACCTTTAGATCAAATAGCATTTCCCAGTCTCTCCAATGGAGTCATCCAAGGTATAAATTCCCCCTCTCTGGCCTCCCCCACATCAAAGAGTAGTGAAGTTTAACTCAAAATAGGAAGAAGGAAACTAAGATTCCCTAATTAAAAAATCATAACCTAGATACACAAATAATTGATGGTCCTCTCTTATTCTTCCAAGTAATTTAAAATATGTCAGCCCAAGGAAACCAGCAAGGGTAATCCAGGTTGTTTTAAAAGCCAAATATGGACATTAGTTAGCAACTAGTGACATACTGACATCTAACAGAACAAGAAAGGTCAAAATGGAGGTTTATGAAATATGTCTATGTAAATAAAACTTGATGGAACCATTATTAGAAAAAGATGAAAGATCTGAGTGACAGAAAAAAGAAAGTCAGATGTTATGATATGGTGACATGAGGCACAAGAGCATATAATTAATATACAGCTTGAACTTTATTGTGTCGTAATGTGTGCAGAATGATAAATGCCAAAGAAAAATAAAATTGGTTGCTATTCCACAACATAATGCACAGATTGATGCTGATGATGAGCTGACATGTCATTGGATTAAAAACATCAAGAACCATAACTTGTCATCTTCACAATTTACATAAAATGAATGTGTATATATATATAAAGAGAGAGAGAGATAATTGGATGCTATTCCCCAACATAATGCACAAATTGATGATGATGATGATGAACTAACATGTCATTGGGTTAAAAACATCAAGAACCATTACTTGTCATCTTCACAAATTACATAAAATGAATATATATAGAGAAAAGCTCTTATAAACATTATACTAGTGTATGATTAAGAGCTACTTCTCAAACGGCAGAAAATCAACCAAACAACCAAATATCATCAGTCACCAATAGAACCGTGTAAAAAAATCACCACATTCCTTAAAATTTTAAATGCAGAAAACAGCTAGTACTTCTCACATGGAAGGCAACCAATTTCAATCAAGTTGGAAGGTGGTGAAATTTGCAGATTACCCTACAAGATCAATCCAATCTAGGATACAAACTCCTAAACTACATGAGTCTTTGGGAACACAATTGCAATCCAGTCAAAAGAATATTATCTGCTTCAATCTAAACTCAGATCACTCTATCCAGGACACCAAAAAATTCATCCATGATAAATTCCTTTCAAAAAACTGTAAACAACCATTTTTTTACAAGTATGACATTGCCAAAAGCATAAATGATGTAGCATAAATCAAAGAGACAAAGGAGCAATAGCCTCTAATCAAAGCTTTACAACTTAGCACTATAAGTGAAACCAAATGATAATGTGACAAAATATTATTAAAAAGAGAGATACAGATGATGACGAAAATGAAAAAACACAAAGGAAGTTGACACATACTTTGTATAAGCGGTGGTATTTCTCTGCCTGCTTTCTACTTTTTCATACCAGAACTCGAAAGTCAGGACCCATGCCACTGCACAACAGTTCATTTTAGTTAAAAACTCAATTGTTTACCATGTTTGGAGCGGAGGAAAAAATAAGTCCAACCAATACAATGAACAAAAATGAAAGGTTAATCATGTAGATAATGGCAACAACCAACAGGTAAGCTTGTTGTCAAGTGCCATTGTGCCAAATGAGATACTCCTCCAACGGGGCAAGGATAATAGTAAGAGAATCACAATGTCAATTAGTTACAATCTTATTTTAAAGGCAGGCATCCTTGCCATTTTGACTCTTTAAAAAGTGTCTCAAGAAAGAAAATCATATGCTAAGACTTCCCCCAAAGCTTAACATAAGCATACATACATCTTTGGATAGTAATATAAACCAACAAATGTGGCAAATTCCATAGTCTATAGTTTCTTACATTGTAATTCACAGTATGGGACAAAAGATGAATACATTTACTCAGAATTCACATGATGAACAAGGCTAATATTTAATACGAGTAACCCAAGGCTAATACTTACTCAGAGTGCACATTTTTAACCCTTTTAACAATCAATCAAGGCAGATGTTTAGAAGATTCAATTTGCAGACATGCCAGAGAGCTACTGTTTAACAAGATATCCACCATTGGCAAAAGTCTTGTATGCGCCGGGAGCATGAGACCTTTGTCTCACTGGGGCTCACCTATCAGTGTGACAAAGGTTTTATGTGCCCAGTACATGAGATACCTTCTCCCACCATTGGCATTTAGCAGATTATCAACTTGAATACAATGGTAATGGAAAATTTCCTAAAGGAAAACCTATCCATCAAACAGGTGGGCATAGTATAGTGTATTGGATATCCATTTCCAGCTCTAGGCACAATAAATCACCAACCACCCTTTATTCTTTAACTCGCACTCAGTTGCTTGAATAAGTCGAGTAGTAAGAAAAGAAATTTGGATGGTGGACATTAATAAGCAAGAGGATAAATCATTGTTTAAATTCAATCAAAATGAAGCGTTAACTTCTCCCATTAATTCATTATCTTCATGTTAATTTGTGTTAAGTGTTAACCAGTCACTGATTAAGCATAACTATCTCTTTCAAAACAAAACAAAACTTCATTTCTGGACTTTCCCATGCTAGTCAGGCATAAAAGAAAAACAAGTCCCCAAACCAAATAAATTAACATCGTCATTTTGCTACAATATTGTCATCTACTTGCTTCTTAGTCTCACCTCCTAGCAGAATAAATAACAAAAACATCAGCCCTTACGTTGATGGTACATGAAGGCTTCCTGTACTCCTAATGTCTTTCTTCCTGCAAAAATAGGACACAGCAACTGCACTCCAATCTTTGGCTTCTTTCACCATACCTTCTTAGTCATAATGCATGTCAACGTTTGACTCCAGCACTTTGGATTGTACACACAAGCATGCTCATGTAATAAATCTGAATCATGATTCATCATGAATCTCACATGTTGATCTTTTGCTTTTCTTGGATTTTAACTTCTTGCTTCCCTCGTTTTCTTTCGATACCTTCTTTTTGCTTCCATTGTTTTCTTTTGATGCCTCCTTGTTTCCTTCATTTTCTTTCGTTGCCTTTTTCTTCTTCCTTCTTTCTTCTTCTTTTGATGCCTTCTTTCTTTTCACAGGCAGTGTTTCTTCCGCATCTCTGATTTCAATCTCATTAGCAATTTGTTCAGCATTTAGTGGTAGATCTGCTGCTACAGAAGGTTTAACTTCTGCTCATAAGAATGAGGAATGTATAATTAGTAGGTGTGGATTAATGTTGACATTATAATATTATATAACTAGCTTTGCGTAAGAGGAACAATTAAGGTACCCATCTTATAAACTAAAAAGTGTACGGTGTGTACCAAACTTTAGGGTCAAGCAACTTCAAAAACTGGAGTCAGATCTCATATATCCCTATCAAATTTAAAGCATATTTGATCCCCTAAAAACCCTTTTTAAATAAAATTAGGCTAAAATTAAATTTAGTCCACTACTTTTATTTCAGTTGTCAAATTAGTTCATATGGTTTAATTTTTGTCAATCTAGTCCTTTCATCCAAATTTGTTACTAAATGACTCTGTTTTAATATTATTTTTTTCTTCATTCAAGTTTTAACTGAAAACATTCATAAGTTGCTCCGTTTAATAGATCTTGTCATTTGATGAGTACTAGTTAGGAAAAAAAATTAACACAGAAGTACCAGATTGACTCATTTTGAAATAGTGAGGGACTAAAATAATAAAAATTAAATCTTAAGAACTAAATTGACAACTAAAGTAAAAGTCAAGGGACTAAATTGGATTTTAGCCTAAAAATTATGTGTGTAGTAATGGAAAATAAAATATTTTCATCATTTTACATTGCAGAGAAAAAAATACCAAGAGTATAGGATCAATCTAGTCTTCACTCCTAGGCCATTAGGAGTTGTTTACTTATTAGTAGTTTGAGGATAAAGACAAACTCCAACCTCCTAAGTCCTCGTTTGGAAGGAGGGAATGAAATGGAATGGAATGGAAATGAATGAAAAGAATAATTTTAGAATATTCTTCCCTTCTCTCGTCTAGGAGTTTTAATGGAAGGAATGGAAAGCTCATTCTCTCGTTTGGGAGTTTAAGTGGGAGAAAATGGAATGGATAGGAGGAAACACTCATTCCTCTCTATTCCCTTAAAATCTTAAATTTTCATTCCCCCAAAATTGGGAGGAGTGGGAGGGAATGAAATTAAATTTAATGATTTTTTTACTAAAAACTCCTAAAATACCCCTATATATTCAACTTTTTATTTTAAAATAGGGGTCTAATAGTAATATTGTCATAAAATGATTCTATTTCATTCCCTCTATGTTGCTCCCAAATAAGATTACTTATATTCTATTCATTTTCATTCCTCTCCATTCCTTTATATTAAAACATCCAATCAAGGTTACTTGATTCCATTCCATTCCATTCTTTTCCATTCTTTTCCCTTACTTAAATACATTTCATTCCATTCTATTCCTTTCCATTTCCTTATGGTCATTTCATTCCATTCCATTCCATTCCATTCCCTTATGAACTCTCAAACGAAGCCTAAGAGATCCCTGAAGTTAAGTAAAAAAAATGGATCCACAGTTATAACATCAAATCAACCAATCCAGAAAGAGGTGAAACAAAGTTTGACTAGTTGTTGGGCTCAATGTTTTCTTTCAAAAATATTAGTTCCGCCTTATATAGCTGCTTTCAACGATGACCCAACTTTTTGCATTGTTTTTTAGTAACATCATTATAAAGTGATAAGACCTTTTGTTCTTCTTTTTTATTTTATGACAAGGAACCCCCTCAAGGTATGAGCCAGTGGGACCACCACTGAGGGGTAAACCCAGGATGCCTACATACCCACACTGAGCAGGCATCAAGTATATCCCAAGATGCCTCAGCTAGGAGTTGAATCAAAGACTTCTGGGTTTACAGTTACCCAGGCACTCTCATTTAGCTTGAGGCATCCCGGGTGGGGGCAAAGTGATAAGACCTTTCCTCATTGGTAAGCTACACACATCTCGTGAGTCTTGAACTCACTACCTTACCCTCCATCCCATTAAGTTAAAGCTCATTAGCTCCAGCCCAGTGTTAGAATTATCACTCATATCATATGAGCAATAAATTGCTTCAAACTTAGACTACATTACCAGTACCAGTCCCCACAATCATTCCTTGTTCACGAAATGTAATAACATGCCACTAATAGAATAATTATAGTACAAGAAACAATACTATTGGCTTGGTCCATAACGGACAAGACAAAAACAGAAAATTAACCTTCATCAGCAAAATTGGAGTCAAAGACAACATTTGTAAGATGCTGCTTCAAGAAAACCTACACGATGAAGACAATATAAATAAGATGATGGAAATTTTTGCAGCATAGCACGTTAGCTTTTAAAACCACAAATGAAAAGACTATCTACAATCCCTGCATGAGCTCTGTAAAAGTGTCAACCTTACAGGTGTCAGGGCCACAGATTCAAACAATGAAACTCAAAGCAATACATAGCTCCAAATAAGGGGCAGTCATTAGGCTTGTGGACCAAGAGTCAGTGCATGTTTAGGAATGCTTAGGCTTCAATTGGAAAGCAGACCTTTCCAGCCAAAAGTTCAAGTTCACCATGCCCTAAGCAGACCTTCACAGCCAAGTATACGAGTGCACCACACATAAGATTAAAGCACTTAATCTTATACATTCACCATTAAACCTTTTTGCTCAATGTTTTCAACATTATGCCATCATGTTAATGGACCATCTTGCTTTGGTATCATCACATGCAGATTACTAATGTCCCTTTAATAAGATTCAAGTAATGTGCTGATGGCAGCATCTCACTTTATACATTATTCAAATGAATGGTAGCTGCAATAATTTGAGTCTATCTATGAAAGCAGAAAACAACTTCATTTTTCATTAACATAATATCCAACGAAATTGCTAAACCCTCGGAAATGGATTTAATGATTCCTTTTAATAAAATAAAAAAAGATTAAATGGTTAGAACAAGAAGTTTTTAGCTTTGAATGCAAAAAAGCTCTATCACTCATCTCTATCACAGCCTAAATTTGTTCTTGGCCTCAAGGTAGAACGAAGAGTTTTGAGCATTAGGTAAGAAAATTTGAGATGCCAAAACCATGAGTAACAAGCTACAAAAATGTAACTCTAGTAAGGGCAAAAAATAAATATAAGAGTTTAAAACTAGCACATATCTTCAGCCCTGACTTTCAGCAAGAAATTCTAACAAATCTTCATAATCATAAAGTATAAGAACATACCGCAGACAGAAGTTGCCGAGTCTTTATATCCCAAAAGCGTAGATAACTGTCCAGTCCTAGAAATTAGTCAAGTTCTCAGTGTTGATGGTCAAGAAAATTTGGTCCTAAGACAAACAAACTTAACCTCAAAAGGCTAAAGGATGATTCAATAAAATTAAGTGAACCCAGACATGATGAAGTGCTAACTGCACACACCCTTCTTTTAATTGGAATATTAATACAGGAAATGACTTTTAGGGAAAAAAAAATACGAGAATAAAAAGGTTGTCATTGCTTAGTAGATAATATAGCAAGTGATTGAGTATAAACTAAGATAAACTTTTCCTCCTTTTCTTTCCCAATTCTCCAGACTAAAAGACCACCCAAACTAAACCTTGCTATCCATAACTCATAACCAAGTAGTGGCTGTCTTCTAAAGGAACCCAATACTTGACCTCCTAACAAAGGGGAACATGCAAACCTTTTGACCAAAATGGAAAAATAAAAAGAGGGTATGTACACAAAATACGAAAAACACACTACAGACCTCTCTCTCTTGATGTGTGTGTCTGTGTGTGTGTGCGCACAAATGGTGTTGTGTATGTATGTGTGTCAGTATGAGTTCCAATGCAAATAAACATAAAGGTAAAACAATACAACACACTCACCACAAGATGCAATCACTGGAAGCTCTGGGTGCCTGGCTATAGATCTGATGCTCCCAGAACATTTTCCCAAAAAGCACCCCAATAATTTTCCTGTAAAAAGAAACCATCATCATTTATGGAGTTACAAGAGAGAAAAATCTCAAATCATTCAAAAAATATGAATTATATGCAAGAATAACATTAGCAACATCATAAATCAATTTTCACATCCACTTTAATGCACCTCAATTAACCTCAATCCAAAAATATGTAATAGTTACCAATAATCCAAAGTAGACCTTGGAATAAGATGGGTTCAATTTTTAGAGTTAAAAATGAATAATACCCTTGAATACCTATGGTACTTGCGAAAGGACCTATGTCCAGACATTAAACATCATATGCAAATCAATTGTGCATTAACAATTTACTTTGAAAAAAAATTTTAATTTCTACAAAAGGCTTGAGCTCTATTGCATTAAAATTTCAATACTAAATTAGGTGTTTTTCTGCGGTGATCAAGCTCTTCCCAAATATGACCCCTTGACAAATAAATTTTGACGCATGTAACATGAAGCAAACAATTGAAATGAAGCCAAAAGAAAACCATCATATAGTTTGTAAGTATTATATGCCTCATCTTTTGGATCTAAAACTTACATAAGAAAAACATTTTCCACATATCAAAACAAGCATAAGGGCATGTCTATCAGTTTGTATATCCCCACCCAAAGATACATGGTGGAGCCAGCATTTAGCAATATATATAAATGAACCCATGTGCCTGCACACCCACTCACACAGGAACATAGAGAAACCCCACATATAAGACTTGATCACCTTAAATGATAATTGCCAATCTAAATCAGCCAGACAGTACCAAAGGAAAGCAATGCTCTTTTCTTTTTTCCATTTTTCTTTTTAATAATCAAAGGCTTTCTACTGAAGAAAACTAATTAAGTAAATAAACAGAACACTTACACTACCAGAATACACTATAAGAGAGCGAATGGTAAATGTATCTTCCAGACTTCCACACAGATAGAATATCAAATATGTGACAACATGATGGAACTACAGTTCACCTGTGCGCATGTCAAAAGAAGCAAGGTCACCAGACCCATTCCCTACATAGACTGTATAGCCATCTAAATCTTCAGTTACTGATTTGATAGGCGTCTCCCAAAAATCAAATGAGATAACAGGTCTTCGTTGAGCGGAAATATCATAGAGGCGAACCTGTTAAGAAAAAAAAAATGAATTGAAGTTTTTGAGTGGCTGGATGATTACGATTACAATAGAGCTACTAATCTACTAGAGATAAGGTAATAAACATAATTAAAAAAGTAACTAACAATAACTTGTATATCATAAAACTAACAAAGGATGTAATTGAAATTTACATTTTCTTAGCTCCAGATGAAAGAAGAAAAATTAAAAAAATTCCATCCAAGGTGTATTATTAGTCACTATTAGTTTAATGGCTCATGATCAGTAACATGTAGAACATGGGTATTCTCTCTCGTGACATAACATCTAATGATATCTCAATTGAAGAGAATTCAAGTACACAAAAAAACCCCAATTCCAGTCAGCATCAAGCAACACATGCTCAAAGGACAGTAGGAAGTGAGGAAAAAATCCGTAAGAATGTTGCATTCCCAGAAGTTACTAATATCCAGTTATTCATTCCAAAATGAAAGAAGAATTTGCAATGAAAGATTACCTGATGGCTGTTGGTGCCAGCCACAATTTTGCGGTGATCATCCTTACTCAGGAATGTTGATGATGTAAACCAAGTTGGGGTAAAAATATCAAGACTGTTCTTAGGAGGCTGGATAGGGTAGACGCTATAATTAAATGCAAGGAAAAAATGCATATTAAAGATTTCTTTCAAGATTTAGCAGATAAAGGAAAGGCTCACAGATTTGGCAGCCCAGATTTTAGTACAGTTGTCAAGATCCCACATGTTCATTTCAACACCCTTTCTGGGATGGAAAACAAGAAAACCATTATTTCATAGAGGAATAAGCTAGCACACACCATAAAATCCCACTACGAAATGACAATTGACTTAATTCTCAAGCTTATAAATTCTAATTATGAATCTCAAGAGCACTCACCCTCCAAATATAGCATATTTTTCACTTCCATCCACTTTAGAACATAAGATATTGCCAGAACTGCATACACTCCATGTGTTTGACGAACCAATAGAGGCAGAACCTGCAGGTGAATCAGTAACTTCAATGGACCTCATGCTTGTGTTTCCTTTTGTTGTACAAGTAAGCAAAGTACAAGACCTAGAATTTAACAATAAATTCAAAGATCAGAAGCTGTATGCATATGGGAAGAATGCAGCTGGAAATCAAAGATGTAAGCACCTATGGTGGAATTAGGTGGCAAAGCCTAGAAAGCATTGCAGTACCTGGATGTCAACCCCAATTTCTGTCCGGCAAATAAATGCAACCCAACAACAGCATCATCTTCAGGTCTAGGACCATCCTCATTGGCAGTAGAAACCGTGAAACAAATATCCCCATTAATTGCACTGAGAACCTCAATCTGTAGTATACATTAAGAACACAAATATTGAATAGGATCTTCAATAACAATAAGCCTATAACTAACAGTCAAAATTGAAAACCAAAACATGTAGCCAGATATTCATAAGTCCCAGAGTGTAACTCAACATACCAGTTTTTCTTGCCACTGCTAATTCTTGCCACTGCTAATAACTGCAAGAGAAAAAGAAAAATAATTCTTATAAAAAATAATAAAAAATAAAAAATAAAAATAAAAAAACACTTCTGCAAAATAAAGGATTTGAGGGTCTTAAAATTACATTTTTAGAAAAAGATTGATAGAATATCTGAATTCATACACATATGTAAAACAAAAGGATAGATTGTCCTAGTTCAAGCTAAAAGCTTCTATTTAGGCAATAAGTGAAACTTGCAAGTTGCTCTTTGGCAAGCAAGCCATTATGCACTGTCGCCAGATATATGCAAGGGAATGACTAGAGAATCCAATCAACTGGTTGCAACCAATATTAGAACCTGTTTCTCTTAAAGGATGATACATATAAGGTGCCTCTTACTTCTTCAGAAAACAAACAGAACATACAATGGCAATTAAGTACAATGCTTGAAGTCCCAAACTTCGTGAACAATAACAAACTCAATTCATAATACCCAATGCAAAATTTAACTCAAACCGCAAAGGCTCATATTATTTGTTTAACTTACTAATGCTTTATTTAAAATGAGTGCTGGCCCCAAGAAGATGGTGAATAGCAGATTCAAACTAGTGACCACCTCTTCATGAGGCGTGGCACCCAATGAATTCTACTACCCTTGGGGCAACATTAATTAAACTCCATTAGCTGCATAACAAGCATTCAAACCGAAACCTTCAACAGCAAAAGAAATCCAATTGAAATCAAAACATACTATCATTTCTACACAAAATCCTTTACACCTATTCTACATTTAACCCATAGAACATGAAAGCATATCTTCATTCTCAAACACTCCAAACTTCAACAAACCATACTATACTAATAATTGGAACCAAAACCAAACACTTAAAAAAATATTTGAAACATATTGCCAACAACAACACAGATGCTTGAAATTCAAAATTCAATAAACTCAAACAATTTGCAACACACCAACACATACCGGGTCATCTTTACAGTCATTGATAGAAGCAGCAAGTACACATTTTGATGCGTCCAGCTCACCCCACCTCTCCACCACCCTAGGAGCCCCTCCTTGACTACCCTTAGCTTCAATAACTATTACCCAAAAAAAAAAACCATAAACACCAAGCAAAGCATCAAAAACCCAGATATATAAATACAAAATAAAGCATATAAAACCCAAAAGACAAGCTTTTTACAAAAGGGTATTGCTAATTTAGATCAATGAATAAAAGGGTGTAAGAAAAAAATTCACCTTTGATGAGACCAAGTGCGTCGAAGGTTAGAGCTCGAAGAGAAGGGCAACCCGGGCACTCCAATGTGGTTGTACGAGGCATCTTTTTGGTAAAATCTGCGTTGTCGGGACGGACTCAGTATCTCAAACTAGGGGGGCCGGAGATAAGGAAAAAAACAAATAAACATCCATATAGTATTACATTAAAGAGTTTGTCAAAAAACCATTTTTCAATTTGTTACAAAGGTTAACTTTCATAGCTGACAATGTTCACAACCTAGTTGCAGTAGAAACCGCAAGAGTAAGCACAAGTGTCAATTTTATTTGGTTTTGTTAAATCTGTTTGACATTTTTATTACGACTCATTTCTCACTATCTCAGACACTCACACAGACTCTCAAACACAATCACAGATTCACATATTCAATTTTAATTCACAATCACCCTCAGCCAAAAAAAAAAAAAAGAACACCACAATCACAAATGACAGATTCACAAACATTATAATTGTATGGAGTGAAGAGAGAGAGAGAAAAAAAAAAATCATATCAAGATTCAAAATCAGTGTTAGGTTATGAAGTTGAAGGAAAGAAAAAAAAAAAAATAATACTTGAAGCAGAATGGAGATTAGAGGCTGCAGCGGCCGGCGTCGGAGGTGGGCAGATCAAGCAGGACGGCGGCAGCGGCGGCGACTGGAGGTGCGTGAATTAGGCTTAAGTTGTAACCGTGGGTTTGAATTGAGCTTTTAATTTTTTTTTTTTTTAGTTGGGCTGGCTAGGCTATCTGGGCTGTTACGGGCAAGGTTTTAGAAAAGTGGAGCCCAATCCTTAAAAAATCTGAAAATACCTAACAATTTTTTTTTGGGGGGCCAGGGGTTCTGGGCCCAAAAAACTATTTGGACCCTTATAAGATATCTTGGACTAGAAAAGTGCTGTACAGATTGCTTAGAGAGTTGGACAATTGCTCCAAATCTAAGAGAATGGAGAATCACCCACATGAATAGTTTTTAACAATAAACTCCCCAGATAAGCTTCATGACTGTAGCAAGTTATATTTTTTTCAATTGTTATATTTTTCGTTTTTGTAGCTGAGCCCCCTTTTCCAAAACCTTAGGCCCCCCTACTCTCCAATCAGCCTAGCCAACCAAGTCTAATTAGCAATTATCCAACCATTTTTTTTAATAATAAAAGCATTCACAATGGTGATTGTATTTTAGCCAAAAAAAAAAAAAAAAAAACTATTTTACCACCAAAAAACCATGTGTTATTAGAGAAGTTAAAACTAAATTTTTGCAACTACAGTAAACAAGTAAAAATACTAGTTGGCTGTAGCAAGTTGTTAAAAATAAAATACAATTTTATTAGGATTCTCTCTCTGACTTAAATTAAAAAATTCAAATTCTCTCTCTTCCTTTATTATTTTAATGAGTTGTTTATATTATTTTAAATTAAGTGATAACATTTGGTGTATGGTAAAGTGGGGTGGTAAAATAGATAAAGAAGTTTTTTGAGGTGCTAAAAGCTAAACTTTTTAGCACAACTATTGTGAATGTTCAAACTTCAACAACAACAAAAATCCTAGCCAACTTTTTTATCTTTGTTGGCAGATGATTGCATCTTAATGTCTTAAAAAAAAAATGAAATCATTTATTTATAATTTGTTAATATTATATGAATGACTATTTGGAGTTAAAAAAAAAAAAAAAAATTGCTTAATTCCGGTCCCCTCTAGCTTGAAATCATGGGTCCGTCCATATGCGTATGCATCTATCTTATAGATGATTTAAAATCATGCAAGGTAGAATATGGTTTTACATTGCGCACCAAATATTCTCTCTACTTATATACCCAAAGCAAAGATATCCAACTAAATTACTCAAACCTAAATCATATTTAAGCCCCTAATTTAAAAATAAAAATAAAAATTTACTACCTGTAGGGTTTTTAGTGGCTTGATGGTGGTGGGAGGCAAGCATGATGGAGGTGGCAATCCCTCAGATTCCTCTTTCTCTCTCTTGTAAATGCTTTGTCAATCTCAAGTATTTTATCTAGGTAATGGTGAAACACTGCATTTCATTTTTTTTTTTTTTTTTTTTTTGAGAAACCTTCCCATCATTTAATAATCCACAACATTTTCTTTTCTCTTAATCTCTCCCGAGGGCCTTATTTGGTTAGATATTACGATAAGTCCTTAATTTATTATTATTATTATTATTATTATTATTATTTTAGCTTTTGTTTTGTTTTTAATACTAAAATGGTGGGTATGCTAAAAGACATGAAGAAGAGAAAAAATGTGTGGTGTAAACTCAGGCAAATGCTTTCTCTTTCTTACAAATGCTTTGTCAATCTCGGGTATTTTATCTTAGTAATGGTGAAACAATGTGTTTCATTTAATAATCCACCACATTAATTTTCTTGTCTCGCAATCTCTCTTGAGGGCCTTATTTGGTTAGTTATTACTATTAGTCCTTATTTTATTTTATTTTCTTAGCTTTTGTTTTTAATACTAAAATGGTAAGTATGCAAAAAGACATGAAGAAAAGAAAAATGTGTGGTGTAAACTCAAGCAATTATTGACTGATTAATGATATAACAATAAAAATAAGTTAATGTGATCTTTAGGGTAACATAAAAAATAAAAATAAAAAAATAATGAAGAGGTAAAAAAAGACTAAATACAAAATTAGAACGCCACATAGCAGAACCTCATACACTCCCCCGTAAGATCTCTACTTTTATTTATACTAATATTATGCCCGTGCAATACACGAATTAATCATGAATTATGTGTAAATTAATGAAAAAAAATTATTTTAATTAAAATTAAATAGATAATAAAATTAAAGTAATCTTTTAATTTATTTTTTTGGCACCTTTTAGTCCCTACATTTTCAGGCGATTCCCATTTTAGTCCCTACATTTTATTTTTACTACTTTTAGTCCCTATCCTGAAAAACACTTCCCGTTTTAGTCCCTGCCGTTACATCAAAAATGAAGAAAACTGACATGGCAAACGACAGGAATAAATAATACTAAATTAATGTCCACATGGCCTAAATTAATAATAAAAAATGTTTTTTTGCATTAAAAAATGCCACGTCATCATCTAAATTAAAAAAATTAATTTATTAATTTTAACTAAATAAAAAAATTAAAAACAGAATTAAAAACTAAAAATCATATAAATTGAGATCTAAGTGTGTCTTGAACAAAAACAACAAGAACACAAACCCAGAAATTTAAAAAAAAAAAAAAAAACAGCGTTAACAAAATGTAAACTTCACATCTCAGACCCAACTTCTCTTTCTGACCGAAGCTATCCCTTCCCATTTCTCTACCTCTTAGTTCTCAAACCCAAAACCCAAGCCTTCACTCTGAAACCCCATGGCCGGAGCCACTCAAACTCTTCTCTCCGATCATCACCAACAACTTTCTAAATCTATTTCTCAATCTAAATCTCACACTCTTGGAACCAACACCCGATCGGACATCAATGGTCCTTACTGCTCAACACTAGCCACCACCATCCTGGTGATAGCCTCACCTTCTCTTCTCCATCCTTGATCTCAACCTCTCTCTCTCGACCTAAACTCGAAAACCCAAGACCCATCTCTCAAAATGAATCTCTCTCAAACCTCCAACTTTGATCTGGTTCCTAGGAGGTCCTAAGCGGCGCATGAACAATGGATCGACGATGTGGAGGCTAAGTAAATCACGGATTGACCGTGAACTAAGTGAAAATGCAAACATCACAGAGATTGAAGATAGAAAAATGGAAGATAGGTTTAAGGTTTACCGAATGGATGTCCTCTTTATTCTTATTTTTGTTCTTATTCTCCGTGTTTGATGGTTGCTAGTTGTTGTTGTTGATTTGATGGCTCCCCTGTGATCTTGATTCACGGTCTTTCTACCTTGATTTGTTGGTTCCACTTGTTCTTTCACATCTCAAACCCAACTATATTTTTTTTATTTTAATTTCTGGATTTGTGTTCTTGTTGTTCTTGTTCAAGACACACTTAGATCTCAATTCATATGATTTTTAGTTTTTAATTATGTTTTTTATTTTTTTTTATTTAGTTTAAATTAATAAATTAATTTTTTATTAATTTAGATGCTGATGTGGCATTTTTTAATGCCAAAAAATATTTTTTTTATTAATTTAAGCCATTTGAATATTAATTTAGTATTATTTATTCCTACTGTTTGCCACGTCAGCTTTCTCCGTTTTTGATGTAACGGTAAGGACCAAAATGGGAAGCGTTTTTCAAGATAGGGACTAAAAACGACAAAAATAAAATGTAGGGACTAAAATGGGAATCGGCTGAAAATGTAGGGACTAAAAGGTGCTTTTTGCCTATTTTTTTTAAACGAAGTAACCTTTTACTTTGATTCTTAAAAAAAAAAAAAAAAAAAAAAAAAGGTTACCTTTTACTTTAAGTTATATAATGAATGAATATTGTGTAAGATTAAGATTTTATTAATAAATTTAAAAAATCATATATAAGTCCAAAATTAATTGAATGGAATATGATAAATAACCATGCAACTAATATAAAAGAGATGCCTAAAAAAATTATAAAGGGAGTTTGCATAATTAAATCCAATATTTAAATGAAAAACCTTGAATTCAATAATTTTAAAAAATGATTGAAAGCATATGTAAGTGATAACCTCAATGTAATACTTAAGAACTATGAACAACTCAAATTACTAAACATAAAAAATAAAAATAAAAAAAAATAAAAAAAAAAGAAAAGAAAAAAGAAAAGAAAAAAAGAAAGTAGATAAACTTATATGAAAATTGATTTTTTGTCTTTGAAAGTGAGGGAGGAGGCACCAAATTTCACCCTATCAAAACAAAATGTGTAAATATAAACTTGAAGAAATTTTTTTGAGAAAAACTCAATACCAAGAGTATTGTTTGATTGAGTGTTTTGAAACCTCAAGGAAACTCGCTAAAAAAAACAAAACAAAAAAAACAAAAAAACAAAAAACAAAAAACAAAACAAAACAAACATACAAACAAAAACAAAATTGGGAGTTTACTTTTTGAAGCGATGATAGATACTTGGACATTCAAAATATTAATAAGAAAAATCATGAATCTGGCCTTATTATTTATAGTGATCTAAAAATTTAAAGATGAGAGTCATGGTATAATAAAACTATTATCCATAATCATTCCAATATTTATCCAACAAGCAAAATTTCAACCATGGTAAACTTCAACCAAAAAAAGAAAAAGTTGATAAAAAGTTGTTTCTATTTAAAACAATAAATTTATGTTGTGAAGAAGTTGATTTAAATTACAAATATTTTTTCTCTTATACCGTAAAAATCAAGTTGTTAAAATTATTAGCTTTTTTTTTTTTTTTTTTTGGGCATCCAAAAATTTGATATTTATACAAAAAAATAAATTAAAAAAAAATATATTTGAAAAAAAAAAATAGATAATAAATTTATTATCAATTCTTCTAGTATGTATATCCACCTAGTGAATTTTTTTTTTTTTAATTCATGGGATTAGCTATTCTTTTACGTACACAACTACACATTTTAATATTTTATGCTTTGGATTTTTTTTTTCTTTCTATCCTATTATTTTAGACTTTGTTGATAATATTTAGATAGACACAAACACAATTGTAGGTTGTAGTTGTATGGCACCATCCAACTAAATTTACATCTCAAAGAAAATAAATAAATAAATACTATAGTGTAGTAATTAAACAATAAGAAAGTTGCTGCTTTTTTTAAAAAGAAATACACTACACTTAAAAATAAGGATTAGATGGTGAATTTGGATTATAATAAACTACATGTAAAAAAAAAAAAAAGGATTAGATGGATTAGATAAAGAATTTGGATTGTAATTAAAATTATCAACTTAGAAATTATAGGAGAAGAAAAATATTAAAATCTAAAAAAAATTCTACAATTTGGTGAAATCACTTGGCGCAACTATGGCTTTTAAGCCCAACTTTTATTATATAGTATATGATATTGATATTGATTAATGATTTTAACATTTTCTGTAAACCAAAAATGGTATTTAGATATATGTTCCAATTAACTCAATTAGTAATTCTCTTATCTCGAATAAAAGATTTATGATTCAATTCCCTCTAATATCCAAAATCAATTGGTGTCTTGACCTAATAATAAAAAGCAATCACTATGGAACCATAGGTTTAATATATAGTATTAATCATATCTAAAATAAGAAAAATAAATAAATTTAACATTGAGTTACGTACTTATTTTAAGGTATTTAGATCATTCATCCAGTTAACTCTAGACTTTTACTTTCATAATATTTCCTCTCTTGAGCAAATTCCTGCATGTCGGATTGGAGGTGATCTTCCTAAATTCCATTTTCCTTAAAAGTATATCTTGTTAAGTTGTCTATGGTTTCATTTAGTGATTTAAACTTACTCTAGATGTGACCATAGTTCCTAGGATGAAGATCTAACCAGATTCTCAAAGTTCAAGCATTCTCAGAGCCGGCTCAATAGTGAAAGTAAATGATACGGTCGCTTAAGGCCCCAAGGAAAGGAAAAAATAAAAAATAAATAAATAGCCCCCCAAATTTTAACCAATAGGGTTATTCTTTTTCATTATAATAGTATTAATTAAGCTCCAATATTAGCGAATAAATAAAGTAACTTTTTTATCAAATGAAAAATGAGAGAGAGAGAAATGCTATGTCCACAATATTTTTCACAGTACTTTCATAATAAATCTTAAGTGTTAAGTTGTTACAGGCTATTATTGATGATAAAAAATTAATTTCATTGATAGGTTCAAATTTAAACCAGTAACAACTTACTGTTACCCGCCAATTATTAATGACATCTGTATGCTTCGGCATAGCAAAAGTGTGATGTCAATGACATTTGTGTGCTTAGGCATAGCAAAATTGAAATGTCAAATATCAATGGGTATTTCTTTTCTTTCTCATAAACCCATGTATGATATGTTTAAAAAAAAAATATGCAAAGAAATAAAAAGCAAAAAGATTAAAAATGCTTTAAAAGTGGTTGCAAGCGTGTATTCTAGGAGATGTGGGAGTCATAGGATGTACCTCGAAGGTGATAATCCCCATCAAACAGTTATGATTGTGTGTGAGTTAAAGTTATTTTCTCATATCTCAGATCGTCATAACATGTATACACATATGCAATCTTGCGATGTTTTTCACACACAACACGCAATATTCTTTGCTACTCTTGATACATGTGCATGTACAATGTGATTTGGCCATCACTAAGGTTTTACATGTGCTAATATATGCTCACTAAACTGTCTTAACTTATTTTTGAAATATAAAATTGGTTAGACTTGTTTAGTGTGTGTGTGTGTTCTGCATCTTTCTTTTGTCATCCATAGCATCTTGTTTCATTACATTCATGCATTCATATGGATTTCTTGTGCCCCCATGATCATCCTTGATCATCTTTATATCTCTCGGGTGAAGCTTTCTAGCTTTCTATACCCTTTGTCAATCATGACAAAAAGGGGGAGAAATTGTGGAGACTTTGTGGTTTCTTTCCTTAAGATTCTACAAGTTAGGGGGAGAAATACATGCCTCTGTAAGGGGGAGTTGTGTTTTATTTTGTTAAGGGGAGTGCTTACCTCCTTCTTTTTGTACCTTGGGTCTTGTGACCATGTTTACATACATTGAGCTTATCTTCTTTATATGCTGGTGTATGTTTTCTTTCACCTATCTCTACATGTGTTGTTTCTTTTCTATCTTTATACACATGTTTCTTTACTTATATGCAATCTAATTATTTCTGTTTCACACAAGATGCCTTGATGAGTTTTGTTTAAAGTGTTTCAGAAATACAGGTTGTCAAAGTCTACTTGCCATGAACTCTCTTCTTGCAAAGTTTTTCAAGAGTTTGTGTTAGGATAGATTTTACTATATGTAACAAGTGAATATAAGTTGAGTGATTTATGACTTCTCTCATATGTTCATTTGTTTGTTGTAGTTTTGTCACGGATTGCCAAAGGGGGAGATTGTTAAGGACATATTTTATGTAGTTGGCTAATCCTTTGACAAAACGCACTTTACTTGTATTTGGGTAGATCTAGGATGTGTTTAATACTTCAAGGAACAAGTTGTTCAAGTGTAGTATTAAAGCCATGAAGATTAGACCAAGAAACAAGTGAAGAAAAGGTGTTCAATAAAGCTGGACAGATAGCTCGACACCTGCGGATAGATAGCTCGATAGCTTCTCGACACCTCCTCGACACCTGGCTATCTGTCGAGCTCTTCAGCTGATTCTTATCGTAATCTCAATAGCTTCTCGATAGCTGGTCGATCGATCGAGAAAGTTTTTGTCCCCTCGACACCTCCTCGATAGCTGTATCTGTTGAGATTCATTAAACCTCGACACCTGCTCGACACCTCCTCGATAGCTGCTATCTGTCGAGGTTACAGAAATTCAGCTTTTTGATTTTTGGGCCAGGCTTTTGTATTTGTGTAGGGTTTCTTTTCTTACAACCCTAGACCTATATAAGGCTTATTTTGGAGGCCGTATCACAAGAGAATGAGAGAATACAAGGAGAACATATGAAAAAGATTATTCTCTCTAAAAAAGAAGTTACTGCGTTTTTGCGCCTTAGGGTTTTGTAACCAAGTACTTCTTGATCTTCATTCTTGATGAAGTGAAGAATTTTGCAACCAACATCTTCTTCTAATTGGTGATTGAAGTCGCGTACTAGGATCCGCACAATTGGTTAGTCACGTATTAGGATTCGTGCATCAAAGGGTGGCGTTCATATATTGAAGAGTTCAGAGGTTCTGAGGCGGTAGAAGGTTTCTGCTGTGAGTTCATCTACAGGGATTGTAGAGTCTAGGGACAAAGGTTTTGTACTAGATCTGAAACTTCTCTTTTCTATAGGGGACTGCTTTCTGGGAAGGTTTCCCCCCAGGTTTTTTACTGTGAAACTGGTTGGTTTCATTGGTTTTCCTGGGTCATCATATCTTGTCTTATTTACTTTTCCGCTGCATTCATTATTGACATGATATTGATGTTTATTTGTTTTAACAAGTTTTATTGATAATAAATCTAATTAACAACTTGGATTTAAAACTTGTTAATTCTATCAACCGGGGTCTAAATTTCCCAACATTTTGTAATTGATCAAAGAAAGGTTTACATTGTTTCCTCAAGTTCTTATAAAACTCAGAATGTAGTTTAAAGACCCAAGGAATCTTTGTAACTGCATTTTATCAATAATGAGATCTGGAAATTTATCAACAAATTGAATGGTTCTTTCACGAATTTGTCCTTTAGAAATGTCAGCCAAGGAAACGAACCTTTGTTTGAAATAGTTTAATTTTCTTTGCAAAGACAACAATACGATTATGTTTGATGATATCAAGACATAATATATAAATGTTTCCAATGTTCATCAATGGATTTGAAATAGACAAGGACATCATCAATATAAACAATGGTGAAATGACTGAAGGAATTGAAGATATTATTCATAATGTTCTGGATTTCACTAGGGGCATTCTGAAGACAAAAGACATAACATTCCACTCATAATGTCCAAAGGGAGTGGTGAAAGCAGTCCTATACTAATCAATTTCATATATTTGGACTTGCCAAAACCCAGATACGAGGAACCCCTTTTTCAATTTCAGCGTTTTTTTAAACATAGAAGGCAATACAAGACTAGGGGGATTTGCTATTCCTAATTAGTTTTTTTGGCATGCAAATCATGAATTTCCTTTTTACAAAATTCAATAGTTTCAGTGTTTATTTGAATGGGACGAGCTATAGTAGGAATGTTCTTCTCATTAAAATCTTTAACATAAGGTAAATTAACAATATGCTTTTTCCTATGCCAAAAAGCCTTGAGAATATCAGAACAAACATCATTAATTAATACCTTATGAAAATTATCAATTTTGGATTGTAATAATTTATTGGAAAGTTGTTTAGCAATATTCTTATATCTAACTTCCTGCTTAAGAAAATTTAGATGTTTGGTTTTAGCATGAATCAGGTTTAAAGAATCATCAGTATCAATTTCTAATTTTGAAGCAAATTTAAATTTCACTTTCTGCCCAAAAGGGTTAGTAGTGATACCATCACATTCAGTAAGAAAAGGATATAAAGAGTTTATGAAAGGGATGCCAAAAATCACTTTATCAGTCATTTTTTTAACAAGAACAGAGGGAATTTTAAAATGAACATTGTCATGGCAAACATGAGCATTATTTAATTTATATTTGATTTTCATTTGAGTACCACTAGTAGAAAACAGTTTCTCAGTGGATTTTTCATAATATTTAGATGGAATTATTCATTCTTGAATGCAATTCATATCAGCACCAAAGTCAATCATAGCAATAACATTAAATTCATATTCATGGCAAACAACAATTTTAACTTTAGAAAACCATTTTGGAGGAATCAATCTGTTAATAAGACTAAGTCTATTAATATCAATAGGCGCAGTATTAGAAAGAAGAGTTTGTTGATTTGGGCCGTCTTCATCTTTCTGCTCATTAGGCTTATTAATAGTTTGTTCATTATCAAGTTGTTTATCAATTTTTAAAAGTAACATTTCTTGTATTAAGCCAAAGTTATCATTTTTTAAATAATTTTTTAGCTCAGTGATTTCTTTTTTAATAATAGTAATTTCATGTTGTAAATCATTAACAGTTATCTCTTTGGACTTCTTTTTATTAAATCACATTCCAAAGTTTCATCCAGACTTATCTTTGATTTCATCTTTTTTTTTTTTCCATTTTCATTCCTAATCATGGTTTTCTTGAGCTTTTTAAGATATTCTTCTTTAAGATAACTCTGTGATAAATAAAAATATAGAATACGGATTTGATTCACTTTCCAATTGAAATATAAAAAAGAGTCATCTCAAATCCTTGAAGTCCCAAACTTCGTGAACAATTACAAACTCAATTCATAATACCCGTTGCAAAATTGAACTCAAACCGCAAAGGCACATATTATTTGTTTAACTTACTAATGCTTTATTTAAAAATAAAATTAGTGTTGGCCCCAAGAAAACGGTGAATAGCAGATTCAAACTAGTAACCACCTCTTCGTGAGGCATGGCACCCAATGAATTCTACTACCCTTGGGGCAACATTAATTAAACTCCTTTAGTTGCATAACAAGCATTTAAACTGAATGCGCCAATAGCAAAAAAAAAAAAAACCAATTGAAATTAAAACATACTACCAAGTACCAAGATAAAGATGCTTACAAATGTAATATTTATTTCTACAAAAAATTCTGTACACCCAATTCTACATTTAACCCATAGGACATGGAAGCTTCAACAAACCATACTAAACTAACAATTGGAACCAAAACCAAACAATTTTAAAAAATTGAAACATATTGCCAACAACGACACAGATGCTTGAAATTCAAAATTCAATAAACTCAAACAATTTGCAACACCCCAACACATACCGGGTCATCTTTACGGTCATTGATAGAAGCAGCAAATACGCATTTTGATGAGTCTAGCTCACCCCACCTCAGATTGGTTTTCATTAGTTGATTTATTGGGATGAAAGTTGAAACTTTTATTTTAGTCTTGGGTTGGGTCGGATTTCGGTTAATAGTTTTTTCAAACCATTTGATCTTGTATACACATAATATATAAATTTATTTTATTACAATAATTTCACTAGTTTATTTTGATTTATATTGGTATTTTGAGTATTATTTTTGATGAATTTAGAAATTTGAAATATATTTTTGGCATATTATTTGAATTGTAATAATTTATTGAATAAATTAATTGTTTATATAGTTGATGAAAACTCATTTAAATGAGATGAATTGGAAGCAAACACTAAGGCTCCGTTTGGGAATTCATAAGGGAATGGAATGGAATGGAATGGAATTGTCATAAGGGAATGGAAAAGAATGGAATGGAATGTATTTAAGTAAGGGAAAGGAATGGAAAAGAATGGAATGGAATGGAATTAAGTAACCTTGATTAGATGTTTTAAAATAAATGAATGAAAATGAATGAAAATTAATGAAATGTAAGCAATTTTGTTTGGAAGCAACATGGAGGGAATAGAATGGAGTCATTTTATGACAATATTACTATTAAACCATTATTTTAAAATAAATGATTGAATATATAGGGGTATTTTGGGAGTTCTAGTAAAAAAATCATTAAATCTAATTTCATTCCCTCTCATTCTTCCCAATTTCGGGGAAAATGAAAATTTAAAATTTTAAGAAAATAGAGAGGAATGAGTGTTCTCTCCTACCCATTTCGTTCCCTCTCACTTAAACTTCTAAATAAGGGAATAAGTTTTCCATTCTCTCCATTAAAACTCCCAAATAAGGGAAGGGAAGGAATATTCTAAAATTATTTTTTTCATTCCTTTCCATTTCCTCCTCTCAAACGAGGCCTAATAGAACAAACGTGCAATTTTCTTTGTCATAGATATTGTCTTGTTTTTTCTTTTTCTTCTTTTTTTTTTTCTTTTAATTTAGTTTATAACATTTCTTGTAGAAAATTCGATACCTTTGATATTTCCTTGTATGTGACTATGCGAGTAGTATATTTGCTAAATTAACACAGTTAATGAAGTTCATTTTGGTGTCTTTAAATTTTTTTATTTTCTGATTAAACATTAATTAATCACTAATATATCGCTTATTTCTTAACCATTTTCTTGTTTTCCGTGTTATGATTTAGATTAGACCAATTTTATTTATATTGTTTTTAAAAATTAATTTACATTATTATTTTTCAAAACATATATCTTAAATAACTTTTTTTTTTCCTGAAAATTAGATCGGAACAAGCTTACGACAACTTTTTATGGGAAAAAAAGTGCAAAGGATTGCTTTTTTTTTTTTTTTTTTTGAGCAAATAATAACAAAGAACTAGTCAATGCAGATGGAAAGTCATAAAACCAAATTGCGGTTGCTTTAAGAAAAAATAAAATCTTCTACAAGAGTTTCTTAAATCCACAAAGAGAGTTATTGGCATCCACCAAAAAATAGTGTGACAAAACTATGAAATTTTATTAAAGTGAATACGACTTTTATTTACAAGCTTGGAGGTCAACTTAAAGACTTTGCAAAATTTAATTGACAAGAATTTATATTCTGAAGTATATCCTAATTAATACCCTACCATAATAAGGCCCTAATTTTACTAGGAAAACATTAAATACACTTAAAGTCAAGGAAATAATATACTTCTTATATTTTCCGGCATCACTAGCCAGGTAGCCATTAGTTAAGGAGATCTGAGATGATAGGAATAATTGAAAGAAAATGGTTTGGTTTACCTCCAATATTTTTTTAACTAATTTTTTTTTTTTTAATGAGAAACTACCATATTACTCACTAATTAAATAAAATGTGAAGATTAAAACCTAATACTACTTGCCACTATTATTTAAAACAAAAAAAGATTTCTAGTTAAAAAAAGTAATAAAGGTAAGGCAAACTTATTGGAAGACTCAAGTTTCTAAAAGTTACAGGTTGCAAAATCTTTCCAAGGATTTTTTGTCACCTATTCTTTGAAGCCAACAAGTGTAGACTGTAGACATCGTATCACATAGAATGGGTCTAATCTCCCATTCGATAGCAAATATTTATGCATGAAAAATAATTTATGAGAAATGAGGGAATTATTTCCAAGTGTGTATATATATATATATATATATTTCCAATTTAAGAGTTAAAGCAATCTAAACTACGAGGACTAGGAGCTAGCTATGCCTTTGCTTCAGTAATATATAGTGGGATCAAAGGAGAAACACAGGTTTGTCCACATAGGATTATGCAGAACCTTCATCTACTTGGAAGAAGTTAGTTGAAGAGTCTCGTATGTTTATTATGATCTGCTTGAATATCAAGCCAACAAAAAAGCCTAGTGAACTGCCATTGTTCCATTCAACCGATTAATTACTCAATAAAGGCCAAACATATATATGGGGAGGGCTAAAATAAAGGCTTTTTCCATATCAACCTTCATGGAAGATCTTGTGTACAAGAATGATATTATATTGGAGAATTAGGTTTTCAGTTCTTAGAAAAAGGCAATGTGAGTAGCGTTCAGCTTTTTTACCATGAAGCATCTTATAAAGAAACAATGGAAAACCGAAATGTCAAATTCTTCACTGTTTTTCCAGAGGTAATAAATATTCAGGAAAAAAAAAAAAAAAATACCAAAGCAAAACGGCTCGATTTTGGTTGTGTTTAACGGAGCAGTGTAGTGAATGCTAACGGGAGGCTTTGAAGACTTAAAATGAATTTTGCTTAAGTTTAGACGAGTGTTTTACATTTTTGCCAAAGAAAAAAGTGTAAAAATAAACTAAAAATATAAGGATGTGTTAGAACCTGAAGTTACAGACTGGTAGGAGAAGGAAGCAGTAAATAAATAAGAGAATAAAAATAAATAACGTTTAATTTTTTTAATGATTTTTTCCTTTCAAAAAAAAAAAAAATACTGATGGAGTTTCATTAAACCAAAATATGGCAATAACTTATAAATTATTTATTTATTTATTTATTTTTATTTTAGATAATTACAATATGTTGCTAATCTCACAGCTCGAATTATTTCTCTTCTAAATTTTCTAGCACTTTGTACTTAAGAAGGTACCAAATAAGCTATAAGGCCCTTGACATTTCTTGTTAAAGTTGAAATTTAAATATAAGTTAGTATTTGAATAGAAAAATATTTCAAACTTTATCATGATTTTAATAGCTATCAATTGCTTGCATTATATATATATATATATATATAATAGTATTTCTTATTAAAAGCTTCATATTCAAACGTTCTTATTTGAAATTATATTGCTAACAGCATAGCATTGATCATCTCATTAAAAGGATTCTAAAAAGGGATAGATTTTGTATCCACAAAAAAAAAAAAAAAAAAAAAAAAAAAAAAAAAAAAAAAAACCGGAGAAGAAGGAGAGAGAGATTCTTTACAATGTTATAAGTAATCTTTATGTCCAGCCAAGATATATAGTAAAAAAGAAATAAAAAGATTACATCTGTGAACCTGTGATCCTTTTGACTTATTGAACTACAGATATTCAAAAATCAATTTATGCTATTATTCTAAACACTTATCATCTAATTTAATTTCTCTTCTTCATTTTAATTTGAGTATGTTACCAATTTTTTCAGCTTTAATAATAATTTGTACGATACCATTACCATACCATATTATTGTTGTAACTTGAGGAACAAATAGTTCAAAAATCTAAGAATATGAGGAATATAAATTTATTTTTTATATCTCTTTTTTTTTTTTTCTCATATTGTTCTTTTAAAAATAAAATTATACAGTTAATAACCAATTTTTGTAATAATAAATGAGAATTAGATATGGTTTTTTAAATTAAAATCATTTCTAATTACCGTTATAAAAATGCAATGATAAGATAATGTTGTTAATTTTATTATAATTGTTCCTAAAAATAAATAATAAAATAAGAAGAAAGTTTCTCTCCAAACTTATCATATATATTTATATTGAGTATGAATTTTAAAAATCTAATCGTTAGATTGCATATTCTTATTACATCCTTAATGCTTACAAAATTTCAAGAAAATCAAAAGATCAATTGCTATATCAATAAATGGATGTTATAATTTCAAGTTTTTGTAATTTAAAGTTGTATATAAAAAATAAGTTAATTGATCAAATAGTAAATGTGGGTGTGAAAGCCCAACGTCATGTGTTGGGCCTAGAGCCCAATTCGAATATCACTATGTGTCCGAAGAGAAGAGCGGGGTTAGGAAGGAGTCCTGGTGGAAGAGATGTACCTGGAAGTGAACGAGAGGGGCAGTCCGAGGAGAACCCTATTGGTCCGAAGAGGTCATTCTCCTCGGATTCCAAGGAGACTCGATCAAACAAATATGCTGAAGGTATGAGTGATTTTTCCAACTACTTCCACAACAAGGACAAGCTCGGGGCATGTCTAGGAATGATAAGAACAAAGAAATATCTAAAGGAAAAAGCTGCTACCACCACATTTAATGCACTGCAGCAACTTTTCTGGCTGCATTTATGTGTAGAAGACCCCTGAACAGTGCAATCTCAGCTACCACTACTCACGGAGAAGTAAAGTAGATATCTGATATGATATGTACTCAAGTAAAGGCTTAGATGAAGAACAGGTGAACGGTGAAGATGAAGGAAAAGAAGAATATATAAATGTAATAAGCCTCTAAAAATGGAGGAGGGAGAAAAAATTTGAAAAAAGACTCTTAAGAATTGTACTCATCTTTCAATCAAGAACATTTCTCTTTGGACTTGAGTTGATTTTAACTTTTAAGCGTATTCTTATGTCAATGAACCATTGCTAGATTCACAACTAGCCTAGTTTTTTCACCCACTCTCTACAAATTCATTATTCTGGGTTCGTTGGGTTCACAATCCTAACCTTTTGGGCTTGGGCTACAAAATTTGGACCCTACAGTAAATAATATCCGATTTGAACGAAATTTGATATGCATGTTAAAAACATAAGGAACATGAAATTCAACGGTTAGATTTTCAAAATTCACACCCAAAAAGGAAATATATAAAAAGTTTGAAGAATTTCTCTCCAAACTAGTTTGGAGAGAAACTTTGTTCATAAAATAACTACATGTTAGTGGACAAATCTCATTGTTCAAAACTCCATTGTCCTTCTTGTTGAAATGTTGCTATGGATTTCAACCACAGTGAGACCAAGATTCTCTTTAACATAGTGAGATCTACTTTTTCTCTTTTTAATTTCAAATTTTAGTTGACACTCGATCGACTTCTAATGTCAACATTGGCCTTAAAGGCTCTACCCAAAATTCGATAAGTGAAGATGTGATAAGTGAAGTTGTGAACCTTAATTCGTGTCTAGCAGTAAAGCAATGATTAAGGTAATACGTGTCCTAGCGTGAGAGGGAAATAAAATAGTGAGAGTCCAATGGTAGAATGAGATAGGTCATTATATATCTAGCAAAAGTTGAAACACATTAATACATATCCTGCAGTAAGTTAGAACTGAAAAAGAACAATCTCAGGCTCAGCAATTCATGCTTTTAAGAATCGGTACTAAAAGGGTGGAAAATTATATAAATTTAACGGTAATAAAGCAATGATTCCAGCAGCTTTAATAGTAAACCAGTATTAAATCTTTCCATACTCTTATTTCGTTTAAAGATAAAGACCTATATATAGTGTGGTGAAAGGAGAAAGTATATCCAGGTGCATTAATTTTAGCTTGTCAAGCTTTGTGTAAACGTCTATCCGACAGACTGTTAGAGCTCTTGAACATACGACTTAGCCCTATGTGGTGGGCCTTTTGTGATTTTGGGTTGGACTGCATCCTACTTCACTAGGCTTTAGTGTTCTAGACAGGAGAGTTGGGACTGGTCCAATTGCAACTCACTTTAGTCCGACTTGCGCACAAACTATGCTTCGTTTGCTAAAACTTTAGTCAGATGCCCATGGCAGGTGAAGTTGTTGCAAAAGAGTTATGACGAATAAATGTAATAAAATAATGATAACGGAAATACGTTATTGTTAGGCAAAACAAGCAAGGGATCCTTAATTAAAACAAAGAAAAAGAACACATTATAGGCAAAATTGCAAAGATGGAATAGGAAACGGTAGCAATAAGTGATAAAATCAAAGAATGAAGGATCAGTTTGCCACATGCAATTGTGTTACGGGGCTAAGGCCAAGGAGGGAACCATTTCCTCAATATGGATAACTTCACAGAGTAATCCTGTCGTAGAAATTATCCACTTTAAGGGAACGGACTTAAATGGCTTGTGCCCAAACGAGTTATTTATCCTCAACAAAGGGTGGGCTTTTAGCCTGTTGCTCTACACTCCTTAGATCTTTTCTTTCTCTTTTCTCTCCATTTTTTGTTATTTTGATTCTTTCCCACTCCTTTCTTTCTTTCTCAATGCTTGCTCGTGTGGTGTTATGGTGATGGTAGTGCAATGATTCTCCTTTAGAGGTTGCTATGGTTGTGGTTGTGTTACTGTCCACAGCAAGGACCCTTTATATACTGCCTGTTGTGACTGTTTTTTACCGTTTTAACCTTTAACCACTTTTGTCTGGTTTAGGGTGTTCCTCTCGACCACCCACTGGTTTGTCAGTTGTCCAGCCACCACCACTTACCTGTGCTACCCGTGCCACTCCCCATTACCAGACAAAGAAGACTATTTTGTTTGCTTGCTCACCATGACATTCTCTCTTACTATCCCTCATGGCATGCACCTAGTGGTTCTAACTCATCCTGCCTTCTTTTGGGTGGTATGACATCCCAGCAGGACATCACCCCCAAAAGAATATGAGCAAAAACCCTAGAATAGACTTTCCCTTCTCTCCACTACCAGACCATACCCTCTCTTACCTCTGGCCCATGACCCACCACTCCTATATTGGCTAGGTATATGTTAGTAGTGTCTGGGACTTGCGCGTGCTCCACTTCTTGTGTACGTTGAAAGCTTGTTTGCTGCTCATGTGTTTGTCATGGTCTGAAGGCTCATCTGTGCATTCTATCGCTCATCCTTGACCTCTTATGGCATGAACTGTTTTATGATCTTTCATTCTTTATTGGCTTTCTCCTTTCAAGGGCTGGGCCTTGCTTGATCATGGGTTTTTCCCTTTTTAGCCCATTCTTTGCTCTTTCCATAGTCTTGTTGTCATTCCTGCCATACCACTCTGTCATTCCTATCATGGTGTTATTTGACCCGTGCTTGTTAGGCCTTTTTGGACCTGCTGCCTATTCTTCTCTCAATGACTCAATATGGTCATTGGATTTATACTTACGCTACTTTGGGCTTTCTTAACCTATTACATTGGTCATGGGCTCTTTTGTCCCATTTCTTTCTTCTTGAGCATCCTTGGTCCATTTGCTTTCCTTGGGCATCTTTGGCGCATTTTCTAACTCTGCATTTCTGTGGGCTTTTACTAACTCTTTTGGACTTCCCTGGCCCAATTATCTTATTCTTCATCCTTGGGTCTCATGGACTTTTCACTAAAAGACCAAGTATGGGAAGGAAAGGTTCTAAGAGGGATAATGTGAAGAAGACTGAAGGATTCCTATAAAGGAAGCTTTGTCGAAGGAAGAAGACATGGCAGAATTGAAGGTGCTAAAAGACTACACCTTGGTAAGAGGAGAATTGTACCGCAGGATGCCAGATGGGTTCTTGTCGAGATGTGTAGGGCCTTACTAAAAGACCAAACTTTTATGCTGCCATTCTTGCCTGGGGCTCACTTACATATCACATATGGGCCCCGTGCACCTTCATAATTTGTATACAATTATGCCATCAAGGCCTCGAACCTTGACACATTGCGGTGTGTCATCTGACTCTACATCGGGTGCTTCCTTCCTTTTCTTCTTCTACGATAGCAACTTCCTTAGATCAGGTTCCGAATCACTTTGGATGCCTTCCCACTTAGGTACGAAGGTATTTTGTGGCTTTGATACTGAGCCCTCCCCAGATGGTGCCCATTGGTCGTAGAACATAGTTTCTACTAAATGAGCTTCTGCTTGCCCAAATGGCAATGGGTTTGCTGCTATGCGTATTATTCTGCCATTCAACTTTCCCTTCATACACTGATGATAGGTGGACGGGACTAGTCAGTGCTTATGTAACCATGGCCTTCCTAGAAGCACATGGTACGAGACTTCTGTTTTTATCACATGGAAGAGGGCTAGGGGGGCTATTAGGCCCACCTTCAGCCATAGCTGAATGTGGCCTGCAATGTACTCTCCTCTTCCCCCCGAATCCTGTTACTTTCATTGGGCATCCTTGAATCTTTTTCTCTGAAATTCCTACTGCTTGGAGAGTGCGTAGCGGAATAAGATTTACAGAAGCACTCGTATCCACCAAGACTCTCTTAATGGGAATTTGATTTATAGATGCTGCCAAGTAAAGGAGCCTCTTGTGATCCGAGTACCCCACTTCTATAACCTCGTCACTAAAAGGGATCTCACTTGACTCTTGCAGAAGGGCTCTGTCGCCTGTGACTTCAGCCGTTAGACATTCTATCATTGCCCTAGAGACAATGCTTACTAGGGCTTTTGTAGCTATCGTTCACTCTTTCGCTGTGAGTCCCAATTGATTAAAGAAATTTTTGAACTTTGAGCTCTTTTGTAAGATGGTATTTGCTGCGGCAGGTAGGGCTGGACTCTTTTCTTCGTCCTCCCCTAGATCTGCATAAATCACAATTGCTGCTACACCCTTCCCTTTGTGGTTTAGGAGTGAGTTTCTTTGAACTTCTGGCTAGGATAGCTTTAGAGTCCCTTCCTTGATCCTGCAGTGTAGCAATCTGTGAAGTGCCCAACATTTTGCGGTAGGATGTTACACAAAGTTGTGCAGGCAACAAAAGCATGGGACTCCCTGCTCTTCTTCTGTGGGCTCTCTGAAAACTTGATTAAGCTTAAATACTCTGTCTGCTATCCATTTTTCTAGGAGCACATTTAGCTCCTTTAGAATGCATGGTAGTGGTGGAGGGGTATCATATTTCCTTCCGTCAGCTTTCCTTTTTCTTTCGCTAGTGGATACAACCATAACCTGTGAAGTGCATCTTTTGTCTGAGCTCGGCCTCACCGACTAAGCAGTCTTTCTGTCCTTCTACAACAACTATGCAAACTGGGAGATTTCCAAATTTTCCAAAATGGCTCTGTACTCCCTGATCATATTTGTCATACACATTTCCACCAATGTTTTTTCTTCACAATAATCATAGCAATCGAGTGCTATGTCTCTGAATCTTTTAATGTATTTCATTAAATCTTCACCATTCCTTTACTTAGTTACTTACAAGGTCGCAAGCGTTACTGTTTCTTCCCCATGAAAGTATTTAGTGCAAAATACCTTCACCATGTCATCCCAAGTTAGGATCGATCTTGGCTTTAGACTGATGTACTAGGTATACGCACGGCCACATAGTGATTTAGAAAATTCCCGAAGATATAAGTCCTTGTCTACAGCATAGGGATCAAGAGTATTAATAAACTTGCTTACGTGATCGACGGCACTTCCCCTCCTACCATCATATTGCATAAAGACTCGTGGTTCATATCTCTCTGGGTATGGTTTGTTGAGTATCCTTAATGGGTAAGGAAATCTTTGTACATAGAATCTCTCCTTAGGTGCCCTAACCGTGCCCTGGCCCTCTCCTGCTCTAAGAGAGCTGCTACTTCAGCCATAGTGATGAAATGTTGTTCTGCATTCAGCAGAGCGCCTCCAACTAGTGTCTCCTCTTTGTCTATTACATGCTCCGAGTCATGCTGGCTCCCTTTCTCCTTCGTCTTTTTCGTTTTTAGCTGACGGATTTCTTCTATCATTTGCTGCTACGAATATTACAGTGACACCTCAATAAAATTGTTGGCATTGTCAGTGGGGATCCTCGGTTATGGTTGGGGTTCAACCCCCATTCTATTGACATCTTCTGCCTGGTTTGGATGCTGTTGATGAGGCGTTGTTGGCCTAGACTCTGCCTGTGAGGGCATAACACTTATTTTTCCCCAATGGAGTCGCCAATTTAAATGTGGTGGTCCTTTTGTGATTTTGGGCTGGATTGCCTCCTACTACACTGGGCCTGAGTGTTCTAGATAAGAGAGTTGGGATCAATTCAGTTGCAACTAACTTTGGTCTGACTTGCATACAAACTATACCCTGTTTGTTGAAACTTTAGTCACATGCCCATGGCAGGGGAAGTTGCTACAAAAGAGTTATGGTGGATAAATGTAATAAAATAATGATAAAGGAAATACGTTATTGTTAGGAAAAACAAGCAAGAGATCCTTAATTAAAACAAAGAAAAAGAACACGTTATAGGCAAAATTACAAAGATGGAATAGGACACAGTAGCAATAAGTGATAAAATCAAAGAATGAAGAATCAGTTTGCCACGTGCAATTGTGTTACAGGGCTAAGGCCAATGAGTAAACCACTTCCATAATGTAGATAACTTTACAGAGTAATCTTGTTGTAGAAATCATCCATTTTGAGGAAACGGGCCTGAATGGCTTATGCCCAAATGGGTTCTTTATCCTCAACAGAGGGTAGGATTTTAGAAGAAGAGAAGGGATTGACCTATTGGTGCATGCCTGCTATTCTACACTCTTTTTTTCTTTTCTTTCTCTTTTCTCTCTGTTTTTTGTTACTTTGATTCTTTCCCACCACTTTCTTTCTTTCTTAATGCTTGCTCGTGTGGTGTTATGGTGATGGTAGTGCAGTGATTCTCCTCTAGAGATTGCTATGGTTGTTTTTTACTATTTTAGCCTTTAACCACTTTTGTCTGGTTTAGGGTGTTCCTCTCAACCACCCACTAGTTTGTCAGTTGTCCAGCCACCACCACTTACCTGTGCTGGCCGTGCGACTCCCCGTTACTAGACAAAGAAGATTATTTTGGTTTGCTTACTCACTATGACATTCTCTCTTACTATCCCTCATGGCATGTACTTAGTGGTTCCAACTCATCCTGCATTATTTTGGGTGGTATGTCATCCTAGCAGGACATCATCCCCAAAAGAATATGTGCGAGAACCCCAGAATAGGCTGTTCCTTCTCCCCACCACCAGACCATACCCTCTCTTAACTCTAGCCCATGACCCACCACTCTTGTATTGGCTGGGTACAGGTTGGTAGTGCCTGGGCCTTGCACGTGCTCCATTTCCTGTGTATGTTGAAAGCTTGTCTGTTGCTCATGCGTTTGTCATGGTCTGAAGGCTCATCTGTGCATTCTGTCGCTCATCTTTGACCTCTTATAGCATGAACTGTTTTCTGATCTTTCATTCTTTATTGGCTTGATCGTGGGTTTTTCCCCTTTTAACCCATTCTTTGCTCCTTCCATAGTCTTGTTGCTATTCCTGCCAGACCACTCTGCCATTCCTACCGTTGTGTTATTTAACCTATGCTTGCTAGGCCTCTTTGGGGCTGCTGCCTATTCTTCTCTCAATGACTTAATATGGTCATTGGATTTATACTCATGCTACTTTGGGCTTTCTTAACCCATTACATTGCTCATGGGCTCCTTTGTCCCATTTCTTTCTTCTTGAGCATCCTTGGCCCATTTGCTTTCCTTGGGCATCCTTGGCCCATTTTCTAACTCTACATTCACATGGGCTTTTACTAACTCTTTTGGGCTTCCTTAACCCAATTACTTTATTCTTCATCCTTGGGGCTCATTGGCTTTCCACTAACCCCTTACTTTCTTGCTTCATTACCTTGGGCTTGCTGTGGCCCATTCTCACTTTTCTACATCTCATAATGCCCATAGGTTTACTACTTCTTTCTCTAGGCTCCTTCAGGCCCATTTATTTACTTTATGGGCCTATAATCCATTGTTCCTGCCATTCGAGCTTAATGATTTTTCTATTAATCCACTAACTCTACTCTGTCTATATTGTTGGGCTTCTTCCTGCTACTGGGCTTCCAAAACGAGCATCAACACCCTATAAACCACAACTCCCAAGTTTCCCATGAAAACTCATTGGCTTAATCAGAACTTGAAGTGATAAGTCACATTTATTTGCTATGAGGAGATAGCATATTTCTTGCTCCATTCTTGGTTTGTACATTTGTATTGGCCACATGGGAGTCTGTTTGACACTGAGCCCACAGTCATCCAATACCATGATATTATGTGGTACTCGATCCCTAGTGATTGGGGTAAACAATAAGCATGTCTTCTCTCTCATAGGTTTAAATGCTTATAGCTTCAATTATTTATATTAGTACTATGATCCCACATTTGATGACTTAAAAAAGGTGATCACGTAGCTTGAAGGCTGGCATGAATGATCTTTCTAGGGTGTCAAACACTTATTAAAAAGGGTTAGACATTTAGAAATTAGTAGCCGATAGGGTGGCAATTAGGTGTGTTTTGAACCACGCCATAAATGGGTCAATTACATCTTCTTTTATCTTTATCTGATTATCTCGAAAATTTAATAGCCAACAATTATTAAAAAAAATAATAATAAAAAAAAATAAAAAAAAAGAACACCTATAGCCTCTCATAATCACTCTGAAAATAAAAATAAAAATAAAGGAGCTTCTAATTACATCAAACAAAGAAGAAAAAAATAAGGGAGTTTTCCTTTCTCTACCAACAACTCACAAGTGAGTCTTTAACCTCTCCTCTCTCCCATCATTCAGATTTCTTAATCTCCAATCTTTTTTATATGTTTATAAAGTTTTTAGCCTTTAGTGTTGTACAATTTACTTAGAGAGTTGGAGAATTGCTCCAAATCTAAGAGAATGGAGAGTCACCACATGTATGGCTTTTAATAATAACTTCCCAGATAAACATTGTAAGGTCACGGTTTGAGTCCTTGGCCCAAAAGTTAAAAGCACCTAGGCCCAAAGAGCCTAATACAATGAATTTGTAGAGAGTGACCTAAAAAACTGGGCTACAATGAGCTGGATAGCAATTGTAATATATCCAAATGACAATAAGATAGAGATAATTTGGTTTTTACCGAATAAAAACAGCCCTCTGTACAGTTCGAAGAGATCAGTCCTTGTATATACTTCTTAAATTTAATTACAAGTATGTTTCCTTAGTGCTACAATATTCTTTTCTTTTATGTTTGACCCTTATTTCTCAGGACCTCCCTTCTGTTTTATACTATCTTTCTTCTTTCATCTCTGCCACCCACGTGCAAAGCAGATTGTTGGTGTTGATCATTGTCACATCAGTATCTTCCTAAAGTCTTTGGGGAGTAGCTGTAAGGCTGAAAACTACTGCTCAAGTATTACTTCCTCATTAACGCAGCCAGAGAGTTAACTGCAGAGCATTCAATGCGGTGGTAGTAGCTTTCTTTTAGATATTTTTCAGCTCCCCATTAGGCCTTTACGTTCACAATGCATATCCTTATCAACAGAATTTCTTGGAACTTCGCTTTGGATGACAAAGCACACTTTATGACTTCTACCTCATTAGCTGAGGAGACACTCCTCCTCGGCATACTTCCCCTAACTTTCACAGTCATAACCTGCTAGTGAAGTTCAAAGTCTTACATCTTCTTTACTGTTGATCTGTCCTCAGACCATTGAGCCTCTTTGGGCAAGCCCTAGGCCCATCATATCTTTTTGGGCCCTTATCCCTACAAACATCATGACTTTTTAAAGTATTATGTATTTGTTATTAGATAAATATATATTATACATCATATAAATATACTAATCTATTATTAAATTGATAAAATATATAACATATCTTATAAATAAATACTATAATTTTAATTAGTTATTTGATTTCATTTTTTTTATGCATTTCATTTTAATAATAGATTATTATGAATTTCATGATTTGTTGAGACTTAGCTTCTTCTTCTTCTTCTTCTTCTTCTTTTTTCTTTAAATAAAATGAGTAACAACTGAATTCAAACTTATCTTTAGCTTTGATTACATGCATGCGAGTCTTGAAGTTTATGAATATATACTAATTTATTCAAATTTTGGTGAAAGTAATTATTTTTCATCAGAGAATATATTGCTTACTTTATAAAGACTATGATTAATTACCAAAATGTTTTGTCCAAAAAAAAAAAAAACTAAAATATTAGTTTTGTGGAATACCAAAAATTACAATGACCAATTTTGAAAGCCTAATACAACTACTTGGCACTCCTAACAACTATTCTTGGACTATAATCATCATCCTCACACTAATTTACTATCAACAATTAAGTTCGGAGCAAGTGGCTTTTTTGTTTTTTTTCCTTCCATGAATATTTTCACAGTTCTGCCATGGGAAGCCTATATAACCTTTAGTAAAGACATGAAATAATGCATAATTATTAAGAGAAAGAACATAGGTAATTAAAGATCCAATATACCATAATAACCATATTGAAAAAATATAACAATTTTAATAAATTAAGTGATTTTTAGCTTTCTAAAAAAAAAAAAAAATGTGATTTTTAGCTTTAAGAGTTAAGACTTTCAATTTTATTAAGTTATTCCCTCAAATTTTAAAACACCTTCATTAACTCATAGAGTTTTTCATAGTAATCTTGCTTTTTGAAATACTAGGGCCCGTTTGGTAAGAAATTTTTAGTAACATTGTTTGTATTCTTTTGAAAATATGTGTGGGTAAAAAAGTGTATGAAAATACATGTAATGTTGTTTAAATATTGAAAACTGTTATTTAAACAATAGCTTTCAATGTTTAAACAATAGTAACAAACGGACTCTTAATCTTTTGTGCAAACTTTTGTGAGTAATTATCTATGTTAAACATAATTTAACAATTTTTATGTTTAACAAAAATTATTAAATTTCATAAAAATTGTTAAATTATGTTTAACAATCTATTTTAATATTTTTATATAGATATGGCAATGGAACGTTATCATTTAAGCAAGATTAAAAATTAGTCCCAACTACAAGGCCCATCACATAATTCATCAACACCTAATCAATCAGAGGACACATCATGACTTAATTAGCTTCATCCATCAAGTATGTAACACATGTGGAATAATAAGTATAAAAAGATCTTCTAGGTATATGCAAGTATGTAACACATGTGGAATAATAAGTATATCTTATATATATATATATATATGGAATCCACCCCCCCCCCCCCCCCCAAAAAAAAAAAAAAAAAAAAGATTAAGCTGTCTTTTAATGTTTTAGTTTTAGCCTTTTGAACATGAAGATGGTATGTTTAATTAATTTATAGGTAATATTGCGAGGAAGCCTCAAGATAACATTGCAAGAAGGATAATGAAAGTGTCATACTTTAAAGAGGTTGGGTGATAGGCGGAGGAATTTGAAATATGCCTTGAAAGAGGTGATGATTCATTCTTTTAAGCCGCGTACCAGTATAGTTTCATTCCAAAGATAGATGCTAGTATGAATTCATTTCAAAAACGAATGCCAATATGGCTTTATTGCAAAAACCTTTTCAAGAGTGGCTTTGTAGCAAAGATGGATGTTAGTATGACTTCATTGCAAAGATGGATGCCAGTACAGCTTCGTTGCAAAGACAAGTGCCAATTGGGCTTTGTTGCAAAGATGTGTGCCAATAGATGCTTTTGAGAGCATCATTGCAAGGATGAACACCACAACACAATCAATGGCTAGTTGCTTCCAAAAACAAAACAAAAACAAAAAAACAAAAAACAAAACAAAAAAACAAACAAGGAAGAAGAGAGGAACAAGTCAAGCAATGGAAAATACTACGAAATACAAATGAAACGCAAGGAAGTTTATGCATGCAAAGGGGGCAATTGGGGCTCTTGGCCTTGCTATGCGAGAATCATATTTGAAGGTCATGCAGATTTCCATCCTTTTAAGTAAGTGCACCACTCATTGACCAAAATGAAAATTATGTGGCCAGCCCATAGAGAAATAGTGTGAAGATTTAGGGTGGCAACAAAAGCATTGAAGGTCCAAGAACAAAGAAAGCCAAAAGAATAAATTTTACAAAAACATAAACAAATTGCACAAAGAAAATCTCATGGCATGTCTTAAAAAAGAAAAGAAAATTAAGCTTCAGTTTTTCATGCAATGAAAGAGAGAGAGAGAGAGAGGTTTTTTTCTCAAAAAAGGAGGGGGGGGGGGGGGGATAGAAAGTGTGAAGCTAACAGTATTCTAGGATAGCCTCCTCTATATATAGGGTGATCCTCTTAGATAAGTGTTACGACTAGTGGAAAAAAAAAAAAGGAAGGAAAAGACAACTATGTGAAGAAGCAGTAAAACTTGGAGCCACAAAACTTGTTGATGTCGTGGGTTCTTCTTCTTTATGCTACCAACGTAAAAAGCAACACATTTGTGAGACCTAAAGACAAAATACAAGGACCATGGAATTAATTTAAACACTGAGGCTTTGATTTATGTGATATACGTAAAAAAAGGTTGCTGGTTGCGAGAAGATGCAATACAAAAAGCCATGGAAGTGATCATGAAGTTGATTAAAGAAGAAAAGAAAAAAAAAGAAAGATTGAAGGCTTGAAGCAGGCACGTAACGCTAAGAGGAAGAAGAACAATACCTATACAAAGACAAAGGAGATCACCTTTCACTTTTGTCTTCACTTGGAAACAAATTTGTGCCATCACGGCTGCTTTTATAAGGTTGTGACAAGGAGTGCCCTAACAATTGTTAGAGGCTGTGGCTGTAATAATAATAATAGTAAAAGAATGAGACCTGATTAGGATTGGCTTACAAATCGTTGTGGCTTGCTCTTGGCCTCACAAAACATCAAACAACAATACATGAAGGAAAAACATGCAAAGAAAAAAAAAAGGGACATCGTGACCTAAATGATAGCGTGGTGTATTGCTATAGTCAAAATTACTTGGTATAGGTTTACCTCACACAGTGGAGTTGGGCTGAAGCGTTGGTAGCACGTAGAGCAGTAGTTTTCGTAGAAGAACTCAGTATCTACAATGTGGTGGTGGAAGGTGATTGTCTCTGGATTGTTTATGCATTGAAAGCTCTTGATCGATATAACACATTATATGAGAATGTAATTGAGGATACTCACAGTTAAGGGTTACTCTACAACATTGCCAGTTTCAGTATGTGAGACAAGAAGGGAATAAGTTGGCTCACATCCTTGCAAGAAGAACAGTTTTAACTGCAGACACTGATATATAGGTAGAAGAACTACCCAGTGATTTAGATAATGTATTCCAAATTGATTTACTTTAATAAAATTGTCTTACCTTTTATAAAAAAATAAAATTAAAAAAAAAAAAAAAAAAAAAAAAAAAACACTTCAACAGAGCATTGACAAAGTTCAAGATTCAAGCGTCTAATTCAAATTTTGAGACCAATTCACACGCCACACAAAAGAAAGTATACGTGGACAAGCGCCAAGGGGATATTTATAGAATGCAAAATTTTCAACCAATTGCAAATTGTCCTTTTATGCCACTAAGATCATAGAGTAAACTAATTGCAAAGCACCATGTGTTACTTAGTGGGTATCACTGTTGTTATTTAAATCAATAGAAAATTTCAAAATATCACTAATAAAAATTTCAAAAATATCCAAAAGCCAATCACACGTTGATAGATGTTGATATTTTAATTTAAAATTGCAAAAGTAGCTTAATTAAATATCGTCATGTGTTATTTTAAATTAAAAAATTTTGGCTAATCAAATTATGTCATGTGGCCCTTGGAAAATAAGACTTAAAATCTCTCAATCAAATTATAACATAAGTTACCAATCATAGCCAATCATGTGTCAATAAACCTTCTCAAGACTCCTATAAATAAAGATTCTCATTAGTCTCCTAAAAAGGACATTCAATAGTTTCAAAACTTTGTCGGAATCATGCATGCTCCAAAGCTGTCAAGAACATCAAGAACTTCAAATTAGAATATCCAAAGAGAAATAATTTACATCATCCTTCTAAATCAAAATTCAATAGAATTAAGTTCAAAAAGGCCTCTAAAAACCAAGGTTTTGAAATCCAGATCGTTCATTGAACCGTAAAAGGGAGAGGTTCAAGGTTTTTAAGGTCAAATTGAGGTCGACCCGTGATGACGTCATAATTAATTTAATAATTATATAAAATAAAAAAAATAATAGATATTTTTTTTTAAAAGAGCAATATTAATTTTAAAAACATGAAAAAATTAAATAATTTTCAAATACATTATCACAACTTTTAAATAAGCAAAAATAATAAATGATAAAGCAAAAATGAGAGATATAAAATAGTATTAAAATACTTCATAGGCATGTCTTATTTACTTTTTTTTTATATAATAGTTTCAACTAAATAAGATATTAATATTATATAAAAAAATGTCTATTTTGTTAAAAAAAAAAAAATTGTCAACTCATGAGATTTATCTCAGCACGTCACCCAACTAAGTCTTGGGCTTTCCATTTTAACTTTTAAGTTTAAAAATAATTTTAAATAATAATAAAAGGACAACTCATTCCCACAATCACATTTCCTAAGCAATCTGATAAATTCTTCTACACTTTTACTTTTCTTTCCAGCACCTACTTCTCATATTTGAAATTTTGTGTCTTTCTCTCCTTTACTTCTCAGTCTCTTATCTTTGGTCTTCCTCAGTTTTCAAGCAAATTATAACAGATCTAAAGATAAGTCTCTCTTTCACAGCTTCATCCTTTACTCACTTTCCCTCTTTCTATCCCCATCTCACTCATTCTTCCTAAAGAACATATCCAACCAACCTGAAACTGCTCTTCATGAAGAAATTTTCTGCTCTTCACGAAGAAATTTTCTGAGGAAGAAACTGAAAAACCCGTGTCCGGTTCAAAAAACCATGCGGTTTGACCGCGGTTCGAGAGGTTCACAGTAAAAATATAATTTCCGGTTTTTTGTGCTTAAAGAATCGTTTCAAAGAGCGGTTCCCAGTTAACCCGGTTGGACTGTTCGGTCAGGTCCGAGTTTTAAAACCATGCTAAAAACTACAAAAGACTTCAAATTAGTAAAACTCTATTTACTCAAGCCCCTAAAACCACAAAAAACTTCCACCACAACTCTGTGAATGCAAAGAACATTCAAAACATTCATCCAAATAATCCCTCCAAGTCTTAGAGTTCTATTTCAAAACCTCTAGAAAGTTCAAGAACTCTAATCAATTGCAATTTTATCAGATTTAATCTTTAAAGTCTCAAGAAACTTCCACCACAAATCTTCTAAGATGATGAACATTTAAGAGTAAAAAAAAAACAAGAAGTCTCTAACAAACGCACAATTAGAGATATATTCATCAAAATCTAGTCCAAAAATCTCTTGATCTACTTTTCAATCAAAGTAGGGAACAACTTGTGTTCAACTCAAGACTACATCAATACAATTCTTGAATTGAAAACTTTTTCAGGGAGATGGATTTAGAAGATTTTTTTTTTTTTTTTTTTTTTTTGTAATAGAATACAAATACAAATAAAAATAATTTTCCATTCATTCATCAATACAAAAATATATTTGTGAAACTATTTTAATTGTTTGATTTTCAAACTTAAAATTTTGTGTTCATACTCTCCATAGTTTATTTTTGAGAAATTAATTGATTGTAACTGAAAGAGAGAATCCAAGAGAAAAAATTATGTTCTTTAGAGGTCTATGAGGTCAATGTACGCACATCTCTTGTTGGGGGGCGGGGGGATATATAGTAAAGTGGGCCTCTCATGAAAAAGAGAAATGGGAGGATAAAACAAAAACAAAAAATGATACCTACAATCCTCGTTCTCAAAAAGCCATATGAAAATAAAAGCATAGAACCATGGGCCTTCATCCCTGTTCACTATTTTAAAGTAGTTCATTACACTGTTCCACGCTAAATTATATAAAGAAGTCACGCCTGATAAAAAATAAATCTAAAATAAAAAAACAGTCACGCCTGATAAGCCACTGGTGGGCGCAATTATGGTTTTGACAAATGTGTCTACTTTTGACAAATTCCGTTATAAAAATCATCTTTTGTTTTGTTTCTTTTTCAGGTATATGTGTGTCACGACTCACGAGAGATGACAGGGAAACAAATTATTGGCTGAATATGTTAAAAGGGTTAGAAATTTTTGTAAGTTGAATAGAGAAAAATCTTAGCATAATTAAATTTCCATTAGTTCAAGATGTATTAAATTTCTTCCTATGTGATAATTAAAAATATCATGTTTAATTTTTGTTATACATAACTTTTTTAATGAGTTATGTCAACAATACGACATAGATGTTTCTCAAAGATGAAAACTAATTAATATGACGTAGTAGATGATGACCATTATAAAGAAAGTGGTCAAGCATGTTGAACATCAAACCGACTAGCATGACTTTGTTATTCGACAAACCATAGTGGACAACCGACATAATTTTATTTTGTTCCACGTATCCCGCAATTAGAGTCAATTCTTCGTCTTTCTTGCGTAAAATATGATGATATTAGAGAAGGCAATGTGAAGGAAGGTGGGTCAGTTGTAATCACGCAGACGCGGGATAGAAAAGAAAGGAATATTCGAATTTGGAGATGCTGGCCTTCGTTTTTTCTATGTTGACTTATATTGACTCTCTAAGGGCATTCTTATTAAAAATTCTAAAATTTTTAGCATTTAACACTTCAAAAATCTACTTTATTTATTATCTATTTTGTGTACTATAAATAGAGGTCAGTGTAATGTATTTTCTCAAACCATAGTGGACAACTGACATAATTTTATTTTGTTGAACGTATCCCACAATTAGAGTCAATTCTTCGTCTTTCTTGCGTAAAAATATAATATTTGGAAGGCAATGCAAATGTGGGTCAGTTGTAATCACGCAGGAATTTGAAGTTCATCACGCCAAGCAAGCAATCATATATTAATAGGAAAATCCCATACAAACACCGCCGGAGAAAAAGCTTTCGGTTAGGGGGCAACTTTACTATTAGTTTTGTGCAGTGGTTTTACTTTTTGATTTTGTTATTACTAAGTTGTTAAGATATTTTTTAAAAAAAAAAATTTATGTGTGTAAGAACAAAATTATTTTTGTTTAGAATTTTTTAAAGGGCAGGATCATTTATTTTAGATAAAATTGATTAATTGAGCTTAATTTGTTTTTAGTTTTACTATTAGGAATATTTATTATTAAGCTATTTATTTGGGGCTTGCATATTTTGTTTTAGATTTTAGATCTATAAATCTTTTTATGGTCACTAAAATGAGGAAAATGATAAAGCTATAAGCTTTTTTTTTTTAATTTTTTTTTATTTTATAAATTACTGATATAATAAGTAGTTACTGGTAAGTAAAAAAAACGATGCGAGTGATGGGCTCATTATTTGAACTACTAAGAATTTGCTACCAAAATAGTTTACGAAAATATTGTAAAAAAGTTTGTGAGTATAGCATTATGCTTAAAATAATCAATGGTAATGTGTAAGCAAAACAAAATGTAATTTTATAAAACAAAATTGCCAAAATTAGTATACATATATATAATAATATATATTTTTAATTTTTTTGGAGAAAGGGGGGGGGGGGGGGGGGGCATTGCTCCCTTAGTCAAATGATAGCTCAATCCCTACATATAAAGACCCATTAAGCAAAAATTTTCTTGAGATTGTAAAGGAAAAAAAAGTAATTTTACGTACACAAACTATCTTATAATATTTTTACAAAATATTTATGTCAAAAATTCTTACTAATATTCAATTGGACTTACCACTAACATCACATTTTTTACTTACTAATAACCACCCATCACATCAACTGTTTGTTAAAAAAATTGTAAAATAATTTGTGCATGTAGCTTTACTCAGGAAAACATCCTTGTGCAAATCATGTTGTTGTTGTGTTAGTCTCTAATCAGATATTCAAGCACTAAAGAGATTTGGGAGGTAGAAGAGTCCAATTGAAATAAGATCTGCGTGCGATCGTATGGATAAATCTTACTATAGATAATAATACTAGGAGTCTAGGATGTGTGATATTCTTGTATCGAGGGCTTCCATTCTATTATAGTAAATTCTATTGGTCATGAGATATTCTTGTATCGAGGGCTTCCATTCTATTATAGTAAATTCTATTGGTCATGAATAAACTTCCATAGTGATTTTTCCTTCAATTTTCCCTGCATCACTATATGCCATGTTATTTGTTTGTTTGTTTGTTTGTTTGTTTGTTTTTTTTTGTTTTTTTTCCTGGTATCTTACTATGTTATGATAAACCTTAAAATTAATCTGAATTTCCAATTGATTAATTTAACAAGTTGACTAATGCTACTAAAAAATCAACCGGAGTCTAAATTTCCTAGAAGTATTCCATTGGGCCTTTGATTTCAATGCGAATGGATCTTCTATTTTACTAATATAACTTTGCTTCTGAGAATAATTATGACGGATAAAGACAGTGATCAACCCTGTTAAACTCAACAATTTTGATTTTGTTATAGACAGACCATATAAGTGGACGGCTAGCATTTTTAATATTTAAGCTAAAGTAGAGTCAACTCCTTGATTTTCTCGTGTGAAAATATAAACTTGGATATGTGCGGCCTACTATAATCAACTAATTCAGGTAGAAACTAAGAGAATTTGGAATTGACAATGCACCTCTTCTCCTCTGGCCTCTCTAATGACTTCTCTTCATGGAAACTGCGCCTTCCTAAACAACACCTACCTAGTCAAGAGCTAATCTCATCTGATACTACTTGTTAGTTCATTTAGATGCCTATACATTCAGATTGTTTAACCTAATTAATTAAGTTGATACTTAGGTTTATTATTCAGATGTAGGTTAAAAATAAACAATCATATCACTTACTGCAAAAAAGTAAAGAAAACAAGCAATGCGATAACCCAGGAAAACTAATGAAATAGTCCAGTTTCAAGGTAAAAAACCCGAGGTGTATTTAACTCAAACTATCCTCAAGGCAACAAATTCACTATATAGAATGGAAGTTTAATGATAAATGTTTTCCTAAATTGAAAGCTATCTCTTGTAGTACTTACTCATGTGAGCACATGCAGTTTCGAATCCTTAGCCTCTTCTATTTGAATTTATTAAACACAAACATCCATACTTGTAACTTTGAGATCCTACTCAAAGCTTTAAATCATCAGCAGTTGTTGATCTTGTAGCAGCAACTTCTACAATACCAGATCTTGAGTTTATTTAAAGAATATTGCCGGTAGAAGATTTTAGAGAACTTTGGGTAGAAAAACTCTAGATCTACAATATAAGGCACAAGAAACACTTTTCTCTATTTAAGAAACCCTTCTAAAACATGCTTTAGGGTTTCTTTTAAATACTTAGTGAAATAAATCTAAAACCCTAATTACTTAATGAGCTATTAGGCCTTAAATAAATTTTGCAGAAATGCATCTTGATCGATTGAGCTTTCTTCTCAATTAGTCGAGCCAAGTAAATTTCAAATTCTTCTTTCTGTAGCTTATATGATCTTGAATCTTGACTTGTATCACCTTGAGCATTGTTGAATAAACCCTATAGACTCTAAAATCTATATTTAGACAAGTTTGTATTCAAAGTTTGCCAATTGTTCTAAACTTTTAGAACCTAACATACCAAATACTGAAAAATGTGGAAAACTATTTTTACAAAAGGTTTTCCAGCTAAACAACAGAGCATATGAAAAATATCAATCAATCAAACAAAAAATTAAATAAAAATTAGTATTCCAATACCTAATATCCTCAATTATCCAATAAATGTGGCAATGTTAAAATATCAATTTTTATTCTTTGTTAGCTACTTTATTGATTGTTTTGGACCATTAAATAATTTTTTTTTTATCTTTTTCTTTTGTTGCTATGTTGTAGTCATTGAATAACTCATTTTGTTCTCCTTCAATGCAAATGTTAGTGTGAGTTGTACATATATTACATGAGTACAGATATCTTCTTTTTATGCATGTTTACATATATTATTTGGCGTGAGTTATACATATTACATAAATAATTGACTAAATTTCATGCAATGGTATTTGTTCTTTGTTATGCAATAGTGTTTGTTCCTTTGTTTAATTAACTAAATTTCAGGAATAATTTTAAAATAAAAGAAATGAATATAAAATTGGATTTGTTCTTCCTTTTTATGCCTTTCTCTTCTTAATATTATTTTTTTTTCAGTAAAAAATAAATAAGAAGAGGAGGCCTATAGATGGTTAGAGACAGTGAAGGGATTGTATCAAAGTGAACGATACAGCAATTAGCTAAAAACCCCAGAAGAGCTAATGGCAAAATCATAAAACCATGAAACCGCAAAGGGCAAAAAAGGTTACAAATGAAGACAACAAGCCTTGATTTCTAAAATATGGAGTGTCTCACCACTGTCGAAGTGCCATCAAGGTGGAGTTGAGGACGATAGAGTTTGTGTTTGGAAGAGTCGGGCTTCCTTTTTATTTTTGGGGGGAGAAAAAAGGAGTTGATCGAGCATTTATATATATATATATATATTTTTTTTTTTTGGATTTTGATTTTTTTTTAATATTGCTGATGTGAAAAAATGTAAGAGCTTCAAATCCTATGTGGCAAGCTCTTACAAAGTCAAATAAAAGTATAAAAAAAAAGGGGCCAAAGACTTCAATTTATAGTATATATATAGATTAGAGTTATTTTTGCATAATATTGTGTACGACTGTTAATTTGGACATAATGCTGACCAAGCCATATTAGGACTCAAGATCCTTGCGAACTTAAAAAGTATCATTACACACAAACTATAACACATAGTTTTACACAAATCTGATTTTTAAACTGAAACTATTACTTAAAGTCATAATTTCGAATTTAAAAATCATGCCTTGACGTTGCGGTTTCAATTAAAAAATTGAGTATGTGTAAGAGCTTATATGCAACAAGTATTGCCCTTCCAAGGAAATATACGAACTTAACTAAAATTTTACATGATTAATAATAATAATATTATTATTAACTCATGTATATATTTACTTATTATAAATTATTCCACTTAGTTCCATTTATTTAACCAATTATTTCTTTAATAATTTTACTTATTAGTTATTGATAAAGTACATAAAAAATACTATCATTCAACAATAAATAAATTTGATTGCAAGCACTATATAACTATCTAGGTTCCAGTTCATATTAAAAAGTACTATAATTTTCAATTAACAATTTTGACTTTAGCTATATATACAAAGTTATTTAACTATAGGTTTTTTTTACATAATTTATATAATTAGTCTAGGTTGATACCTATATTTTCATATATTTAACTAAAATTAAAAACTAAGTGGAATCATTTATCTTTACATCGATCAATAGGGACCGTCTCTATCTTCATTTAGATTTTGTCATTTAAAATCCTATATGTTAGTATATTTCCACGAATATATCTTAATGTTTTTATTTTAGTTATACTCATTTTATGAATATTGAATATCTATATCACAATTCCTTTGTGACATATAAACTTTATTTTCAAGTAAATGATAACATCAAACATTTTATTTGACATGAATATAACATATTAATCATGATTGTCTACCTTGATTATGGAAGTGGAGATTATTGATTGACATATGGATGTATTAGAATACATTGGATTGGAACAATCTGATTGATTGTTCTACAAACTATTATCACTTGAATAATTAAACTCATAATTTCTAAAGAGCATAGTCTTTTAATTCTAAGGATCGTGAACTCAAAAGTGAAATGTAAGTTAAAACCTAAATATGTTGTGTAATCATATTTATTGTTGTAGGAACATCATTGCTTAAGATTGAATCCATAATCTCAATAAGAGAAAAGAAATATTCCCTTGACATAGATTTAATGGGAATTGATTATTTAGAGTATCATGTCTGGTCATTTTAGTAAAGGGTTACTAAAAATATATATTTAATGAAATGAAATTCTAAGAAAATGGGAATAATCAAGAAATTAAATTAGGGACTCAAAGATTAAAGATATACTAATAATAATGTGATGGTAAATTATTTTATCTTTATTTCACTATGAATATTTTCTGGATTGATCAAATGAATTTTTTGTTACGGAATATCTTGAATAATTAAATAAACCCTATAGTAAAATTATGTTTTTATAGTGGAGTGAAATATAGACTAATTTAAAGATAACAGAAGTCACACTATTGAAATAACAGGAGCCCAAAGTTTTTTGGAGCTGGGTTTTATTTTCCATTTATTCGTTTCTCAAACTATACATTTAAACATTCCAATGGATGGACTGTTAGAACACCAATTATGAAGAAAACTAAAATGATTATAAACAGTGTAGAAGGGGGGTTTATATATATGTTAAGGCATATAAAATTAATATTTATTATTAATCTATCTGCAATTAATTGATTTTTATACTTTTTTTTTTTGTTTCTTAAAACTAATATTATATTTTAATATATAATATTTAATTTATTTAGCAAAAAATTTACTTTTAATTGTCACTGTAGTGTGCTCTTGCTACCCCTTAATTAATTATCTCAAATTGACCCTTAATATTATGCCAAATGAGCAAATGAGACCTCACAATTTCACATCATTATTTTAAACCTTTATTAGTATCATTTTTTTTTTAATAATACCCTTTATTAGAATCTTAGTACATCATTTAAAAAAAAAAATAGAAAACTATATAATTTCATATGCAAACACAATTATAAAAAATGTCAAATGATATTCTAAAGTCCATATTTTTAGATTGGCAACCATGAACAATTGTAATTGTAGGGGAGAATTGTTTCAGCCCCTGCAGCTGTTTGTCCTCTTTGGGGAGCCAGGCCCGCAAGGTTTTGTTACGAATGGGTGAGAGTTCAGGATCACACCAAGGGCGTAGTAACCTTGTAGTGCTTTAACCTTAGTCCCACATCGCCTAAGTACGCGCTCCATTCATGCTTTATATGTGCTAAAGCATGAATGGAGCGCGTACTTAGGGGAGTGAACAGTAACCCAAAAGTTTTTTTTTTTTTATTGCTTTCAGCAATAAGTTTTCAGTTTTTAGTAAAATAAATACTATCCAAACACACCCTTAGTAAAATAATTAGACCACGGATTTATGATAGTCATTCATACCTTTGATACTTTTGTGTCTATGCATAGTTCATTAACCAATGAAATTATTTCTTTAATAAATTTTTGGTTATGTCTCAATATAATCGAGAAATTATTATGTACTCCCGGAGTACTATAAATGCTTACTCCCTCCTCTCACATGAATAGTGGGTTCCACTAATTAAATTCTTTGTGAGACCCACTATTCACATGAGAGGAAGGAGTACGCATTTATAGTACTATGGGAGTGCCTAATAATTTTTCCAATATAACCGATCTTCTTTCATTAATGTTTCTCAAAAAAAAAAAAAAAAAAAAAAAAATCTTCTTTCAATGGACCGCCTAAGGTGTTTGACCTTTGCAGGCGGCAGCTGTATGTTTCCTTGTAGACCCGCGCTATACGCTGGCATGAGCATATAAGTAGCTAGCTAATTAGCTAACAAGTGAAAAGTCATTAGTCTATCTTACCGGCTAACAACATGATAAAAATTCTCAAGTTTGGGTTCTTTATTTTATTTTTCTCATGCTTCTTGTGTACTTCTCATGGCGTAAATGTGAATAATCTTAAATCAGGTGATACACTCAATTCCTAAAGTTTCCTAGTTTCCACAGAAAGAAGGTTCTCTCTCTCTCTGTCTTGGTCCTTGATTCCATTTAGATATATATTCAATCATTTACTTAGTTCACAAACATATTCAGATCGAGCTTTCTCCAAATTCAAACTTCCTTAAGAAATACTCTCTCTCTCTCTCTCTCTCTCTCTCTCTCTCTCTACATATACACACACTAAAGGTTTGTTCATTAAAAAAGTTTTGCCCTAGCTAGATATTCATGTGTATTGCATCTTAATTATCTTAATTGAGGTTTTACTGGAAAAATGTTTGTTGCTTATATATAGAAGGTACAGAAATTAGCCATGGCTAAGGATCTTAAATGTGGATCTTATTCCAGGTTTATGTGCCTTCTACTCTGGGATTACACAAATTACAGATGCAACAAAAAATGAATCTAGGGGCAAGAATTTTAAAAATTAAACCATTAGTAAAACTAACTAAACTAAGGTATATATGTCTACACCTTTTTAGTTAAGTTTTAGGTTTGAAGGATCTAAACTAAGGTATATATGTCTAAACCTTTTGGTGGATCTCTTTTGCTTATTATGCTTAACACTCGTTTATCCCTTCGTAAGGGTACTCATCTTCCATAATTTGATTTTTTTTTTTAAATGAAAATTTCATTCCCTCGTATTTATAGATTTTCGATTTGCAGTACAACTTGGATCAAAATCAGAAAATATTTTCTTATTTGATGATTATTAACACTGCTATATATGACCAGGTATAGGAACAAAGAAGTGGATATGCGTTGCAATTTTCACAGCCATTGCTCTACTCGTGATTGTTTTCGGCATATTGTGTTATCTACTCAAACGGAGAGCAGTTGTAAATCAAGGTGTGTGTATATACATATATATATATAATATTTAAATTTACCAATTCTTGATTATTAATATGATATATGCAAATTATGATGTTCTATGGAAATTTAAACAGGGAGTGATGAAACAAACGGTGAAAATGGATTGCTTGCTTTATTGAGCTTGGACCCATCTATCAACATGAATGAAATTCTAAATGATTGGAATGATGGAGCTCGTTTCAGTGTTATTAGCTATACATGTGTCATGGCTGCAACAAACAATTTTTCATTAGAAAACAAGCTTGGAGAAGGAGGCTTTGGGCCTGTGTATAAGGTCACCTCTAAATAAATTTCTACATCAAGTAGTTTTGAGTAACTTACATCTAAGCTGAATTAATCTTTTTTAATCACCACATCAGGGAAAATTGGCAAGGGGACAAACAATAGCTATAAAGCGATTAGGGCAAAATTCAGAACAAGGAATTATGGAGTTCAAGAATGAGCTGATAATAATGCCTAAACTCCATCATGTGAACATTGTTAAACTTATTGGTTGTTGCATTCATGGAGAAGAGAGGATGTTGGTTTATGAATACATGCCCAACAAAAGTTTAGATTGCTTTCTATTTGGTTAGAAAAACATTTACTTTTACTAGTACTTCCTTCGCTTATTTTTCAAAAATAAAATTTAACTTTATTATACTACTTTCTAAAAACTAGATTATTGATCACATCTATTTAATTGTTTATATTGGATAGATTCAAAGAGGAGCAAGTTATTAGATTGGAAAAAACGTTTCAACATAATTGAAGGAATCGCTCAAGGACTACTCTATCTCCATAAATATTCAAGACGAAGAATAATTCATAGAGATTTGAAAGCTGGTAACATACTCCTTGACCAAAACATGAATCCTAAGATTTCTGATTTTGGCATGGCACGAATTTTCAAACCGGATGAATTGGAAGCAAACACTAATGTAATTGTTGGAACATAGTGAGTTAATAATAAACCCCTCCGCTTGTGATGATTAAAGTCCTATTTTAATCTTACTATTACATGTGCTCAATTCAATCACTTGTGAAATGAAATTTTTATTGTGTTTTTGATGTAGTGGCTATATGTCTCCTGAGTATGCTATGGAAGGAGTGTTCTCCACAAAATCCGATGTCTATAGCTTTGGAGTCTTGATGCTTGAAATCGTGAGTGGTAGAAAAAACAATAGCTTCTACCATGTTGACTACACACTCAATTTAGTAGGATACGTATGTCAATTAAATTTAAGCTTTGGATTTTATTTATATTCATTGTTACGTGTGCTTCTAATATGGTAAATGATATTCTCAGGCATGGAATTTATGGGAAGAAGGCCAAGGGCTAGAACTAATTGATTCTTCAATAAGTGATTCATGTGTCAAATATAAGGTGTTGAGATGGATCCATATCGGTCTCCTATGTATACAGAATAACACTGATGATCGGCCTACTATGTCAGATGTGTTATTTATGTTAAGAGATGATAGTACACCATTGCCTTTGCCAAAAAACCAACCATTTTTTTTTGGGGGATGAAATGGCTTTAGTAGGGCAATTATTCCCAGGTCCTAACAAAGACTCAAAACGTTCTTTTCAATTGATTGCTTGTCCACTTCTGTTAGGGCAGATGATATAGTAATAGAGAGGATAATTATCCTTTGTTATCTAGCTTTACCACTTCTATTAGGTTCAGGTTTTTCTTTTCTCCCCCGTTAACTTTCTTTGCATATATGGCATAATGGTGGCTCTTAGTAGAGAATTGTCAATTAAACCTTTCTCTGTAATTGTTGTAATGTGAACTCCCTGCCTGAATCTACTCGGGATGTGTGGAGGAAGGATGTTAGTGTTGTTCTTGCTTAATGAAATTGGTATTTATCTAAAAAAATAAAAATAATAAATAAATCTTCACCTTTCAACTACGCTACGTATTAATGTGCAATTTTCATAGTCATAGATATCATATATCTTTCTTTTTTTTTGACCATTTCTTGTAGAAAATTCGATTTCTTTGACGTATTGTTCGATTTCTTTGACTCAAAGTTTGCATCTGGGAGACGTCAATAAGTACAACTGATCAAATTTGAATCAACATTTGTGGCTTCATCATCTTGAATTTTCTAGAAAAGTTTTAAATACCCGATTCTCGTAGGGTAGAACATCCCATAAAAATGAAAAGATATTGCCAAGGGCCTTTTTTTTTTTTTGGGGGGGGGGGGGGGGGGGGGGGGGGGGGGGGGGTGTGGGGGAGGGTTGGTGGGGGGTGGGATGTTGTGTTGTTCAATCAATGTCACATTAATGCTAAGATTGACATCGATATCATATATGTATTTTCTGATTAAAATCATTAAACGTTAATTTATTACTAGCTAATGTATGGCTTATTTCTTAGCCATTTTCTTATTGCAATTGTTTTCCATGTTATGGTCAATTTAGATTAGACCAATTTTGTTTATATATATTTTTTAATTATTTAAATTATTATGTTTCAAAAAATATATCCAAAATAAATTTTTTCCAAAATTTGATTGGAACAAGTTAGCCACAATTTTTATGGGGAAAATAAAGTGCACGTTACCGCATTTTTTCTTCCTTGAGCAAATAACAACAAAAGGCTAGTTGATAGGGGTGGAAGATAGCAAGAACCAAATCGCATTTACCTCAATAAAAAAATAGCCATTAATCAACTAGAGTCCTTTGAATTCACAAAAAGAGTTACCGGAATATCTACTAAAAAAAATAGAGAGACAAAAATATGAAATTCTACTAAACTATATACTTCATTTTTATTTACAAGCTTGTAACCCCCATTTAAAGACTCTATAAAACTTAACCAACAAGAAAACATATTCTAAAACATATCATAATTTATATCTATCATAATGGAAAAGCATTAAATAGACCTAAAATCAAAGAAATAATAGTGCTAAGTCAAAATTTTCAAAAACTACATAATAACATAAAAAATTAATAAATAATAAAAATTGTATTTCACTTTTGTTCTTTTTCTTTTAATTAATATATATATATATATATTGATAAGCTTATTATGTCCTTCACTAGCCATCTTTGAAGGAGATCTGAGGGCAAAGAGAATGATTGGAAAACATAAGTTTCTATGTTACAAGTTGCAAAATCTTTCTAAGGATTTTTTAGGCCACCTATTCTAAATTTGAAGCCAACATGTGTAGACACGTTTGTCCAATAATCATTGCATAGAGCCTTTTTAGGGTTTCATTTATCACCAACAGGATAGCTTAGCTACAGGAATATGCAGCACCTTCATCTACTTGAAAGAAGTTATTTGTACAGTCTCATATGTGTATTATCTACTGGAATATCAAGCCAACAAAAAACCCTAAAGGACTGCCATGTTCAATCCAACCTATCAATTACTCACTAAAGGCCATACATTTGAGGAGAGCTAAGAATACAAAAAATATAGGCGAAACTAAAATATTGGTCTCTCAAGTTTATCATGTGTGCATAGTTAGTCCCTCAAGTTTTAAGTTTACCATGTGATACACTCAATTACTCAAGATTCCTACTTTTTTTTTTTTTTTTTTTTTTTTAAATAAAGGATGCTTCACTTTATACTAAAGAAAAATTACCAATAATAGCTACATTTTCAGTACCGAACTAAATTAACTTTCAAGAGTCACTGTATCGTATGTATCTGTGTGTCTACATATATATATATATATACACACACACACACACACTCACTAAAGATGTGATTTTGAGTTTTTTGTTTTTAAAAGAAAAAAAAAAAAAAGGCCCTAGAGAACCTATACACTCGTTCCCCTTGGGCCTTGATGTTAGGACATATGCAGAACATATTTAGAACATATGTCATATGGAATTGGCTAATCATTTGACAAAACACACTTTACCTGTAATTTGGTAGATCTACGATGTGTTTAATATTTCAAGGAACAAGAGTTTAAGTCCAAGTATTAAAGCCATGCAAATTTGTCCAAGAATCAAGGGAAGAAATACTGTTCATTAAAGCTCGATAAATAGCTCGACAGATGTATCTATCTATGTTTAATTATTCAAAACTCGACAGATAGCTCGACAGTTGTATCTATCGAGAATTACGAAATTCAGATTTTCAGATCTGTTTTTCATGCACATCCAAGCCATGTGTTTAGTTTTTCTTTTCTCACAATCCTAGACATATATAAGGATTATTTTAAGGGCCGTCTCAAATGATGCAACTTAATGCAAAGGTTTTATTGGTGCATATTGTGATTGGAGACAATTTGCCCTGGTTCATCTTTCTCTTGAAGAAGCTGCTGCATTTGTACGTCGTAAGGTTTTATAACCAAGGAGTTTCTTGATCTTCATTGTGTGGATGAACTGAAGAACTTTACAGCCAACATTTTTCTCAAGTTGGTGTGTTAGTCATGTACTAGGATCCATGTATTGATCGGTTAGTCACGTACTGAGAGCCGTGCATTGAAAGGAGAGATTGTCACTATATTACAATTGTACATTGGTATAAGGTATTGGGATTTCTTTACTTGTAACTACTTGTTTTGATAATAGTGGATTCTCGGGAGTGGTGACCTTAAATTCACCTGGTGGGGTTTTGCCTCAGTAGTTTCCTCATTCGTAAACAAATCACCTGTGTCAAATTTATTTTCCGCTACCTTTAACTTAGTTAGTGATTTGTTTGTGCTACCACGCTTGTAACCACTTGTTTTGATAATAGTGGATTCTCAAGAATGGTGACCTTAAATTCACCTAGTGGGATTTTGCCTCGGTGGTTTCCCCATTCGTAAACAAATCACTTGTGTCAAAATTTATTTTCCGCTGCCTTTAACTTAGTTGGTGATTTGTTTGTACTACCACGCTTATTGCATGTAATTGAATCTAATTAATTCACTTGGTTAATTAATTGCTTAATTCACCCAAGGGGTCAATACATTCTTGGCCTATCACTTGATTCCATTTACATATATACGTTCAATCCCTTTCTTAGTTCACAAATAGAATTAGACTAAGCTTTCTCCAAACTCCAACCTCCTCATGAAACGGCAGCCAGCAGCTAGCTTGCTCTCTCTCTCTCTCTCTCTCTCTCTCTCTCTCTCTCTCTCTCTCTCTCTCTCTCTCTCTCTCAAGGTATGTTCTTTAAAGTTGTTGCCCTATATTCATGTTTGTTGCATCTTAATTAAGATTTTATTTTATGTCTAAAAGATTAAGGTTTTATTGGAAAAATGTTTGGCTAAGGATCTTAAGAAAAATATGGATCTTATGCAAGGTCTTTGTGTCTTGTGCTTAGGGATTACTTCAAATTACAGAAAAATCTTATCCATATTTTAGAGCATCCGTAGCACGGCTAATTTGAGTATTGAGATGCAACAAAAATGCATAATAATAATAATAATAATAATAATAATAAATAAATAAATAAATAAATAAATAAATAAATAAATAAATCTAGGGAAACAATTTTAAAGAACAAACCATAATGTAAAAATTACTAAACTAAGGCATGCATGTCCTATTTGCTCTTTCACAGAGTTTTCATAAACAAACTGTCAAAGATTTCTCAAATTGGTTGGATTTGGAGCTTCATATATGTTTGTATTAGTTGCATCAGTCCACCTATTTTCTTTACTGTTTAGGCTTGATACTCTGATTCTTGTATGATTTTGAACTCTAAACAGACAGGATTTGGATCTCTTTAGCCAATTATGTTTAATTAACACATGTTTTATCCCTTTGTAGTTTTTTTTTTTTTTTTTTTTTTAAATGAAAAATAAAAACATGAAAATTTCATATCCAATCCTTTTACTTTTAGATTTTCGATATGTAGTATACTGTTTGGATCAAAAGCAGCAAATATATTCTCATATGATAATTACTAACTTGGCTAATTATGACCAGATCTAGGATCGAAGAAGTGGGTATGGGTTGTAATTTTCACAGCCATGGTTATACTGATGATTTTTTGCTGCATTTTGTGTTATCTGCTCTACAAGGTAGATAGTTAGCAGATTATATATATAATTACATTTACCAATTTTTTATTTATTTAATTTGAAATATGCAAATGGTGAAAATGAAATGCTTGATTAGTGAGCCAGGACACATCTATCAACCTCAATGAAATTACAAATGATGGGGCGAATGAGGCTAATTTCAGGGTAATTAGCTACACATTTGTTAAGGCTGCAAAATAAAAATAAAAATAAAAAATCAAATTGATTATTGTCAGAACATAGTACTAAGCCTTTATTTGGCTTGCGCGTCCACAATTTGTGTCTGCGTTTTCACCTTTTTTTTTTTTTTATACGCATTCCCAGCCAAAATTTTACTATAGTAGTATTGTAGCGGCTACTGTTCATTGAACAGTAGTCGCAAAGTTTGACTTTCAGCACAAATTTTACTGTTCACGGACCCACAAATTTAATTTTTTAGCAACTTTTTCATTAAAAATGGGTCCCACGATACTATTCACACATTTAAAAATTATTTTGCTACAGTATTTTTCAGTTTTCAGTTTTCAGTTGTATCCAAACGGACCCTAAACTCAGTTACCAATGCTCTGCAATATTATACACAGAAGTGACGGTGCAATAATCTACCATAATTGTTTGTCTCTGTAACGGAGTCTGAAGGTTGTTAAAATCTTTATCAGGATCTTGAATCTCATAATTCCATAATTCTAGAACGTCAATGATTTAAACTGCAATTAGAGTCTTCTAAGATTAGGATTTTTATAAGGAAACATTTAAATAAATTTCTGTAGTTTTAATTGATTTATATCTAAGGTAAATTAAATGAGTTTAATCATCACATCAGGGAAAATTGGCAAGTGGGCAAAATATAGCAATAAAGCGATTAGGACAAAATTCTAGACAAGGACTACTTGAGTTCAAGAATGAGTTGATAGTCATGCCTAAACTTGATCGTATATATGAATCTCGTTAAACTTATTGGTTGTTGCATTCATGGAGAAGAGAGGATGCTAATTTATGAATATATGCTCAACAAAAGCTTAGATTACTTTCTATTTGGTAAGAAAAACAATGACTTTTATCTACTTAGTTTTCCAAAAAAAAAAAAAAAAAAGCATTTATTTATATCACTTTCCCAATAGATTATTGATCACATTAATTGTTTATATCTAATAGATTCAAATAGAAGCAAGTTTCTAGATTGGAAAAAACGTTTCAACATTATTGAAGGAATCGCTCAAGGATTGCTTTACCTCCACAAATACTCAAGCCCAAGAATAATTCATAGAGATTTAAAAGCTAGTAACATACTCCTTGACAAGAATATGAATCCCAAGATTTCTGATTTTGGCATGGCAAAAATTTTCAAACCGGATGAATTGGAAGCAAACACCAATAGAATTGTTGGAATGTAGTAAGTTAACAATATGTCCTTATAATTGTAGTAATAAAAGACCTACTTATATCTTACTATTACATATGTACAATTAAATCATTTGTGAAATTACATAATTTATTGTGTTTTGATGTAGTGGTTATATGTCTCCTGAGTATATTATGGAAGGTGTTTTCTCCATAAAGCCTGACGTATATAACTTTGGAGTCTTAATGCTTGAAATTGTGAGTGGCAGAAAAAACAACAGTTTCCACAATGTTAATTGCACACTCAATCTAGCAAGATATGTATGTCAATCAAATTTAAGCTTTGAATTTTATTTATTTTCATTGTTATGTGTGCTTCTAATATTGTAAATGATTGTAACATTTTCTCAGGCATGGGATTTATGGCAAGCAGGTGAAGGGTTCAAATTAATTGATCTAGCAATAAGTGATTCATGTGTCAAATATAAGGTATTGAGATGGATCCATATCGCACTCCTATGCATATCATATAGAATAATACTGATGATCGACCTCCCATGTTAATTGTGTTGTCTATGTTAGCAAATGAAAGTGTACCATTGCCTTTGCCAAAAAACCCATGTTAATTGTGTTCTTTCAGTTGATTTCTTGTCCACTTTTGTTTGGGCGGATGATATAGAGAGTCTTTTGTTATCTTGCAAATAAGTTTTGTGGGCATAGGTTCAGTTGCAAATAAGTTTATGGGCATAGGTTCAGGTTTATCTTTTCTCCCCTGTTAACTTTCTTTGCATGATGCATAGCCATAAAGGTGGCTCATATATTATGGCATTGTGTAGAGGATTGTCAATTTCATTTTCCATGTAACTGATTAGAACTAAATCTAGTATCTTCACCTTTCAAGTTTCAACTACGCAAGAAATGCGCAATTTTCTTTGTCATAGATATCATCTTGTCTCTTGCTTTTGTATTTTAACATTTCTTTTGGAAAATTCGATCTCTTTGACGCATTATTCAATTCCTTACATACTTACCTAGTATACTTGCTAAAACGGCACAGTTAATGAAGTTGATTTTGGTATCTCTAATTTTTATTTTTTTTGGAGAAGATGGCGTCTTTGAAGTTGAATAAATGCGAGCGTGCAGTAACCGCGTACACACTGACACTAATTAATGACCATATTAGTTATTTCATTTTGAAACAATAAACAAACAATATCCCAAATTACTGCAGGATATTCTACAGGGCACCAATAGAGTTTTTTTTTTTTTTTTAATACGACCAATAGAGTATTATGTCATGTCAAATTATGAAAATAATATTAAAATTGACATCAAATATATATTTTTTCTGTTCAAACGCTAATTAATCACTATATATTGCTTATTTCTTTACCATTTTTTGTTGCAATTGTTTTCCATGTTATGGTTTAGATTAGACTAATTTTGTTTATGTTGTTTTTAAAAATTAATTTATAATATTATTTTTTCAAAAAATATATCCAAAATAACTTTATTCCAAAAATTAGACAGGAACAATATTACCACAACTTATTATTGGCGTGGGGGGTGAGGGGGACTGCACAGGATTGCTTTTGTTTTTGTTTTTTGTTTTTTGTTTTGTTTTGTTTTGTTTTATTTTATTTTATTTTTTTGGGCAATTAAGGGAATAACAACAAAGGACTAGCTAATGCAAGCAGAAAGTCACAAGAACCAAATCCAAATCGTATTTGATTCAAAAACAAATAACATGTAATCTACAAAGGTTTTGTAAATCCACAAAGAAAGTTATTGGAATGCACCAGAAAATTAATAGAGGAACAAAATTTAAAATTTTATTAAATTATAGACTTAACTTCATTTTTGTAAAGGATTGGAGGCCAACTTAAAGAATCTGTTAGGTTCTAAGAATTAGGAACTAATGTATTAGAACTTCATTTTGTAATATTGGCAAACCATGATTAAAACATTTTATTCTTATTTAGACTTACTCAAAGTATATGCTTTTTATGTAAAGTTGGAATCGAGTTGCTACAAGATTTACTGTGTAAATCTGTCTGGCTCGATTGATCGAGAATTAGACTCGATCGATCGAAAGTTGTGTAGATTGTTTTTTCTGTAGAATTTCCAACTCAGTCCAAGCCCGTTTGACATGTAGGGTTTTATGTTTTACTCTAAGTATAAAAGGGAAAACCCTAGCCACTTTTTAGGTTGCTCTTTATACTGTGTGTGTGAATCTTCTGTGAGATCTAGAGGTGGTTGCCTTCACACATATTTGAGGTTTCCAAGATTCAATATTATGTTAAGAACTTGGTGATCATTCAGTTGCAGATTCAAGAGCTTAAAGATATACAAGCGGGAGTGCTTGTGCTTGCTGGGGATCCAAGAAAGAAGTAGTATGTGGATTTGGAGCTATCACGTGGTCGTGGTAGTAAGTTTTCCACTCGAGGTAATAATAAGATGTTAGTGGTCTAAGTTGCTATTGTGTAGACTTCAATTCTTTCATAGTGGATTCAGTTTTACCTTGAGGCTAGCTGAGTTAAATCCTCCCTAGGTTTTTTACCGGTTTGGTTTTCCTGGGTTATCATATCATGTGTTCTTTATTTTCCGCACTTTGCATGATATGATTTATCTGTGTTAACCTAGAACTGCATAATTTACCTAAGTTAATCACTTGGCTAAATAACTAGGTTAATCTGGTTGTGTTTTAAGGGGGTCTAAAAATGTACAGAATCTACAATTTTTTATTTTATTTTATATAACTTGAATGACAAAAAAATATATTCTAAAACATATTCTAATTTACACCCTACCATAATAGGACACTGAACCTAATCAAAATTTGAAAAATTAAATGATACTATAAAAATTAATAAATAGCAAAAACTATACTTCTTATTCTGTCCTACATGATCACTAGCCATCAGTTAAGGAGATCTGATCGGGAAGGGAATGATTGGAAAACTCAAGTTTTTAAGTTACAGGTTGCAAAAATTTTCGAAGGATTTTTTAGGCCACCTATTCTCTAAAGCCAACATGCATCGACATTGTATCACAAAGAATGGGCCTAATCTTCCATTCAATAGCAAAGAGTTATGCATGAGAAAGAATTTATGAGAGATGAGGGAATTCTTTTTCAATATATATATATATATATATGTACATATTTCAAATTTAAGAATTGAATCAAACTAAATTGCCAAGAGTTTTGTGTTATGATTCTAGTGTCTCACATAAATTAAATGTAATTTTAACCATATGTATATAAGCACTTGAGCACCCTCACCACGCAAACCGATTTTCAAAAGTAAGTTCTCCCCATGAATTTATGTATTATTTGATATTGGAATATCAACCTATCAATTACTCACTAATGGCCAGACATTTGAGGAGAGCTAAGATAAAGGTTCACTTCATTTGTCAAATGTTTTTTCCATTTTGAACCTTGATAGACATGAGTCCCCTTGATTAACAAAAAATATGCAAAGATTTTCTTTAGAACAATTCTTGTTCTTTCTCTGACAGTTTTTTTCAACAAGATGAAAGATCTTTTGTGCAAGAATGATATTGTGTTGGAGAATTAGGTCAATTAGGTTTCAGTTTTTAGAACAAGGCAATGTAAGTAGCGAATACCTGTTTTACCGTCCTATAAAGAAATAGTGGAAAACCCAAATGTCAACATTCTTCATTGTATTTTGAGCGGTGATAATTACCAAAAAAAAAAAAAAAAGCAAAAAAAATGGCGCCATTATGGGTGTGTTTATATCAGGCTAACCAAAGACTTTGATTAAATAATTTTAAAACTTAGAAGACTCAATTGAACAAAAGTAAAATTAAAAACTTTAAATAAATTTTGGTCAAATATAGAAGGTGCGTGCCTTTCCTTTTTTTTTTTTTTTTTTTTTTGGTATTTTATCCAAAATAAAATTGTGAAAACTGAAAAAATAAAGTTGTGTTGGAACTTGGAGCGTGACACGCTAGGAGTGGGAAAGAGTAAATGAAGAGAATAAAAATAAATAAATATTTTATTTTATTTTACTTTTTTTTTAAGTAATAAAGTTTTTTTTTTTTAAATCAAACTAATGGATTTTCACTAACCAAAATTTTACAAAAGCTTATACAGTAATACAACTCAACATTTCATGGCTTACTAAATTCTATATAAATGGTGGGAATAACGTTTAAATTAATGGGCCTGTAATTTGCAAATATATTTGGGTTTTTTTTTTTTTGGAGAAACAAGTATATTTGGTTAAATAACAAATTTATATTTGTCTAAAATTTAATTCAGTATTCTAATTTAACTTTTATTAAATTTAATTCTTTAAGTTTTAACTTTATTCAATTAAATCTTTTCGTTAGTTTTTGTCAAAATTGTGTTGTGAACTCATGCCTTATATATATATATATATATATATATATATATATATATATATATATTTTTTTAATTTTTGTTCTAGGTGAGTTAATGAAGTGCAAAAGACGAATGGTCTAATAAAAATAAATTATCAAAAATTCAATAAACAAAAAAGGAAAGAGTAAACTTATGTGTATATCTAAAAGAAATTAAAATAAAAAAAATAAGAGAGAGAGAGAGTAATTTAAATTCATATATGTTTGTAATTGTAACTTTATTTAATTGTACTGTGCATATGCGAGGGTTATGCACTATTTCTTTTAATAGCTTAGCCACATAAGAACCATCTCAACCAAGAAGAACATTGCAGCTTCGTTGCTATTCACTTGCTAGCGTCGCCTCATCAAGTCGAAGAGAATACCTTTGCTATAGAACAAAGCTCTGTTGTTGAAGTGAGCCTGAGCTTGAGACCCAGTCTGCGCCAAACCCCATGCCCAAGCTCATTTCTCATGTAAAATTATTAATTAAAGTTCAAATTTTCAAAAAAAAAAAAAAAAACAATTTTAACCATCGGATTAATGGAATGTCAATATTATTAATTTATCCCAATCAGATGTCAAAATAGCCAAAATTCCATTGATTGAACAAAATTTAACCAAGTTGTTCGACAGTCAAACAAATCCAAAAAATTATCAAACCACCAAATTTCATAATTTTACATCAAAAATCACATTTCCAAACACTTTTCCAAGGTTGACCATGGTCAACTCAAGTTTGACCACAATTTTACCAATTTTTTTTTTTTTTGATTGTTTGATTAGGATAAATTCGAAGTTAATTGAATTGTCTTTAGAATGATTGATAAAGCAAAAACCATAGAAAAAAAAAGTGCCCAACACTTGGGCATTTAAGCACAAGTATCATAAAACTTAATTATGATTTGATATTGATTAAAATATAATCAAATTATCATGTTTTTATAGTCGCTTGAAATAGCCCCTAACAAACTTCAATTTGGTAAGCTTGGATTACCAAATTTCCAACTTCCATTGAAATTGTGAAATAGAAATTCATATTGAAACTAAATTTTGAATCTTAATGCAATCAGTTTAATTAGACATTGTTCAAGCTGATGTGAAGATTTGTGTGACAATTTTACTCTCTCTCTCTCTCTAGATCATAATATATGTAATACATTACTCAAATATCTAAAATACCATCAATAATGGTACATATACCAATTTAATTTGATCTATGGCTTTAAGGCTTTCATTCACAAAGAACTATGTTCCCCGTAAGGCCCTACCTACCCCTAAACACTTAACATAACATATTATATCAATCTTCACATACATCCCATCAATCTCCCACTTAGAGACTGATTCCATCAAATTATTGAACTATATCCCCTTCATTTGTTTCATTGTAAAATGTTTTACAGATTTTTTTTTTACCGTATTTGTTTCAGTCTAAAATTTGGTTAAATGTGAAAAAGTTTTATGTTGAACATAAAATCCTTTGTAATATGTTGTAAAAAATTTTACCTTTAAAAAATTGGCAAAAATTTTTACAAAAAAAAAAAAAAAAAAAAACCATTGTGGCTCTCCTCCCCATCTAGTAGCTAGGTCAGTGGTTCAGTTGGCCAGGCAGCAGTGTTATAAGTAATCCAAACGTTTCAATCTAATCATTGGAGTCGTCAGTTCGATTACTGGAGCCTTCAGCACCAATAGCTACAATTAATGGCTGAGCTACCGGTTTTTTTGGTTTATGTTTGAAATATTTCATGTGTCACATTAAACTCTCAAAAATATATATTTTACTAACAGTGTTTCATATGTAAAACTTTTTACCAAAATATATATATATATATATATATATATTTGAAAACATTTTACTGAAAAACAAACAAACGGGAGCGTAGCTAAGCATGTCTTCAAGTTTCCAACTATATGCTTGGTCTACCATAAGACATTGAGTCCTCTCCAGTCTCCAAGGTAAATGACAATTTGACTATAACAGTATAAAACAACCTGCTTTCAAGAAATTTTGCATTACTTAACGGATTTGGATTATTTACAATTTTTCCAAACGAGTATTTCTATTTCTTAATGGAGTCGGATTAATTTCTTGGATCCTCACCGCCACTCCTACTCATTGTTACACACCAAATTCAAATAGTCACTCAATTAGTGTATATTTCATGTTTTCCATTTACCTTTTAGTTTATTTATTTGTTTTTTTTTATAACTTTAAAACTTCACTTTTTTAAGTAGAGTATATTTTAGTTAACTTTAAGCAAAAGGAATTAAGTATGTTAATGCCAAAGGGAGTTTTCGTTCTTTTGAAATATTGACCCTTAAGAATTTGAAGAATGTTCTATCAAAAATTAAAATAAAAAAAAATGAATTTGAAGAATATTGATTCTTTTCAAAAAAAAGTTTATTTATTATCCATAGTTTATTTGAGAAATTAATTTATGGTATTTGACTTTTTACGTTCTGTTTGTTTTGTTGAAAAACTTTGTGTAAAAATAATTTTTCATGTTTTTCACTATTTGGTAGTATCAAAAAAATATGGCAAAGGAAAACTATATTTGATCAACAGAAAAAATATGGGTTAATTTAAGGAAAACAAATCTGTTTCACAACAAGCTAAATAAAGAAAGTTAGGAAACTTTTTTCAACTCATTTAAGGTTGTTACCAAATATAGAAAAATGAGATAATTTTATGGAAAATACTTATTGAAAAATAACTTGTTTTATAGAAAATATTATCGCCAAAACAAACAAAACATTAATAAAATCAACTGAGAGTGATAGACTCAAAGGGCAAAAAATTATTCCATATAAGATACATTATGTGTTGTGATTTGTTGGGTTAAAGGTTTGCCCGATGTTAGAGAGTTTTTTTTTTTTTTTTTTTTTTTTTTTTTTTTTTTCATTAGAGGCCCATTAGGTAAAGGATGTCAAAAAAAACATATCCCTAAACCTAGTAGGCCTTTCAAGAAAAAGAGAAGAGGAAGTAAAATAAAAAATAAAAACAAAAACAAAAAATGATGCCGACAATCCTCCTCCTCACACAACCATTTTAAGATAAAAAAGCATGGACCTCATTTCTTAAAAGAACCTATTTTTTAATTTCATTATATATATATATATATATGTAAAAAAAGAGGCTGTATTATTTATAAAATATAGTTCATTACATTGTTCCACACTAAATATAAAGAATGATAAAATAAAATAAAAAACCAAATATAAAAATAAAAAAAGAAGTCACTACTGACAAACCACTCATTCTTATGATTTTAAAATTGAATGATTAGAGCATCTCCAATAGGGCTAGCCATCTCCAAATTTTGGAGAGAAAAGCCACTGTTCACACAAAAACAGCCCTCCAACAGCCTCTCCAACTGCCTCTCCATCTCTAAATTTTTTTTAGAGTTGCTACAGTAGCATCTCTAAATTTTTTTTAGAGTTGCTACAGTAGCTCTTCAGGAATGAAGTGCACTGTAGCAATCACTGTTGCTCTGCAAAGATTATATTTCATTAAACTAATACCCGGTTGGATTAAAAAAATATTTTTTTCTCTTTCCTTCCTTTCTCTTTCGTCTTCACTCCGTCTCTCTTCTTTATCTCAACGACTAAAAAACGCAGAATTCAATCCAAACAATCCAAACACAAAAAACAATTTTTCTCATAAACCAAATGAAATCAGAAAAATGAAAAAGAAAATAGAGAGACATGAGCAAAAGAATTAATTCAATCTCAATAATCACAACCGATTAAAATTTTTAATTTTCACTCAATAATCAAAACGGTAACAACAGAACTATTCTTGATCTTCTCTCTCAAACATCTCAAAACTCAGTCTCAATCAAAATACAAACTCAAATCACAATTTTAAAACTAACCAAATTAGAAAAAAAAAAAAAAAAATGGCAAAGCTGACCCATCTGAGCCTCGGTGGGGAGGAGGATATGTGGTGGTGGGAGGAGGACAAGCGGCCGATCTTCATGTGTGAGAGAGAGCTCCAGCCGAAGTGCTGCTCAAGAAAAAGCTCCTAGAGCTCCAGCCGAAGAGAAGAAAAGGAAAAAAAGAAAAAGCTCCCAGAGCTCCAGCCGAAGAGAAGAAAAGGAAAAAGAAAAGGAAAAAGGAAGAGTGCTCTAGAAAGTGCCAGAAGATAGGGATAAAGGGAAAGTAGTGGTGGAGAAAAAAGAGGAAAAAAAAGAAAAGAAAAGAAAACAAACGTGTGGGTGAAAAAAAAAAAAGATAAGGAAAAAATAAAAAATCTTAATTGAAAAATTATATCACAATATTTTCATAATAAATTTTAAATAACATATTGTTATTAGTTAATATTGGCAAGTAAAAAAATAATTTCAGTAGTGGGTTCAAATTATAACTAGTAACAACTTTCTACATAAATTTTGTTGTGAAAGTATTGCGTAAAATATTGTGATCATAACACTTTTCATTGAAAAATATAGTTGTTAAAAAAAGAATAAATGATGATTAAAAAAAGAATAAATAATGAATGAAGAAATAATATTTAAATGAGATAGAGAAAGAATAGAGAGTCTGTTGGAAAGTGTATTTGAAAAAGTGGGTAGTTAAAAGCTAAATATCACTGTTCATTCTTCAAATTGGTAAAAATTTGGAGAAAATTTAGAGAGGCTGCTGGAGATGCTCTTAAAGAGCAAAAGGAAAAAGTGAGAGGTCTAGTAAAGGATAAAAAAGGTCCACATTTTGAAAACGGAGAAATGGTTTCAACTTTCATCAATTTTTATTCCAAGTGTTCTTATATTTAAATGATGAATAAGACTAGCGCATACATGACTATTAATATATGATTATTTTTTTAAAACAATATTAAAGTATGATTGTTTAGTCTACCAATCCTATATTAAAATCTTCAGGTTACTTCTTAGTTCTTACCATGAAGTCGAACAAGATCATTAAGTCTAACCTTATATTCCTTGGTAATAATCAATTTTAAGCCTATGACACCGCAATCCTCAAGTCAACAATATTATTTGCTTTGGAGTTCGTACGTGTTATGACTTTGTTTCTCCCAAATACAAAGAATCCTTGTGTCAACAATATTATTTGCTTTGGATCTCATACTTATCATGACAGCTCATACCTATCATGAGTCATGACTTTGTTTCTCCCAAATACCTATCATGAGTCATGACGTAACCTCCAAAACACAAATATTAAAACAAAATTCAATTAGCTTTCCAAGTAACTAAATTCTTCATTCTTGAAGTTTATGTAGACATTTTCATATTAACATAAAGGAACTTAGTATTTTAACTAGATAAAGGAGAAAAAAAAAAGGAGGAAGAAGGAGAAACGAATCAGTACAAGAACTATGCATGATCAAAATCCTAATCTTAATATTATTCTATTTCAATGCAAAGCAACCTGATGTACTAATATTTAAAGGATCTCATATAAAGGATTCTGCCTTCTCCTGGTACTTCTCAAAGACTGATGCATAGCCACTTTCCCTTGCATTAAGAACTGCAAAGAAATAGACAACCCAATTAATCATGCACTATTTAAATGGTTGAGGTGGTTGATTGAAAAATTGTCATACAATGAAGTCCATATTGACATGTGATTTTCAAAATGTAACATATTTCTAAAAAAGCAAATAAATGATGCATATAAATCACTGTACCAATTTAAACTATAGACATAAATAGTTTATTAGCACACAAGTACACACACTTACCCACTTTGTTTTGAACTTAATAAGGCTTGGCAACAATTGTCGTGTGACTATGATCAGTTCATTCTCTGTTTCATAGTTACAAAGAATATTTATTTGTTTCGATCTGATTTTATTTATTATTGAATCCAATCTTTTCTACCAAAAAAAAGAAAAAAAGAATCCAATCCCATTTATATATGATATGAATATCCTCAATATTTGGTCTACGTCATTTACTCAAATTAGACAAGATAGACAGCATATATTCAAGAAAACAGTAGTCCACAGAGTGCCATTAGGATATCACTTCACCTAATTCTTCTTACCTGCAATTCCCCTGGAGTCTCAACTACAATTCCAGTATATGTAGCGTCTAAGATGCAATTTCTTCTTTGCTAAAGCAAGATCACTATAAGGAAATGGAATCCTCTGTTGTTCCTATCAATGATAAAGCTAAATATCAACTCAAACCATATTGAAGAAACCACTATGTATGCATATGGTCCATATTACAGCATTGTTAGTCCCATAAAAATGATGAAAATGTTGATTCTTAATTAACCAGTACTTGAAAGCTTAAAGGATTATAAATAGATTGGCACTATGTAGTTTCCGGCAGCACAATTAACCTCCTAGCCCCATAATCATATTCTCATCCCAGTCCCTTATGGAAAAAACAATATCACCACTGCGGCCTCCAACACATGGAAACTTCATTACTGTTCTTAGCATTGATGGAGGTGGAATAAGGGGGATTATTCCAGGAATCATACTTAGCTCCCTTGAGTCTGAGTTACAGGTTACAATATTGTTATATACCAGCCTGTTGGCACATGTCATCTATGTGTATAAAGTTGAAATATTAGTTTTCAATCTGAAGTATATCTGAACTAAAGCATAACTTATCTTATATTCTTGTGTAAAACACCATAGTGTTCAATTAAGCAACGGAGCATGCAGTCAACTACTCAAAAGATAATTAAAAGAAAACCACAAAGAAAAAACAAGTCATCAACCAACAAAATGCAAAATACAACAATTATAGAAAACCACCACATCTTCACTGCAAAGTCCCAGAAGATGAAAGAATCAATGAGACATAAATCTTTACTAACACAAAATAATAAATTTCCAGGTAGTAAAGGATGCTTACAATAACCATTATACGAAGGAGAATCAAATTTGATTATATGTATAGCATACAAGTAAAACCGTTGCACTTAAGATTAGTTAAACCAGAAACCATTGAAAAATGAAAATCACAATAACTATTTATCTTATTAACATTCACGTTACCTTATAAAGGCAACTACTCCCAAATGGGCAGTTTCCATTCCCAAAATCGAAGTGCTTGCAATCAATGGACCTGCAAGAAAGACAATAACAAATTATAAAACTGAGAACAACAATATGCGTTCACAATACTTCAATTGTTAGTTACCTAAATTGTTTATCAGTTTCTTGAATTTACTACCAACACTTTCAGGAAAATTGACTAAACAGTATCTGAAAGTTGCGAGTTCTCAAAAACTTTCTGATAGAATTTTCTCAACTGAACAAGAGAGTAGTAGTAGATGACTCCGTGTTACTAGAATGTTAGTGAATTACAACTCTAGTAGAAGTATTTAAAGGGGGACACAAATCAAATTTGAAAATCAAAAACTAGAAACAGGATCACAAGTAACATGAAGGTCTATCATCTAGACAAGAGTTAAGAAATTACTTGAGCTTTGCCTTGTAGCTATCAACAATGTCCTGCTTCCCTTCAACAAAATTGATCAAAGCCTTAACAGGACCAAAATACGATGGAAAGTATCTTCATAGCCTTCTGAAGGAAAAACTAGGGAATACTCAATTACGCCACACACTGACCAATGTGGTAATCCCAACCTTTGACATCAAGCAACTCCAGCCAGCCATTTTCTCCAGCTACGAGGTTTTCAAATTAATCCAAGTTTCTAACTTAACTTTACGTGAAATTAATCCAGTCTAATGAGAAGGAGTTAAAACTTCACATAAACAAAAAAAGAGCTAACATATATTTGTATCCATGCCTTAATTAGGTGAAGAACCATGCACACTTTGATGCCTTACTTTCAGATATATGCATTGGAACCTCAGCTGCCCCAACATTTGGCAATAACCCCTGACTCTGCATCCTCCCAAACAAGCCCTTCACATCCTTCCACCTCTGCTGCTCCCCAAAACAACTGATCATAATATTATATGTCGTAGTACACGGCTTATGTGGCACTGTGCACGGCTTAAGACGATAGCACTTTTATTGAATCGCCGCCATTAGGAACTGTGCCTCCTGTGCCTGCAAAAGGTACGTTTCCCAAACGCACATCTTCTGAATTTGTTAAGAAGTAAGAGTTTGATGCAGCTACAGCTTGCATCTGTCTAAACTGCAAGTCATATGTACATCAGTCAAAACACAACAGCTACAGCGGGTAATGTTAAAAGTTCACGTAAGAGGCACATGTCAGATTAAGTGTGCTAGCCACATGAGTTTTTATCTGAATGGCTGTTTGTAAATAAGCTATTTACATTCTGTTTTTCTTGTATAGCGGCTAGATTTGGATTAGTTACAGAGAGAGTTAGATTTGTTCTCTCTCTGTTAATTCTAATTAAAGTAAGTATACCAATAGAATTCCTATCAGTTTATTGGGAGTTTCTCTTTTAGCGATGATAGTCACTCTACAAGTACAAACTCTTTCCCCTCTTCCATTGAGTAAAACATTGTCCTGTTCTTCAGATTTTTCACTACTATAATCTCTCAACAGGTTATACTTTTATGAGACACACTTCCCTTTGCCCATCTCCACAGTAATAAATAAAATTGCCAACAAGAACAATAGAGTGCAATTCGTATGGAGTCTAAAGTTTTTCTTCTTTGTTTCCCTTTCCTCCTTTTGTGTGCGTGCGTCTTGTAGGATCCTAGATGATGGCTTTAATGACTGGCACATATTCTTGGAGGAAAAACATTCTAAGGTGTGCCAGCCACAGACTCAGTTATTGACAATTCAATCTTTAGGCTAACAATTTCAAACGTGTTATTTTTCATCCAAAATCCAAATAGCAAAATCAACCAATAATTTAAGCTCAAATCAAATCAGAATGTACAAATCAATCCCCAAATCCTCTCCAACACATCATTCTTTTCCTACCATTTTTAGACAACCAAACAGATTCTCGAATGAATCAAAGAAACTTAATAGAACCCAAATTTCAGCACAAGTTAACGGTTAGGGATTTGAGCTAGAAATTTTACCAACTGAAAGCACCAACAATAAAATTATAAAAAAAATAAAAATAAAAACTAAAAATTTTCAACCAAAAAAAATAAAAATCTCAACAAAACCGATACAATACAAACTCATTTATTTTCCTACGATTTCTCAACAACCAAACAGATTCTAAATGAGTCCAAAGAAATTTAATCGAGCTCAAATTCCACCACAAAGCTAACGAATTGAGCTAGAATTTCAAAGCAATTGAAATAAATATAACCGTTAAAATAAATAAAAACTCAAACAAAACCTATTCATTTCAAACAATTTCTCCAAATATAGAATCCGAGTAAATGTTGAGTTAGCGGAAGCTCTGACACTAGATTATTGAACAAATGACTGAACAACGAGCTTTTATTAAAACTTGATTTTTTGAATTACAACACTTTACAAGCACTAATGCTTTTACAAGACACACACACCAACTCTCTAGACACCTATGTATTGACACTACACAATAGCTCTTACTAATTTCTTCACTTCACACTCTTCACAAGTCTCTCACTAATCTCACACACTTCTTCACATAACACCACATCTATTTATACTAGGTGTATGTTGGTTAGGAAACCAACTTGAAGCTTCTAGCATCTTCTTTTTGAATACTTTATTTACCAAGCTTCTAGACTATTCTATAAACATGTGGCTAAGATTTACTTCTTCATAGAAGTTTCTAGAGATAGCTCATAGAGAAATCCGAAAAGAGCATCATGGAGAATTTCCGGAATGCAAGAGAACTTTCTAGAGAATTCCGGAGAGAAGTAAATTGAGTGGAACTTTAGAAGTTTCTAGAGAGAGAGGGATTGTGTGAGAAGTTCTAGAAGTTTCTAGAATACTCTAGAAATTTCTAGAGACAAGAGAGTTAGTGTTGATTTCTAACACTCCCCCTCAACACTGACTCTCTCTCAATTCATCCTTGGTCGTCATATTCTATAAGTGCCACATTTGCATACTTGGGATTGGATTTTTGTTGTCTTGATGACCTTTTAGGTTGCTGCTGTGGACTTCCGTCTTCTTTCTCAACTTCTGAAATTCTTGGTCGATCCTCCTCAGGCGTCCTATGGTACACACCAGTTTGCCAAGGACTTTGCATTATTTCTCTACACTCTGGCTCACGATCTTCAAAAAGTTTTACTTCATCAATTGTTGTGAGCTGGTCTTTGCTTGATTGCTCCCCCGTGCTCTCAAGATTTTTATCTTTGATTTCTTTTGGTAATGTTGCTTTTTCTTCCAACCACCATGAAGATGCTTCATCAAATATCACATCCCTTGAGGTGTAGCAACGACTATTCGTTGGATTATAACACCTCCAACCTTTCCAACGACTATTCTTTTAAGCACAAGTATCATAAAACTTAAATATAATTTGATATTGATTAAAATATAATCAAATTATCATGTTTTTATAGTCGCTTGAAATGGCCCCTAACAAACTTCAATTTGGTAAGCTTGGATTACCAAATTTCCAACTTCCATTGAAATTGTGAAATAGAAATTCATATTGAAACTAAATTGTGAATCTTAATGCAATCAGTTTAATTAGACATTGTTCAAGCTGATGTGAATATTTGTGTGACAATTTTACTCTCTCTCTCTCTCTCTATAGATCGTAATATATGTAATACATTACTCAAATATCTAAAATACCATCAATAATGGTACATACACCAATTTTATTTGATCTATGACTTTAAGGCTTTCATTCACAAAGAACTATGTTTCCCTTAAGGCCCTACCTACCCCTAAACACATAACATATTATATCAATCTTCACATACATCCCATCAATCTCCCACTTAGAGACTGATTCCAGCAAATTATTGAACTATCCCCTTCATTTGTTTCATTGTAAAATGTTTTATGGATTTTTTTTTTTTTACCGTATTTGTTTCAGTCTAAAATTTGGTAAAATGTGAAAAAGTTTTTTATTGAACATAAAATCCTTTGTAATATGTTGTAAAAAATTTTACCTTTAAAAAATTGGCAAAAAATTTTACAAAAAAAAAAAAAAAAAAAAAAAAACATTGTGGCTCTCCTCCCCATCTAGTAGATAGGTCAGTGGTTCAGTTGGCCAAGCAGCAGTTATAAGTAATCCAAACGTTTCAATCTAATCATTGGGGTCGTCAGTTCGATTACTGGAGCCTTCAGCACCAATAGCTACAATGGCTGAGCTACCGGTTTTTTTGGTTTATGTTTGAAATATTTCGTATGTCACATTAAACTCTCAAAAATATATATTTTACTAACAGTGTTTCATATGTAAAACTTTTTACAAAAATACATACATATATATATATATATATTTGAAAATATTTTACTGAAAAACAAACAAACGGGAGCGTAGCTAAGCATGTCTTCAAGTTTCCAACTATATGCTTGGTCTACCATAAGACATTGAGTCCTCTCCAGTCTCCAAGGTAAATGACGATTTGACTATAACAGTATAAAACAACCTGCTTTCAAGAAATTTTGCATTACTGAACGGATTTGGATTATTTACAATTTTTCCAAACGAGTATTTCTATTTCTTGATGGAGTCGGATTAATTTCTTGGATCCTCACCGCCACTCCTACTCATTGTTACACACCAAATTCAAATAGTCACTCAATTAGTGTATATTTCAAGTTTTCCATTTACCTTTTAGTTTATTTTGTTTATTTATTTTTTTTTTTATAACTTTAAAACTTCACTTTTTTAAGTAGAGTATATTTTAGTTCACTTTAAGCAAAAGGAATTAAGTATGTTGGTGCCAAAGGGAGTTTTCGTTCTTTTGAAATATTGACCCTTAAGAATTTGAAGAATGTTCTATAAAAAATTAAAACAAAATAAAATAAAAAGAATTTGAAGAATATTGATTCTTTTCAAAAAAAAAAAAAAAGTTTATTTATTATCCGTAGTTCATTTGAGAAATTAATTTATGGTATTTGACTTTTTACGCTCTATTTGTTTCGCTAAAAAACTTTGTGTAAAAATAATTTTTCATGTTTTCTACTATTTGGTAGTATCAAAAAAATATGTCAAATGAAAACTATATTTGATGAACAGGAAAAATATGGCTTAATTTATGGAAAACAACTCTGTCTCACAACAAACTAAATAAGAAAAGTTAGGAAACTTTTTTCAACTCATTTAAGGTTGTTACCAAATATAGAATAATAAGATAGTTTTATAGAAAATACTTTTTGAAAAATAACTTGTTTTATAGAAAATATTATCGCCAAAACAAACAGAACATTAATAAAATCAACCGAGAGTGATAGACTCAAAGGGCAAAAAATTATTCCATATAAGATACATTATGTGTTGTGATTTGTTGGGTTAAAGGTTTGCCCGATGTTTTTTTTTTTTTTTTGGTTTTTCATTAGAGGCCCATTAGGTAAAGGATGTCGAAAAAAACATATCCCTAAACCTAGTAGGCCTTTCAAGAAAAAGAGAAGAGGAAGTAAAATAAAAAATAAAAACAAAAACAAAAAATGATGCCGACAATCCTCCTTCTCACAACCATTTTAAGATAAAAAAGCATGGACCTCATTTCTTAAAAGAACCTATTTTTTTTATTTCATTATATATATATATGTGTGTGTGTAAAAAAAGAGGCTGTATTATTTATAAAATATAGTTCATTACATTGTTCCACACTAAATAAAAAGAATGATAAAATAAAATAAAAAAACCAAATATAAAATTAAAAAAAAAAAAGATAAAAAAAAAAGAAGAAGAAGCCACTACTGACAAGCCACTCATTATGATATGAAATTTATGATTTTAAAATTGAATGATGAAAGAGCAAAAGGAAAAGTGAGAGGTTTAGTAAAGGATAAAAAAGGTCCACATTTTGAAAACGGAAAAATGGTTTCAACTTTCATCAATTTTTATTCCAAGTGTTCTTATATTTAAATGATGAATAAAACTAGCGCATACATGACTATTAATATATGATTATTTTTTTAAAACAATATTAAAGTATGATTGTTTAGTCTACCAATCCTATATTAAAATTTTCAGGTTACTTCTTAGTTCTTACCATGAAGTCGAACAAGATCATTAAGTCTAACCTTCTATTCCTTGGTAATAATCAATTTTAAGACTATGACACCGCAATCCTCAAGTCAACAATATTATTCGCTTTGGAGTTCATACATGTTATGACTTTGTTTCTCCCAAATACAAAGAATCCTTGTGTCAACAATATTATTTGCTTTGGATCTCATACTTATCATGACAGCTCATACCTATCATGAGTCATGACTTTGTTTCTCCCAAATACAAAATACATGTTCTGACTTTGTTTCTCCCAAATACAAAGACATGGTGTTACGATAAAGAGTGACATCTCTTGATATATGTGATTGAGGTGCTACCCTAGTCCTCAGTTTGCATTGTTAGCTTTTATTTGATAACCTTTTGTTCTTTGCAAAGATGTCTAACCATCTATTCTCAAAAAAAAAAAAAAAAAAAAAAGATGTCTAACCATCTATCAATATGTTTTAAACAACTCAGTTTTTATCTAATTTTAAATTTTATCACAATCCATCACTTTCCCTGCATCATCCCTCCTTATGAAACCCAACATCTAGGACCTTTATTGCGATGTGGGACTCTTGGCAAGCTAGCGAGAATGCCTTATAATTGGATATCCAAAATGTTAACAATGTGTTTTCCTTTACGTTGTACTTGGGAGAAACAAAGTCATGAAGGGTCTAACCTCCAAAGTACACAATATTGTTTAAGGCGTTACATTATGATATTAGAGCTTTGACTTAACTGGAAAGTGTGGGCCCCATATGCGAGGATGTATGTGCCTATAAGGGAGTGGATTGTAGTGACCCAAAAGGGTGCTCTCCCATCCATAGAACCTCACATCATCTGGATTAGTTAAAGGAGAAGGCCTTACATGTAGGTTGAGTATCCAATATATGTGTGTGTGTGTGTATGTATATATATATATATATATTAACATCATGTTTTCCTTTACTTTGTGTCTGGAAAAACAAAGATGTGAGGGGTATAGGCTTCAAAACGGACGATATTGTTGAAGCGAGAATTATGGTCTTACAAAGACAAATGATCACCAAGATTGGTGTCTGTAAAGTTGTAATTTACAACTATGGTTTTTGTTGGCTTGTATTCCGTGCCAAATTTGATTGTAATTTTATTCAATCTTTTGTACCCTGTATTTATTGTGGGATTGGTTGTAAGGGTTGTGTGATAGAGAGAGGGTGTGAAGACTCAAGCATTTGAAGGCTGAAGAATTCTCGCGGGTATGTCGCGACCTAGCTTCCCGCGAAGTGAGCCATGTGAGAAGCACGTGCTGGAAGCTGAAGAGTCATGCCAGGCTGTTGTTTTCGCGAGTGTCTCGCTGGTAAGGCCTTCCCGCGAGACAGTCGCGAAACTTTCTGCCTGGAGGATTTTTAAGAATGACTCTCTTACCCTTCACCCATACTATATAAACCCTCATTACCCACAAATGTTATGTGTGGCTATTCAGAAAGAAAAACCCTAGATAGGTTTTCTACAACTCACCCACCATCTTTTGAGAGAGAGCTACTCCTTCTTAGTGAGAAATCATTGTAGTCTCTTCTCCATCCCTCTCCCATTATCATACCTTGAGAGGAGATTTGTACCCAAACACAACCCACACACATTCAGAGTGTAGAGAGTGTTTTGGAGTTATTGGGAAGCATTGGAAGAAGCCAAAGATGGCAAATGCAACATGGAGCTTGTTGCGGGATCCGGAGAGCTAGACAAGACACGGTTCCGAGAAGCCTTGTTGGAGTAGGAGCTTGGAGGGCTTAGGTGCATCGGGTAGATTAGGCTTGGAGGGTCTCTTGCTAACCCATGTATCCCAACTGATTGTCTAGTGGATCGATTTCCGCTTGGAGGGCGGCGGAGAGGTTTTTCGCCGAGTTCTTCGGTTTCCTCTTCGATAACACGTCTCGGTGTTATCTGTGTTTGCATCCTTCTTCCCTACTCTTGTTTATTTCATTTTTACTGCTGTGTTGCTTTAAATATGGATTAGAGTAGTTGTTGTGCTCATACGCTTGTGTTTACACTATTCTGCACTTATCATTAAGTTAGTGTAAAATCAACCAAGCCGTAACTTTAATTTGGGGGTCTAAATAGCTCGTGTGTTTTCAACACGTTTTTCGAGCTTTCAATTGGTATCAGAGCGGGTACACTTGTTTTGGTTTAAATACCTAAGTGTGATCCTTGACCCCTTGTGTTTATTTGCCATGGATTGTGCTATGTATGCCTCTTTGTATGATTTGGTAGGTGATAAATCTAACATGCCACGTGTTTGTGAAAATGCCTCTATGAGTGATAATCCTCATAATTGTGATGCGATGTTACATGAATTCTTGGGTGTTGTTGATATTCCTAACACCAAACTCTTAAAGAAAAATGCTAAGAAGTTTCAAAAGAATTTAAGCAAGTTATTTTGTGAAAAGGATGATTTGATTGCTAAGCTCAATGAATCCATCAAATTGGTTGAAAAATATAAGAAACTTGCTGAAAATTCTTTTGAAAAGATGAAAGAGTTTGAATGTTTGAATATGGACTTGGATGCTAAACTTGTTTTGTCTAACAAACTTGTTGATGATCTTAAATCTGAAAATGAATCTCTTAAGATGCATGCCAAGTGTTTGATTGCTGAACCTATTGTTGAAAATGATGAAAATATATGTTGCAATCATGTTGTGGTACCCGATATTGTGCCTAGTGTGTGTTCTAACCCAAAGGACAAATCGGTGTACATTCCTCCACATAAAAGAAATCAAAAAGTGGAGAGAAAGGCTATTAAGTCAAAGCCTCTGTTTAGGTCCAATCCTAAGGAATTGAGTGGATCTAAGTTTGTTCCAACTTGCCACCATTGCGGTGTGATTGGTCATATAAGGTCTCAATGTTCTAAGTTAAAGAGAGAACAAACCCAAGTTGCTAGATCCATTCCCAAAAGGCCTAATGGACCTAAACACATTGTTTGTCACCATTGTGGTGCCCTTGGTCATCTAAGACCTCATTGCTCTAAGTTTCATGCTCTTAAAAGAATTAAAAGAAAAGAGAAACTTGAACTTCTTGGAAGTTGTGCTTTGCATGATAAACCGGATTTGAGTGAAAATAGCATGTTGTTAAAGAAAGTGTTTAATGCTCTTAACTCCTTGACTATGTGCATCTCCGGTTCTCATTCTTCCAACCCTCGTCTCACTTCTCTTGAGACACTCATTCCAAACAATCATTCCGTTTGGATGAGGAAGGGTTCCTATGGTTGAGCTTATGCTCTTTTGGTCCTTGATCTAATTCTTTCGATCTTTGTAGGACCCTTCATGCATTAGATGCCATATCTTCATGCATTTGTGCATCTTGCATTTATTTGTATGCATTGCTTTTGTTTTGATCTTACTTTTATGTCTTTGTTTTGTGTGTGTAAAAATCCAAAACTACATAAAAAGTGTAAAATTCAAAAAGTTTGATCGTATATGTTTGAGCACATATCTCATGTGAGTTTGGCCTAGTACCTTCGTACTAATGGCGTAGTGCATTTACGAGCTTAACTTGTTATGTATGCACCTATTTCTATGTGGAAGAAATCTTGAAAACTATGTGTGACTGTTGTAAATAGATCTTCAAGCTTATCATGAATGATTGGTCAATAGTCTTGTTGGTCTTGATACTTGCATAGACTTGTGTCTATATCTCTTCCCACTTTATTTTTATGTTTTTGCAAAAAGAGCTCACTAAATGTAAATCTCAAAATGAAAAGAGATATTGAGCTGCAAAAGCCTTTCGCACATACTAGTATTTGACTAGGAAAAAGGGAAAGCGACTCTTTTAATGTAAATTTTATGGTGCACAAAAAGCCAAAGGCTAATCATCAATGTTGAAATATCATAAATTTCAAGCACCTATCTCAAAATGAGATGTTTTGTCCATACAAAATAAAATGGACCAATTGTTATGCTTTATGTAGAAGCCAAGTGAAAAGCTTCTAAGTTATGTATTCAATGTGTGGGAGGTCATATACACTCATTTCTATAATGGAGATAGTCCACTTGATTTCGTATCAGTTGTGTATGACTCGTTTGAATTGATCATTGAAGCTTCGCTCTGGTCTAAGGACTATTCCACACTTGATTCCCACACACAACACACAAGTTTAATGTTCAATGAATGCCTATTTCATTTGTGTGTTTGTACATGCTCAAATGTGATGTGTGTGTGCTCTACCATATGTGGTTCAAACCAAAAAGATTTTTGTTCTTTTTGTTTGCTTTTGGAAGTGATTTGTATCACCTATGTTTTTCAAAGTTTTCAAATTGTTTTTGTGTGAAAAACATGTTCTCTAGGTGTTTTCGTGACTTATTTCATGTTTAAGTTCAGTCACGAGTGAAAGGGTCCAATTCGCAAGTTTTCCAGTTTTGGACAGAGAGTTTCGCGGCTGTTTCGCGAGTAAGGCTTACCTACGAGATACCAGCGAAATTTTCGCGGGATGCTAAGTAGCGAGATACCAGCGAAAATTTCCAGATCAGCTTTTTAAAGGGCATTTCGTGAGTCATTTGTTTTAAACGTCTCCCATCCTCTCCCAAACCCCTGGTTTAATGTTTCTACATCAAAACCCAACTAAATTCAAGTGTTCTTCATTCCATAAACATCTCTAAGGTAATCTTTAACTCTTTTCATTGATTTTGATCCTTAGATTACGTTTTTGGGGGTTTTATGTTCATAGTTGGGATTTTCTCAAATGGGAGTTGGAAAACTTATTTTTGTCAATCTTTTTGATTGGGCTTTGTTTTAAATGATGATTTGGTTTGGTTGTTGGCCCCAAGTGGCAAAAATAACATGTATTTAGGCAAGATTTTCATATGTTCTTGCATTGTTCTTCATACATGTATAGTGTGTGCACTCTAAGTGTTTGATAAAATGCCCAAATGGCATTTTCTTGTTGTTTTGGACTCCGATGAGTACCAAACTTTGGGGATCACCATAATTATTCATGTTTATCATGTTTTGATCATTGGTGGTGTGTTTTGTACACTTTGCCCTTTGAGTGCCTTGCTCATGCATTAGTCATGCATCACACATGCACACTAGATGCATTTTTGCTGCACACACTCTAACACTTGACATGTTTTTGCATTCACTCATGCCAGTTAAGTCTTTTTAGACCTTTTAGCACATATAACATGTTCTTGTGTCCATGTCATGCCTAGGTCCATATCATGTTCCATCATCCTTAGCATGTCATGTTCTTTATGCTTTGTAGCATTTTTTATGTTTGTATTTTGTTTGAGCTTCATTTTCTCATTCATCTTACACTCCTCATGCATCATCTTCATATCTTCTTTTCTTTCCCTCCTTCCTCTTGATTAATTTGTCTATTCGTGACAAAAAGGGGGAGAGTATTGTCATTTTTATGACTCATGTGCACACTCTTAGGGGGAGAAATTCTACCTTGTGCACATTCGTAGGGGGAGAAAGCCATAGGGGAGATGCATATACCAAGGGGGAGAAGACATTGTTTTGAGAAAACCTTGATTTACTTTATGCTTGTTTTCTCGTTACTTTATGATGTTTTGATATGCTTTGTTGCTCTCATTGCATCGTGTTTATGTGTTGGACATGCCTTTATCCTTATGCTATTGTGCTTTAATTAGTTGCATGTTCGGATGATCACTTTCTTTGCTATATGATCATTGTAGTCATTTCCATATGACTGTTTTGGTGTTTGATCAAGTTGCTCACATGTTTCACATCTTGATTACTTGATCGCAATTTACTTGTTACATTATACTTGTCCGTTTATTACTTGCTTTACCCTGAGGGTCTAATGTGTTTTGTGCAAGTGTTTCAGGTTACAGGTATATATGTTCCAAGTTCATCACAGCTCCTATGATTCATGATAGGGGGAGTGATATGATAGGGAAGTACTTTATATTTTGTACCCATGTTGCTTATGTAAGCTTTAAGGGTTTGTTTCATGCATAAAGTTTGTAGGTCTTTGTGGTTTGTGCCATGCATTTGCTATACCTTGCTTATGCAACCTTGATGCATGTTTGCTTGTAGTTCAATGTCATGCATTGTTACTTCAAGTACATCACTCTTGTGCCCTTGTAGGATTGTTCCTAGATGCATATACGTTCTATGCATTGGTTGAGTGATGAACACTCTTGTGCCCTAGTAGGATTGTTCCTAGATGCAAATACTTCGAGTATTTCGCATTGGTTGAGTGTTGGAGTTGCAAATGATTCTCTTCAAATGAGCTTATCATCTTGCATATCCGGATGTTCATTTCATGTGTGAATGAGCATAGTAATTGCTTGTGTATAGTGATTACTTGTTTGATCTTGCCATGATCTAGTGTTTCTATTTCATTTAGCTTGATCTTGTTATTATTGCTCCATATGCTTTCAAGTTTTTCTGCATACAATGATGTTATTGTGTTGTTGTGTTTCAGGAGTTACTTGTTCATATGTTCAAGAGCTTATCAGAATCTAGAATTAGGTGTGAGTGAGTTTTGCCTTTGTTCCCAAACTCACGTTTAAGTCTAGAGTCTGTTTTAGGGTTTTGTCACGGAATAGCCAAAGGGGGAGATTGTAAAGTTGTAATTTACAACTATGGTTTTTGTTGGCTTGTATTCCGTGCCAAATTTGATTGTAATTTTATTCAATCTTTTGTACCCTGTATTTATTGTGGGATTGGTTGTAAGGGTTGTGTGATAGAGAGAGGGTGTGAAGACTCAAGCATTTGAAGGCTGAAGAATTCTCGCGGGTATGTCGCGACCTAGCTTCCCGCGAAGTGAGCCATGTGAGAAGCACGTGCTGGAAGCTGAAGAGTCATGCCAGGCTGTTGTTTTCGCGAGTGTCTCGCTGGTAAGGCCTTCCCGCGAGACAGTCGCGAAACTTTCTGCCTGGAGGATTTTTAAGAATGACTCTCTTACCCTTCACCCATACTATATAAACCCTCATTACCCACAAATGTTATGTGTGGCTATTCAGAAAGAAAAACCCTAGATAGGTTTTCTACAACTCACCCACCATCTTTTGAGAGAGAGCTACTCCTTCTTAGTGAGAAATCATTGTAGTCTCTTCTCCATCCCTCTCCCATTATCATACCTTGAGAGGAGATTTGTACCCAAACACAACCCACACACATTCAGAGTGTAGAGAGTGTTTTGGAGTTATTGGGAAGCATTGGAAGAAGCCAAAGATGGCAAATGCAACATGGAGCTTGTTGCGGGATTCGGAGAGCTAGACAAGACACGGTTCCGAGAAGCCTTGTTGGAGTAGGAGCTTGGAGGGCTTAGGTGCATCGGGTAGATTAGGCTTGGAGGGTCTCTTGCTAACCCATGTATCCCAACTGATTGTCTAGTGGATCGATTTCCGCTTGGAGGGCGGCGGAGAGGTTTTTCGCCGAGTTCTTCGGTTTCCTCTTCGATAACACGTCTCGGTGTTATCTGTGTTTGCATCCTTCTTCCCTACTCTTGTTTATTTCATTTTTACTGCTGTGTTGCTTTAAATATGGATTAGAGTAGTTGTTGTGCTCATACGCTTGTGTTTACACTATTCCGCACTTATCATTAAGTTAGTGTAAAATCAACCAAGCCGTAACTTTAATTTGGGGGTCTAAATAGCTCGTGTGTTTTCAACACGTTTTTCGAGCTTTCAGTGTCAACGAAGAACAAAATTTACCCAAATAAATATTGATTCTTTTTGCTAGAGAGCTACTGTCACGCAATTATGGTTTCATACTCATACAGTAACTCATTTTGCTTTTGACAAATGCGAGCACAAAAGTCATCTTTAATTTCTTTTTCAGAATGAAAAAAATAAACCCTTCATCTAAAGGACTGCAAATTTGCAATAAACAGGATCATCCCAATCTTTATTCATAGCCTTTCAATTCCAAACACTGGTAATCTTTCCTTTTTGGTAAAATTATGAATATGGTTCCTAATAAGTTATGTGTGACATTTTAACTTCTTGTTTGAAGTATCAAAAGACACTAAAGTTTTACTTTTACTTGCGTTATTAACATCTTTATCAATAAAAATTGTTGAATAATAGATTTTTCTATACACAAATCTTTACCTTGTTAATTTGTTATGCTGGTCACGTGTTAGTCTCACAAAATAAGAATATATGGAGACATATAAATTTGATATTTATTAAATAAATATAAATATAAAATATTAATGTCCCAGAAAGCAGGGTACGTGTCCTCACATATTTTTATTTTTATTTTATAAGACTACTATTTCTATGTGACAATGTGTCATATCAATATTATAATTATAATACGGATATGTATAAAAAAGAAAAAAAAAAAAAAAAAAAGACCAATCTCACTAACAATTGCTTATTGAAGCATTTTAAAATTTTGAACAAATTGATTCAACTAATAAGTAATAATCAAGGAATGAAATTAAAATCGTACGCATATTTATTGATTCATATATATTCTTCATGATTTGAATCTGTATTTCAACCCTTCTCCTTTTGTTAGTAAAAACACCATTGTTATGACAATTTCAATGTTTTAGTTTAGACTTTAGACAATAGATCGACGTGGTTTGTTTCACTGATAACTTTGTTTATAGGGCTTCTTCGTTTCAATGCCAAAAATATTTTATTTTACAAATATGATGTAGAGATGAGCATTATATACGATGGATGAAGAAAGTGGTGAACCATATTTAACATCAAATTGAGTTGTATGATTTCGTTATGGACAGAACATAGTGGACAACGGACATGATCTTATTTTATTCAACTTAAAGCACCAATTAGAGTCAATTATTCACCTTCCTCGCATGAAAAGATGAACTTCGAGAAGGCAAAGTGAAAGTGAGTCAATTGTAATCGAACAAGTTAGGAGACTCTGTGTTTATTAAGACACTCGAACGTTTTTCTCATTGTGTACTTTCGTTATTAGTTTCTTAATCTTTAATTATAGTCTAATTTTGTATGTAGTGTTCTTGTAAGTTCTTAAATCCACCATCAAATAGAAATTTACAAATTGAATAACCATATTCTTCATAAACTTAACTATAGTTACCAAATTGAGTTCTAAGTGCGAAATTTAGAGCTTGCAAAGGACAACAATGGCAGAAGCTATAACAGAAAGGGGCAGAAAGAAGAAAAACAGAGAGAGATTTCTATTGAATGATAAAAAAGTATTTTGTACAAGCTCAAAGAAAATACATTACACTGACCTCTATTTATAGTACACAAAATAGATACAATCAAGAACCTTCTAAGAGATTCTATCATAACTGAATCATAACAACCCTATAACAACTTCCAAATTTCAAGGGAGGACAGTTGCCATCGAGGCTCTGTGTCAGTTTCTGTAACTAACTCAACCTCGAGCACTAAAGAAGAATAGAGGAAGTTTTGAAACCCTGAACTGAGGAAGAAGATCAAAACAGCATCGTTCCACTAATATGGAAACGTCGCCGTTTCTTATAACACACTTAAAACTCTTTCTCACTTAAACCACACGACACCGTTTTGATCTTAGCCTCAAGTTACCCTTGAGCTGAACTAGCCGTTACTTTGAAACCTCTTCTTCTTCTAATTTCAACTTCAAGTCACTGCTCTTCTTTTTGCTCATATCTTCACTTGCTCTAACACTAAGATGCATAGATGTCTCTGATAGCAATCTGATGCAATGTGAACCTGCAATTCACAACTTCAATATCCCTTTGAAGATTTAGATCCAACACTTTTAATGATTGGCTTGCAGCAAATTCAGCTCCACAGGTTCAGATAGTATGTGACTGAACATAGCAGAGACTTTGTAAGCAGTAGGCACAAAATTTTTAAGATCTCATAAAAACAAGTCCACAGATAGTGAGCTGATGGGCTTGAAAATTTGACTTTGCATAGTTGCAGTTTGATCAATCAAGCTTAGTTTTGATTGGTAGAAACTGTAAGTTCTTGAATAGTTTAAAAGAATCAAATTCATGTTCTTGCACACTAAAAAGCAAAAGCTTGAGCATCTTTCTTGACACCCTATAGACTTTAAAGATTATAATAGTACAAGTTTTTTTTCATGTGTTTGCCAACACAAATGTAGATATTTTAAACCTAACGTTATTATAGAAAAGACTATGTTTGTAGGTTGGGGTCATATTTTGTTTTTGGTACAATTTGTTTTTATTGGCTTATGCCCTAGTTTAAATGAGGTAGAATGTAGGGCTTAAGTCTAATTTATGATGAATGCATGTTCTCTATAAATAATTAAGTCCTATGTCCACTCTTAATGTTAGATGAAACCCTTTCTCGCCCATCGGTATCTATTTTAAAAGAAGTTCCGAGGAGAACAACGTTTGTCAATGTTGTGTACTCAATTCGTATTGTCTAAATTATTTTTGGGTGAGCTTGCTAAGTTTTGCTCATAAAATCAAGAGTTATAATAATTCAACTGTTATTTTTCTGTGATTAATTGTGTTCTAGTTACACGCACATTTTGATAGAATCTCATATGATGTCAAGGTGCGCTATGCCAAGGTTAGATCCTAACAATTAATCATTTGATCTACTACCTGTAATAAAGGGTTTGAAGAGGTCTTCAACAATGTTTGGTTTGCGAGCCAAAAATCAATGCTTTTTTTGGAATGTGCTTGTAATGCTTCTCTAGTCTCTTTCAGAAAGGGGATCGAGCTTCTAAAGATTTCAATTGAGAGCAAATGATTAAGATGATAATTTTATTACTTGACAAGATAAATCTTAAGAGAGGACATCTCCATCCTAAACAAAGATAATCAAGATAAATTCTAAAAGGATAGATTTACATCCAGTACAAAGATAATATTAATCTAACTCCATTCTTTTAATAATTATTCTATTGGGCCTTTGGTTTGAGTGCCAAAGGACTTTCTAATATACTAATATAACTTAGCTGCTTAGCATAATATGATGGATAAAGACAGAGAACAACCTTATTAAATCTTATGCTTTTGTTGTAGACAGACTGTTAGAGATATATATTAGTCATATTAGCCCAATGTAATAGGCCCAAGCCTAATTCTACTTTGTGTGCAAGCTAAGTCTCCTACTTGTACTAGAAGTCTATTAGTCTAGGGTTTAGTCTATTATATATACCCATGTTATAGCTCATTGTAACACAGGTTATTGTACTATACTCTCATACAATAAAGATGTAGCCCTTAAGGGATTCCTCCGTGGATGTAGGCCGTCAAGGCTGAACCACGTAACTCTCGTGTTTTCAGTGTTCCTATTCTATGCTTTACCTTCCGCATCCACTCTAGCATACACAACATGGTATAACACATCACGTTGCTAATAATATTGTCCATTTAATACAAATGACAGCTAGCATTTTTATCAATTTAAGCTGCACTAGATTCAATTCCTTGCTTTTCTCGCGTGAAAATATGAACTTTATCTTTGAGGAACAGAAATATGAACTTAGATAAGCTAAAGTGCTCAGGGCCGCTTTGCTTGTAAGCGAAGGTGGCCAAAGGATCATCCTGACTTGCAAAAAAAATGTACATATACATTTGCAAAAAAAAATTATATATTAAACTAATTTATTGTGATCACCTAATAAAAATTTTGAACAACCTAACTTGAGAATTACAAAAAAAATTGGGTTCAATAAAAATAAGAGCAATGTTGCATATAAAATATTGGCGAAAACCACATTTTTGTCTCTACATTTTTACTCGATTCTATTTTGGTCCCTACTTTTTTTTTTCCACCGCTTTTAGTCCTTATTCTAGAAAACGCGTCTCGTTTTTGTCCCTGCCGTTACATCAAAGACGGAAAATGCACACGTGGCAAACAGAGTGCACGGTTGGCACACTAAAAGCTGACATGGCTATTAAAATAATAAAAAAATATATTATCTGGCATTTAAAAATGCCACATCATTAAAAAAATAATTTATTAATTTTAACTAAATAAAAAAAATTAAAAACAAAAAATTACATAAATTGAAATTTAAGTGTAGCTTGAACAAGAACACAAACCCATATCTAAGAACACAAAATTAAAATAAAAAATCACAAACCCAGAAAATAAGATTAAGAATAGAAAATTAAACTATACATCCACATCAAATTAAACATGAACAAAAATTTAAACATAAAAACAAAATTTAAAACCCAAAAAATTCGAACCTCAGAGCTGAAACCCAGAATTAGAATTCATGCCAACATTCTTGACAAACCCAAATAATATTGATAAATTAAACATAAGCACATTAAATATTTGAACAAGAACACAAACCCAGCAAATTTAAAACCCAAAAAATTAAATTCAAACCCATATTTCAAACCCCCACACCACTGAAACATCAAACACAAAAATCAAATCCAAATTTTCGGCCCCCAAACACTAAATTCAAACCCAGATTTTCAGCCCCCAAACTCAAATCTCAAAACCCAAATTTTCTTATCCTTTATGAGAAACCAAACACAAACCTCAGATCCAAGCAGCGCGTCGTATAACAGGCAAATCTGGAACACGAATAAATAAATAAAAAGACATAGGATTCCAATTCCAAACACGAATAAAAATAAAAATAAAAATAAAAAGATTGAAGAATTGGAACTAAACCAAGATCCAGGCTCGTTGAAAACCCAACCACTCTTGTGCTTCCTCAGCTTCGTCAACACATCTTTACACACCTTCATCATCGAGCCCAAACCTGCAACCGCCTTTGAAGAATTCGCATTCGGGTTCGAAATTGGATTCTCCAAAGCCAAGCTCCGTTTCTTCCCCTTTGATTTCTTCGACGAAATCGAAGATGCACCACCACCACCACCGTTGTTGCTGAGTAAGGACCTGTTGGATCTGAAGGGATTTGATGGAGTCCATTGTCTCACCAATCCAACCCATTCTCACAGTCTTTCTTTTTCTCTCTCTCTCTGAGTCTCAGTTATAGAAATCAAAGCAAACCCACACTTTTTAATTTCTGGGTTTGTGTTTTTTGACCGGGGTCTGTGTTCTTATTGTTGTTGTTTAAGACAAGTTTAGATCCAATTAATTTGATTTTTGGTTTTTATTCCTGTTGTTAATTTTTTTATTTAGTTAAAATTAATAAATTAATTTTTTTTAATTTAGATGCTGACGTGGAGCCTTGTAGATATTATTTTAATATTTTTAACTTATGCCGTTTGCCACATGTGCAATTTCCATCTCTAATGTAATGCTAAGGACAAAAACGAGACCCGTTTTCCAGGATATGGACTAAAAGCGGTGGAAAAAAAAAGTTAGGGACCAAACTGGGAATCGCGTGAAAATATAGGGACGAAAATGTGGTTTTCGCTTAAAACATTTTTACAATAATTTCACAATAAATCTTATGTGTTAAGATGTTAATGATTCTAATTTAGACACAATACTGATATAACTTTTTTACCCAATAATAATAGCTTTTCCATAAGAATTATTTACTCCAAAAATAATTCTAGCCCCTGACCCAAACATAATCCTTAACACTTTAATTTTTTTTTTAAATAACATCATTAAAAATTAGCCCATATAACAACAAAAATAACCCAAACAAAAACAAAACTAAACCAAATAACAACAAGTGAACAAATTATTCAACAAAAAACCTATTAAAAAACAAAAAGATAAAAATCCTTAATCATTCTAAATTGTAACTCATTCAATAAAAATAATCCATAATTTTTTTTTTTAAAAGGATACCAGATGAAATATTGTGGTAATAAGTTCTCTACTTGGTGGTGATGGTAGTTATATTTTCTTTGGCTTTGTAGTTGCAACAATTTTGCTAGTAACTTAGCTTTAAGTTGTAGAAAATATTATCTCTTTCTCTCTCTCTCCACATTTTTCTTTTATCTATTATCATTTTAGACTCACTCTCACTCTATTACTTTCATCTCAACATTCTCAATTTTCAAACCCTTTTTTCTTTTTGTTAGCAAATATAAATTATAAACTTCATGATTAGTGTTTTTTTTTTTTTTGGTGATGTTCATATATTCCAGTTATTTCTTTATTAGATTTTACATAACTTAAATTTTTTAGTGACTAACCTAAAATAAATTCCTAGAGCTGACACTGAATTATAACTATCTACTTTACTCTGCAATTCATATTAAGTGCTAAAATTTTCATTTAACAATTTTTTATTAGATTAGATTAGCCATGTACATAGTTATTTAAATAAAAGTTTTTTACACAATTTTTTTAGTCTAAGTCGATACCTTAAATTTATTTCAGTATTGATGCATTCTCATTTGTTTCTTACTTTCATGTACAGGAAATTTATTTCAAAATGATTGCGAGCTCTTTCATAAACTAAGTGATTTATTACTTTAGTTAGGCCAAAAATACATGTATTTAAAACAAAATTTAGAAATCTAAAACTAATATAAATAATGGTCCCATGCATGGCTGAGTTAACATTTTGATATTTAACGATCAATACTATGAGAAATTACTTTTATGATTAATAGTGCTCTAAAATACTTGTATGATTTTTAAAAAATAATAAAAGTGTTTTGTTTTATAACATTATATGATCATTTGATATTATGAATTCATTTCTTAAATAGTCCATGGGTTACAATATATGTGATTTTTTTTTTTTTAAATACAATATATGTGATTTAGTTGTGTTAATATCAAATAAGAATATTATAACAACAACAACAAAAACAAAAATAAATCTTCGAGGTAAGCTATACATGGATACTCAAAATATTATTTACGATCAGTTACATGTACTTTTTCCTCCATTTTATTCTGTTTGAAATCATATTTTGTTACTTTCTTAATTAATTGATATGTCATTTCTTATTGCTTCTATTAATGTTCATTATGATCTTCCTCTACTCTTTTTCATTCTCTCAACTTGAATCAACTCAATCTTTCTTAATTATCAGTTCATTAGTCTCTCTCCTTTGAACATTACCAAACCATCTCAAGTAACTTTCCCTTTGATCTTTACATTGATCAATAGGGACCACCTCAATGTTCGTTTGGATTCCTCATTTCGAATCCTATATTTGTGCATATTTCCACTTATCCATTTTAATATTCTTATTTTAGCTACACTAGTTTTATGAATATTGAAGATCTAAAGAACAATTCATTTGTGACATATAAACTTTAGGTCATAGTAAATGATTAAGTGAGCAATTTATTTGACAAGAGTATAATTTATATTAATCATGATATTCACCTTGATCATGGAGATGGAGACTTTTGATTGATATGTTGATGTATTAGAATACATTGAACTAGACCAGTTTAATTAGTTGTTCTACAAACTATTGTCACTTGAATAATTAAACTCACAACTACTAAGAGCATACATAGATGATTAATCTTGAGGATGGAGGATTCAAATGTGAAATGTAGGTTAAAACCTAATTAAAAAAGTCGGGTAATTACATCTATTGTTATGGGAACATTATTTCTTAAGATGAAATCCATAATCACAATAAGAAATAAATAATATTGCCTTGAGATTTATTTAATTTGAATTAATTATTCAAAATATCAAGCTTGATAATTTTAGTAAAGGGTTACTAAAATATACATCAAATGGAATGGGATTCTAAGAGCATAAGAATAGTAAAGAGATTAAATTAGGAACTTAGGAATTAAGATAATACACTGGTAGTAAAGTATTCTAATTTTATTTCAATATGAATATTTTATGGATAGGTCAAATGAAAGTTTTTTATCAAACTTTATCTAGTATAATTAAACAAACCTTATAGCACAATTATGTTTTTATAGTGGAGTAAAATATTATTAATAGTAATTTGAGACAAATTGTGAGATAATAGAAGTCATGCTACATAGATAACAAGAGTCCAAAGTTTATTGGAGCTAGGTTTTATTTTCATCTAGTCCTATCTCAAGCTATGTATTTAAACATCCTTAAGGATGGCCAGCCAGAACATTGATTATGATAGAAAAAGAATTGTGAGTGAATTCTATAATCGGTGTAAAAGGGGGGTTAAACAAATTCTGATTAAATTCTATATTGAGATATAGGAATGATTTAATCTTTCTATTAAAAGAAAATATGTAATTATAAAAAATAAAAATAAAAACTACTACTAGTAGTCTTTATCTCAGTAGCCTGACTCTGATATCTCATAATTAAAGAAATAGCATTATGTCAAATTATTATTATTTTTTTATGTCAGAAATATGACCAACTTTATAGGTTGTAGAGCAAATGAAAATAACTTTTTGAGTTTCACTTATTACTTTAGTAATATTTTCAATCTCCTCATCAATTTATACCAAATTTTTATTAAATAAACCCCACAATAAATCATCCTTAATGAACTCCTTACGGTACCCGTTAACACTACCCAAACAACACTATTCTATGATGTCCAATGCATGATGATTACTCTTATTATTAAACCAAGACATTAATTAGTTTTTACTATACATCTATTTAAAACCACTTATAAGAATCTTAGTACAGCTATTTAACTTAAATAGTAAACGGTATAATTCCATATACAAACACAATTAAAATAAAAATATCTAACGTTGTAGCAAAAAAAAATTATTTATATAATGCTATAATATAGAATTCTATATATAATCACAATTGTAATAATAGAATACTATTCTTTATAACTACCTTAACCAAAATAAATAAATAAGAAAAAAAATCATATTACGTTCAACTTTTTCAATCTTTAAAATATATATATATAGAGAGAGAGAGAGAGAGAGAGAGAGAGAGAGAGAGAGAGATAATTTTTGTTCAGCAAGAGAGAGATAGATATAAAAAGATAAAAGAGGCAATTTTAAATGAAGTTTCGGAGAAAACATTTCTAGTAAAATAATTGATGAACCACCTATCGGTGATAGTCTGAGTTATTTTTCATTGACCAATGAAACGTATTCGTTCTTTTCCTTTGTTGGTCAGAATATAACCAGTCTATACGCCTACTTCTACATCAATATATTATAAGTAGCTAAGCAGTGAAAACTCAGTTGTCACTTGTCAATCATGGCTACCAACAACAGACACGTTCTCAAATCTGTTTTCTTTCTCTTTTTCCTATGCTTGTGGACTTCTCAATGTTCTCATGCCGACGTAAATGTGGGTAATCCCAAATCAGGTGATGTGCTCAATTCCTCAAGTCTCCTAGTTTACTTCAAGGAAAAAAAGGTTCACTTTGTGGTTTATATAAGTAAAATTACCTATCAAGAGTTGAATTATGTATATTGCAACTTTTAAGTGTGTATACTTAATTATCCACTAAAAGTATGTGATGTTAGATGTTAGGAACTCGGTAGTTTCTAATGGAGATTAATGAGGATTATAGGGGAATGGATGGGGATTATAGGAAAATTGACTTAATTCGAGGTAGTTACCCTCCATAGAAAAATAGAGAAATTAAGAGAAAGAAAGAGATATACTTAAGCACTAAGAAATTAGTTTATACTTTCATTGATATCTCATATTGGATTACAATCATGTATTTATAGGAGACTATCTCTAATCTCATTGGCCCACATGGCCTCATCCTATTAGTTCTATTATTCCCCATGTGCATTAATAATTCCAATATGTGCTAAATGTGATTAACATGCATCATCCTATTAGTTCTATTATTCCCCATGTACATTAATAATTTCCACATGTGCTAAATGTGATTAACATGTTTAGAATTGTAACTAACTAACTAAATCTCAATACACCAATTATTATCCATATGCTTATAGCATTCCTAACATTTCCCTCCCCTTGAAAACACCTTGCTCACAAGGTGTTGTTGTGAAATAGCAACTTCATCAAAGGATATCTTCTAATGGACCAATACCGTAGTGACATTTTGATCTCCATATTCATGCATTTCTCTTTGACAAGCGATCCCGTGCATATGAAGGTTTCTTCTTCGTAGATCTTCAAAATTTGCTCGAATTCTTGAGGCTTCAATGGTTCTTCAATCTTCAAGGTCTCATTGGTTCTTTCAACCTTGAAATGTTCTTGTATCCTCAAGACCTCATTCGATTCTAGAACCATTAAAATTGTTGGCGCTTGTATCTTGGATTCTTGGATCACCGACATTTGGATTGCCACTTCTTGAATTATAGACTCTTGAATGGAAGCCTCCATTGGTGCATCAAGAATGGGTTCTTGGAAGATCATCATCATCTTCTTTGTTGGTTCTTTCGACTGAACTTCAAGAGCAGCATGTACATGTACATCAGCATCCACTTTGACACAAAAATCAACATCCCGACTTGTAACAACAGTAGTAGATTCTTAGAACTTGATATGTTCTTCGACTTTCATTGAATCAAGAGATTGTAACTCTTCTTTGGACATGTTTTCAAGATCCTCTTGTACTCTTGAAAGTTCTTCCTTCATGGCCATGTTAGATTCAGCCAAGGCCTTCATCTTCTTTGAAATATCCTTGGATTCTTCTAAGGCTTTGTTCAACATTTCTTGTATTTTTTTCAAAAGTTTTCTTTCATCACAATTGCTCATCTCAAGATCAACAGCTCTGATACCATTTGTTAAGAACCCGGTGGTTCCTAATAGAGATTGATGGGAATTATAGGGGAATGGATGGAGATTATAGAGAAATTGACTTAATTCGAGATAATCACCCTCCATAAAAAAATAGAGAGATTAAGAGAAAGAAAGAGATATACTAAAGCACTAAGAAATTGGTTTATACTTTCATTGATATCTCATATTGGATTACAATCATGTATTTATAGGAGATTATCTCTAATCTCATTGGCCCACATGGCCTCATCCTATTAATTCTATTATTCTCCATGTGTATTAATAATTCCAATATGTGCTAAATGTGATTAACATGCATCATCCTATTGGTTCTATTATTCCCCATGTGCATTAATAATTTCAACATGTGCTAAATATGATTAACATGTTTAGAATTGTAACTAACTAACTAAATTTTAATACACCAATTATTATCCATATGCTTATAGCATTCCTAACATTAGATACTTAATTCTCTTGCAACTTTTTTATGTTTTTTAGAAAAGGCCCAAGAGAACCTCTACATGCCTCTTGGTCCTTGATTTCATTTAGATATATATATATATTCAATCATTTACTTAGTTCACAAACATATTCAGATCGAGCTTTCTCCAAATTCAAACTTCCTTAAGAAATACTCTCTCTCTCTCTCTCTCTCACACACACTAAAGATTATTTGTTCTTTAAAATTATTGCCCTAGATTCATTTTTGTTGCATCTTAATTAAGGTTTCATAGGAAAAAAGTTTGTTATTTAAGGATGATACTCAAATTAGTCGTGGCTAAGGATCTAAAGAAATATGGATCATGTTCTAGTTTTATGTGTCTTGTTCCTTGTGATTATACAAATTATAGAAATCTTGAATAAGGAGTAAGGTCCTTATCTCATAAGAACCTTAAGATGCAACATAAATGCATCTATGCAACAACTCTAAAGAAGAAACCATTAGTAAACATGACTAGAGTAAGGATCTAATGAAATATGGATCTTATTTTCTCTTTTTCTGAGTTTTCAAAAAATAAATAAATAAATACAGATTTCTCAAATTGGTTAGATTTGGAGCTTCATACGTGTTTATTTTCTCTCTTCTTTTCTTCTTCTTTTTCAAAAAAAAAATAAGAAAATTTAATTTCCTTTTATTTATTATTATCATTATTATTATTATTATTATTATTATTTTGTAGATAGTTGATATGAAATATAATACTTGGATCAAAAGCATAGCAAGTATTTTCTTATATATATATATATATATATGATGATGATGATGATTATTAACACAGCTAATTATGGCCAGATGGAGGATCGAAGACGTTGGTATGGGTTGTAATTTTCACAGCCATGGTTCAACTTGTGATTTTTTGCTGCATATTATGTTATCTACTCAAACAGAGAAAAGTTGTACTTCAAGGTAGATAGTTTGTGTGTGTGTGTATATATATATATTGAATTTACCTTTCTTGATCATTTAATATGATATAAGCAAATTATGATGTTCTATGGAAATTTAAACAGGGAGTAATGAAACAAACCAAGAAAATGGATTGCTTGATTTAGTAAAATTGGATGCATCTATCAACATCAATGAAATTACAAATGATGGGGAGAAGGTGGCTGATTTCAGTGTAATCAACTACACATGTATCATGGCTGCAACAAACAACTTTTCATTAGAAAACAAGCTTGGAGAAGGGGGTTTTGGACCTGTTTATAAGGTAACTTCTATATAATTTTCTATAAAAATTAGTTTTAATTAATTTATACCTAAGCTAAATTAAACCTTTTTAATCATTACATCAGGGAAAATTGGCCGGGGGGAAAAAATAGCAGTAAAGCAATTAGGGAGAAATTCTAGACAAGGACTTGAGTTCAAGAATGAGTTGATTGTCATGCTTAAACTCCATCATATAAATCTTGTCAAACTTATTGGTTGTTGCATTCATGGAGAAGAGAGGATGCTAATCTATGAATATATGCCCAACAAAAGCTTAGATTACTTTCTATTTGGTTAGTGAAACATTGACACTTATGTAAGACTTCCTCTGCTTATTTACCAAAAAAAAAGGGAAGAAGAAGGAAAAAAGTATTTATTTAAATCACCTTTCCAAATTATTGGTCACATAAATTGTTTATATTGAATAGATTCGAACAGGAGCAAGTTACTAGATTGGAAAAAACGTTTTAACATAATTAAAGGAATCGCTCATGGATTGCTCTACCTCCATAAATACTCAAGAACAAAAATAATTCATAGGGACTTAAAAGCTAGTAACATACTCCTTGACAAGAAAATGAATCCCAAGATTTCTGATTTTGGCATGGCAAAAATATTCAAACTGGATGAATTGGAAGTAAACACTAATAGAATTGTTGGAACATAGTAAGTTAACAATACATTCCTATTCTTGTGATAATTGAAGTTCTTATTAAAATACTAATTTTACTTATGCTCAATTAAATAATTTATGAAATGAAAATATTTATTGTGTTTTGATGTAGTGGTTATATGTCTCCGGAGTATGTTATGGAAGGTTTGTTATCTATAAAGACTGACGTTTATAGCTTTGGAATCTTAATGCTTGAAATCGTGAGTGGCAAAAAAAACAACAGTATCTACAATGTTGATTGCACACTCAATCTAGCAAGATATGTATGTCAATTAAATTTAAGCTTTGGTTTTTATTTATTTTCATAGTTATTTATGCTTCTAATATTGTAAATGATTGTGACCTTTTTTGTAGGCATGGGATTTATGGCAAGAAGGTCAAGGACTACAACTTATTGATCCAACAATAAGTAATCCATGTGTCAAATATAAACTATTGAGATGGATCCATATTGGTCTTCTATGTATACAGAATAGTACTAATGATCGGCCCATCATGTCCGATGTGCCATCTATGTTAACAAATGAAGGTACAACATTGCCTTTACCAAAAAAATCCACCATTTTCTTTTGAATGAAATGTAATTAGGGAAACTATGTGTTACTGTGTAATAAACACTCAAAAGTTCTTTCAGTGGATTGCTTGTCCACTTCTGTAAGGGCGAATTATATAGAGATGATATTTATCTTTTGTTTTCTTGCAAATTTATTTGGTGGGCAAAGGTTGAGTAGAGGATTGTCAATTCCATATTTCCATGTAATCATTCCTAATAAATACTGATTCTGCTATTTTTACCTTACAAGTTTCAACTAAGCTACAAATGTGCAATTTTTTTTTTTTTTTTTTGTCGTATAGTTATCATCTTTCTTTTTCTTTTTCTTTTTTTAAAAAAAAAAATTATAACATTTCTTGTAGAAAATTCTATGTCTTTGACGCATTTATGTGAGTAATATATTTGCTAAATTAATTAATTAACACAGTTAATGAAGTTCATTTTGGTGAGTTCAATAAACAAACAAGGAAAATCCCAAATTAATGACCATATATATGAGTTATTTCATTTTAGCACAATAAACAAACAAAGAAAATCCCAAATTACTGCAGGATATTACTATAGGATCGAGTCAAGGTTTGCATCCGGGAGAACATTTTTTTGCAGAAAAGTTTTAAATACCAGATTCGCATAAGGGTGGAACATGAACATCCCATAAAAATGAAAAAGAGTTGCGAGGGTGGTAAGTTTTTTTTTTTTTTTTTTTTGGGGGGGGGGGGGGGGGGGGGGGGGGGGGGGGGTTGAGGGCGTCTCGTATCTCATGTCAAATTGTCATCATATTAAGATTAGCATTGCCGCGCAAGGATGACATGCATAAATTGAGACATCATATTTGTATTTTCTTCTTCTGAAAAGAAAAAAAAAAAATATATATATATATATATATATACACACACACATATGTATTTTTTGATTAAAAGTTAATTAATCATTAATATATTGCTTATTTCTTAACCATATTTTTCTTGCAATTGTTTTCCATGTTATGATTTAGATTAGACCAATTTTGTTAATATTGTTTTTAAAAATCAATTTATATTTTTTTTTTCAAAAATACATCTAAAATAACTTTTTTCCGAAAATTAGATCAGAACAAACTTACCACAACTTTTAGAGGGAAAAAAGTTTACTGGATTGCTTTATTTTTTTTTATTTTTCCTTGAACAAATAATAACAAAGAACTAGTCGATGCAAATAGAAAGTCACAAAAACCAAATCGCAATTGCTTTAAGAACCAATAACATTTTCTACAAGGTTTCTTAAATTCATAAAGAGAGTTATTAGAATACACCAAAAAAATAGAGTGACAAAACTCTTAAATTTTATTAAAGTGAATACAACTTTTATTTACAGGTTTGGAGGCCAATTTAAAGACTCTTGTAAAATTTAACTGACCAGAAAATATATTCTAAAACATATCCTTATTAATACCCTACCATAATAGAGCTCTAATTTTACTAGAAAAACATAAAATACACATTAAATCAAGGAAATAATACTCTTAAACCTAAAATTTCAAAAATCACATAAAAAAATTTAAAACTTTATCTTGATTTTTATAGCCATCAATTGCTTGCATTATAAATATTACAGTATTCCTTATTAAAAAGCTTTTATATTCAAACGTTCTTATTCGAAATTATAATGCTAACAGCACAACATTCTTCTCATTAAAAAAGATTTAAAAAAGGGATAGATTATTTACAATGTCATAAGAAGGCTTTATGACCGGCCAAGATATAGTAAAAAAGAAATAAAAAGTTTATAGCTGTGAACCTGTGATTCTTTTGACTTATTGAGCTGCAGATATTCAAAAATCAATTTATGCTATTATTCTAAACATTTATCATCTACTTTCTCTTCTTCATTCTAATTTGAGTATGTTGCCAATCAGCTTTAATATTAATTTGTACCATACCATGTTATTGTCGTAACTTGAGGAACATATAGTCCAAAATCCTAAGAATAATAAAAGAAAGGAAAAAAAAAAAAAAAAAAAAAAAAAAAAAAAAAAAAAAAAAACCAAAGAATATGAGGTATATAGATTAATTTTGATATCTTTTTTTTTTTTTTCTCATAATTGTTCTTTTAAATGGACCTTTTAAAAATAAATTTAAACAGTGAATAACCAATTTTTGTAACAGTAAATGAGAGTTTAGACATGGTTTTTTTGTTTTAATTAAAACCATTTCTATATACCCTTATAAAAATGTAATGATAAGATAATTTTGTTAATTTTATTAAAATTGCTCCTAAAAATATATAATAAAATAACCACATGGAAGTGGACAAATTCCATTGTTCAAACTCCATTGTCCTTCTTGTGGAAATGTTGCCATGGATTTCACCTATAGTGAGACCAAGATCCTCTGCAACACAGTGAGATCTTTTTTTTTTTTTTTTTAATTCAATTTTTAGTTAACACCCGAACTACTAACGTCAACATTGGCCTAAAGGCTAGACCCAAAATTCGATAAGTGAAGTAGATGTGATAAGTGAACCTTAATTCGTGTCTAGCAGTAAAAGCAATGATTAAGGTGATACATGTCCAAGCGTGAGAGGGAAATAAAATAGTGAGAGTCCAATGGTAGAATGAGATAGGTTATTATATGTTTAGCAAAAATTGAAACACATTAATACACATCCAGCAGTAAGTTAGAACTGAAAAAGAACAAATATCAGTCTCAGCGCAATTCATACTTCTAAATAAAGCAATGATTCCAACAGCTTTAATAGTAAACCAGTATTAAATCTTTCCATACTCTCATTTTGATTCACGATGAAGACTTATATATAGTGTGGTGAAAGGAGAAAGTATATCCAGGTGCATTAATTTTAGCTTGTCAAGTTTTATGTAAAGGTCTATCTTACAGACCGTTGGAGCTAAATCAGAACTTGAAGTGATAAGTCACATTTATTTGCTGTGTGAGTAGAAATAGCATATTCCTTGCTCCATTCTTGGTTTGTACATTGGTATCGGCCATATGGGAGTCCGTTTGACACTGAGCCTGAGGTCATCCAACACCATGATGTCATGTGGTACCCGATCCCTAGAGATTGGGGGCAAACAATAAGCGTGTCTTCTCTCTTTAAATGCTTATAGCTTCAGTTATTTGTATTAGTACTATGATCCCACATTTAACCCACATTTGATGACTTAATAAAGGTGATCGTGTAGCTTGAAGGCTCGCGTGAATAATCTTTCTAGGGTGTCAAACACTTATTTAAAAAGGTTGTACATCTAGAAATTAGTAACCGAGATACGGGTGGCAATTAGGTGTGTTTTGAATCAGGTCATGTCAATTTCATCTTCTTTTATCTTTAGTTTTGAATATGTGCATGTGAGCCTTGAATTTTATGAATAATACTAATTTATTCAAACTTTGGTGAAAGTAATTCTTTTTCCTCAGAGAATATATTGCTTACTTTAGAAATACTATGATTAATTACTAAAATGTTTTGTCAAAAAAAAAAAAAAAAAAAAAAAAACCTAAAATGTTAGTTTTGTGAGACACCCAAAAATACAATGAACAATTTTGGAAGCCTAATACAACTACTTGGCACACCTAACAAATATTCTTGGACTATAACCATTATCCTCACACTAATTTACTATCAACCATTAAGTTGGGAGCAAGTGGGATTTTTTTGTTGGTCATGTCACCTATACAACCTTTAGTAAATACATGAAATAATGCATAATTTTTGAGAAAAAGAACATAGTGAATTAAAGATCCAATATACCATAATAACCAAATTGAAAAAATATAACAATTTTAATAAATTAAGTGATTTTTAGCTTTAAGAGTTAAGATATTCAATTGTATTAAGTTATTCCCTCAAATTTTAAAACATTGTCATTCACTCAGAGTTTTTCATAGTATTCATGCTCTTTGAAATATTAATTTTTTGTGTAAACTTTTGTGAGTAATTATCTATATTAATATTAATTTTTATAAATAATTAATATTACCTATAAAACGTTATCATTTAGTTGAGGTTGAAAATCAGTCCCAACCACAAGGCACATCACATAATTCATCAACACCTTATCAATCAAAGGACACATCATGACTTAATCAGTCACTTCATCCATCAAGTAAACAATCAAGTGCCCTTTTCGAGGTTCACCCCTCAAGTATTTGATAATTTCATGCAAGGAATATATGAAAGTAAAAGTTCAAACTATAGGTATTTATGAATATGATTACTTAAGTTTTTAGTCCTTGTATTTAGCATGAAAACTTAATTAAAAGTATGCTTATGTTGTTGACTACATTTATTTATTTTATTTTTTTTTGTGTAAAACGATTTTGCAGGTATATGTAACACAAGTATATCTTACATATATATAGAATTTGCCCAAAAAATAAAAAAGATTAGGCTGTCTTTTAACGTTTTATTTTTAGCCTTTTGAACATGAAGATGGTATGTTTAATCAAAGAATTAGAAGTATGCCTTGAAAGAGGTGATGATTCAATCTTTTAAGTCACGTACCAGTATAGTTTCATTCCAAAGATAGATGCTGGTGTTAGGTTCTAAATATTTAGGAATAAATGTTTAGGTTCTAATTTTATGTAGGTTGACAAACCGAGAACAAAAACATGTCTAGATTAAGTGTTAGACATTTCTCAAGATTGTTAAAGTCAAGATTCAAGAACTATCAAGCTGTAGAAAGAAGAGTTTAGACTCTATGAAGCTCGACTGATCGAAAGAAAGGTTCGACCAATTTTGTATTCTGCAGATTTTAAATCAAGCCCAAAGCCCACAAAAATGTTTAGGGTTGAATTGAACACTTTTAGGCATAAAAGGAAAACCCTAATTACATTTTAGAAGCCCTTGAAAGTCTTGTGAGTTACTCTTGTGAGATCTGTGAGGTTTCTGTAACCTTCTAACTCAACAAGCATCTACCGGAACAAGATCTACAATCAAGAATTGGTGGAAACAAGTTACTGCATAAAGATTTACTACTAATAGTGATAAATAAAAAAATAAAAAAAAAACTTTGAATGGGATCTCAAAGTCACAAACGTAAGTGTTTGTATTCAACAAATTTAGATAGAAGAGTCTGTGGAGTAAGAGCTACATGTGGTCATATGAGTAAGTTTTACAACATGTTGCTTTAGATTTAGGGAGAAAATCTATTGTGAACTTGCATTCTATCATAGTGAATTTATTTACCTTGAGGATAGCTAGATTAAATGCTCCCAGGTTTTTTACTTTGAAACTGTTGGTTTCATTAGTTTTCCAGAGTCATCATATCGTTTGTCTACTTTAATTTTTCGCACTTAGTGATATAATTGCATGTGTTTAACTTAGATCTAAATAATCAACCTAATTAACTGCTTGGTTAATTAATTAGGTTAAACAATATGATTTTAAGGGGTCTAAATAGAACAAACAGCCAATATGAATTAATTGCAAAAATGAATGTCAATACAGCTTTATTGCAAAAACATATGCAAGTGTGGCTCTATTGCAAAGATGGATGTCAATATGGCTTCATTGCAAAGATGGATGCCAGTACAGTTTCGTTGCAAAGACAAGGGCCAATGCGGCTTTGTTGCAGGGATGTATGCCAATGGACGCTAGCAAGAGCATCATTGCAAGGTTGAACACCACAATACAATCAATGGCTAGTTGCTTCAAAAAAAACAAAAAAACAAAAAAAACAAAAAACAAAAAACAAAAAACAAAAAAAAAAAAAAAAAAAAACAAAAACAAAACAAAACAAAGAAGAAGAAGAGAGGAACAAGTCAACCCATGGAAAAGAATATGAAAAAAATAATGAAACGCAAGGACGTTTATGCATGAAAAGGGGGCAATTGGGGTTCTTGGCCTTGCTATGTGAGAATCAAATTTGAAGGTCGTGCGGATTTCCATCCTTTTAAGTGCACCACTCATTGACCAAAATGAAAATAATTTGTGGCCAGCCCATAGAGAAATAGTGCGAAGATTTAGGGTGGCAACATGAGCATTGAAGGTCCAAAGAACAAAGAAAGCCAAAAGAATAACTTTTACAAAAGCATAAACAAATTGTCCGAAGAAAATCCCTTGGCATGTCTAAAAAAATAAAAGAAAATAAAGCTTCAGTTTTTCGTAATTCTCTAATTCATTGAATAAGCTTCAGTTTTTCATGCAACGAAGAGAGAGAGAGAGAGTGAAGCTAACACTATTCTAGGATAGAATCCTCCATAGGGTGATCCTCTTATATAAGTATTACGACTAGTGGGAAAAAAAATGGAAGGAAGAAACAGTAAAACTTGGAGCCACAAAACATGTTGATGCTGTGGGTTCTTTATGCTACCAAAGAAAAAAGAAACACATTCGTCATTCGTGAGACCTAAAGACAAGATACAAGGGCCAAGGAATTAATTTACAAGCAGAGGCTTTAATTTATGTGATATACGTAAAAAAATGTTGCTAGCCGGTTGCGTGAAGATGCAATACAAAAAGCCATGGAACTGATCATGGAGTTGATTAAAGAAGAAAAGAAAGAAAGAAGAAAGATCAAAGCAAACACATAATGCTAAGAGGAAGAAGAACAACACCTATACAACGACAAAGGAGATCTCCTTTCAGATTTGTCTTCACTTGGAAACAAATTTGAGCCATCAGGAATGCCCTAACAATTGTTAGAGGTTGCGGCTGCATTAATAATAATAATAATAATAATAATAATAAGAATGGGACACGATTAGGTTTGACTTACAAATGTTTGTGGCTTTTTCTTGGCCTCACAAAACATCAAACAGCAATCTATGAAAAAAAAAAAAAAAAAATCTTCAACGAAGCATTGATAGAGTTCAAGATTCAAGTATCCAATTCAAATTTTGAGACCCATTCACGCGCCACACAAAAAGACAGTGTACGTGAACAAGCGCCAAGGGGGCACCACTTTTGTTATTCAGACCAATAGAAAATTTCAAAATATCAATAAATAAAAATTACAAAAATATCCAAACGTCAATCACATGTTGATATTTTAAATTTTAAATTGCAAGTAGCTTAATCAAATATTGTCATGTGTTATTTTAAATTAAAAAAATTGGCTAATCAAATTACATCATGTGGCCTTGTAAACCAAGATTTAAAATCTCTCCATTTAAATTATGCATGTGTTACCAATTGTAGTCAATCATTTGTCATCAAACCTTTTCAAGACTTTTATAAATAGAGATTCTCATTAGTCTCCTAAAAAGGACATTCAATAGTCTCAAACTCTATCGGAATCATGGTCCAAAGCTGTCAAGAACATCAAGAACTTCAAATTAGAATTTTCAGAGAGAAATCATTTAAATCAGTAAAACTCCATTTATTCTAGCCCCTAAAACCACGAAAAACTTCCACCACAACTCTTTGAATGCAAAGAACATTCAAAACATTCATCCAAATAATCCCTCCAAGTCTTAGAGTTCTATTGGATTCAAGCTTCAAAGTCTCTAGAAAGTTCAAGAACTCTAATCAGTTGCAGTTTTATCGGATTTAATCTCTAAAGTCTCAAGGAACTTTCACCACAAATCTTCAAAGATGATGAACATTCAAAAGTACACAAAGAACAAGAAGTCTTTAACAAACGCACAATCAGAGATCTATTCATCGAAATCCATTCCGAAAATCTCTTGATCCACTTTTCAATCAAAGTGGGGAACAACTTGTGTTTAACTCAAGACTACATCAACACAATTCTTGAATTGAAATCTTTTTCAAGGAGATTGGTTCAAAAGATAATTTTTTTTTTGTAATAGAATACAAATACAAATAATTATACCCACTCATTCATCAATACAAAAATATATTTGTGAAACTATTTTAATTGATTGATTTCCAAATTTCAAATTCTGCGTTTAAACTATCCATAGTTCATTTTTGAGAAATTAATTGAGAGTATTTGTTTGTTTTTAATGGGATTAGTAGAGAGAGAGAATCCAAGGGAAAAAAAATTATGTTCGCGTGTGTGTCTGTTATATATACATAAAACTGGGCCTCTCATGAAAATGAGAAGAGGGAGGATAAAACAAAAACAAAAGATGATGCCTACAATCCTAGTTCTCACAAAACCATATGAAAATAAAAGCATAGAACCATGGGCCTTCATCTCTATTCACTATTTCAAAGTAGTTCATTACATTGTTCCACGCTAAATTAGATAAAGAAGGATAAAAAATAAATCAAAAATAAATAGAAGTCAAGCCACTCGTTATGATTTGAAATTTTATGATTTTAATAAAAATTGAATTAAAAAAAAAAAAAACAAAAGGAAAAGTGTTGAACGACTTATCAAAAAAAATATATATGGGATTGCCAAGAATGTAGTCAATAAAGAACAAAAACCCAAATAAGCCTCCGTTTGGATTGGAATGAAAGCTGAACGCGTGTTTCGCGTTTCAGCTCTTTTTTTTTTTTTTTTTTTTCACGTGTTTAGCCCAATTTTTACTGTGCAGTTACTGTTGCGGCTACTGTTCATGAACAGTAGCCGCAACTTTTGACTTTTCCACATAAATTTTACTGTTCACGGACCCACAATTTTCACTTTTCAACAACTTTTTCATTAAAAATGGGTCCCACAGTACTATTTACACATTTAAAAATTATTTTGCTACAGTGTTTTCAGTTTTCAGTTTTCAGTTTTCAGCTGTATCCAAACGGACCCTAAAAATTTATTCCTTAAGCTGGTGGGCATCTATCCGGCAATTATGGTTTTGACCAAAGTGTCTACTTTTGACAAATGCCAGCATAAAAATCATCTTTCGTTTCCTTTCCAGGTACCCGAGGCAAAAGGGGAATAGGGAAATATACCGATACATGTATTGACTTAATATGTTAAAGTTATTGAAAATTTTTATAACTTAGATTGAGAAAAATCCTAACATGATTAAGCGTGCATTTACCCAGTAATTAAGTTATGTTTGTATTTTTTTTGGAGCCCACGGCATTGTTTATGGACCAGCAAGCCTATGAAAAATGCAACAATCACTCACTGCTACAGTATTTTGTGTTTTAAAAATTATTTTCCTATAGTATTTTTAGTAATAAGTTTTCAATTTTCAGCAAAATAAGAAGTATCCAAATAAACCCTAAGTCCTTATTAGCTTAAGATATATTGAGGATCCGTTTAGATACAGCTTATTTTGCTGAAAACTGAAAACGAAAAGTACTGTAGCAAAATAATTTTTAAATGTATAAATAGTATCGTGGGGCCCATTTTTAATTTTTTTTTAATAAAGTTGTTGTGGGTGCCGTGATCAATGCATAAAAGTGATCAACAGTATCCAAACAGTTCACTGTCTCCTAAAAGCTGTTGCGCGTGCATCCAAAAAAAAAAAAAAAAAACTGAAACGCATTTTGCCTGGAGACGTGGACGCAAAATGCAGTACCCAAACGGGTACTAAATTTATTTTCTTCTTAATAAAAGTTACGAATTACTTAAAAAAAAAGGGTAAACTCTCAATATTACACCAATCAATATTTTTTTAATTGGAAGTGAATTTTGACAAATTGACCATTGGATTACATTATCTTTTTATATTCTCTATGCTTGCAAAATTTTAAGGTGATCAAAGATCAATAGTCATGTCATCTATCAATTGTATAAATTTGAGTTTTAGTAGTTTAAAATAATGCATAAAAGGCGAGTTTATAGATTGATCAATGCATAAAAGTGATCTTTTTAAATGTATAAATAGTATCGTGGGGCCCATTTTTAATTTTTTTTTTAATAAAGTTGTTGTGGGTGCCGTGATCAATGCATAAAAGTGATCAACAGTATCCAAACAGTTCACTGTCTCCTAAAAGCTGTTGCGCGTGCATCCAAAAAAAAAAAAAAAAAACTGAAACGCATTTTGCCTGGAGACGTGGACGCAAAATGCAGTACCCAAACGGGTACTAAATTTATTTTCTTCTTAATAAAAGTTACGAATTACTTAAAAAAAAAGGGTAAACTCTCAATATTACACCAATCAATATTTTTTTAATTGGAAGTGAATTTTGACAAATTGACCATTGGATTACATTATCTTTTTATATTCTCTATGCTTGCAAAATTTTAAGGTGATCAAAGATCAATAGTCATGTCATCTATCAATTGTATAAATTTGAGTTTTAGTAGTTTAAAATAATGCATAAAAGGCGAGTTTATAGATTGAATGGTAACTAACATCCAATTGATATGAAAATTGGCATACATGTTTAGAAAATATAGAACATGTAATCTTGAACCCTGCTCTCTCTCTCTCTCTCTCTCTCTCTCTCTCTCTCTCTCTCTCTCTATATATATATATATATATATATTAGCCCCTCTATTATGCAATAGAATGCATTTTCTATCTGTCTCACAATGCAAAAATTTTAGTCAATAAAAATTATATTCTCTTTAAATGTTTTGCAGTATATTAATGTGTTTTACTCTATTTATGGCAGTTTCAATTTCCCAAATAAAAAGATGGAAAATGAAAAAAAAAAAAAAATTCCTTTCTTTCTTTATCAAAATTAGAATAAGAATTAATAGTTTTACAAATTAATTACTTACTAAAATCCTTACTCAAAATTTTTTTTATTGAAATACAACATTTATTACATGAATTCAATATTGCTACGAGAGAGACAAAGACTCTCTTAAAATAAGGCCAACCAAAAAAGAAACCACACTTTCTTTGCTCCTAAGTCTTGAAGAAACCAAAAAAAAAATATTATCCAGCTCACTTCTCACCTTGCTACTCTCCATCTTAGTTTTATTTTATTTTTTTTGTAGTTGTCATCAATTGATATATGGCATTTTATAAAGTTAGTGGATTTATTTTTCCTCGAGGGTTGCTAGTCAAAAACCCTGGGATTTTTATTGTGAAATTTTTATTCTATTGGTTTTTCTTGGGTCACCATATTGTTGTGTGCTATTTTATTTCTGTTATGCTTTTTTGTGCATGATATTGGTAATTGTTGCATTAACCAAAGGTTGTTCATAACATAATCTAATTAATCTAGTTAGCTGGTATTTTAACAAGGGTCTATAAACACATTAATTCTCCAAAAGCTTATCTAGTACAATATTATGAGGTTAATTAAAAATCAAACATTTTTTATTTTATATATATATATATATATATATAAAGATCAATCACATTAACAATTTCTTTTATATTGAGGCATTTTAAAACTTTGAACAAAATTGATACAAGTAATAATCAAGGGATAAAATTAAAATCTAACACATACTTCATGGTTATTCTTATCCAAAAAAAGAAAAAAAAAAATCACAATTTGAAATTGTATTTTAACCCTTCTCTTAGTAAAGTACCATTGTCGTGTCAATTTTCACAATGGGCATGGCTAGAAAAAGTTTGGCTCCAAATACTTTAGAGTTATTTTACTTTATCTCAATATGTGATAATTAAAGAGATCATGTGTAGTTTTTGTCACACATTATTTCTTTAATAAGTTATGTACGTAATTTATTTAAATAATACACAATAATAATCTTATAAATTATCAAGTAGTTAATAGGTTGAAAAAAATAACTACAAACATATTCGAGTGGCCTGTCTCTTTTTTTTCTTTTTTTCTTTTTTTCTTTTTCTTTCATTGATAACATTGTTTATAGTCTTCTTCGTTTTAATGCCAAAAATCGTATATTTTACTAATATGACGTAGATGTTTCTCAAAGGTAAAAACTAATATGATGTTGTAGATGATGGCCATTATAAAGAAAGTGGTAAACCATGTTAAACATCAAACCGAGTAGTATGATTTTGTTATTCGACAAAACATAGTGGACCACCGACATAATTTTATTTAATTCACCGTTTGCCCAATTATAGTCAATTCTTCGTCTTTCTCGCGTAAAAAATAATAATAATAATAATAATAATAAAATTAAAAATAAAAAGAAAAATAAAAAGAAAAAAGTGAAATTAGAGAAGGCAAAGTAGAAAAGAAAGGAATATTGGAATTTGAAGATGATGGCCTTAGTTTTTTCTATGTTGACTATATTGACTGTCTAAGAAAGGAAACTGCTCCCTGCTCATGAATTTGAAGTCGATCACGCCAAGCAAGCAATCATATATAAATAGTAAAAGCCCATACGAAGGTCCATTAAGCAAAATTTCTCCTAATGTTGTACAGGCAAAAAGAGTAATGTTACCTACATAAATTATTTTACAATATTTTTATAAAATATTGATATTAAAAATTCTTACTAATTTTCAATTGGGCCTACTTCTAACATTACATTTTTACTTACCAATGACTACTCATCATATCATTTGTAAAAAAAAATTGTAAAATAATTTGTGTATGTAACATTACTCAGGAAAAAAAATCCTTGTGCAAATCTTCTTGTTGCTGTATTAGTCACTGATCAGATATCCATGCACTAAAGAGATTTGAGAGGTGGAAGAGTCCAATTGAGATAGATATGCGTGTGGTCATATGGATAAATCTTACTATAGATAACAATACTAGAATGTGTGATATTCTGGTATTGAGGGCTTCCATTCTGCTATTGTGAATTCTACTAGTAATGAATAAACTCTTGTAGTGGTTTTTTCTTTGGAATAGTTTTTCTTTTGATTTTCACTGCATCACTGTATGCTATGTTCTTTGTTTGTTTGTTTGTTTTTTTTTTTTTTTTTTTTTTGTTACTATGTTATTATAAACCTAAAAATTAATCTAAATTCCTAATTGATTAACTTAACAAGTTAATTAATGCTGATATAAAATCAACCGGAGTCTAAATTTCCTAGATATATTCCATTGGGCCTCTGATTTCATTTCAATGCCAAGGGATCTTCTATATATTTCGATGGATAAAGACATCAACCCTGTTAAACCCAACAATTTCGATTTTGGTATGGACAGACCAAATAATTGGACGGCTAGCTTTTTTATAATTTAAACTACAACAGAGTCAATTTCTTGATCCTCTATAATTTAAACTACAACAGTGTGAAAATATGAACTTGGATATGCCCGGCCTACTATAATAGACTATGTAAAAGATTTTATATTAGTTTCACGCAGGGTAGAAAATAAGGGAAATTGGAACCGACAATGCATCCCTTTTCTTCGGGCCTCTCTAATCCCTTTTCTTCATGGAAATAGCGCCATCCTAAACTAAAGGCTCTCTATTTCTACAATGAACTCCGACTGCAAAAGCTAATAGTAGAAGCCTCCAACTCTCAAGTAATCATGGTATTACTAAACGTTGCAAAAATGTTGCTCAGTTGTTAGCAAGTTTTGCCTAGGTGGCTGAGTATTTTTTTTTTTTTTCCTCTTTTTTTTACAAGATAGAAATTCTACTTGAATTTCAACCCTTTCTCCCCACACCCTACAAGAACTTTGTCCATGTAGAGCAATTAACCCAAAGGTGCACAGTAGTGGCTAAGGATGTTTCTATTTGGATAGACTATACTGAAGTCCTTCTCATTGTAGACAAAGATATTACCTATATATGATACATAATTTTGGCATGTTTCTTTCTAGGTCCCACAAATTTCCACTTCACCAATTTTTTTATTTTTCTTTTAATATAAAATTTCGACTTATATCTAATGTTGCGTCTTTTATTTTTTATAAAAATTAGACTTATTTCTACTAATGCTTATGGATATTGTTAGATTCTAAGACTTTAGGAGCTAAATGTATTAGAATTTCAATGTGTAATGTGTTGACAAACCATAATCAAAACTTAAAGTCTAGATTTAGGCTGCTCAAAGTGTGTTTATTTGTAAAGTTGAAATCGAGTGATTGCAGGATTTATTTATCTAAATTTGCAAAGCTAGATTGATCGAAAATTAGGCTCGATCGATCGAACCTCGTGCAGATTATTTTTTTCTGCAGAATTTCCAACTTAGCCCAAGCCCGGTTTTACGTGTAGGGTTTTATATTTTACTCCAAGTATAAAAAGAAAAACCCTAGCTACGTTTTAGTGGTTGTTAATGTGTTGTGTGTTGAATCTCTTGTGAGATCTAGAGGTGTTTACCTTTATACACACTTAGGGTTATCAAGATTTATGTTAAGAACTTGGTGATTGCTTCAGTTGCTGCATAAAGAATTTAAAGAAGATTTGAAACCTTTGAGTGGAGTCTCAAAGTCACAAGTGAGAGTACTTGTGGTTGCAATGAATCAAGGAAAGAAGTAGTCTATGGATTTGGATCTGTCACATGGTCGTGGTAGTTAGTTTTCTATACGTGGTAGCAATAGGATGTCAGTGGTCTAAGTTTTATTATAAAAATTTCAATTCTTTCATAGTGAATCTGTTTTACCTTGAGGATAGTTAGGTTAAATCCTCCCCAGGTTTTTTACCCGTTTGGTTTTCCTTAGTTATCATATCGTGTATTCTTTATATATCCGCATTACTTTCATGATATGATTTGATTGTGTTAACCTAGATCTGAATAATTTATCTAAGTAATCACTTGGCTAAATAACTAGGTTAAAAACTTGTGTTTTAGGGGGTTTAAAAACGTACAAGTGGCATCAAAGCAGGTTAGCTTGTGTATTTAGATCCTTTGATCTAAGAGTTAATTCTTGACCCCTGTTGTGATGGAACACGGTCACTCTCTTCTGATCCCACCTCACTTTGATGGGAACAACTATCCCTACTAGAAAGTAAGAATAAAAGCATTCCTGAAATCTATTGATGAGAGAGTTTGGAATTCCGTTGAATACGGATGGGAAAAATCGACTACTCCTGTAAGCAAGTGTCAAACTTCTTAGAAAGAAGCAGCCACTTTTAATAGCAAAACCATAAATGCTATTTTTAATGCTGTTTTTATGGAGGAATTCAAGAGGATCTCAAATGTTGAGGTTACTCATACTGCATAGAATATTCTCTAAATTGTGCATGAAGGCACAAAGGCAGTTAAGATTAACAAACTGCAGTAGTTAACTACTAGATTTAAAAGTATTAGAATGTTTGATGATGAATGTTTTGATAAATTCTACGCTAAACTGAATGATATTGTTAACTCTACTTATAATTTGGGTGAAATTTATAATCAACCTAAAATTGTTAGGAAGTTACTTAGATCCTTGACGGAGGATTTTAGACCCAAAGTAACTGTCATTATTGAAAGCAAGGATGTGGACTTCATCCCTGTTGATGAGCTTGTAAGATCTCTCCAGTCCTATGAGCTAGACCTACCTAAGACAAACAAATCCAAATCAATGGCTCTTAAGTCAGTCGATGATGTTGATGGTAATAGATTTGATGATGAACTCTCTTCTATAGAGATTGCATATCTTGCCAAGAACTTTAGAAACTTTATTAGGAACAACAACAGAAGGGCAAAAGATAAAAACAATGCTGAACCTAGGAATTTTAAGAGGAATGAACCCACTAAAGTGAATAATACTGATAAATCTAAAGAAAAATTAGGTCAAACCTCTAATAATTCCATGGGTCAACAATGTTTTGGTTGTCAAGGGTATGGTCATGTGAAATCAGAATTTTCTACATTCTTGAGATTAAAGGGTAAAGCTATGGATGTAACCCTTAGTGATGATGAAGTTTCTGATCATGAGTCTGGTAGTGATGAGGATGGAAACTCCATTGCTTTCACAACTACTGCTATAGTTGATGACAATGTTGTGGTTGATGAGAACTCTTTTGATGGGGAACTCTTCTGATGGGGAACTCTTTGAGAATGCCGATTTGTAAAAAGCCTATAATAAGCTTTGCAAGGTTGCTGCAAATGATGCTATGAATGTTGACTTAGGTTTAAAGAAAATTGCTTCTCTTAAACTTGATAAGAAAAATTAGCTATTGAAATTATTTAATGCTAATGAATTGATTAATAAGGTGAAGGCTGAAAACATGATATTGCTTGATAAAGTTAAGAATTTGGAACTAGAATTATCCGTTGCTAGAGAACAAACAAATAGGTCTGCTAGTTCTAAACTTGATCACATGTTGAGTATTCAAAAGTCTCTCTTAGACAAAACTGGTCTAGGTTTTGAAGATAGCATCTCTGTGTCTGAAACTCATTCCATAAATTTTGTTTCTTCTTCTGAGCCCCCCAAGAGTGAGATTGTCAAACCAGTAGAAGTTACACCACCTCGTAGGATGATTAGGGTTGATCTTAAAGAGTCTAAGCCTAAGAATCCTACCCTCCCTAAGGATAAGTTGCATGATAAACCTTTATGGGTTTGTCATTTTTGTGGAAAGGCTGGGCATATTTGTCCAAACTATTTCAATTGCAATCTGCAAAACGAGCAAATAAGCCAAAAGTATATGTGCTTCAAACACAAGATCCTATGATACTTATTGGTAAGTTGGTAAAGGTGTAAAACCTTTATACCAATCCTGGAGTTTCTCATCATTCTAATATAAATAATAACTCCAATGCAAAGTTGCATCTAAAAGGTTTTGGATGCAAAAGGCTTAATCTAATTGAGTCCTTCTGACATGGTCCTTGTACTTCATCTCAATATTCTTTGTGACCATTCTACTTTTGCATTTTTTTTTTTTTTTTAGAATTTGCATTGCATAACATTCATGCATTTCATGATAGATTGTTTTTGTTAGTCCTTTTATAAATAAAAATAAAAAATAAAAAAGGGAAAGGAAGGAAAAATGTGTTTTGCATTATTTCTCTTGGACTTGTAATCAAGGTTAGCCATATTATCTTTACATAACATGCTTGTGTACATTGTTTAGCTTGGATGAGCTTATTTTAATGCACTTTATTAGTTTTAGCTATGTAGTGCATGTTGTGTGAGAGTTGTTTATAATTTTTTATCACATGATCTTGATTTTGAAGTCACATGCTTTTGATTGTTAGGACTAGAAAATTCTAAGAAAAATGCATAAATAACCATCTCACCACTGTTTACTAGTCAATCATGAACACCTTAGTGCACATTATAAGATTTTGTGCTCGAGAAAGTGTAGCATATGCACAAAAAGAACATAAGGTGAAGCATCGGATTAATGCTAAAATTGGTGTGTACATTATTGGGCTATAATAAATTCATAATGAAATAAAATTGATATGTACATTATCTGGCTAATCAAACATTTTCACATTGAAATAAAATTAGTGTGTACATTATGAGGCAAAACAAAAAACTTACATGATTGCAAGCTTGTTTTCTAGAAGATGTGAGAGTTATATGATGTAACTTTTTAAGTGATAGTCTCCTTCAAACTTATGTGCTGAATTTTGTAGAAATTATGATCGATCACTATCTACTTATCACCTTACATGTATCTCATGTTATTGCTAGTTGCACACACTACACAAATTATTCTTTGCTAAACTTAGTACATGATATTGTGTGTAAATTTTTTTTGGCCATCCAAGATTATGTATTCCTTGATTTTAATGCAAAATGTGTTTAATATTTGTGTTTTCGAAGAAAATTTTATTGAAAAACTTGATTTTGGAAGATCTGAGTTGCATTCAAGTATTTTTGAAAAACTTTTAATCTGATACTCATTCATTTCATTCATGAAATGTTATGCTTTGAGGAGTTCTTGCATTGAATTGCTCTGTTCTTCAAAATTTTGAGTTTTCCAGATTTTCAAATGATCAAAGCTGTTGTTCGACCAATCGAAAATGCAATAAAAGTTTAGGTTTGAATCTGTCTAGCTCGATTGCTGCTCAATTGCTGCTGGATCGATCGAAATTGCTTTTCGATCGATCAAATCTATTTTTCTCACATGCTCTTCACACTTTTCAAATCTTTTCAAAAGCTTTTTCACTGTTCTAAGCTGACTGATCCAATCTAAGCCTATTTTGTCTTTTTCTTACTAAAATTTCTTAAGTGTTTTTGTCTTCAAGTGCAGGTAAGACCTAAATACCCTTCCTTTTTCATTAAAATCACACTTTTCATGCATTTTTCATTAGCATTTTCAAACAAAAGGAATTAGGGATTTTTGTTTTTTCAATTGTTTTTAATCACTTTTGTTCAATGGGTTTTTGTTTCTAGATGATATAAACCTGATTCCCATGCATTAATTTGATTAATTTTGTAATTTGTGAAAAATTGAAATTTCTAGGGCTTGAAACTTTAAAAAATTAGGGATTTTGTTCAATTGGGCTAAAATTGATGAAATTGACTTGTGTTATTGATTGATTATGACATTATATGATGTTGTTTAACTAGTGTAATGTTTAATTGATCAATTTGGTTTACTTTTTGAAAAAGTGTTTTTCAAAAATTGGGGTTTTTGCTCCAAAACTCTGTGTTCAAGTCAATTGACGGTTTATGAAGTAAATTTGAAAAAATTTAAATGCATTAGAGCATGCATCATATGTGCATTCATTACATGCATTATATAGATTGTTATTTATTGAGATTTTTGTGCTCTAACCCTCTCTAATGCAGTCTACCCTTGTGTTTCTTTCTTTTTTTTTTCTGTTTTCCTTTTATTCTTTTTTCTTAGCATCATGGTTAGGAAAATTAGAGCAAATAAGAAAATCTCATCTTCCTTTAACCTTGTTTTTTAGAGTGATAGGTTTCGGTTTGAGAAAAACTAAGAGAACTATTAGAAACTCTATATCTATAGATCTGTGTGGGTTGAGTGTAAAGTGATCCTAGATGAGTTAGACCCTGAGATACGTAGCAATTTTGAGAGTTGGGGTTGGTTACCTCTTATGGACATTGAGCACCCTCCTCCTGCTGCTTTGATTAAAGAATTCTATTTGAACCTCTCTATCCACTCCGATGATTCCAACACTCAATATGTGATGAGTTGGATAAGGAGTGAAGAGTATGTCATTACACCTCAGGTAGTGGCCTCTGCTCTTGGTGTACCTTTGGTATGGCAGCCAGTCTATCCTTACTTCGAGGTCCCTCCCCTTGATGAGATCATGTCTCTCGTTACCGGTACTTCCATTAGATGGGGTTCCGATCCTCGTATCACTACTCATGAGCTTACTAAGCTCAACTATTTGTTTTTCCGGATTGCTTGTCATTCTATTTGGCCCATCTCTCACTTGCACACCACTCTTATTGAGATATGTGCATTTTTGTATGCTCTTATGACTAATGCTTCTATGAGTTTTTCTACTCTTTTCATTCGATCTCTAGTTGAGGTTCATAGGAGTAGTTCTAAATCACATGGTCTTTTCTTTCCGATCTTTATTCATAGGGTTTTGTTACATTTAGGTTTAGAGGATTTTTTTGCGTCTGAGTCCGTACATATTATAGCTCCCATAAGTGCCACCTTTATACGGCAAAGAGTGGCTCAGATGAAAGTTAGCTCTAAACGCCCTAGAGTCGAGTCTTCTACAGGTGCATCTATACCTCCTACCTCTGGCGACCCCACTGTCGAGGAGTGTGTTGATCCCACTGCTACTGTTGATCCTCCACCTACTTCATCGAGTGATGTTTCTCTACGAGTATGCTGGACACTGTCATAACTGTTCAGGCGGCGCATGGACAGATTTTGGTGGATGTGCTTATGGAACTTCAGGCTTTACGTGTTGATTTGGCGAGTGCTCGACAATTTCCTTCACCACCTCCTTTTGATGATGAGTTTTGATTGCCCTTTGGCAATTCGCCACAAAAGGGGGGAGTACATATTGTGCATGGAGATAGGGGGAGTTTTTTTTTTTTTGTTTTTTTTTTTATTTTGGGGTACATAGATTGTATTTAGGAGCTTCTTTGATGTATTTCTTTTTATTTGGCTCGTGATGTATTTAATTTTATGGGTTGTATATCTCAAGGGGAGACACTATGTTTTATGTTTCTTTTATTGTTTCTTATTTCACATGTGATACATTGGTTATTTATTTATATTATGAGATTATTCATGATATATGTCTTTTATGTTATGTTTTGTGAAATCAAGAATTTTCTTTTGTTTTACTTTTTTTTTTCACACATGTGTTTATGTGTTTATTGAGTGTTTCAGAAATATACAGGTTAATTCAGTCATGCTGCTGTCTACACTGGCAACTGATAGATAGTGGTTAGGTTGAATTGTTTTTGGGCAATTTAATTTTTTAATGGGCTGTTTGTAACTTTGAGCATTTCAGTTTTGTGATGTGTTTTGTCATGGATTGCCAAGGGGGGAGTTTGTTAGGTTCTAAGACTTTAGGAACTAAATGTATTAGAACTTCAATATGTAATGTGTTGGCAAACCATAATCAAAACTTAGAGTCTAGATTTAGGCTGCTCAAAGTGTGTTTATTTATAAAGTTTAAATTGAGTGATTGCAAGATTTATTTATCTAAATCTACAAGGCTCGATTGATCGAAAATTAGACTTGATCGATCGAACCTCGTGCAGGTTATTTTTTTCTGCAAAATTTTCAACTCAGCCCAAGCCCAATTTGAATTGTAGGGTTTTATATTTTGCTTGAAGTATAAAAGAAAAAACCCTAGTTACGTTTTAATGGTTGTTGATATGTTTTGTGTTGAATCTCTTGTGAGATATAGAGGAGTTTACCTTCATACACACTTAGGGTTATCAAGATTCATGTCAAGAACTTGAAGATCATTTCAATTACTACATAAAGAACTTAAAGAAGATCTAAAACTTTTGAGTAGAGTCTCAAAGTCACAAGTGGGAGTACTTGTGGTTGCAGTGGATCAAGGAAAGAAGTAGTCTGTGGACTTGGAGCTGTCACATAACAATGGTAGTAAGTTTTCTACATGAGATCGTAGTAGGATGTTAGTGGTCTAAGTTCTATTGTAAAAACTTTAATTCTTTCATATTGAATCTGTTTTACCTTGAAGATAGCTAAGTTAAATCCTCCCCAAGTTTTTTACTGGTTTGGTTTTCCCAAGTTATCATATCGTGTGTTCTTTATATTTCCGCATTACTTTCATGACATGATTTGATTGTGTTAACCTAAATCTGAATAATTTATCTAAGTAATCACTTGGCTAAATAACTAGGTTAAACAACTTGTATTGTAAGGAGTCTAAAAACGTACAGTTGTTAATTTGGTATCGATGTAAATTTGGTCATAATGTTGACCAAGTCTTATTAGGACTCAAGATCCTTGACAACTTAAAAAATATTATTACGATACTCATCATTTTATACACATCTCATTTTTAAATTGAAATTGTGACTTAAAGTCATAATCTTGAATTTAAAAATCATGACTTAATGTCACGATTTCAGTTAAAAAATGGGCTTTGTGTAAAACTATGTGCAGCAAGTATTGCCCTTCCAAAGAAATGTATGATCTTAACTGAAATTTTACATGATTAGTAATATTATTATTATTATTATTATTATTATTATTATTTCTATACATGGATTGTGGCAACATAGTTGAAACTTCTATACAAACTATAGATGGACTAAATGCAAAAGGAAAGCTTGAAGGTATTGGATGCTATCAAAATATTTTCATATATTATTCTCATGTTTGGCACCTAAGTATTTTGATATCAAATGGAGTAAATGTTTCAGAAACACCCATACTAGTTATGCTTAAGCTTGGTGAAAAAATATGCATACGGATTTTTTTCAAGATGTGTATATCTTTGTTTCGTCTTATAAAAGTTCATTATCAAATTATATTTGAGATGACTGTTATATGTAAAACCAATCTTATATCTATTTTCAACTTTTATTTTGAATTAGAATTATTGATTTTCATTTATTTTTTACTCATTGTTGCATTAAACAAAGTGAAGATATTTAATATTTTCTAATTATCCGGAGTGTTGCATGAGTTAGCGACAAGTTATCTAATAAAACTCTAGAATCATTTAAGTTTTGGGTAAAGGCCAATACTCTTGCCACATGTCATTTTTCATATAAATATTTTTTCGGAAAAAAAATCAATTAATATAAAAATTAAATGCATTAATCATTATTATTGCTATTATTGTTATTAACTCATGTATAAATCTTCATTAAATTTATATTATATATTTACTTATTATAAATTATTCCACTTAGTTCTAATTTATATAACCAATTATTTCTTTGATAATTTTACTTATTAATTAGTTATTAACAAAGTACATAAAAAAAAATACTATCATTCAACAGTAAAATAAATTTGCATTACAATCACCATATAACTATCTAGGCTTCAATTCATATTAAAAAGAGCTATAGTTTCAATTAACAATTTTGACTATACAAAGTCATTTAACTAAAGGTTTCTACATAATTTATTTAATTAGTCTATGTTGATACCTATATTTTCATATATTTAACTAAAATTAGAAGTAAGTGGAATCATTTATCTTTACATCGATCAATAGGGACCGCCTCTATCTTCATTTAGATTTCCTCATTTCAAATCCTATATATCAGTATGTTTGTACATATTTATACCATCTATAACAAGATTTCTCTCTTTGGACTGGACTTGTATATGGTTCATAAATACCCATAGACCTTACGTTTAACAAGGACAAAACTTGGGGACAATCTGGTAAAAATATATCTCCAACTCTACTTAAAATGCTTTCAACATAGGATACCCTCCTACTAATTCATGTCTTAAAAAAAATCCAAAATTAAAAATTAAAAAAAAAAAAAAATCTCAGTCCACTTTGTATATTTCCTTCCAGACAACATTCCAACCTTTTTTTTTTCTTTCTTTACTTTATCAAGACTCTCCAGTTTCTTTTATTTAATTTTTGAGTTGTGTCATAATTTAAAATTTGAGATAAAGGAAAAATTATGACACTAGACCCAAAAAAAAAAAAAAAAAGCATCATTGTATGCGCAAAGCGCATGTGATGAAGCTAGTATATCTTAATATTTTTATTTTATCTATACTCATTTTATGAATATTGAAGATCTATATCACAATTCCTTTGTGACATATAAACTTTATTTTGAAGTAAGTGATGAAATCAAACATTTTATTTGACATGAGTATAACATATTAATCATGATTTTCTACCTTGATCATGGAAGTGGAGATTATTGATTGATATATGGATGTATTAAAATACATTGAATTGGACCAATCTAATTGATTGTTCTACAAACTTTTGTTACTTGAATAATTAAACTCATAATTGCTAAAGAGCATAGTCTTTTAATCTTAAGGACCACGGACTCAAATGTGAGATGTAAGTCAAAACCTTAATACGTTGGGTAATCACATCGGTCATTGTAGGAAAATCGTTTCTTAAGAGTAAATTTATAATCTCAATAAGAGATAAGAAATATTTCCTTGACATAGATTTAATTTTTTTTTTTTTTTTTTTTGAGAATCAGATTTAATTATTTAGAGTATCATATCTTGTCATTTTAGTAGGGTTACTAAAAATATATATATTTAATAAAATGAAATTTTAAGAGTATAGGAATAATCAAGAAATTAAATTCTGAACTCAAATATTTCAGATATACTGATAATAAAGTGATCGTAAATTATTTTATCTTTATTTCACTATGAATATTTTATGGATAGGTCAAATGAATTTTCAGTCACAGGATATCTTGTACAATTAAATAAACCCTATAGACTATAGTACAATTATGTTTTTATAGTGGAGTGAAATATAGTAAGTCACACTGTTGAAATAACAGGAGCCCAAAGTTTTTTGGAGCTAGGTTTTATTTTCCATTTATTCGTATCTCAAACTATACATTTAAACATTCCAATGGATGGACTGTTAGTACATCAATTATGATAGAAAAAAAAAATGATTATAAACGGTGTAAAAGGGGGTTTATATATATGTTAAGGCATATAAATTAATATTTATTATTTAATTTACTTGAAATTAATTGATTTGTATAGAATTTAATTTTTTTTTTTTTTTGTTTCTTAAAACTAATGTTATATTTTAATATATAATATTTAATTTATTCAGCAAAAAAATTACTTTTAATTATCACCGTAGTGTGCTCTTGTTACCCCTTAATTAATTATCTCAAATCAAACCTTAATATTATGCCAAATAAGCAAATGAGACTTCACAATTTCACATCATTATTTTAATATATTTTTTAATTGAATTATAATTTTTTATTCTCTACTTAAACCCTTTATTAGTATCATTTTTTGAATGATACCCTTTATTAAAATCTTTGTACATCTTCTTTTTTTTTTTTTTTTTTTTTTAATTAGCATACTATATAATTTCATATGCAAACACAATTATAAAAAATGTCTAATGATATTGTAAAGTCCACATTTTTAGATTGGCAACCATGAACAATTGTAATAGTTTAGACTTTGTTTATCTAAATAAAATTACATTAGATAATATTTGATCAAGAATGCAGAAAAGGAACCCTTGCAAGACTGCATTTCAACTATAGCTTGACAGGTCAAAAACCACTTATCTTGACCAATCGACCAGCATGTCTCAATCGATCAAGACTCAAGTAGTTTGGATTCTCAACTTCTTTTTTCAGCCATCTAGGGTTTTGATGAAACTTAAGTATATATAAATACAAATTTTAGAGCATGTTTTTACTCACACAAGAGAGCATTGTTACTATGCAGATCTGGATTTTTCCAAGCTCTCTTGAAGCATCAACTAGAGATTACATGCAAACAACAAATCTAATGATAGAGCGAAGTTTCTAAAATCAGCTAAACATAGTTACTAATTAAATCTTTGAGAGTAGATCTCAAGGTCACGAACAGGAGAGTTCGTCTGCAACTATCCAAAATAGAAGAGTCCATGAATTTCGGAATTACATTCACACTAATAAGTACTAAATGAAGTAGCACTAGATTTAGGGCTAAATCTATTGTACAAACTTTGATTCTATTCTAGTGGATATGTTGTCTTGAGGATTGTTTAGGTTAAATCATTCTCAATTTTTTTTTTTTTAAATTGTGAAACGGGTTGTTTCATCAATTCATTAGTTATCATATTGGTGTCATATGTGATATGTGCTTGTGTGATATGTTAAAATCAATTCAATCAAGAGCATAATTAATTAATTACTTAACTAAAATTTGATTTATTTTGTGACAACTGGGGCCCAAAACCCATAACATAGAGTTTTAATAGAATAGATGGTTGAAAAAAAAAATCATATTACATTAAATTTTTAAGAAGAGATAAAAAGATAAAGAGGCAATGGGCAATGAAGTGTCGGAGCATACTTATTTAGTAAAATAATCCAACCACAGATTTGTGATAATCATTCATACCTTTGATACTATTGTGTCTATGCATAGTTCATTAACCGATGAAATTATTTCTTTAATAAATTTTTGGTTATGTCTCAATATAACCAGTCTTCTTTCATTAATGTTTCTAAAAAAAAGTCTTTTTTCAATGGACCGCCTAACGTGTTTGACCTTAGCAGGCAGCATCTCTCTGTTTCCTTGTAGACCCGCGCTATACGCTGGCATGAGCATATATGTAGCTAGCTAATTAGCAAACAAGTGAAAAGTCATTAGTCTCTATCTTACTGGCTAACAACATGATAAACACTCTCAAATTTGTGTTCATTCTATTTTTCTCATGCTTGTTGTGTACTTCTTCTCATGGCGTAAATGTGAAAAATCTTAAATCAGGTGATACACTCAATTCCTCAAGGTTCCTAGTTTCCACAGAAAGAAGGTTCACATTGCAAGAGTCATTGAATTTGAGCAATATATATATATATATATTGCAACTTTTAAGTTTATGCATATTTATATAAGGAAAATTACCAATAATGCAAGAGTCATTGAATTTGAGCAACTTCGAATCTGGGTTGTGAATAGTGCAACTTTACGTGTATATATATAGATAATTTGTGACGATGCAGGTAGGGTCATCACAGCAGATTTAGGTATGTTCAATCATTTCCTCAGTTCACAAACAGATTCAGATCGAGCTTTCTCCAAACTTAAACTTCTTGATCAAGAAATAGCAGCTTGGATCTGTCCTCCCTCCCTCTCTCTCTCTCTCTCTCTCTCTCTCTCTCTCTACATATACACACACTAAAGTTTTGTTCACTAAAAGTTTTTCCCTAGCTAGATATTCATGTGTATTGCATCTTAATTATCTTAATTGAGGTTTTACTGGAAAAATGTTTGTTGCTTATATATAGATGGTATAGAAATTAGTCATGGCTAAGGATCTTAAATATGGATCTTATTCAAGGTTTATGTGCCTTGTACTCTGGGATTACACAAATTACAGATGCAACAAAAAATGAATCTAGGGCAAGAATTTTAAAATTAAACCATTAGTAAAACTAACTAAACTAAGATATGTCTAATTTTCTCTTTCACTGAGGTTTCAAATACAAACTGTTAAAGATTTCAAAAATTGGTTAGATTGGAGCTTAATAATATGTTATATTAATTAGTTTGCATTTCTACACCTTTTTAGTTAAGTTTTGGGTTTGAAGGATCTGAACTTTGCATGATCCCTTTGATGGATCTCTTTTTCTAATTATGCTCACTCGTTTATCCCTTCGTAAGGGTACTCATCTTCCACAATTTTGTTTAAAAAAAGAAAAAGAAAATTTCATTCCCTTGTATTTGTAGATTTTCGATAAGAAGTATGACTTGAATCAAAATCTGAAAATATTTTCTTATATGAAGATTACTAACACTGCTATATATGACCAGGTATAGGAACAAACAAGTGGATATGCGTTGCAATTTTCACAGCCATTGCTCTACTCGTGATTGTTTTCTGCATATTGTGTTATCTACTCAAACGGAGAGCAGTTGTAATTCAAGGTGTGTGTGTGTGTGTGTATATATATATATATAATATTTAAATTTACCAATTCTTGATTATTAATATGATATATGCAAATTATGATGTTCTATGGAAATTTAAACAGGGAGTGATGAAACAAACGGTGAAAATGTATTGCTTGCTTCATCGAGCTTGGACCCATCTATCAACATGAATGAAATTCTAAATGATGGGAATGATGGAGCTTGTTTCAGTGTAATTAGCTATACATGTGTCATGGCTGCAACAAACAATTTTTCATTAGAAAACAAGCTTGGAGAAGGAGGCTTTGGGCCTGTGTACAAGGTCACCTCTAAATAAATTTCTAAATCAAGTAGTTTTGAGTAACTTACATCTAAGCTAAATTAATCTTTTTTAATCACCACATCAGGGAAAATTGGAAGGGGGGCAAACAATAGCGATAAAGCGATTAGGGCGAAATTCAGGACAAGGAATACCTGAGTTTAGGAATGAGTTGCTAGTCATGCCTAAACTCCATCATGTGAATATTGTTAAAATTATTGGTTGTTGCATTCATGGAGAAGAGAGAATGTTGGTCTATGAATACATGCCCAACAAAAGTTTAGATTGTTTTCTATTTGGTAAGAAAAACATTGACTTTATCTAGTAGTTCCTTTACTTATTTTCAAAAAAAAAAAAAAAAAAAGTTTATTATATCACTTTTTAGAAACTAGATTATTGATCACATCTATTTCATTGTTTATATTTGATAGACTCAAAGAGAAACAAGTTATTAGATTGGAAAAAACGTTTCAATATAATTGAGGGAATTGCTCAAGGACTGCTCTATCTCCATAAATACTCAAGACCAAGAATAATTCATAGAGATTTAAAAGCCGGAAACATACTCCTTGACAAAAACATGAATCCTAAGATATCTGATTTTGGCATAGCACGAATTTTCAAACCAGATGAATTGGAAGCAAACACTAATGTAATTGTTGGAACAGAGTAAGTTAATAATATACTTTTACACTTGTGATTATTAAAGTCCTATTTTAATCTTACTATTACATGTGCTCAATCCAATCACTTATGAAATGAAATATTTATTGTGTTTTTGATGTAGTGGTTATATATCCCCTGAGTATGCTATGGAAGGCGTGTTCTCTATAAAATCTGACGTCTATAGCTTTGGAGTCTTGATGCTTGAAATTGTGAGTGGTAGAAAAAACAACAGCTTCTACCATGTTGACTACACACTCAATTTAGTAGGAAACGTATGTCAATTAGTATTAATCTTTGGGTTTTATTTATATTCATTGTTATGTGTGCTTCTAATATTGTAAATGATTTTCTCAGGCATGGAATTTATGGCAAGAAGGTCAAGGGCAAGAGCTAATTGATCCATCAATTAGTGATTCATGTGTCAAATTTAAGGTGCTAAGATGGATCCATATCGGTCTCCTATGTATACAGAATAATACTGATGATCGGCCCACAATGTTAGATGTGCTATCTATGTTAAGAAATGATAGCATACCATTGCCTTTGCCAAAAAACCAACCATTTTCTTTTGGATGAAATGGCCTTAGGGCAATTATTCCTAAGTCCAAAAAAGACTCAAAACAATCTTTTCAGTGGATTGCTTGTTCACTTCTGTTAGGGCAGATGATATAGTTATAGAGAGGATAATTATCCTTTGTTATCTAGCTTAACCACTTCTGTTATGGCATTGAGTAGAGAATTGTCAATTACACTTTTCCCTATAATTGTTGTAATATGAACTCCCTGCCTAAATCTATTCAGGATGTGTGAATGAAGGATGTTAGTGTACGTTGTTTGTGCTTAATGAAATTGGTTTTTATCTTTAAAAAATTAGAATAATAAATCTATATATTACTAAAAGCTGAAGCGTAGCATTTAATGTTGCTACGCTCCAGTTAAGCCACATCAGCACCATGTCATCATTTATTTTCTTTTCTTTTTTTATTTTATTTTTTGTTTTATCGATTGCCATTTATTGAGTCTCTTTTTAAATTCAGGTGTTACTTTATCTCCATATCTATCGTGTGTCTCTCTATTAACCAAGACTCTTGAGATGCCGCTATTATATGTAATTCTTATAGTCACCAATACTTTATCTCCATATCAATCGCGTGTCTCTCCATTAACCCAAACTCTTGAGATGCCGCTATTATATGGAATTCCTATAGTCACTGATACTTTATCTCCAAATCTATCGTGTGTCTTTCCATTAACCCAGACTCTTGAGATGCCACTACTATATGGAATTTTTATAGTCACCAATAGATTGCAACCTCCTCACCTCTCATTTTTTTTTCTATAAATTTTCAATTGTTCTCTGTTTACAAATTGATCGGTATGGCCTTCAATGTGATAGTTTCTTGAGTGTTTTTTCCATTCTTTTGGTCATGACTCAAGTTCGTCTACCAAAACCCAATCAAGTGAGTGCAAGAGATAGATAATGACTCTAGAGCTTGCAATTGAAACTGAAGCAGATGAGAGGTGAACATTGGTAGCCCAGGTCCAAAAGGTATAAACTGAAAATGAGTTCTACTATTTGTATTATTCTTATTCTTTTTTTTTTCTTTTTTTATTCCCATTTCATTATTAGGAAAAAAAACATAGTTCAATTTTGAGACTTCGTTATGAACGAGATTGAGTTTTCATGGTCTTAAAACTATTAAAATATATATATATATATATATATTAAAAAAATTTATTTGAGTTGGACATTTGATTATGTTTGTTATAAATTGTTTAATGGTTGCCATTCTCTAGACTGTAGGAATGTTATTCTCAATACGTTTGTTCAATGTGATGTTTTTATATTGGTCTTTATTTTATAGTAAGAGTGTTATTCATTTTCATCAAAGAGAAATTGTTATTGTTCTCTTTTTCTTGTCATCTTATATGCTAAACTAAATTTCATTTTTATCTTTGTTTTGTTTGTCAATTCTTCGACAGATGTCAATGATCAAGACACGCAATCATTGGAGGCTTTTTCATCTATTGAAGGTCATACTAATCAATTGGTAACCATTCTTTTCTTAGAACATTTTGAAGGAAAGAGGAATAAATTTGTTGCTTTTCTTGGGTGGTGCTTGATAATTTGCTTTTTATGGTTCAATACACATTAGCTATATTAGATTTTCATTTCCTTATACTAATAATTTGTTTTTTATTGTTTAATTTGACTATTTGGTGTCCCAGAAATTGTGGGAAAATGGAAGAGAAAAGAGAGTAAAGCTTGAATCTTAAATTTTTTTTTGTGTATGGAACTTGGGATGTAATAGTTTAAATTTTTTTTTTATCTTAATCTTTTAAAGGAAACTCTAATTCTTCAAAGTACATCAACTTAAGTAGATTGTTGTGTTGTGGCTAGAATTTTTGTGTTTGGGACCTTAGTTGGCCTGTTTGGTTGACAAATAACTTTGAGGATTATTTAACTTATGAGAAATTTTTTTGTATTTTAGGAGTGACGAAATTCAAAGAATTGAGTTATTTTTAAATTCCATTAGTACCTAGCTCTATGCTAACTGTTGTGAGGATAGAAAAATTAATTGGTTCTTGATTTTTGAATACCTATCTTTAATACTGTGTACATGAACAATAATTGGGTTTTTAGTTTTAGATTTTGAATTATGCTATTTTTTCAACAAGTTGATTTTCTTTTTAGAATTTTCTCTTCTTGAATATCTAGAATACTATGTACATGAGTTTTAGACAAATCTTAACAATACTATTTTTTTTTTTTTTTTGGATTTTACTATTTCTTTCCTTATTAAACACAATATGATATAGCTGATGTGTTCCAATTAAGGCGGAAGCAATTGCTATTTTTGGGCATAGCAATTGATACAATCTGATAACTTCTTGTAGCCATTTGAAATTCATAACCTGGAATGTTAATAGACATCTTCTCCAAGGTAAGAACAATTAGCCGAGTTAGCAAGTTTACAATTCGTATATGCTCTATTTTGATTTTCTGTGGGAATTCAAAACAATGATAATTGAGTGATTTGTATATGGACACATTGATAAATGTCTGTAGTAGACATGGGTGGAATCAATGGCACATTACTATTTGACAATTTGGTCTTTGATGGTAATTGATATAAGTGAGGATCTATTAAATTTGATCATTTTGCTGAGGTAAGGTTTGTTTAATATGAATTTTATTTATTTACCTTATTATAAATAAGTTTTTGTACATGATGATTCTAACCTATAAAACTTCACTTTACTTTTTTTTTTCTTTTTTTTCTTTTTGTGGTCTTATTCTTTTTTGTTGGCAACTAACTAGATATCACTTTTGGGAATTAAGGATTTAGCAACTGGTACGAAAGTTGTACCTCAAAATTTAGAAGAATTAAAATATGATACAATCTCATCATGGGAAGAAAAATAGAAATCTAATGTTGTGTTGGCATGTCCCTCCATTATTGGTTTTCAAATATCTTATCTGTAAAATTAAAAAATAAAAATAACCCAAAATAATATAATGATATATTTGTAGAGATAGAGAGTTGGAAAATAATTTTAGAAATAGTTCAATTTTTTAGGAGAAAACTATCTTCAATAAATTTTAGAGAATAAATTATGAATTGTATCATATTACAAAATATATATTCCCACGCATAGCGTGGATCTGTGACTAGTAATAAATAAATCTTCACCTTTCGACTACGCCACATATTAATGTGCAATTTTCTTAGTCATAGATATCATATATCTTTTTCTTTTTTTAAACATTTCTTGTGGAAAATTCGATATCTTTGGCATTTTGTTCAATTCCTCATATGTGAGTAGTATATTTGCTCAAACAACACATGTTATTACTATAGGCTTGACTCAAAGTTTGCATCTAGGAGAAGTCAATAAGTACAACTGATAAAAATTTATAAAAATTTGAATAAACATTTGTGGCTTCATCATCTTGAATTTTCTAAAAAAGTTTTAAATACCAGATTCTCATAGGGTGGAACATCCCATAAAAATGAAAAGACATTGCCAAGGTTTTTTTTTTTTTTTTTTTTTTGGGGGGGGTGGGGGGGGGTGGGGGGGGGGGGGGGAAGGTTGTTGTTCTATCTATGTCACATTAACACTAAGATTGACATCGATATCATATATGTATTTTCTTATTAAAGTCATTAACCACATTTTTTTTATGGAGAAAATAAAGTGCACATTATTGCATTTTTTTTTTTTTCCTTGAGCAAATAACAACAAAGGGCTAGCTGATGGGGTGGACAATAGCAAGAACTAAATTGCATTTGCTTCAAGAAATAATAGCCTTTAATCAACAAGAGTTCTTTGAATTTAGAAGAAGAGCTACTGAAATACCCACTAAAAAATAGGGAAACAAAAATAAGAAAATTTACTAAACTAAATACTTCATTTTTGTTTACAGGCTTGGAGCCCAATTTAAAGGCTCTATAAAACTTGACCAACAAGAAAATATTTTCTAAAAGATATCATAATTTATACCTATCATAATGGAACCCAAAAAGAAAATCATTATATACACCTAAAATCAAAGAAATAATAATGCTAAATCAAAATTTTCAAAAACTTCATAATAATATCAAAAATTAATAAATAACAAAAAATTATATTTCAAATTATGTCCTTCTTCAGTAACCATCTGCGAAGGAGATACAGAGGGCAAAGGGAATGATTGGAAAATACAAGTTTCAAAGTTATAGGTTGCAAAATCTTTCTAAGGATTTTTTAGGCCACCTATTCTTAATTTGAAGCCAACATGTGTAGATACGTTTGTCCATTAATCATTGCATAGATCCTTTTGAGGGTTTTATTTATCACCAACAAGATAGCTTGGGCTACGGGAATATGCAGCACCTTCATCTAGTTGAAAGAAGTTATTTCTACAGTCTCATATGTGTATTATATGCTGGAATATCAAACCAACAAAAAAACCTAGAGGACTGCCATGTTCAATCTTACCTATCAATTCCTCACTAAAGGTCAGACATTTGAGGAGAGCTAAGAATACCAAAATATATATATATATATATATATATAAATATAAAGATTCTCTTTAGAACAATTCTTGTTCTTTCTCTGCATGCTTATTTCACCAAGATTGAAGATCTTATGTGCAAGAATGATATTATATTAGCTAGGGTAACTAGGTTTTTAGTTGTTAGAACAAGGCAATGTGAGAAGCTTATAACTTTATTAGCATGAAGCATCCTATAAAGAAATAGTGGAAAACCCAAATAGTGAAAATAGTCATATTCTTCACTGTGCTTCCAGCGGTGATAAAAGAAGGTTTTGATATTCATTGCCCAATGGTTGTTCCTCCTTCGGTTTAGTATTTTGTACCACAACCGATAAAGTTGAAGATTTGATTTTCCCAAGCTTGTGTTCCCTTAAACATGCAGACCACAAACTCAGTACTTGGAATAAATAAATAAAAGAATTGAAAGAAACAGAGAAAGAGTCAACAAGCAATAAAAGGAGAGACACAAAAGTGTACATTAGAACTAAAGAGTTAAGAGAGAGAAAGAGGAAGAGATAGAGAGGTGAATTGGTTTCGCCATTTCATTTTTTAAGAGGAGTGTGCAGAACTCTTTCCAAATGTTTCAGTTTTTAAGAGGAGAGCAAAGAACTCAAATTATGAAATTTACTAAGAAAATGATTTCATTGATCTGAGTAAAACAGAGATAATTAAAGGTATTTATATAGCATCACTAAGCAACTAAACCAAGCCAAAACTAACTTATTTGATCTAACAAACTTCCTAACTAACTAACAGAGGTGTACAATTAAGTCGGTCACATGTCCACTAACTAATACCATACTACATGTAGCTTTTATACCTAAACTACTTGTCGTTGATCTCTGCTTCAGCTCTACAGCTACCTGGACTTCTGGACTCGTGTGATTCACTCAGCTGCTCTAGTTTCTTTGACTTTTGATACTCCCCCTCAGGATGGACATCATGAGAATGAATATTGGAAATGCCCATCCTGGTAAAAAGGCCATAAAATTGATTCCAACTCAAAGCTTTTGTCAACAAATCAGCTATCTGATATTGAGGTCTAATATCCATTAGCTAACTCCTGCTTGCACCTTATCCCTCACAATGTGACAGTCTATCTTAATATGTTTTGTACGCTCATGGAATAATGGGTTAGTTGCTATATGAATTGCTGCTTGAGAATCATTGAACAACAAGGCAGCCTGATTGTGTTTAACATTCAAATCCTTAAGTAAATACACAATCCATGTCACTTCACACACTGTAACAGCCATTGCTCTGTACTCTACTTCTGCCATGGACCTTGAAACTGTATTTTGCTTCTTAGACTTCCAAGAGATGAGAGAATCACCAAGAAATACACAGTAACCTGTGATGGACCTCCTAGAATCAATGCATGCAGCCCAATCTGCATCTGCAAATGCTTTGATATGTAAGGAGGATTGAGCTGAAAAGAACAAGCCTTGTCCTGAAGTGCCTTTAAGATATTGAATACTATAAGCTACCCTGAGGTGAGGCTCTCTAGGCTTAGACATAAACTGGCTCAACCTATGTACTGAGTAGTGATATCAGGCCTAGAAATAGAAAGAAACAGCAACCTCCTTATCAATCTTCTGTACATTCCAGCATCAGCTAATAACTTGCCTTCATCTTTGCTTAGTTTGAGATTTACCTCTATGGGAGTTTTAACAAGCTTACATCCAAGCATTCCCAAATCATTGATCACTTCAAGGGCATACTTTCTCTGGCATAATGAAATGCCTTTCTCAGACCTAGCCACTTCCAAACCCAAGAAGCATTTCAAACTACCCAGGTCCTTCAACTTGAACTACTTATCTATGACAACTTTCAAGTCTGCTACAAATTGAGGATCATTGATGGCAATGAGTATATCATCAACATATACCAAAAGTGCCATGAAAGAAGCTCCTGAGTGTTTGGTGAACAAAGAGTAGTCTGCCTTAAACTGTAGAAAATCATGTTGCAGTAGAGTAGTTGAAAACTTGGAATACCATTGCCTTGAGGCTTATTTAAGGCCATACAAGGACTTATTCAACTTGCACACAAGCTCCCCCTTGATGGGCAGGCTTAGAGGAAGACACATATACACATCTTCATGCAAATCGCCATGAAGAAATGCATTGTTTACATCCAATTGGTGAAGAGTCTAGCCTTGCATAGCAGCCAAAGACAAGAAAAGTTTAACAGTCACCATCTTGGCAACAGAAGAGAAGGTCTCAATATAATCCAAACCCTCCTGTTGCGTATAACCTTTGGCAACCAACCTTGCTTTGTACCTCTCTACACTGCCATTTGACTTGTATTTGATTTTGAAGACCCACTTACAACCAACAGCTTTTTTATTTAGAAGCAAAGGAACAAGAGACCAAGTGTTATTGAGTTCTAAAGCCTGAATTTCAGCTGTCATGGCAGCATCCAATTAGGATCACCAACTGCATGATGGTAAAACTGTGGTTCCTGAATTGTGGAGATACTATTGCAGAAATGAGAGTAAGAATGAGAGAGTTTGTGACTAGAAATATAATTGGCAATAAGGTATTTGGTGGGAGCAGCATTGCACTTATAAGCTTGAAGATAAGTAGGTGGTCTAGAGACTCTAGTAGACCTCTATAGGGACAGGAGTGGTTAGAACAAGACTAACTGGAAGGAAATGAGGAGCATGGACAGGTTCAATGGACAAAGAAGAAAAAGAAGTAATACCAGGAATATGAGCAGTAGTGTCATTAGGAACAAAAACAGACAAATCCTCAGGAAGATCAATAAAATGTTCTTCAAGAATAGTGGAATCAATATGAACTAAGGGGTCTGGTATAGAAGCAGAATGGTGAATAGAATCAGTGACAGATAGATGTGGAGCATCAGGAAAACAATCATGATAAAATGGGTTAGGTTAAGATAAAGGAACATAAGCAAGAAGAAACTTAAAGGGAAATACAGATTCATGAAAAAGAACATATCTAGAAATGAAACAAGATCTGGTTTGCAAATTCAAGAGCTTATAACCCTTAACCCCAAAAGGATACCCCAAGAAAACACACTTAAGAGCCCTAGGGTCAAACGGCCTCTATTGTGAGAGAGAGTAGAGGCAAAACATAAACAACCAAACACTTTGAGATGTGAATAATCTAGAAGTTTATTGTAAAGAAGCTCAAAAGGAAATTTGTTGTTCAAAAGAGGATAAGGGAGTCTGTTTATAAGATGTACAGCAATGAGGATACAATCACCCCAATAAGCAATAGGAACATTTTATTGAAGCCTTAAAGCTCTAGCAACACAAAGTATATGTTGGTGTTTTCTCTCCACAACAAAATTTTGTTGTGGAGTGGCAACACAACTATATTGATGAATGATGCCATGAAGCTTAAAGAATTCAATCATTTGAAATTCAAGTCCATTGTCTGTCCTAAAGACTTTAATAGACTTACCAAATTGATTCTTAATCATGGTATAAAAGGATTGTAATAAGGACCTAGTTTCAGACTTAGATTTCATAAGATAAACCCAAGTTAATCTAGTACAATCATCAACAATGGTAAGAAAATTCTTGTGACCTGCAACAATAGGTACCACATAGGGACCTCATATGTCACAATGTATCAAATCAAATGGAAATTCAGAAACATTATTAAGAAAGGGAAAAGGAAACCTTTTATGCTTAGCTAGAGGGAAAATTTCACAAATTTCATTAGAGAGAATTGAGATTAGGAAGTACATTTTTCAAAATAGAAATCTTAGTATCAGAGGGATGCCCAAGTCTAGAGTGCCAGACAGAAGCTGGAATTTTGACATTATTGACTACATGAGATTTATTTGTACTAAAAATGGAATGAAAAACAGAATTAAAAACAGATTGAAAGGATGGAGTAGCCTGGGACTAAGTTGGAATGTCACAAGCATCAGAAGGGCTATGTTGAAGGAGATACAACCCATCATAAACTTCACCCACTGCAATCGTCCTCCAGCAATTGAGGTCCTGAATGAAACAGAAAGTAGACAAGAAAATGAGACAACAATGCATTTTCTTGGTGAGTTGGCTGACTAATAAAAGGTTGAAAGAGAAAGATGAAACACAAAGCACATTGGTTAAGACTAGATTTTCAGAAAGTCATATAAAACCAATATGAGTTACCAAGGCAGTCTCACCATTAGGAAGTGAAACCACACAATTAACAGCAGTAAAATCAGTCAGCAGATGAATAGAATACACTATATGGTCTGTTGCTTCAGTGTCAATAACCCAATTATTACCACCAAAAGCTGATCTATGTGTAATTTGGGCAGAAAAGACTAAATGGCTCAAATCAGGACAAGTAGAATTAAACATACCTGCCATGGTGAGAGCATCTGTGGCACTGGAAGAAGAAGGCACAAATGGATTAGGCTTAATCACATTGTTGGCCATGTGTGTTTCCTTGTTGCCCATATTGAACTGAGTCTCCTTGCCACCAAAAGTGAGATGAGCAGCTTGCATTTGAGTCCCCAACATAGTCAAAAACTGCTGACATTGCTCTTAAGTAAAAAGAAAAATAGCAAATGCATGACCATTGTTTGCACAAGCCTCTTGAACATAGACTTGATTTACCATAAAGTTCTTGCTTTTAGGTTTGAAGCCTAGAGGAAAACCATGTAGCTTGAAGCATTTCTCCATGACATGTCCAAGCTTCCCACAGTGAGTGCATATAGGTCTGTCTCTGCCTTTTGAATTCTTTCCTCCAGAAGCACCAAAATTGCCAAAGAAACTAGGAAAATTGGGATTGGAATTGACATAGCACCCTTCACTAAAAAAGTGGTAGACTCTATGTGAACATAATTGCCAAGCCCTACACTTCTCTGCCTCTCTTCTTGAATCAACAAGGAGTAGACTTTCTTAATGGTTGGCAATGGTTCTATGAACAAGATCTGACCTTTGATCTGAAAGTATGAATTGTTGAGCCCCATCAGAAATTGCATGACTGACTCTTAAAGACGAAGATCTTCAAGTTTCTGAGGCAAATTACTGGTACACTTTCCACAAGAACAAGTAGGAGTAGGCCTAAAATTCTGAAGTTGATCCCAAAATAGCTTCAACTGAGTAAAATAATTGGTAATTGAAGACTCACCCTGACACATTGAAGCTATATCTTTCTGAAGTTGGAAAACCCTAGGTCGATTCCCTTGGGAATGTGTATCCCTGAGATCATTCCAGATTTCCAAAGCAGTGTCTCTGTAGGTGATACTCACTCGAATTTGAGGTGACACAGCCTTCATTAACCAAGAACCTACCATGTTGTCACAATGAATCCAAGCATCAACTGCTGCTGAAGTCTTTATCAATGGTGAAGAGAGAGTAATGCTACCATTGACAAAGCCAAACTTGTTCTTGGCAACCAATGCTTTCCTCATTGAACGAACCCAAGCATGGTAATTCTCACCAATCAACGGTTCAAACACAAGCATGGCTCTAGGACTTTCAACGTGATGAAGAAACAGAGGATTTGAGATATCCTCTACGAGTGCAGGATCTTGCACAGAGGAAGAAGACAAAGTATTAGTTGCTTCAGCCATTGACGAAGCTTCAAAGCTCTCAAGAACAAACCCTAGAAATTTTGGGAGAAAATAGAGCGGGAAGGCTCTGATACCATATGAAATTTACTAAGAAAATGATTTCATTGATCTGAGTAAAATAGAGATAATTACAGGTATTTCTATAGCATCACTAAGCAACTAAACCAAGCCAAAACTAACTTATCTAATCTAACAAACTTCTTAACTAACTAATAGAGGTGTACAATTAAGTCAGTTGTGTGTAAGTCACTTGTCCACTAACTAATACTATACTACATGTAGCTTTTATACCTAAACTACTTGTCGTTGATCTCTACTTCAGCTCTACAACTACCTGGACTTTTGGACTCATGTGATTCACTCAGTTGCTCTAGTTTCTTTGACTTCTGATACAAATAGAGTGGTTGGGTTCTAATTCATTAATTGGGCTTGGGCTTTTTAAATGAAAGCCAATTTTTTAAGCTAAATGCAAGTTTAGAGTGCCACAGGAGCACATGCACTACTGCATGAGATTTCTGCTTATATATATATATATATATATATTGATTTAACCCACCTATAGGAAGCACAAGTGCAACCCAGAACAAAAAGATCATGAAAATAGCAGCACCAAGAAATTATTTAATTTAGGGAAAAAAATTAAAGATAAAAGATAAAATTGTAATAGATTTGGATTGAGTGAGATTTTAGATTTCAAACAATAAGACCTAGCTCATTCAATTAAATGTTTCCAAAACTTAACTTGTGTGAAATTAATTATTGGTAGAATGGTAGTATTACTTTTTTGACCCAATATATATATATATATATATTGTGCTTCATTAGACATGTAAAACCATGAGACGAAGATGAAGCCAAAAGGCAGCTTCCCTTTTAAGGGATAATTCAAGTACGATCTAGTTTTATATACATTATTTTGTTACAATTATTTTATGCAATTAACACTGAGGTGCAAAAAAAAATTGTGAATTCATATAAAACTATAAAAGTATCCGATAATCAATTATAATCTACCACGTAAAAGACAAAGGGTGCTCAAAAATGCGGTACTAAAACTATTTCTCTTTAACAGATTTGAGATTGGGTGGCATTAAAGTCTCCTTTGTACATTTTTAAGGCCCATTGAAAGGGATAATTCATAATTGCAATGCGGTTTATGCAACTCCAGAAACACTTTTCTTTTATTTAGTGCCTTGCAGTACGGCCATGTCTAAAAAAAGGAGAGAAAAAGAACTTTTATATTGTTTAGTTGGAAGAGAATTAAAAAAATCTTGGTGAGGACTAGGTTTTTTTTTTTTTTGTGGGATCTACCCAAATCTTATTATCCCAATTTGGAGTAATTCAGAGGAGAAAAAATTGAGAGAATGGATGTAAAATCAACAAATCTGCCCCTCCATTTCCTCTGTGTGTGCACCTTAAGTTAGTTTTTTGTTTCTCTTTTAATCAAATAGGTAGCATTTCTTAACTTTATAAGTGTGGAGGATATTTTGTACTAGTCAGTTTTGCTTCAATGAAAAGAAAATAGTCGTGTGTAGCTTCTAACCAAGGGCTGAAAGAGATCTTATTACCGAGGACCAAGCTACATCACAACAATTCCATGCTAAGAGAATCACAGCGAGTAGTAGAAAGTTTTAGCCCGCCTCTTTGGTCTTAACCGAAGATGGGATATTTGGCAAGGTTTTTAAGCTTGGCCTCAGTTTCTGCAAACTTGCTCCGGGGTTTCTCAGATGGGTAAGAGATGCGTTGGAAGTTTTAGATGCGGGATGGGATTAGCATCTTTTGCAATAACCATAATACAACTTTCTATACTAACACAAGTTACACAACTATACAAGACATGGTCAGGGCATGAGTTGATCTCAAATCCAGAAATTAGTATTTACTTTGGGCAGGACTATTTTCAATTGGGCTAAACTTTCTTTTTGAGATTCTTTGGGAGGGCTTGTGGACTTCGGAAAAATTGGGCCAAGTTAGATGGTTCAATTGGGTTATGGGAGTCTTTAGGTTCTTGAATATTAATAATTTTGGATGGAGGTTACTTTGTCGAATACAGAGATGGCACTAGAGGGCCAATTTTGTGAGTTTGGGCTTTTGCTTTATTATTATGTCCTCAAGAAGAGGTCTTTCAGAATTCAAAAGTATATGGGGAAATTTTGGTGGGTATTATTTATTATTAACTAATTGGAACTTTTGGATGGGGATCCCTAGTTTGCTACCAGGGACATGAGTGGTATGATGGTAAAGTTTAGAAATCTTCACATTTAATTGAGAAAGTTTAGGAAAACAACTTTTGTTACAACTCTAAAGTGGTTGACTATGAGTGGCATAAAAGAAGTGATAGGTTCATGTGAAAGTAATTGTTCATCACTCACAATTTTGACATAATGTCATCAAGGCTAAATATAAGGGGCAGTAGGGTGATTGGTCTAAGATGGTAGTGAGGAGACCTCATTGTTGTAGTATGTGGAAAGGCATTTTAGCTGGTTGGAAAAGATTTCATAATTTCATATTGATTAGGGTGGAAAATGGCAATAGTGAAATGTTTTGGCATGATTTATGATGTGAAGATCAATCTTTGCAGGTCTTGTTTTCAAACTAACACTCATTGCAGGGTAGTTTAGTGCGCTCGTGACGCACACCTAACTCCATTTTCCCTTGCTTATCAAAAAAAAAAAACTCCATTTTCCCTTTGGAAAGGTGTTTAGGTTGGGGTAGTAAGGTTACTCGTAAGGTATCTTTTTTTGTAACAAATTTGAATTGCATACTAACTATAGATAATTTTGTTGAATGGAACTATTGGTTGTGAAATGGTTTACGCACTTGTTGCTGTATTGCACTATTGCTGGGGAGGCAATAGTGTTGTGGCAAGCAACAAAGCATTGCATTATGTGAACCATATGGAGGGATCCGAACTATTGAAAACAAAGAACAATCTGTATGCAAGATATTAAATATGCTCCTTGAGATCCTTTTAAAAAAAAGATATTGTACTTCGATTGTGGGAGTGTCTTGAAGTTTTATTGTCATTTTTTGGACTCTGTCCTTTGGGCGTTCATTCTTTCTAACAAATTATTCTCTTAAAAAAGAAAAAAAAAATACAAACGAGATTAGTCCACATGCATATGCCATCAGGTTAGCAAAAAAAGTAAAATAAAAAAGGTGATAACTTACTAAGGTGATATCGAATAGTAATTTCAGTAAACAAAATCATCCAATCAGTAGCCACTACCACTTGCAACAGAGAGAGAGAGAGAGAGAGAGAAGAAAAGGGGGGGGGGGGGGGGGGAGAGGAATTGTACAAGTACATAATTAAGTAGATCATCATGACAAACAAGGCATTTTGCAGTAACAAGGAACGGTATAAATCGTATAACTCAACCAGTCCTTGCCCTGTAATAAAAGTTCTCCCCAGTTTCTTTATTAAAGGGAAATGAACTACTCCACTTCAGCCAAGTAATCATCAATTTCAGCCGGTGTTAGTACTCTGCCAAAATTTAAATCATTCAAACAAGAAAACATAAGCAACCAAACTTCTGTCTTTATAACCAGAGGGTGAATTACGATAGTGAAGGTCAAAGCCAAAGTTTACAGAATTTAATTCAAAACTCAAATGGAAATATGAACTTCTGTGATAAGTTTAAAATCAAAAACTGCATTATAATAAATAACTGGGATTACAAAAAACAAAAAAAAAAACAAAAAAACAAAAAACAAAAACAAAAAAACAAAAAACAAAACAAAACCAAACCAAAAAAAAGCTTATCACAACTAGAGTGAAATTTAGTAAACAAAGAATAACTTAATGTTTTAGTTTTACTTTTCACATTCAACCCATCTTTATGAAGAGCCATAGTATATTTTATGAATTAAAATATTATATCAAACAAACTTTTTCATCTTCACATTTCTGCTAGGTCTTTAATTTTCAAATTCATGCTTGTACGAGTCAGGTTCAAACCAGGGGCGGCTTGATGTATTTGAGGGCCTAAGGCGAAAATTGATTATTTTATTTTAGATGCAAAATTACTACTAATTAACATAAACTACATAGAATTTTTTCTTTTTTTAGAAATTTTATAAACAGAAAAAATTTAACAAAATTTTTCATACTTGTTGATATGGTAGATTGATAATAGTAAGTAAAAGAGTGATGTTAGTGGTGGACTTAGGTGAGAACTAGTAAAAGTTTACTAACTAAATTCTTATTATTATTCTTATTTTTTTTAGAAGTACAACATTCACAATATTTTTTTACAACAAATCCTAGGTTTTAAGTTGCTTTTTTTTTCTCTTTGAAAATATCACTATAATTATTTTTTTGCCATCAATAACAGGTTGTAACAACCTGCTACTTAGCATAATTGTAAAAGTGCTATAAAAAATATTGTGGACGTTGCATTTTTCTTTATTTTTTATTTGTTTTTCATCTGGTAAAAAAATATTATTTTATTTATTAATTATAAATAACCCTATTGGTTAAAATTTGAGGGGCTTTTTTATTACTTGGGGCCTTAGGCGACTGCATTTTTTGCTCTACTATTCAGCCGGCACTGGTTCAAACCTGCCCCTATGGCTTGGATAAACACTAAGCCAAGCACAAAAATCAGATCAGTTTTACTTATTCATGCCATAGCATTATTCAACCATGATCTTAGATAAGAAACAAATACATAAAAATACCAAGAAACCACCATCCCACCCAAAAAATAAATAAAAAATAAAAAGGGAAAAATCCACCGACAATCATGTGTAGTTATATGCAAAAGAGAACGGGGAAACTTGCCTGAACTTTTTGTCTATACCAATTATGCCAATCTCGATGTTTTTGCCAGAGATTTGTCCCTTAAACCTAGACAGGACACAAGAAGCATTAGCGAGCTGAATTAAACGAGAAGAATCTGGAATAATGCTAAAGCTAATACATTGCTGCACAGTATTGTTGAAAGGGATTCCTCTGTGAAGCTTAAGCACAAATTTGATGAAAAATATTGAAAGAAGAGAGAATTAGGTCCTCTTTCCTTAATAGATTTTAGGCAACTCTCTTTGAAAGGTAATGGGATATTAATCTACCAAAACAAAAAGGAACCAAAGAAAAATGCTTAGATTTATTTGATTGGCATTCATCAAAGAGAACCTTCACATGTATACTGTGACAGTGGTTTTAGTATAGAAGTAGAACTCAAAGCTACAATGCCTACCAAGGTTGTCAAAATCGGAATTCTAAGTAAGATTGTGGAAGGTAGGTAGAATCGTATATTATAGGATCGAATCGTAAATCATAAGATTTTACATTATTTAAGGAAAAAAAAAAAAAAACAAACAAACAAACAAATTGGTATGTTAAATAATTACATATATTATACATTCATAAAAAATCAAAAATTTGCATTCATTTGATATAATTACCATACATCGTTACATCCATTTATAAGCATCATTTAAAGAGACCAAAAATCTCAAAACGTGACACTTTATTGGGATTTTATTTTTCATTTGGTTCAACTAACACTCTATCTCACTACATTAGAATAGCAAAACTTGATCTATTGGGATGTTATTTTTCATTTGGGTCCAACTGAACTTTTTATCAAGTTAAAAAAGTTTACAAGAAATCAGGATTGTTTGGAATCATAAGAATCGTACGATTCTGAATGATCGCTAAGATCCTTGAAAGATCCGGATTGTTTTGGGCAGTTGGGATCATAAAATCGTAGGATCATAAAATCCAGATCAGGATTTTGACAACCATAATGCCTACCCTTCCTTAAAGGTTAATATTGAAGTGTGGACGGGCATCATCAAGCTCCATATTATCTGTATACCTGTAAGACGGACAGATAAACAATATTTTAGGAGGAAATTATGGCCAATGCGTACATGTGAAATTCACATACATGAGCCCTAATTCAATTCATTTCATTGTATGAATTGAGACAAATGATATATTAACCCCCCCCCCCAAAAAAAAAAAAAAAAAAAAAAGTAAGTTCTCTAACACTTAGCTGGTAAGTGAATCAAACCTAATACCTCTTTTCAAGAAATGTCTTTGCATTTGAGACATTTTTCCCCATTGCAGAAGCTTTCCAAGAAAAATATGAACCTAATGGGTCCACCTACAGCAAACAACAAATAACAGGAACATGTTAAGAATGATGATAATTTCTACTGGAAAGTGTAATTTGAAAGAATAAATTCTAAACGGTTTCTACGTCTGTGTCTCTGCTGCAAATCCAATTGAAATGCCTAACCAAAGTCTATCACTTTTTTTTTTTCAAAAATAATCGAAATGGGTTCAAGTTACAAACTTGTGGAACTTTAACAATATATAGACATTTATATGAGATTAATATTTTGTCAATCCTACTATTAGATCACATGTTCTCTTTATGCTCATCATTAACTATCACATCCATGACTTCACACATTTAGTAAATTTTCAAAACATAAACTCAAAATTTTGACATTTGTTAGATGAGATAGCTCTTAATTTCTAATCTTCTGTTCTATAGAAATGAACAAAAGTTTAACTCGACATTTTTTCTCTGCAACCATGGAGTTCTCAGAAAATAACATGCTTTTTATCCAAAGCATATTGGAGGAGCAGCATTTTGAACTCCAAAATCTGGGTTTTGGGTTTAGTTCAAACTATTTAATGCATGGCCAAAGCATATATTATATATGGTGTCATAAATATAACTGAAACCCAAGTTCTGGGGAAAACAGAGCAATAAAATTCAAGCCCACTCAAATGCATCACAAATATAAAATAAAAAATCCATAGCTAACAGTCAGAAGACTAAGCGTGCATTTGGATTGGGCGTTTGTAGAATAAATGCTGCGTTTGGCGTTTTGGAGCCCAGGTCCCATGCACTATTCACGGACCAACGCAGCATGTGTTATACACAGTGTTTTTAGATTTAAAAATTATTTTATTACAATGTTTTTAATAATAAATTTTCAGTTTTCAATTTTTAGCAAAATAAGCAGTATCCAAATAGACCCTAAAAAGACTAGATCTTAACATGCCATGGAGTGTTATTCAAAAAAATTGGATTTTTACAAATGCGCGCAAATGTTCTCATAAGTCCAAAATTTTTTGCATCACTGATTAAGAATCACTTAGCAACTTATATTTATAGACGCACACAGATGTTCTCATAAGCCCAAAAAAATTCCATAGACATATCACTTAGCAACTTATAAATAATCAATTGGCTTAATGTACAAAGTAACAAAAGAAAAGATTTTCTAAATTGGGAATCCAAAATAAAATATAAAGAACAGGAAAAAAAGATTGCAGCAAGAAAAATGCCATAATTAAAACAAGCTAGTGAGTGAATCCAAAACTAAATTGACTTCAATCCAATAAACAAGTCATAATATTTACATAGACTTCAATAATATTTCTTATATCAAAGCATTTTCATCAAGATCAATTCAACTAATGTTCCTCCACGTAAGAGAGAGCAAGAAAAGACAATGTCCAAAAGAGGTGAATCATGAATGCCACTACAAGGACAACACAAAGCCATTGCCTCCTCAGAGATGGAAACAGAGAAAGATGCCAAAATGTGAATCTCTATTTCAAAAGTGGCAATGACCTTTAGATCAAATAGCATTTCCCAATCTCTCCAATGGAGTCATCCAAGGTATAAATTCCCCCTCTCTGGCCTCCCCCACATCAAAGAGTAGTGAAGTTCAACTCAAAATAGGAAGATGGAAACTAAGATTCCCTAATTAAAAAATCATAACCTAGATGCACAAATAATTGATGGTCCTCTCTTATTCTTCCAAGTAATTTAAAATATGTCAGCCCAAGGAAACCAGCAAGGGTAATCCAGGTTGTTTTAAAAGCCAAATATGGACATTAGTTAGCAACTAGTGACGTACTGACATCTAACAGAACAAGAAAGGTCAAAATGGAGGTTTATGAAATATGTCTATGTAAATAAAACTTGATGGAACCATTAGTAGAAAAAGATGAAAGATCTGAGTGACAGAAAAAAGAAAGTCAGATGGTATGATATGGTGACATGAGGCACAAGAGCATATAATTAATATACAGCTTGAAATTTATTGTGTCGTAATGTGTGCAGAATGATAAATGCCAAAGAAAAATAAAATTGGTTGCTATTCCACAACATAATGCACAGATTGATGCTGATGATGAGCTGACATGTCATTGGATTAAAAACATCAAGAACCATAACTTGTCATCTTCACAATTTACATAAAATGAATGTATATATATATATAAAGAGAGAGAGAGATATAATTGGATGATATTCCCCAACATAATGCACAAATTGATGATGATGATGATGAACTAACATGTCATTGGGTTAAAAACATCAAGAACCATTACTTGTCATCTTCACAAATTACATAAAATGAATATATATAGAGAAAAGCTCTTATAAACATTATACTAGTGTATGATTAAGAGCTACTTCTGGAACGGCAGAAAATCAACCACACAACCAAATATCATCAGTCACCAATAGAACCGTGTAAAAAAATCACCACATTCCTTAAAATTTTAAATGCAGAAAACAGCTAGTACTTCTCACATGGAAGGCAACCAATTTCGATCAAGTTGGAAGGTGGTGAAATTTGCAGATTACCCAACAAGATCAATCCAATCTAGGATACAGACTCCTAAACTATATGAGTCTTTGGGAACACAATTGCAATCCAGTCAAAAGAATATTATCTGCTTCAATCTAAACTCAGATCACTCTATCCAGGACACCAAAAAATTCATCCATGATAAATTCCTTTCAAAAAACTGTAAACAACCATTTTTTTACAAGTATGGCATTGCCAAAAGCATAAATGATGTAGCATAAATCAAAGAGACAAAGGAGCAATAGCCTCTAATCAAAGCTTTACAACTTAGCACTATAAGTGAAACCAAATGATAATGTGACAAAATATTATTAAAAAGAGAGATACAGATGATGATGAAAATGAAAAAACACAAAGGAAGTTGACACATACTTTGTATAAGCAGTGGTATTTCTCTGCCTGCTTTCTACTTTTTCATACCAGAACTCGAAAGTCAGGACCCATGCCACTGCACAACAGTTCATTTTAGTTAAAATCTCAATTGTTTACCATGTTTGGAGTGGAGGAAAAAATAAGTCCAACCAATACAATGAACAAAAATGAAAGGTTAATCATGTAGATAATGGCAACAACCAACAGGTAAGCTTGTTGTCAAGTGCCATTGTGCCAAATGAGATATCTCCTCCAACGGGGCAAGGATAATAGTAAGAGAATCACAATGTCAATTAGTTACAATCTTATTTTAAAGGCAGGCATCCTTGCCATTTTGACTCTTTAAAAAGTGTCTCAAGAAAGAAAATCATATGCTAAGACTTCCCCCAAAAGCTTAACATAAGCATGCATACATCTTTGGATAGTAATATAAACTAAAAAATGTGGCAAATTCCATAGTCTATAGTTTCTTACATTGTAATTCACAGTATGGGACAAAAGATGAATACATTTACTCAGAATTCACATGATGAACAAGGCTAATATTAAATACGAGTAACCCAAGGCTAATACTTACTTAGAGTGCACATTTTTAACCCTTTTAACAATCAATCGAGGCGGATGTTTAGAAGATTCAATTTGCAGACATGCCAGAGAGCTACTGTTTAACAAGATATCCACCATTGGCAAAAGTTTTGTATGTGCCGGGTGCATGAGACCTTTGTCCCACTGGGGCTCACCTATCAGTGTGACAAAGGTTTTATGTGCCCAGTACATGAGATACCTTCTCCCACCATTGGCATTTAGCAGATTATCAACTTGAATACAATGGTAATGGAAAATTTCCTAAAGGAAAACCTATCCATCAAACAGGTGGGCATAGTATAGTGTATTGGATATCCATTTCCAGCTCTAGGCACAATACATCACCAACCACCCTTTATTCTTTAACTCGCACTCAGTTGCTTGAATAAGTAGAGTAGTAAGAAAAGAAATTTGGATGGTGGACATTAATAAGTAAGAGGATAAATCATTGTTTAAATTCAATCAAAATGAAGCATTAACTTCTCCCATTAATTCATTATCTTCATGTTAATTTGTGTTAAGTGTTAACCAGTCACTGATTAAGCATAACTATCTCTTTCAAAACAAAACAAAACTTCATTTCTGGACTTTCCCATGCTAGTCAGTCATAAAAGAAAAACAAGTCCCCAAACCAAATAAATTAACATCGTCATTTTGCTACAATATTGTCATCTACTTGCTTCCTAGTCTCACCTCCTAGCAGAATAAATAACAAAAACATCAGCCCTTACGTTAATGATACATGAAGGCTTCCTGTACTCCTAATGTCTTTCTTCCTGCAAAAATAGGACACAGCAACTGCACTCCAATCTTTGGCTTCTTTCACCATACCTTCTTAGTCATAATGCATGTCAACGTTTGACTCCAGCACTTTGGATTGTACACACAAGCATGCTCATGTAATAAATCTGAATCATGATTCATCATGAATCTCACATGTTGATCTTTTGCTTTTCTTGGATTTTAACTTCTTGCTTCCCTCGTTTTCTTTCGAAACTGTCTTTTTGCTTCCATTGTTTTCTTTTGATGCCTCCTTTTTTCCTTCATTTTCTTTCGTTGCCTTTTTCTTCTTCCTTCTTTCTTCTTCTTTGATGCCCTCTTTCTTTTCACAGGCAGTGTTTCTTCCACATCTCTGATTTCAATCTCATTAGCAATTTGTTCAGCATTTAGTGGTAGATCTGCTGCTACAGAAGGTTTAACTTCTGCTCATAAGAATGAGGAATGTATAATTAGTAGGCGTGGATTAATGTTGACATTATAATATTATATAACTAGCTTTGCGTAAGAGGAACAATTAAGGTACCCATCTTATAAACTAAAAAGTGTACGGTGTGTACCAAACTTCAGGGTCAAGCAACTTCAAAAACTGGAGTCAGATCTCATATATCCCTATCAAATTTAAAGCATATTTGATCCCCTAAAAACCCTTTTTAAATAAAATTAGGCTAAAATTAAATTTAGTCCACTGCTTTTATTTCAGTTGTCAAATTAGTTCATAGGGTTTAATTTTTGTCAATCTAGTCCTTTCATCCAAATTTGTTACTAAATGACTCTGTTTTAATATTATTTTTTTCTTCTTTCAAGTTTTAACTGAAAACATTCATAAGTTGCTCCATTTAATAGATCTTGTCATTTGATGAGTACTAGTTAGGAAAAAAAATTAACACAGAAGTACCAGATTGACTCATTTTGAAATAGTGAGGGACTAAAATAATAAAAATTAAATCTTAAGAACTAAATTGACAACTAAAGTAAAAGTCAAGGGACTAAATTGGATTTTAGCCTAAAAATTATGTGTGTAGTAATGGAAAATAAAATATTTTCATCATTTTACATTGCAGAGAAAAAATACCAAGAGTATAGGATCAATCTAGTCTTCACTCCTAGGCCATTAGGAGTTGTTTACTTATTAGTAGTTTGAGGATAAAGACAGACTCCAACCTCCTAAGGCCTCATTTGGAAGGAGGGAATGGAATGGAAAGGAATGAAAAAAAATAATTTTAGAATATTCTTCCCATCTCTTGTCTAGGAGTTTTAATGGAGAGAATGAAAAGCTCATTCCCTCGTTTGGGAGTTTAAGTGGGAGAAAATGAAATGAATAGGAGGAAACACTAATTCCTCTTTATTCCCTTAAAATCTTAAATTTTCATCCTCCCGAAATTGGGAGGAATGAGAGGGAATGAAATTAAATTTAATGATTCTTTTACTAAAACTCTCAAAATACCTCTATATATTCAACTTTTTATTTTAAAATAGGGGTCTAATAGTAATATTGTCATAAAATGATTCCATTTCATTTTCTCTATGTTGCTCCCAAATAAAATTACTTACATTCTATTCATTTTCATTCATTTACATTCCTTTATATTAAAACATCCAATCAAGGTTACTTGATTCCATTCCATTCCATTCTTTCCCCTTACTTAAATACATTCCATTCTATTCCTTTTCATTCCCTTATGATCATTTCATTTCATTCCATTTCATTCCCTTATGAACTCTCAAACGGAGCCTAAGAGATCCCTGAAGTTAAGTATAAAGAATGGATCCACAGTTATAACATCAAATCAACCAATCCAAAAAGAGGTGAAACAAAGTTTGACTGCTCAAAGTTTTCTTTCAAAAATATTAGTTCCGCCTTATATAGCTGCTTTCAACGATGACCCAACTTTTTGCATTGTTTTTTAGTAACTTCATTATAAAGTGATAAGACCTTTTGTTCTTCTTTTTTATTTTATGACAAGGAACCCCCTCAAGGTATGAGCCAGTGGGACCACCACTGAGGGGTAAACCCAGGATGCCTACATACCCACACTGAGCAGGCATCAAGTATATCCCAAGATGCCTCAGCTAGGAGTTGAATCAAAGACTTCTGGGTTTACAGTTACCCAGGCACTCTTATTTAGCTCGAGGCATCCCGGTGGGGGCAAAGTGATAAGACCTTTCCTCATTGGTAAGCTACACACATCTCGTGAGTCTTGAACTCACTACCTTACCCTCCATCCCATTAAGCTAAAGCTCATTAGCTCCAGCCCAGTGTTAGAATTATCACTCGTATCATATGAGCAATAAATTGCTTCAAACTTAGACTACATTACCGGTACCAGTCCCCACAATCATTCCTTGTTCACAAAATGTAACAACATGCCACTAATAGAATAATTATAGTACAAGAAACAATACTATTGGCTTGGTCCATAACGGACGAGACAAAAACAGAAAATTAACCTTCATCAGCAAAATTGGAGTCAAAGACAACATTTGTAAGATGCTGCTTTAGGAAAACCTACACGATGAAGACAATATAAATAAGATGATGGAAATTTTTGCACCATAGCACGTTAGCTTTTAAAACCACAAATGAAAAGACTATCTACAATCCCTGCATGAGCTCTGTAAAAGTGTCAACCTCACAGGTGTCTGGGCCACAGATTCAAACAATGAAACTCAAAGCAATACATAGCTCCAAATAAGGGGCAGTCATTAGGCTTGTGGACCAAGAGTCAGTGCATGTTTAGGAATGCTTACCTTTCAAGCCAAAAGTTCAAGTCCACCATGCCCTAAGCAGACCTTCACAGCCAAGTATACGAGTGCACCACACATAAGATTAAAGCACTTAATCTTATACATTCACCATTAAACCTTTTTGCTCAATGTTTTCAACATTATGCCATCATGTTAATGGACCATCTTGCTTTGGTATCATCACATGCAGATTACTAATGTCCCTTTAATAAGAGTCAAGTAATGTGCTGATGGCAGCATCTCACTTTATACATTATTCAAATGAATGGTAGCTGCAATAATTTGAGTCTATCTATGAAAGTAGAAAACAACTTCATTTTTCATTAACATAAAATCCAACGAATTGCTAAACCCTCAGAAATGGATTTAATGATTCCTTTTAATAAAATAAAAAAAGATTAAATGGTTAGAACAAGAAGTTTTTAGCTTTGAATGCAAAAAAGCTCTATGACTCATCTCTATCACAGCCTAAATTTGTTCTTGGCCTCAAGGTAGAACGAAGAGTTTTTTTTTTTTTTTTTTTTGATAAGTAGAACGAAGAGTGTTGAGCATTAGGTAAGAAAATTTGGGATGCCAAAACCATGAGTAACAAGCTACAAAAATGTAACTCTAGTAAGGGCAAAAAATAAATATAAGAGTTTAAAACTAGCACATATCTTCAGCCCTGACTTTCAGCAAGAAATTCTAACAAATCTTCATAATCATAAAGTATAAGAACATACCGCAGACAGAAGTTGCCGAGTCTTTATATCCCAAAAGCGTAGATAACTGTCCAGTCCTAGAAATTAGTCAAGTTCTCAGTGTTGATGGTCAAGAAAATTTGGTCCTAAGACAAACAAACTTAACCTCAAAAGGCTAAAGGATGATTCAATAAAATTAAGTGAACCCAGAGATGATGAAGTGCTAACTGCACACACCCTTCTTTTAATTAGAATATTAATACAGGAAATTACTTTCAGGGAAAAAAAAAATACGAGAATAAAAGGTTGTCATTGCTTAGTAGATAATATAGCAAGTAATTGAGTATAAACTAAGATAAACTTTTCCTCCTTTTCTTTCCCAATTCTCCAGACTAAAAGACCACCCTAACTAAACCTTGCTATCCATAACTCATAACCAAGTAGTGGCTGTCTTCTAAAGGAACCCAATACTTGACCTCCTAACAAAGGGGGAACATGCAAACCTTTTGACCAAAAAAGAAAAATAAAAAGAGGGTATGTACACAAAATACGAAGCACACACTACAGACCTCTCTCTCTTGATGTGTGTGTCTGTGTGCGTGTGCACGCAAATGGTGTTGTGTATGTATGTGTGTCAGTATGAGTTCCAATGCAAATAAACATAAAGGTAAAACAATACAACACACTCACCACAAGATGCAATCACTGGAAGCTCTGGGTGCCTGGCTATAGATCTGATGCTCCCAGAACATTTTCCCAAAAAGCACCCCAATAATTTTCCTGTAAAAAGAAACCTTCATCATTTATGGAGTTACAAGAGAGAAAAATCTCAAATCATTCAAAAAATATGAATTATATGTAAGAATAACATTAGCAACATCATAAATCAATTTTCACATCCACTTTAATGCACCTCAATTAACCTCAATCCAAAAATATGTAATAGTTACCAATAATCCAAAGTAGACCTTGGAATAAGATGGGTTCAATTTTCAGAGTTAAAAATGAATAATACCCTTGAATACCTATGGTACTTGCAAAAGGACCTATGTCCAGACATTAATCTTCATATGCAAATCAATTGTGCATTAACAATTTACTTTGAAAAAAAAAATTAATTTCTACAAAAGGCTTGAGCTCTATTGCATTAAAATTTCAATACTGAATTAGGTGTTTTTCTGCGGTGATCAAGCTCTTTCCAGATATGACGCCTTGACAAATAAATTTTGATGCATGTAACATGAAGCAAACAATTGAAATGAAGCCAAAAGAAAACCATCATATAGTTCGTAAGTATTATATGCCTCATCTTTTGGATCTAAAACTTACATAAGAAAAACATTTTCCACATATCAAAACAAGCATAAGGGCATGTCTATCAGTTTGTATATCCCCACACAAAGATACATGGTGGAGCCAGCATTTAGCAATATATATAAATGAACCCATGTGCCTGCACACCCACTCACACAGGAACATAGAGAAACCCCACATATAAGACTTGATCACCTTAAATGATAATTGCCAATCTAAATCAGCCAGACAGTACCAAAGGAAAGCAATGCTCTTTTCTTTTTTCCATTTTTCTTTTTAATAATCAAAGGCTTTCTACTGAAGAAAACTAATTAAGTAAATAAACAGAACATTTACACTACCAGAATACACTATAAGAGAGCGAATGGTAAATGTATCTTTCAGACTTCCACACAGATAGAATATCAAATATGTGACAACATGATGGAACTACAGTTCACCTGTGCGCATGTCAAAAGAAGCAAGGTCACCAGACCCATTCCCTACATAGACTGTATAGCCATCTAAATCTTCAGTTACTGATTTGATAGGCGTCTCCCGAAAATCAAATGAGATAACAGGTCTTCGTTGAGCGGAAATATCATAGAGGCGAACCTGTTAAGAAAAAAAACATGAATTGAAGTTTTTGAGTGGCTGGATGATTACGATTACAATAGAGCTACTAGTCTACTAGAGATAAGGTAATAAAGAAATTGTGGTTCCTCCAAGAAACCAGCAAAGACAAAATGGTAAGAAAGCATTCCAAGTTCTATAAAAAATAAGAAATTAAAATTAAAAAAAAAAAAAAAAAAGTAACTAACAATAACTTGTATATCATAAAACTAACAAAGGATATAACTGAAATTGACATTTTCTTAGCTCCAGATGAAAGAAGAAAAATTAAAAAAATTTCATCCTAGGTGTATTATTAGTCACTGATAGTTTAATGGCTCATGATCAGTAACATGTAGAACATGGGTATTCTCTCTCGTGACATAACATCTAATGATATCTCAATTGAAGAGAATTCAAGTACACAAAAAAACCCCAATTCCAGTCAGCATCAAGCAACACATGCTCAAAGGACAGTAGGAAGTGAGGAAAAAATCCGTAAGAATGTTGCATTCCCAGAAGTTACTAATATCCAGTTATTCATTCCAAAATGAAAGAAGAATTTGCAATGAAAGATTACCTGATGGCTGTTGGTGCCAGCCACAATTTTGCGGTGATCATCCTTACTCAGGAATGTTGATGATGTAAACCAAGTTGGGGTAAAAATATCAAGACTGTTCTTAGGAGGCTGCATAGGGTAGAAGCTATAATTAAATGCAAGGAAAAAATGCATATTAAAGATTTCTTTCAAGATTTAGCAGATAAAGGAAAGGCTCACAGATTTGGCAGCCCAGATTTCAGTACAGTTGTCAAGATCCCACATGTTCATTTCAACACCCTTTCTGGGATAGAAAACAAGAAAACCATTATTTCATAGATGTATAAGCTAGCACACACCATAAAATCCCACTACGAAATGACAATTGACTTAATTCTCAAGCTTATAAATTCTAATTGTGAATCTCAAGAGCACTCACCCTCCAAATATAGCATATTTTTCACTTCCATCCACTTTAGAACATAAGATATTGCCAGAACTGCATACACTCCATGTGTTTGACGAACCAATAGAGGCAGAACCTGCAGGTGAATCAGTAACTTCAATGGACCTCATGCTTGTGTTTCCTTTTGTTGTACAAGTAAGCAAAGTACAAGACCTAGAATTTAACAATAAATTCAAAGATCAGAAGCTGTATGCATATGGGAAGAATGCAGCTGGAAATCAAAGATGTAAGCACCTATGGTGGAATTAGGTGGCAAAGCCTAGAAAGCATTGCAGTACCTGGATGTCAACCCCAATTTCTGTCTGGCAAATAAATGCAACCCAACAACAGCATCATCTTCAGGTCTAGGACCATCCTCATTGGCATTAGAAACTGTGAAACAAATATCCCCATTAATTGCACTGCGAACCTCAATCTGTAGTATGCATTAAGAACACAAATATTGAATAGGATCTTCAATAACAATAAGCCTATAACTAACAGTCAAAATTGAAAACCAAAACATGTAGCCAGATATTCATAAGTCCCAGAGTGTAACTCACCATACCAGTTTTTCTTGCCACTGCTAATAACTGCAAGAGAAAAAGAAAAATAATTCTCATAAAAAAAATTTAAAAAAAAAAAAAAAAACACTTCTGCAAAATAAAGGATTTGAGGGTCTTAAAATTACATTTTTAGAAAAAGATTGATAGAATATCTGAATTCATACACATATGTAAAACAAAAGGATAGATTGTCCTAGTTCAAGCTAAAAGCTTCTATTTAGGCAATAAGTGAAACTTGCAAGTTGCTCTTTGGCAAGCAAGCCATTATGCACTGTCGCCAGATAAATGCAAGAGAATGACTAGAGAATCCAATCAACTGGTTGCAACCAATATTAGAACCTGTTTCTCTTAAAGGATGATACATATAAGGTGCCTCTTACTTCTTCAGAAAACAAACAGAACATACAATGGCAATTAAGTACAATGCTTGAAGTCCCAAACTTCGTGAACAATTACAAACTCAATTCATAATACCCATTGCAAAATTTAACTCAAACCGCAAAGGCTCATATTATTTGTTTAACTTACTAATGCTTTATTTAAAATGAGTGCTGGCCCCAAGAAGATGGTGAATAGCAGATTCAAACTAGTGACCACCTCTTCATGAGGCGTGGCACCCAATGAATTCTACTACCCTTGGGGAAACATTAATTAAACTCCATTAGCTGCATAACAAGCATTCAAACCGAAACCTTCAACAGCAAAAGAAACCCAATTGAAATCAAAACATACTATCATTTCTACACAAAATCCTTTACACCTATTCTACATTTAACCCATAGAACATGAAAGCATATCTTCATTCTCAAACACTCCAAACTTCAACAAACCATACTATACTAACAATTGGAACCAAAACCAAACACTTAAAAAATATTTGAAACATATTGCCAACAACAACACAGATGCTTGAAATTCAAAATTCAACAAACTTAAACAATTTGCAACACACCAACACATACCGGGTCATCTTTACAGTCATTGATAGAAGCAGCAAGTACACATTTTGATGCGTCCAGCTCACCCCACCTCTCCACCACTCTAGGAGCCCCTCCTTGACTACCCTTAGCTTCAATAACTATTACCCAAAAAAATACCATAAACACCAAGCAAAGCATCAAAAACCCAGATATATAAATACAAAATAAAGCATATAAAACCCAAAAGACAAGCTTTTTACAAAAGGGTATTGCCAATTTCGATCAATGAATAAAAGGGTGTAAGAAAAAAATTCACCTTTGATGAGACCAAGTGCGTCGAAGGTTAGAGCTCGAAGAGAAGGGCAACCCGGGCACTCTAATGTGGTTGTACGAGGCATCTTTTTGGTAAAATCTGCGTTGTCTCCCACCAGGGACGGACTCAGTATCTCAAACTAGGGGGTACCGGAGATAAGGAAAAAAACAAATAAACATCCATATAGTATTACATTAAAGAGTTTGTCAAAAAACCATTTTTCAATTTGTTACAAAGGTTAACTTTCATAGCTGACAATGTTCACAACCTAGTTGCAGTAGAAACCGCAAGAGTAAGCACAAGTGTCAATTTTATTTGGTTTTGTTAAATCTGTTTGACATTTTTATTACAACTCACTTCTCACTATCTCAGACACTCACACAGACTCTCAAACACAATCACAGATTCACATATTCAATTTTAATTCACAATCACCCTCAGCCAAAAAAAAAAAAAAGAACACCACAATCACAAATGACAGATTCACAAACATTATAATTGTATGGAGTGAAGAGAGAGAGAGAAAAAAAAAATCATATCAAGATTCAAAATCAGTGTTAGGTTATGAAGTTGAAGGAAAGAAAAAAAAAAAAATAATACTTGAAGCAGAATGGAGGTTAGAGGCTGCAGCGGCCGGCGTCGGAGGTGGGCAGATCAAGCAGGACGGCGGCAGCGGCGGCGACTGGAGGTGCGTGAATTAGGCTTAAGTTGTAACCGTGGCTTTGAATTGAGCTTTTAATTTTTTTTTTTTTTTTAAGTTGGGCTGGCTAGGCTATCTGGGCTGTTAGGGGGCAAGGTTTTAGAAAAGTTGAGCCCAATCCTTAAAAAGTCTGAAAATACCTAACAATTTTTTTTTTGGGGCCAGGGGTTCCGGGCCCAAAAAACTATTTGGACCCTTATAAGATATCTTGGACTAGAAAAGTGCTGTACAGTTTGCTTAGAGAGTTGGACAATTGCTCCAAATCTAAGAGAATGGAGAATCACCCACATGAATAGTTTTTAACAATAAACTCCCCAGATAAGCATCATGACTTTTTATTAAACTATTATGCATTTGTTATTAAATAAATATATATATTATACAACATATAAATATAATAATCTATTATTAAATTGATAAAAATATATAACATATCTTATAAGTAAATATTATAATTTTAATTAGTTATTTGATTTCATTTTTTTTATGCATTTCATGATCGGCTGAGACTTAGCTTTTTTCTTTCTTTTTTTCTTAATTAAAATGAGTAACAATTGAATTCAGACATATATTTAGCTTTTAATATGTGCTTGTGAGTCTTGAATTTTATGAATATATACTAATTTATTCAAATTTTGGTGAAAGTTATTCTTTTTCCTCGGAGAATGTATTGCCTACTTTAGAAAGACTATAATTAATTACTAAAATTTTTTGTCAAAAAAAAAAAAAAAAACTAAAATGTTAGTTTTGTGGGACACAGAAAAATATAATGAACAATTTTGAAAGCCTAATAGTATTTAAAAAAAAAAATTTGGGAGCAAGTGATTTTTTTTTTTTTTCCCTTTCATGAATATTATCACAGTTTTGCCATAGGAACTTTTGTTGGTCACCTATATAATCATTAGTAAAGACATGAAATAATGCATAATTTTTAAGAGAAAGTAATTAAAGATCCAATATACCATAATAACCAAATTGAAAAAATATAATAATTTTAGTAAATTAAGTGAATTTTAGCTTTAAGATTTAAGACATTCAATTGTATTAAGTTTTTCCCTCAAATTTTAAAATGTCTTCATTCACTCATAGAGTTTTTCATGGTACTCATGCTTCTTGAAATATTAATTTTTTGTGCAAACTTTTGTGTGTAATTATCTATGTTAAACATAATTAAACAATTTTTATGTTTAACAAAAATTGATAAATTATGTTTAATAAAAAATTGTTAAATTATGTTTAACAATCTATTTATATATATATATATATATATATATGGCAATGGAACGTTATTATTTAGTTGAGGTTGAAAATCAGTCCCAACCACAAGGCCTAGACATGATTCGTCAACAACTAATCAACCAGAGGACACATCATGACTTAATCAGTCACTTCATCCATCAAGTAAACAATCAAGTGCCCTTTTAGAGTCTCACCCCTCAAGTATATGATCATTTCATTCTAGGAATATATGGAAGTAAAAGTTCAAACTATAGGTATTTATGAATAAGATTACATAAGTTTTTAGTCCTTTTATGTAGCATGAAAACTTAATTAAAAGTATGCTTATGTTGTTGACTACAATTTTTTTTTTTTTTTTTTTTTTGGGGGTATAAAAAGATCTTGCAGGGATATGTTACATAAGTGGAATAACAAGTATATCTTACATATATATAGAATTTGAACCCCCCCCCCCCCCCTTCCAAAAAAAGAGATTAAGCTGTCTTTTAATGTTTTATTTTTAGCCTTTTGAACATGAAGATAGTATGTTTAATCAATTTATAGGCAATATTGCAAGGAAGCCTCAAGATGACATTGCAAGAAGGATAATGAAGTGTCGTACTTTAAAGAGGTTGGTGATAAGTGGAGAAATTGGAAGTATGCCTTGAAAGAGGTGATGATTAATTCATTCTTTTAAGCCGCATACCAGTATAGTTTCATTCCAAAGATAGATGCCAGTATGAATTCATTGCAAAAATGAATGCCAATACGGCTTTATTGCAAAAACATTTGCAAGTGTGGCTTGTTACAAAGATGAATGTCAGTATGGCTTCATAGCAAAGATGGATGCTGGTATAGCTTCGTTGCAAAGACAAGTGCCAATGCGGCTTTGTTGCAAAGATGTGTGCCGATGGACACTAGTGAAAGCATCATTGCAAGGATGAACACCACAATATAATCAATGGCTAGTTCCTTCCAAAAACAAAATAAAAACAAAAACAGAAACCAAAAAAAAAAAAAAAAACAAAGAAAAAAGAAAAAGAAGAAGAAGAGAGGAACAAGTGAAACCATGGAAAATACTATGAAAAAAAATGAAACGCAGGGACATTTATGCATGCAGAGGGGGAAATTGGGGTTCTTGGCCTTGTTATGTGAGAATCAAGGTGTGAAGCTAACACTATTTTGGGATAGCCTTCTCCATAGGGTGATTCTCTTATATAAGGGTCTATTTGGTTAGAGGGGTGGAAAAGTGAGAGGATAAAAAAGATTTAATTTCTCTCATTTTTGATTGGTTGGAAGTGGAAAAGTGGAGTAAGGGAAAAAATGAGTTTGTATAAATTTACTCATACACTCTTGTTAAAAAATAATGCCCAATTAAAAAAAAAAAAAAAAAGTGACAAACAAGAAAAAAAAAATCACCCAAATTTTTTAAAAATTAAAAATCACGTCAAGAAAAAAAATTAAAAAGAAGAAGAAGAAAAACTAAACAAATCACTTTCATGCCCACACCTTTGAAATCAAAAGAAAAAAGAAATAGAAAAGGAAGAGGCAACGTGTCCCAAAAAAAAAAAAAAAAAAATCCAACATTGCCAGGAAAACAAAAGGTTAAAAAAAAATAATTGAGGGCATTTTTTTCAATCAAGCAAATCACACTCTCCCCCTCAGTTTTCTCTCCATTTTAAGGAGAAAACATTTTGGTAGGCCCAAGCCAAAAAAAAAAAAAAAAGCAATATTTTTTTCCTCTCTCCCTCCCAACCAAACACCTTCCAAAAAGTTTTCCCTCCTCATTTTTTATCTTTTTTTTTTTTCCTTCCTCCTTAAAATCCACTCTACCAAACACACTCTAAGTGTTACAACTGGTTGGGAAAAAAAATGAAAGGAAAAGACAACTATGTGAAGAAGCAATAAAACTTGGAGCTATAAAACTTGTTGATGTCGTGGGTAAGGACGGACCCAAGGGCGCCCGAGCCCCCCCGGCCCTAAGAAAAAAAATGACAAAAAAAAATTGGGCCCCCCCTAAATCAAAGAAAAAATAAAGAAATTTTTTTTATTGGTTATATATATATATATATATTGGGGCCCTATTGCACCCACCCCGCTGGCCCACTACATGCGGCCCAAGGCCCGCGCCGAGGATAGTGCTAAGGCCGAGGACAATGGGACCGAGCCTAGGACGCCCAAAGCCCGCGCCGAGAATGACCTGTCCTCGGCGCACCGACTTCACTAAAGGGAAAATATCCCACCCCCGTTGAATATATCTCACCAACATTCTGACCACTTTAAATGGTGAGGTGACCTGAAAGCCCTAAAGTATCAGTCACTTCAACTATTATAAAGCCTGCAAAGGCGGCTGAGAAATAATATAAAGCCTGTAAATACAGATGATGGGACAATCCCCTACGCCTAGAGGCTCAGATTATTGCCAGATGGACGGCTAAGATTAACAAAAAGAGACAATATATAGTGAAGGGATTTCCCAACAAGAGGGGGAGAAAAGAAAGGAGATCCTCAGTCTGGGCCGAGGACAAGAAAACTTCACAAACACTTAGCCAAATTCGGACATTTAGAATCCAGTGGATCTCATGTCTTCAATTTTCATTAAAAACTTTATACCGGTCATTGATTATTTCGGTGATGCCAAATTCTTGAACCCACTTCTCTACAAATGTTATTGTTAAGGGTCCGTTACAAATCGAGCCCCTACAATTGGCGCCCACCGTGGGGCCGAATTTGTGCACTGGCAAGTACGGCAATCGGTGTAAAGAGATCAAGGGCAACTTTTTCAGAAACAATTTACCAAAAACGATACACTCTACTACAGCAACAATCATTCAGAAATCAGCAATCACAAAAGCAAAAATATGCGAAAAATAGAGAGAGTAAAAACAAGTCTACTTCTTTTATTCATACATAAAGAAAAATTCATTACATCTCTTACAAGTGAAGCCCGTGGGGCTTATTCTAAAGCTAACTACAAAGGTAGACGCTTGACAAAGCTGGCAGAGGAACAAATGGAAGAAAGCAACGATGGCAGAAGAACAAAAGGTAGATGAAAGAAGAGAGAGTAGAGGAAGAGATGAAGAACAAATATTAGAAAAGAAGTGAAGGACGAGAGGAGGAAAGAGAAGAAGAAGGCTCGTTGAAGAGCAAAAGAGAGAAGAGAGAAGAAGGATTAGAAGAAAGGAAGGCTACATAGGAGGTGGAAGAGGTCGCGGCACAGGATGGCTCCGCTTCCGGGTTCTGCCTGATTTCCCTCCCACCCCCACTGCAGCCGGCTTGGGGGGTCATTGACCCATACCCAAGAGAAGATGGTTACGTTCTTCCTGGATCCTCCTCCAGACGGCGAGGAGGGCTCCTCCTCTGGTTAGGTTGAAAAGAAGAAGAATCTTCAGATCTCCCATACACCCATCCCAGCGTAGCGGCCAGGGTTGGAGTGCCATCCTCGGCTCCTGATAGGGGCTTTGCATCCCCAAGATCGCTCTTTCCAAGGGCCAACTTCTTCGTAGGGGCTCCGGCGGCTGTGTTTGGCAGAGCCTTTTTGGGGAGGTATTTTTGGGAAAAATTTGATAAGGACGTTTGTCAAGTGTGAAGGAGAAGTTTGCCCTGGAAACGTCTTATATAGATGGTGGGATATTTATGAGTGCCAATCTGCCATAAATCCCAGGGAGAAATTTTCGGAGGCAATGATGCCGCCCCAACTTCCAAAGGGCTTGCCAACCGTTAGATCCTTGTAGATCCATGGCCGGCATTAATGAGGGGACGCCTCACTAAATGAGAAGACACCGAAGCGTCAGAACGCCTCACCCGGACAACCCAAAAGACGCCTCGTAATCAGAAAGGTCTCATCAAACGAAGAAGCAAAACACGGCAAGGTCTTATCCTCCACCAACTCCAGCATTTATTATTATTATTATTATTCTGCTTGAGAAGTGTGATTATTTAATGCTTATTGTAAATTGTAGTAATGTAAAATTAAACGGCTACAGATAAGCATATAAAACTGATTAAAACGAGAAAACTAGGTACTGGACAGAACCAAGGCATTGCATGGTCCTCGGACCCAAGCCTCTAGGGAAACCAGATACTTCAGATGACTAAAAAGAGAAAACTAGGTACTGGACAGAACCAAGGCATTGCATGGTCCTCGGACCCAAGCCTCTGGGGAAACCAGATACTTCAGATGATTAAAAAGAGAAAACTAGGTACTGGACAAAACCAAGGCATTGCATGGTCCTCGGACCCAAGCCTCTGGGGAAACCAGATACTTCAGATGACTAAAAAGAGAAAACTAGGTACTGGACAGAACCAAGGCATTGCATGGTCCTCGGACCCAAGCCTCTGGGGAAACCAAATACTTTAGATGATTAAAAAGAGAAAACTAAGAACCAAGGCATTGCATGGTCCTTGGACCCAAGCCTCTGGGGAAACCAGATACTTCAGATGATTAAAAAGAGAAAACTGGGTACTGGACAGAACCAAGGCATTGCATGGTCCTCGGACCCAAGCCTCTGGGGAAACCAGATACTTCAGATGATTAAAAAGAGAAAACTAGGTACTGGACAGAACCAAGGCATTGCATGGTCCTCGGACCCAAGCCTCTGGGGAAACCAGATACTTCAGATGATTAAAAAGAGAAAACTAGGTACTGGACAGAACCAAGGCATTGCATGGTCCTCGGACCCAAGCCTCTGGGGAAACCAGATACTTCAGATGATTAAAAAGAGAAAACTAGGTATTGGACAGAACCAAGGCATTGCATGGTCCTCGGACCCAAGCCTCCGGGGAAACCAAATACTTCAGATGATTAAAACGAAAAAACTAGGTACTGGACAGAACCAAGGCATTGTATGGTCCTCGGACCCAAGCCTCTGGGGAAATCAGATACTTCAGATAGCTAAATGAGGTAGAGAAACTCGATACTTCCAACAGGAAGAACATTTCATCATGAAAACTAAACGTTACGAAGAACCAAGGTTTTATGTGGTCCTCAGACCCAAACCTACATAGGAACTAGTCACTATGAAGCAATGCAAACGTTGATCGAAACCAGGGCTCTTGTACGGGTCATGAGTTAAAAACTGAGGCAAAGCCAATTCCCTTTCAGGTGCCAAGTAAACGAGTCCCATCAGGGACAAAAACCATGAGAAATCGAGTGATATAGCACGAACGACGCAAGCCTATCCCTTGAGACCCTATGCGCAAAAAGAAAGCTGCAAAAACAGCTGAAGTAGCTATAACACTGTCAGTACGGTAAAACCCAACAGGCCGAGAAAGGGCGCCGAGGAAATCAAAATCCTCCTCCCCGCCCAAGGGGACGTGCAGCAGAATTTTGAGGGGCTATTGTGGGGCCCTATTGCACCCACCCCGCTGGCCCACTACATGCGGCCCAAGGCCCGCGCCGAGGATAGTGCTAAGGCCGAGGACAATGGGACCGAGCCTAGGACGCCCAAAGCCCTCGCCGAGAATGACCTGTCCTCGGCGCACCGACTTCACTAAAGGGAAAATATCCCACCTCCGTTGAATATATCTCACCAACATTCTGACCACTTTAAATGGTGAGGTGACCTGAAAGCCCTAAAGCATCAGTCACTTCAACTATTATAAAGCCTGCAAAGGTGGCTGAGAAATAACATAAAGCCTGTAAATACAGATGATGGGACAATCTCCTACGCCTAGAAGCTCAGATTATTGCCAGATGGACGGCTAAGATTAACAAAAAGAGACAATATATAGTGAAGGGATTTCCCAACAAGAGGGGGAGAAAAGAAAGGAGATCCTCGGCCTGGGCCGAGGACAAGAAAGCTTCACAAACACTTAGCCAAATTCGGACATTTAGAATCCAGTGGATCTCATGTCTTCAATTTTCATTAAAAACTTTATACCGGTCATTGATTATTTCGGTGATGCCAAATTCTTGAACCCACTTCTCTACAAATGTTATTGTTAAGGGTCCGTTACAAATCGAGCCCTTACATATATATATACATATTTTAATTTCTAGAGCTGCATTTCCCTCTTCCAAAAACTTAGGCATCTTCCCTTTTAATTAGCCTAGGCCAACTAGCAACTATCAAACTCAAAAACTTAACAAAAACAAAACTTTAAAATAAAAAATAAAAAATTCTAGTTAGCCCAATATTAAAGTAATAGCATCAAGTTTTCTAAATGATAAATATTTAGTATTTAGAACCCCAAACACACTACTGTACGAAACATTTTAAATGCAATATTAAAGTAGCAAAAATAAGTTTTGGTTTATGAAAATAAGTTTTTTTTGCAACAGCTGATGCTCTTAAAAAATAATATTATTTTGTCTTTATTGATAGATGATTACATCTTAATATATTAAGAAACAATGATTTTGTGTATTTATCTTGGTTGATATTTTGTTAGTACTATATGGATAGATATTTGGATTTTTTTCTTACGCTTCGGCCCCACTAACTTGGAATCCTAGATCCACCCCTAGTCACGGGTTCTTTATGCTACCAAAGAAAAAAGAAACACATTCATGAGACCTAAAGACAAGATACAAGGGCCATGGAATTAATTTAAACACAGAGGCTTTGATTTATGTGATATACATAAAAAATAAAATAAAAAATAAAATTGCTGGTTGCTTGAAAATGCAATACAAAAAGCCATGGAGCTTACCATGAAGTTGATTAAAGAAGAAAAGAGAAAAGAAAGATTGAAGGCTTGAAGGCTTGAAGCAGGCTTGTAATGCTAAGAGGAAGAAGAACAATACCTATTCAAAGACAAAGGAGATCTCCTTTCACTTTTGTCTTCACTTGGAAACAAATTTGTGCCATCGGGGCTGCTTTTATAAGGTTGTGACAAGAAGTGCCCTAACAATTGTTAGAGGTTGTGGCTGTAATAATTATAATAATAATAAAAGAATGGGACATGATTAGGTTTAACTTACAAATGGTTGTGGCTTGCTCTTGGCCTCACAAAACATCAAACAACAATACATGAAGGAAAAACATGCAAAGGGAAAAAAAAATGGGACATCATGACCTAAGTGACAGCGTGGTGTACTGCAAGTCAAAATTACTTGGTATAGGCTTACTTCACACGGTGGAGTTGGTTGAAGCGTTGGCAGCACATAAAGCGGTAGTTTTTGCAAAAGAAGTTAGCATCTACAAGTGGTGGAAGGTGATTGTCTCCGGGTTGTTCTGGCATTGAAAGCTCTTGATCAATATAACATGCTATATGAGAATGTAATTGAGGATACTCGTAGTCAAGGGCTTACTCTACAACATTGCCAGTTTCAACATGTGGGACGAAAAGGGAATAAGTTGGCTCACGCCCTTGCCAAAAAGAGCAATTTTAACTGCAAATACTAATGTATAGGTAGAAAAACTACTTAGTGATTTGGATGATGTATTCCAAACTGATTTACTTTAATTAAACTTGTTAGGTTTTAGACCCCTTAACACAATATGTTTAACCTAATATTAAGCCAAGTTGATTAACAAGTTTGCTATTTAAGTTTAGGTTAAACAAGTATGAGTAAAACAGATACAATGCGGAAAGTAAAGAATACAAAATCTGATGACCCAGAAAAACCAAACCAGTAAAAAACCAGAGGAGAATTTACCCTAGATCCTCAAGGTGAAAACAAATCCACTGTAGAAAGAATTGAAGTTTACAAAAGGACTTAGATCACTAACATCCTAATGCTACTACATATAGAATTTACTGACACGACCACATGCAAGCTCCGAGTCCATGGATTACTTATTTCTTAGATCTACAGCAACCACAAATTCTTCTACTTGTGACTTTAAGACTCCTCTCAAAGGTTTTAGATCTCCTTGAATGTTCTTTATGCAGCAATTGAAACAACCATCAAGTCCTTGATGTGAATCTTGATCTTGATAACTCTATGTGTGTGTTTGAAGGTACAAACCTCTCAGATCTTACAAAAGACTCAACATACAACTCAAAAAAGATTTCTAAAACATAGCTAGGGTTTTTCCTTTTATACTGAAGCAAAACACTTAACCCTACACATCATATGGGCTTGGGTTGTGTTTCAAATACTACATAAAATTTCTGATTTGCGATTCTTGATCGATCGAGTCTATTCTTCGATCAATCGAGGCTTGCAAAATTAAACAGTAATTTCCTGCAATTACTCAATTCCAAACTTAAATTAAAACAAACTTTGAGCAAGTCTAAACCTAGACTAAATGTTTTGATCATGGTTTGCCAACATATACAAAATGAAGTTTTAATAAATTTAGTTCCTAAAGTCTTAGAACCTAACAAAATTGTCTTACCTTTTTCTCAAAAAAAGAAAAAAAAATCTTCAACAAAGCATTGACAGAGTTCAAGAATCTAGCAACCAATTCAAATTTTGAGACCCATTCACACGCCACAGAAAAAGACAGTGTATGTGGACAAGCACCAAGGGGACATTTATAGAATGCAAATTTTCAACCAATTGTAAATTGTCCTATTATACCACTAAGATCATAGAGTAAACTAATTGCAAAGCACCATGTGTTACTTAGTGGGTATCACTTTTGTTATTCAAACCAATAGAAAATTTCAAAATATCACTAATAAAAATTACAAAAATTTCTAAAAGCCAATCACATGTCAACAGATGTTGATATTTTAATTTAAAATTGCACAAGTAGCTTAATTAAATATTGTCATGTGTTATTTTAAATTAAAAAAAAAAATTTTCTAATCAAATTATATATGTCATGTGGCCCTTGGAAAACAAGACTTAAAGTCTCTCCATTTAAATTATGACGTGTTGCTAATCATAGTCGATCATGTGTTATTAAACCTTCTCAAGACTCCTATAAATAGAGATTCTAATTAGTCTCCTAAAAAGGACATTCAATATTCTCAAAGTTTTGTCAGAATCATGCTCCAAAGCTGTCAAGAACATCAAGAACTTCAAATTAGAATATTCAAAGAGAAATCATTTAAATCATCCTTCTAAATCAAAACTCAATAGAATCAAGCTCAAAATGGCCTCCAAAAACTACAAAAGACTTCAAATTAGTAAAACTCTATTTATTCAAGCCCCTAAAACCACAAAATACTTCCACCACAACTCTTCGAATGCAAAAAACATTCAAAACATTCATCCAAATAATCCCTCCAAGTCATAGAGTTCTATTGGATTCAAGCTTCGAAGCCTCTAGAAAGTTCAAAAACTCTAATCAATTGCAGTTTTATCGAATTTAATCTCCAAAGTCTTAAGGAACTTCCACGACAAATCTTCTAAGATGATGAACATTCAAGACTACACAAAGAACGAGAAGTCTCTGACAAACACAACTAGAGATATATTCATTGAAATCCATTCCAAAAATCTCTCGATCCACTTTTCAATCAAACTGGGGAACAACTTGTGTTCAACTCAAGACTACATCAACACAATTCTTGAATTGAAAACTTTTTCAAGGAGTGATTTGGAAGATAATTTTTTTTTTTTTTTTTTTTTTTTGGTAATAGAATACAAATACAAATAATTATTACCACTCATTCATCAAAACAAAAATATATTTGTAAAACTATTTTAATTGTTTGATTTTCAAACTTGAAATTTTGTGTTTGTACTATCCATAGTTTATTTTTGAGAAATTAATTGATAGTATTTATTTGTTTTTAATGGGATCAGTTGAAAGAGAGAATCCAAGAGAAAAAAATTATGTTTGTTAGAGGTCTATGGGGTTAAGGATGTCAATATACCCATATATATTAAACTGGTCCTCTCATGAAAAGGAGAAGAGAGAGGATAAAACAAAAACAAAAACAAAAACAAAAAATGATACCTGCAACCCTAGTTCTCACACAACCATATGAAAATAAAAGCATAAAACCATGGGCCTTCACCTCTATTCACTATTTCAAACCATGATTTTCAGACCCAAACCGTTCAAAGAACCGATAAAGGAAGAGGTTCAAGGTTTTTAAAGTCAAACTTGGATTGGACCGAGATTGAACCATGATTATGTCATAATTAATTTAGTAATTAATTAATATGAAATAAATAAAATAAATATATACAAATTAAAAATCTCAATTAAAATTTAAAAATATCTAAAATAATTAATTTTATTTTCAATGAAACCTAGACTACTACTTAAAATTTGTTGTGAAAATATTATAGTTATAACTTATAACATTTCTCTTTCTCAAAAAAAAAAAAAAAAAAAAAAAAAACTTATAACATTTCTCATATAACAATATCTTTTTAATTATCACATTAAGATATTTTAACTCTTTAATACTGGCAAGTACAATTACCAGGAAAAAAAAAATCCTAATATCAAGGTGGCTTAGCTGTAAACCATTCTGGCAAAGTACAATTACAAACAAAACAAAAAAGTCCAATCCAAATATCAAGTGGCTTTAGCTGTAAACCATTTTAACCGTTGCTTTTAATCCAATGGCCAATAACTATGTTGAGCTTGGGTTCTTCAAAGTTCATACCAAATTTCAAACCCTGTAGACGTTATTGTCTTCTATTTATTTTTGCTTTCCCTACAGTCTCCGCCTCTCTCTCCCTCCTTTGTCAGCCTCTTTTTGACAATTTTCAAACAAACAGCAGTCTCTCTTTCACAATTTTCTAACAAACAAAGAAGAAGCAAATGCATATGCAAAAACTAGAAGCAAATTTGTAGTCTCTCTTCCACAGTTATCTATTCTTTTTTTTTCTTTTTTCTTTTTTTTTTTCTGGGAAGATCAGATGTTGGGAGATGGCAATGTTTTGTGACTTTTTAAAGGAGCGTCAGACCCGTGCCCAATTTTGAAAACCGGACGGTTTGACCGCGATTCGAAAGGTTCACTAAAAAATTAAAATTTTCAGTTTTGGTAGTTTAAAAAACCGAAATGCTAAGCGGTTTTCAGCTATCGCGGTTCGACCGGCCGGTCTAGTCCAAATTTCAGAACCATGTTTCAAATAGGGGTTCACAGATATAACATGGCTTTGGGGGGCATGCCCCCCCCCCCCCCCTTCCCCCCCTTTTAAAAAATTATTTTATATTATGTATAAGTATTAAAACTTCAAATATTTAACTATAAAAATAGAAGTTGGCCCCCTAAATTTTTGAGTTAGTCCAATAATGCTCTTAAAAACTATCAGAATTTGTTTATTAGTCTAGTAGCTATAGAGACAAGATAGTTATTGTTTTCTCTAATTCATTTTTTTGTACATGTTTAATATCAAACTAGACAGTTTTTATATACTCATTGAAGTTTGAAAGATGATAAGTTTTCCTAAAAAATTATCTTGCGAATATACAAATTTGAAAATTGTTAATTTTATATACAATATATTTATAAATTATAAGTATCAAATTATTATTTATATATATATATATATACCTTTACGCATATATACGATAGTTTATCTTTACTGAAAATTAATATATTAATACTAAAATTTGATCCCCAAACAAAAGTTCATAACCGCAACCCTTTTTCAAAGTAGGTCATTACATTGTTCCACGCTAAATTAGATAGAGGAGTAAAAGTAAATCTAAAATAAAAAGAAGTCACGTCTGATAAGCCACTGGTGGGCATCGATCCCGCAATTATGGTTTTGACAAATGTGTCTATTTTTGACAAATGTCAGCATAAAAATCATCCTTAGTTGCTTTCTCAATTACAAGTGTGTCGCCAGGAGGTGATGGGAAAACAAATTAGCACATATATTAGCTCAATATATTAATGTTGTTAGAAATTTTTGTAACTTAGTTAGAGAAAAATTCTAGCACGATTGAGTCCTTGCTAGTTTAAGATATATTGAATTTCTTTTTTTCTTAATGAAAGTTACGAATTACTTATAAAAATAAAAAATAAAAAGTAAACCCTCTATCTAAATAATTGCAAAAGGAACTGTATTAAGTTTTGTTGTTGACTAATTTCATGACAAATATGATTAACTTTTTATCTCAAACTTTACGATTTTTCATGTAAATTTGTGGAGTTTCATCCATAGCGACTCAACCATTAGGATTTAGACCAAATAGGCAACGAACTAAATCCCCCCAGCTGAAAAAAGGTCCTCTCTCTCTCTCTCTCTCTCTCTCTCTATATATATCTATATATATATATATATATAATTTTAGACAATAAAAATTATCTTCTCTTTAAATGTTGTGCAGTATGCTAATGTGTTTTACTCTATTTGTGGCAGTTTTAAAGTGTAAAAAATTTTTATTTCCTAAAAAAAGAGATGGAAGGTGAACAAATTTTTCCTTTCTTTCTGTATCAAAATTAGAATAAAAATGAATAGTTTTACAAATTAATTAATTACTTAAATCCTTAATAAAAAAAATTACTGAAATCCAACATTTGTTACATGAAATTTAATATTGCTGCAAGAGAGACAATGACTCGCTTAAAATTAGGCCAACCAAAAAAGAAACCACACTTACTTTGCTCCCAAGTCTTGAAGAAACCAAAAAACAATTTTTAGTTTTTAAATAACATTATACATATTTCTACACACTTTTCACCCACACGTATTTCTACACATGTTTTCAAACAACAAAACACATGTTTTTAAGTGCATGTACCAAACATATGTTTCCAGCTCACTCCTCACCTTGCTACAATCCCCACCTTGAGTCTTATTTTATTTTTTTGTAGTTGTCATCAATCGATATAAGGTATTCTAAAAATTTTATTTAGTTAAAAACCCCGAGATTTTTATTGTGAAATATTTACTCCATTGATTTTTCTTGGGTCACCATATCGCTTTGTACTATTTTATTTCTATTATGTTTTTGTGTACATGATATTGGTGATTGTTGCATTAACCAAAGGTTGTGCATAACTAATTTAATTAATAACTTGTTAAAAATAGTTAGTTGGTATTTTGACAAGGGTTTAAAAACTAACATTAAGACTCCAAAAGCTTCTCTAGTACAATATTATAGATGTATAAAAAGATCAATCACATTAACAATTTCTTATATATTGAGGCATTTTAAAACTTTCAACGAAATTGATACAACTAATAATCCAGGGATAAAATTAAAATCTAACACATACTTCATGGTTCTTATCCCAAAAATCACAATTTGAAATTGTATTTTAGCCCTTCTCCATTTACAAGTAAAGTACCATTGTCATGTCAATTTTAATGTTTTAGACAATGAGCATGGCCAGAAAAAAGTTTGACTCCAAATATTTTAGAGTTATTTTACTTTATTTTACTAATTAAAAAGATCATGTATAGTTTGTTATACGTGACTTTTTTAATGAGTTATGTAACTTGTTTAAATAATATACAACGATAGTTTTAATAAATTATCAAGTAGCTAGTACGTTAGAAAAGATAACTACAAACATATTTGAGTGGTCTGTCTCTTTTTTTTTTTTTTTTTTTCATTGATAAAGGTGTTTATAACCTTCTTTGCTTTAATGCCAAAAATCTTATATTTTACTAATATGGCGTAGATGTTTCTCAAAGATGAAAACTAATATGACGCAGTAGATGATGACCATTATAAAGAAAGTGGTCAAGCATGTTAAACATCAAACCGAGTGGTATCATTTTGTTATCCGACAAACCATAGTGGACAACGACATAATTTTATTTTGCTCACCGTATCCCGCAATTAGAGTCAATTCTTCGTCTTTCTCGCGTAAAAATATGATGATATCAGAGAAGGCAATTTGAAGGAAGGTGGGTCAGTTGTAATCACGCAGGATAGAAAAGAAAGGAATATTGGAATTTGGAGATGCTGGCCTTCGTTTTTTCTATGTTGACTTATATATATTGACTCTCTAATAAAGGAAACTGCTCCCTGCTTAGGAATTTGAAGTTGATCACGCCAAGCAAACAATCATATATTAATCGGAAAAGGCCATATAAACACCGACGGAGCCAGAGCTTTGGGTTAAAGAAACGGCTTTATTATTGGTTATATGCGGTAATTTTAATTTTTGATTTTGTTACTATTTATGGTCTGTTTGGATACCACTTATTTTGCTGAAAACTGAAAATACTGTAACAAAATAATTTTTAAATGTGTAAATAGTGCCGTATAATCCATTTTTAATGAAAAAGTGGCTAAAAAAATATATTTGTGAGTCCCGTGAATAGTGCACAGGACCTACTGGTGTGTACTGCCTACCACTTATTTGGCCGGTCAAAGAGGTAGTGGGTCCCGTGCACAATGCACGAGACCCAGATAAAATCCTTGTGAAAACACTGTTTTGAATAAATAAATAAAAAAATAAAAAAAAGAAAAAGAAAAAGAAAAAGAAGAAGAGGAAAACACAAACGTGAGACACAAACTCTCTATCCAAACGCATACTTAGTTGTTAAGATTTTTTTTTTTTTTTTTTTTTTTTGTGGGTAAGAACAAAATTATTTTTGTTTAGAGTTTTTTAAAGGGCAGAGCTGTTTATTTTGGATAAAATTGATTAATTGAACTTAATTTTTTTTTTTTTAGTTTTACTATTTGTAATTTTTGTTGTTGAGCTTTTTTTTTTTTTTTTTTTTTGGGCTCGCATGTTTTGTTTTAGATTTTAGATCTATAATTTTTTTATTTTTTTTTTTATGGTCACTAAAATGAGAAAAATGCTAAAGCTACAAATTTTTTTGGGAAAATTGCACTTTACCCACCTGTGATTTGGTCCGTTTTAACAATGCCCACCCGTGGTTTAAAAGTTGTTACTTAACTCACCTGAGGTAGTCTCCGTTAGACCCCCATTACCCACCTTTGCCCTTTCCGTTAGAAAATCTCATTTACTATATAAGCTAAAATTAGAATCCAATTAGAACCCTAAAAAAAGGACCAAGCTCCCTCCCTTCTCTCTACCTTCGAACCCTCAAAAATCCCCAAATCTATAATCCCTTTCTCTCTTTACGTTGATTGCCAAAGTGAAATCCCCAAACACTTGCAAGCAAGGAGGAGGTGTGAGTGCTGAAGCTTGGGTTTTCCTCTATATCAGGTATGAAATGACTTTCTAGGGTTTACAATTATTGTGTTTATTCTTTTTCAATGTGTAATGATTGATGAAGGTGATTCGGATTAAAGTTTTTCTATCATAAAATTAGTTGTTTACCATTGTGTTTATTCCCTTTCAATGTGTTTATTCTTTTTCAATGTGTAACTAGTTTGTGTTTGTTCTTTTATAGTTGACATTGATGACTATGGTCGAGATTGATTTTATTGGAGTAATAAGAGAAAGTAACTCACTCCTTCTGACAAAGTAAAACTTAGTGTTAAATTTTTTTGGTAGTTTGTTAAGACTGATGCGTAGACTTTTTGTGGTTTTTAGTTATATTTTTAACTTCAAGCTAGTTTATTAAGACTAATGTGAATGCTCTTATTAATTATTATCTAATTGGAACTTTTGGATAAGATCCCTAGTTTGCTACTAGGTACATGAGTGGTATGATGGTAAGGTTTAGGAATCTTCGTATTTAGTTGAGAAAGTTTAGGAACGCAACTTTTGTTACAACTCTAAAGTGATTGGCTATGAGTAGTGTAGAAAAAGTGATAGATTCATGTTAAAGTAATTGTTCATTACTCACAATCAACTATTTTTAAGGACAAAACTTAGTTACAAAATTAGTTGTAAGCTAAGGCTACAAAGTTACTCAATATATTTTTATTGAGGATGAATTTTGATAGATCTACCATTAGATTACATCTTTTTCTTACATCTTTTTCTTATATCCTTCGTGCTTACAAAATTTCAAGAAAATTAAAGATCAATAGCTATGTCATCACTAAATTGTTTAAATTGCAAGTTTTTATAGTTTAAATTATGTATTAAATATAGACTTATAGATCATATAGTAAATAAAATCATATTAACACAAAATTTGATATGTGTATTAAGAGTGTAAAGAACATGTAATTTAATGGTTAAATTTTCAAAATATATAATAATGTTTATTTTATTAAGATTGTAGCCTTAGACTACAACAAATTTTGTAATTAAACTTTGTCCTATTTTTAATATAACTTTGCTCCATAAATAGTTATGGAGATGGGATTGAATAAGAGCTATTTTGACATGGTGCCATCAAGGCTAAATATAAGGAACATTAGAGGTGATTGGTCGAGGATGGTAGTGAGAAGACCTCATGGTTGTAGTATGTGGAAAGGCATTTTAGCTGGTTGGAAAAGATTTCATAATTTCATATTGATTAGGGTGGGAAATGGCAATAGTGACATGTTTTGGCATGATGTGTGATGTGAAGATCAATCTTTGCAGGTCCTGTTTACAAACTAACTCTCCATTGCAGTGGAGAAGGTTGCATCATTGCATTAGTTGATTATGTTTGAAGAGGATGGTAGGAATCTTTGGTTCCATAGGGATTTCCATGATTGGGAGCTAGCTAGGAGTGTAGCAATTGATTGTTTACTTTAGTCCAGGCTGATGGTAAAAAGGAATGAAGATTGTCTACTTTTGGACTTCAAATGGGAAAGGGGAGTTTAGTGTGCTCGTGACGCACAACTCCCATCTTCACTTGTTGCTGGGGAGGCAATAGTGTTGTGGCAAGCAACAAAGAATTGCATTATGTGAACCATATGGAGCGATCCGAACTATTGAAAACAAAGAACAATCAATATGCAAGATATTAAATATGCTCCTTGAGATCCTTTTTTTAAAAAAAAATATTGTACTTCGATTGGGGGGAGTGTCTTGAAGTTCTATTGTCATTTTTCAGACCTCGTTTGTGTCCGTATGTATTTAAGGACTGTGTCCTTTGGGCGTTCATTCTTTCTAACAAATTATTCCCTTACTTATAAAAAAATACAAACGAGATTAGACCACATGCATACGCCATCAGTTTAGCCAAAAATAAAATAAAATAAAATAAAAAAGATGATAACTTACTAAAGTGATATCAAATAGTAATTTAAGTCAACAAAATCATACAATCAGTAGCACTTGCACGCACCAGAGAGAGGAGAAGAAAGGAGGGGAAGAGTGTACAAGTACATATTTAAGCAGATCATCATGACAAACAAGGCATTTTGCTGTAACAAGGACCAGTATAAATCGTATAACGCAAACCAGTCATTGCCCTGTAATAAAAGTTCTCCCCAGTTTCTTAATTAAAGGAAAATGAACTACTCCACTTCAGCCAAGTAATCATCAATTTCAGCCGGTGTTAGTACTCTGCCAAAATTTAGATCATGTAAACAAGAAAACGTAAGCAACCAAACTTCTGTACCTTTATAACCAAAGGGTGAATTAGGATAGTGAAGGTCAAAGCCAAAGTTTACAGAATTTAATTCAAAACTCAAATGGAAATATGAACTTCTGTGATAAGTTTAAAATCAAAAACTGCATTGAAATAAATAACTGGAATTACTTTTAACATTCAACTCATATTTATGAAGATCCATAGTACATTTTATGAATTAAAATATTATATCAAACAAACTGTTTCATCTTCACATTTCTGCTATGTCTTTAATTTTCAAATTCATGCTTGTACAAATGTAAACAAGTCAGGTTCAAACATGCCCCTATGGCTTGGATAAACACTAAGCCAAGCACAAAAATCAGATCAGTTTTACTTATTCATGCCATAGCATTATTAAACCATGATCTTAGACAAGAAGCAAAAACATAAAAATACCAAGAAACCACCACCCCACCCTAAAAAAAATTAAAAAATAAAAAGGGAAAAATCCACCACAACCACGTCTAGTTATATGCAAAAGAGAACAGGGAAACTTGCCTGAACTTTTTGTCTGTACCAATTATGCCAATCTCAATGTTTTTGCTAGAGATTTGTCCCTCAAACCTAGACAGGACACGAGAATCATTAGCAAGCTGAATTAAACGAGAAGAATCTGGAATAATGCTAAAGTTAATACATTGCTACACAGTATTGCTGAAAGGGATTCCTCAGTGAAGCTCTATTAAGAACGAATTTGATGAAAAATGTTGAAAGAAGAGAGAATTATTTCCTCTTTCCTTAATAGATTTTAGGCAACTCTCTTTGAAAGGTAATGGGATATTAATCAACCAGAAAAAAAAAGAACTAAAGAAAAATGCTTAGATTTATTTGATTGGCATTCATCAAAGAGAACCTTCACAAAAGAACTAAAGAAAAATGCTTAGATTTATTTGATTGGCATTCATCAAAGAGAACCTTCACATTTGTACTGTGACAGTGGTTTTAGTATAGAAGTAGAACTCAAAGCTACAATGCCTACCCTTCCTTCAAGGTTAATATTGAAGTGTGGACGGCATCATCAAGCTCCATATCATCTGTATACCTGTAAGATGGACAGGAAAACAATATTATAGGAGGAAATTATGGCCAATGCAAAGAAAGTTAAAAGGGTAGTACATGTGAAATCCACATACATGAGCCCTAATTCAATTCATTTCATTGTATGAATTGAGACAAATGATATATTAAACCCCCCCCCCCCCCCCCCCCCCACCCCCAAACCCCAAAAAAAAAAAAAAAAAAAAAAAAAAAAAGAAAAAAGTTTCTCTAACACGTAGCTGGCAAGTGAATCAAACCTAATACCTCTTTTCAAGAAATGTCTTTGCATTAGAGACATTTTTCCCCATTGCAGAAGCTTTCCAAGAAAAATATGAACCTGATGGATCCACCTACAGCAAACAACAAATAACAGGAACATGTTAAGGTTGATGATAATTTCTACTGGAAAGTGTAATTTGAAAGAATAAATTCTAAAAGGCTTCTACATCTGTGTCTCCGTTGCAAATCCAATTGAAATGCCTAACCAAAGACTATCACTTTTTTTTTTCAAAAACAATAGAAATGGGTTCAAGATACAAATCGTGAAACTTTACCAATATATAGACATTTATACGAGATTAATATTTTGTCAATCCTACCGTTAGATCACATGTTCTCTTTATGCTCATCATTTACTATCACATCCACTACTTCACACATTTAGTATATTTTTCAAAACATAAAAAACTCAAAATTTTGACGTTTGTTAGATGAGATAGCCCTTAATTTCTGATCTTCTGTTCTATAGAAATGAAAAAAGTTTAACTTGACATTCTTTTTCTCTGCAACCATGGAGGTCTCAGAAAATAACATGCTTTTTATCCAAAGCATATTGGAGGAGCATCACTTTGAACTCCAAAATCTGGGTTTTGGGTTTAGTTCAAACTATTTAATGCATGGCCAAAGCATATATTATATAAGGTATCACAAATATAACTGAAACCAAAGTTCTGGGGAAAACAGAGCAAGAAAATTCAAGCCTGCTCAAATGCATCACAAATATAAAATATAAAATCCATAGCTAACAGTCAGAAGACTGAAAAAGACTAGATCTTAACATGCCATGGGGTGTTATTCAAAAAAATTGGATTTTTACAGATGTGCACAGATGTTCTCATAAGCCCAAAATTTGTTGCATCACAGATTAAGAATCAGATCCAAATAAGATCTGATATTAATAATCTCTAACAGCTTGAGCTCAAATGCAATGGCATCTGAAAATCATTTAACACAAGATTAGGACAGAACTGATGTACCTGATACAATTGTGGGCCTTTGTCGTCAAACCCAGCAACCAGTAGTGAAACTCCAAAAGGACGAACGCCACTAACAGAACCAAAAAAATAAAAATCAGAGTTCCAAAACAGGAATGAAATATGATTCTTTTGAAACTTTCCTTAGTTGAGTTTACACAAATCAAGCATCCACTAGTATTAAAGCTCTATAATTGAAAGTCAGGTTCAAAATCTGATTCATCCAATGACAATGCAGCTCCTCCTCCCCTTATAAGTTATAGGCGCAAGATGAGGTCATGGACTCATGACATATTGGGTGCATAACTTACCAATCATAAATAGATACAAAATATAATTTGACCAACTTTAAGATCTTTTAAGTTTTTCGTGAAAATACACATCTAGAGAAAATCTTGGCAGATCATTTTCAATTATTCAAGTTTCTCAAACATACCAAATTATCCTCAACATGGAACAAATGGAAGTCCTAAGGGTCCCAAGGAACTCAATATAGGGGTATTCAAGATCATTCTAAAAGGACTAAAAGGAATTTTGGCAAACATGATTCAGTAATTCATTAGAACTCTGTTATTGATATCTTCATATCTTCTTTTCGTATGTAGAATAAGGTTGCAATTTGTGAACAATCAAGCCCAACAAGTGGCGGGCCAAGCTCAACAAGCGGTTGGTCAGACCCAACCAATGAGGGCACCTCTTCCGTCGTTTTTGGGTAATATCTAGGAAGCACAGGTGCGGATTCAAGTTTGGGTGCAGTGCAGCAACTCGGCAATTTTTGAAAAAGTAGAGTGCAACTGCGGCGGGATACGTTTATTAATAAATTATTAAATATATTTTTATTTATATTTTCAATGTATTGCTAAGCATATTTTTTCATATAATGGTAAACATATACCAATTTAAGAGCAATAGTAGATAAAAAACCTTTGGGATCAATTTAATATTTATAGCTAATATTTAGGGGGTAAATTTTGCAAAATAATATTATTTTTTAATGATAAGTAATTATTTAAATTGATACAATTACTAAATTATTTGGCTATTATTAAGCTAAATGATATAAATTGTTGAATTTAATATAGTGTTTAAAAAAAAATCATAATAAAGATATTCAAATTTGGGGGTTTTATTATAAATAAACAAATATGTTGGGATATTTATAAACAAGGAAGCTTCCAAGAAGCTCCATTGCCAAGTCCCACCACTACCCACGTGCATTGCTTTATTTATATCACATTTCAAGGCTCTATTTGAAAGCCTACACATCTCCATGTCGTCTTTTCTTCTTCTTTTTTCTTTTTTTTTTTTTCTTCTTTCCTCACAAATCATTTGGTAGTAGATCTTTCTTCTTCTCCTACCCTATTTTTTTTCTCACAAATCTTTTGGTAGCAGATCTTTCTTCTTTCTCTTCTTATTCAGACAGAATCAGACCGAATTGGGGCAGTTTCGGCCAGTTTCTCAGCCAGCTTCAGCAGATTTCGGCCGGTTTTGGCCCAGATTGGACCGAATCGGCTCCAAAATCAGCGCGAAACGGGGACAAAAAAAAAAAAAAAAAGAGTGGAAATTGGCACGTAAAGTGCGAATCAGCGCGTCAAAACGAGTCGGGAGTCGGGTGCAGCGGCCCTAGAGCTACACCCGTGCTTCCCAGGGTAGTATACCCCAAATGCCTCCACCACCTATGATGCCAATTCCCTAAACTTCACCAGACCCTCACGATCTACTAAAGGGGTATATCCGGCTTCTACATATCCCTTGAACAGACCAACATGGAACAACAGAAGCCACCAGACCAAAGTAACTTAGCAAGAGCTTGGCATCTGCCCCAAGTTACATTTTGTACTAGGAAAAGCAAAACTGATCCTGAATGAGTAGAAATTTCTCTGCAAGTTGGAGGCTACTTGAGGTAACATCTGGTGTCTAAACAGATGAAAAGTAAAATTCAGATTTGCACTGAATTTTAAACTCGTTTTGGAGTCATTTGCAAGATGATATACTTGCATCCTTTTAAATTTCAATAACCTCAGCCTTGTGTCCTGTACATTTCTTTTTTCAAATCACCTATGATTAAGGTGCATAATGATACCCAACAGACTTCAACCCCAACACACCCCCCCCCCCCCACCCAAAAAAAAATAAAAAATAAAAAATAAAACTGCCATTCTTCTCATAATGGGCACGAACTAATTGAAAGAAGCAAATCATATTCCAGAAGAGAAATAATTACCCGGACTGAGTGAACTCCTGCATAACAGCAGCAATTTCCCTTACAAGCTGTGTAACAGGGATGGGCTCCTATAAAATTCCATTGACATATCACTTAGTAACTTATAATAATCAATTCGCTCAATGAACAAAGTAACAAAAGAAAAGATTTTCTAAGTTGGGAATCCAAAATATAAAAAACAGGAAAAAAAAAAAAAAGAATGCAGCAAGAAAAATGCCATGAGTAAAACAAGCTAGTGAGTGAATCCAAAACTAAATTGACTTCAATCCAATAGAAGTCATACTTAACAAGTCAATATCAAAGCATGTTCATCAAGATCAATTCAACTAATGTTCCTCCATGTAAGAGAGAGCAAGAAAAGACAATGTCCAAAAGAGGTGAATCATGAATGCCACTACAAGAACAACACAAAGCCATTGCCTCCTCAGAGATGGAAACAGAGTAAGATGCCAAAATGTGAATCTCTATTTCAAAATTGCCAATGACCTTTAGGTCAAATAGCATTTCCCAGTCTCTCCAATGGAGTCATCCAAGGTATGATTTCCCCTTCTCTAGCCTCCCCCACATCAAAGAGTAGTGAAGCTTACCCCAAAATAGGAAGCCGGAAGCTAAGATTCCCTAATTAAAAAATCATAACCTAGATGCACAAATAATTGATGGTCCTCTCTTATTTTAAGTAATTTAAAATATGTCAGCCCAAGAAAACCAGCAAGGGTAATCCAGGTTGTTTTAAAAGCCAAATATGGACATTAGTTAGCAACTAGTGGCATCTAACAGAACAAGAAAGGTCAAAATGGAGGTTTATGAAATATTATTGAAGTCTATGTAAATAAAACTTGAAGGAACCACTATTAGAAAAAGATGAAAGATCGGAATGACAGAAAAGAGAAAGTCAGATGGTATGGTATGGAGACATGAGGCACAACAGCATATAATTAATATACAGCTTGAACTTTATTGTGTTGCAATGTGTGCGGAATGATAAATGCCAAAGAAAAATAAAATTGGTTACTATTCCACAACATAATGCACAGATTGATGATGATGATGAACTGACATGTCATTGGGTTAAAAACATCAAGAACCATAACTTGTCATCCTCACAATTTACATAAAATGAATATATATATATAGAGAGAGAGAGAGAGAGAATTGGATGCTATTCTCCAACATAATGCACAGACTGATGATGATGATGAACTGACATGTCATTGGGTTAAAAACATCAAGAACCATTACTTGTCATCTTCACAATTTACATAAAATGAATATAAATAGAGAGAAAAGCTTTTAGAAACATTATACCAGTGTATGATTCAGAGCAACTTCTGGAACGGCAGAAAATCGACCAAACAACCAAATTAATCATCAGTCACCAATAGAACCATGTAAAACAATCACCACATTCCTTAAAATTTTTAATGCAGAAAACAGCTAGTACTTCTCAAATGGAAGGCAACCAATTTCGATCAAGTTGGAAGGTTGTGAAATTTGCAGATTACCCTACGAGATCAATCCAGTCTAGGATACAGACTCCTAAACTATGAGTCTTTGGGAACACAATTGCAATCCAGTCAACAGAATATTATCTGCTTCAATCTAAACTCAGATCACTCTATCCAGGACACCAACAAATTCATCCATGATAAATTCCTTTCAAAAAACTGTAAACAACCATTTTTTTACAAGTATGACATTGCCAAAAGCATAAATGATGTAGTATAAATCAAAGAGACAAAGGAGCAATAGCCTCTAATCAAAGCTTTACAACTTAGTACTATAAGTGAAACCAAATGATAATGTGACAAAATAATATTAAAGAGAAAGATATGGATGATGAGGAAAATGAAAAAAACACAAAGGAAGTTGACACTTACTTTGTATAAGCGGTGGTATTGCTCTGCCTGCTTTCTACTTTTTCGTACCAGAACTCGAAAGTCAGGACCCATGCCACTGCACAAAAGTTCATTTTAGTTAAAACTCAATTGTTTACCGTGTTTGAAGCGGAGGAAAAAATAAGTCCAACCAATACAATGAACACAAATAGAAAGGTTAATCATGCAGATAATGGCAACAACCAACAGGTTAGCTTGTTGTCAAGTGCCATTGTGCCAAATGAGATATCTCCTCCAACGAGGCAAGGAGAATAGTAAGAGAATTACAATGTCAATCAGTTACAATCTTATTTTAAAGGCAGGCATCCTTGCCATTTTGACTCTTTAAAAAGTGTTTCAAGAAAGAAAATCATACGCTAAGACTTCCCCCAAAAGCTTAACATAAGCATACATACATCTCTGGATAGTAATATAAACCCGCAAATGTGGCAAATTCCATAGTCTATAGTTACTTACATTGTAATTCACAGTATGAGACAAAAGATGAATACTACTCAGAATTCACGTGATCACCAAGGCTAATATTTAATATGAGTAACCCAAGGCGTACAGCTGAGATGGTGGTATCACCTATTATACAACAATCCTCAGACATAACAACTAGTTCTCCACAAAATAACATTCCTATTCAAAATTATCGGCCTAAATAAAATAACTAGCAAGGTCCTATTTCTAAGTAAACCTAAATGTTACACAATTCTAGAAAAATACTTCTTAATTAACAAATAAAAGAAAAAAAAATCCTCCATGCTTTCTCAAACTACTTATTATATCAGACACAGATATCATTACCAAGGGCATAAACACAATTAGACTACAACAAAACCTAGTTCTAAAACTTTGGATTGGCTATAAATCCTCAACATATTAATTAGGTTCACCTCTTTGGGTTGGCTATTTATCAGAATATATCCTCAACATACTAATTAGATTCAGCTACATGAATACTTTTCATCATTCTTTCTAATCCAAAATCATATTCTCTCACCTTCTTACTTAACCCGTCCTTTTTCACTATTTCTAGTTTTGCCTATATGTATAATTTTTGATAATTTAATAATAAGGGGAAGGGGGATTTGAAGCCTAAACATCTCCATTAGAAACACCAAGAGCTGCCAATTGAGGTACAAAGCTCTTGGCTTCTAGTTTTATTAATATTATTTTGTGTTTTCCTCTTACCTCTTTTTCATTCCCTCAATTTGAATCTAATAACTTTTTCTTATTGGTACATTAATCACACTCCTTGGTGTATGACCAAACCATCTCCAACAAGTCTCCCTCATTTTCCTCAATAAGAATCACCCCTATCTTTAAATAAATTTCTTCATTTAGCAACCTATCTTTCCTGGCAGTTCCACTTATTTATCTTAATATTTGCATTTCTACTACTTCATTTTATGAACATGTTTCTTAATAGCCCAAGATTCAACACACACAGCATTGGTGTATGACCAAACAATCTCCAACAAGTCTCCCTCATCTTCTCATCAATAGGAATTGCCCCTATCTTTCCAAAAAAAAAAAAGTTCATTTAGTATCCTGTCTTTTCTTGTAGTTCCACTTATTTATCTTAATATTTTCATTTCAACTACGTTCATTTTATTTATTTTTTTGATAAGTAATGAGACTTATATTCATCATGAAAAAATGCAAAATAGCCATTACAGGTGTTCATGATGGTGAACACAAAAAACAGCGAACCAAAGCAACAAAAGAAAAGAAAAAGAAAAGTAACTTAAGGGGCACTTCTAAGGGTAGAAAAGAACTCCAAAGCAGAAGAACAGCTTGAAGATCCCCAGCACTTAACCCATTCAAAAAGAGTATTTTGACAGAGTGCTTGTAACTGAACAAGCGTTCTCTCCAGAGCCTCAAAAAAACGCTGATTTCTTTCCAACCAAACAACCTACAGCAAACAACCAGGAACCAAATTCCATATGTCCGAAGCAGATTTCCCCAACCAATTACTCCAACAAGACACCAAACTCTCCACAGAACCTGGCATGACCCATTGAATCCAAAAAGCTTATAACATTTGCACCCACAAAGAATAAGCTACAGGACAGTGAATGAGAAGATGGTCCACAGATTCCGCAAAACAGCAACACATACAGCACCTATTCGCCAAAGGGAGGTCCCAGAGCATCAAATTATCCAAGCTAAGAATCCGACCATGGACTGTAGTCCACAAGAAGAATGCCACCCTCTTAGGCACCTTGACTTTCCAAATCCCCTTCCATGGGAAGCAAGAAGGAGATGTACCCCTGATCTTATGATAGAAGAACCGAGTATCAAACTTACCATTCCCATTAAGGCACCAATGGGGTCTATCACACCCAATACCTCTAGGGATCCAAACCTGAATGAGTTCTAGGAAAGAGAAGGCAGCCTCAAATTCCCTCTCATGAAAATTCCTATAAAAACTCACATTCCAACATCTACTTCTCCCATCCTCATGATAATCCAACAAGTCAGAAATACAGGCTTCCTTGTCTCTAGAACATGCATATAACTGAGGATAGAGCATTTTAAGAGAGATATCCCCAACCCACCTATCATGCCAAAAACGAATGCGAGAACCATCGCCCACCACAAAAGCCAAGTGTTTGGAGAAACTCTCCCAACCGATATTAATACCACACTAAAGGCCACACCCGTGTGCCCTTCTACAATCTTTAGTAGTCCACCCCCCTTGGCCCTCACCATATTTGGTGGCAATAACCCTCTGCCAAAGACTAGATCCTTCTTGGCCAAACCTCCATAATCATTTCCCTAATAGAGCTTGGTTGAAGTGACCTAACTTCCTAACCCCCAAACCACCCATCTCAAGAAGTGAACACACCTTCTCCCAAGCCACCAAAGAATGTTTAAAACACTCCTCCGAAGACCCCCACAAAAATTTCCTCTGAATACGCTCCAATCTGTCAACCACTGCTACAGGGATGGTAATAAGGAAAGATAGTATGTGTGAAGACTAGAGAGGGTACTCTTCAAAAGAGTAAGTCTACCGCCCTTAGACAAATATAGACGCTTCCAACTAGATAGCTTCTTCTCCATCTTCCCCAAAATGGGGTTCCAAATGGATGTAGTCTTGAATGGTGTGCCCAAAGGCATGCCCAAATATTTCATGGGCAAGCTACCCACCCTACAACTGAGAATACTAGCCAAATCATCAATATTACCAACCTCCCCCACCAGGATAATCTCACTCTTCCCCACATTTACCTTTAAGCCCGTAAATGCTTGGAAGCACGACAAAGCCAGTCTAATAGCCAACAGTTGATCTCTAGAAGCATCACAGAACAAAATAGTATCGCCTGCAAAAAGTAGATCTAATATGCGAACCTCGATAGAGTTCACTGGTCACACATGAAAGCCATGAAGCAAACCACTATCCTCAGTTTTCTTAAGGATCCGAGATAAAACTTCCATAACCAAGAGGAAAAGAAGAGGGGACAAAGGATCTCCTTGTCTCAACCCACGAGAGCTTCCAAAAAAGCCTGCGGGAGATCCATTCACAAGAACTGAGAAACGAACAGTAGAAATGCAGGCCTTAATCCACTCCCTCCACTTCAACCCAAAACCCATCCTATTTATCAAATAAAGCAAGGCATCCCAATTAACATGATCATAAGCTTTTTTTATATCCAACTTACAAACTACACCTGGGGAATGACACTTCAATCTACTGTCCAGGCACTCATTAGCAATTAACACTGAGTCCAAAACTTGTCTTCCCCCAACAAAGGAATTTTCGGTCTCCGAGATCAAACAATCTAACACCACCCTCAGCCTATTTACCAAAACCTTAGACAACAACTTGTAAACACTGCCCACCAAACTAATAGGCTGAAACTCCTTAATATTGACAGCATTAGGTTTCTTAGGAATAAGAGTGAGGAAAGAAGCATTAAGAGACCTTTCAAAAACTGAATACATGTGAAAATGCTTGAAAACAGCCATCACATCAGCCTCCACCACCCTCCAACATTTACTAAAAAATGCCATGTTTCTTAATAATCCAAGATTCAACACCATGGAGCATGGCTAGCCTTATATTAAGCAGTCTTATAAATTTTTCCCTTTAACTTACTAGGTATTCCACAATCACACAATGGTCCACCCTTATGAATTATAGATCCAAGATATTAAAAGCACTCAATCTTTGGTATCTCTTCACCATCAAGTTTTACAATCCCTTCATCTTGGTTTCTACTTGTACTAAACATATGCTCCATGTACTCTGTTTTAGTCCTACTTAGGCTACAACCTTCTAAAGCATCCTTCCAAATCTTCAACTTAACGTCAACTCCACGTCTAGTTTCATCCACTAAAACTATCATCTACAAAAAGCATATGCCAAGAGACTTCATCTTAAATCAAGTTAGTAAGTTCATCCAAAACCTATACAGTGAGATATATACTTAATGTTGATCCTTGATACAAACCAATTATGAAAGAAAACTCATTTGTGATGCTTCAACTTGTTCTCATGCTACTCACAGCTCCGTCATACATATCCTTAAATCACCTTCATAAACTTTAGAAAAACTCATTTCTTTTCTAAAAACCATCATATAACCTCTCTAATTACCTCTTTAAAGATGCATATGGTACTCATTCAAAAGAACATCTATCTCATCAGTTTTACACATCAAAATACAAAGGGAAAATCAAAATATGATTCCATTAATCAATTTCATACATCAAACGACAAAGGGAAATATACATATCAAAATATATATACCAAAATTGTAGGGAATTCCCACTGCAGTAAAGACATAGCAGTTGTAGCAATTATATACCCAATGATGAGGAAAAAAAATTACATAAATAAAATGCCGCGGGTTAAACCTAAAAGGTAAGAAGCATGCATTCTTTTGTGATGGCTTTAAGATGGAGTTAGGAGCATTAAGTCTAAGGCAGGAACCTTTTTAAGGCTTGTTTTCACATAAACGCCAAAAGAAAAAAAAATGTATTCAGCACAAATACAGCATCTATAGTCATGAGTAGTCCCCAATAAAAATCCATGATCCCATTATTCCTGAGGCAGTATGGCACAAAGGACGTAATACAACATTATATATATATATATATTGAATAAATTAAGCATGAAGGTCACATGGTACCTGTAAACAACTCCAATGTTTGGTGTTAATAATTGAATTTTCTGAACCTGAAAATCGAGCAAATTTAAAATATCAGCTCTGGTATACCATAAAAACTCTTGGAGAAGTTGTCCAAGAACCAAACACCACCAAAGTTCTGAAATAAAAAATTCATAATATGCACAAGATGTAGTTCATGGCATTTTTTTTATAAGTACTAAAGCATTCTAGTAACGGAAGGGCTTCCTAAAGATTACAACAGAAGACTTAAATGGTCAAAAAAATCAACTAAAGAATCACAAGAACCACCCCTCCCAAAATCATTGTTCAAGATTCAAATAAAAAGCACAAAAAGCACGAAAAGAAGCCTTAAGTTCAATCACAGATTCACACACCTTCAGAAGTGCAAATATTCCGTTCCCTCCAAATTTTTTGATAAGTAAATAATTTTATTCAAAATAGGAGATAGTTCAAAAAACAAAGTGTGCATAAAAATTCTAAAGAATTATAATCAAATTAGAGACTGCCCAGAACACCCATCCAATCATATAGGGATCTCAATGTCAACTGCTTGATGACATGATTAAACCGTTCAACACTCCAAAAAATTCTGCTACTCCTCTCTAGCCAAACTGTCCACAAAACACACAAGGGAGTAGCCTTCCAAATCTTTGAATTCCTACAACACTGAAATTTTCCTTAATAACATTCAAACGTCTGAATCATCTTCTTTGACATAATAACATAACCAGACATAACCCAAGATGCACCAAAAAGAGTAAGTACAAACAACCAAATATATCCTGCCACTAGTCAATAAAGAAGGTGATTTACATACAATATTTCTCACAAGGATTACAGAAATTGTACTTTTGTCCTTAATACAAAATTGACCATAACTTGTTAAAGAAAAACACAAATAGAAAAACCTGCTTCAATCCTAGGACACACATAATTAGACCTTTCAAATCACTTGGATTTTATTTCAATTGGACTTCACATGTGCCCCATAAGAAATGTCTTGAATAGGAAAATTTACAAAGTAGTAACAAATTAATCTTCCATGGTCGCATCAATTGAGTTCAAATGTGTGCAAGTCTCCTAGTACAATAGATCAAAGAACAAGGATGCTCTAATGTTTATATTAGTATACAATTCCTTTAGGTGATGTAGCAATAAAAACATGTATGTAAAATCTCAGAGAATCTCTCCTAGTGAAACATAAAGAAAGGTTTGGAATGTTTCATTCATAACATAGTTTTTCTGCACCAACAACATGCATTCTATAGACGTGGGGAAAAAAAAAGTCACTCACAGATGTTTCATCAACTAAGATAGATGGTAGTTTCTTCTCTGTTGCAATGACAACACCATTAGCAGCTGCAACAAGCAGTTGAACATATGTAAACAACAATAGCAATGATAACAAAGTAAGGCTAAATTATCAATATCACAAGACATTAAAACCTATAAAATAACATGAGAATGCAAAAAATCTAGCAATTATTTTTAAGATCAAGGTTTCTGCTAGCAGGCAATAAAATCAGACATTATCCACTTAAGATGATAATAGAGAGAAATGTGATTTTTTATTATAAACATATTTTTAATGTAATGAATGAGAATATTAGAGAATATAAAAGATAATAGGTGTATTTGAGAAAAAACTAGCAAACACAAACCTTTACAGTGAGAAGTTTTTTTAAGTTTCTACATACAAGTAATAAAATGAATAATCCTCAGTATTTCATGATTTTTTATATTTCTTTGTAAATCAAAACTAGAATATGATGCATCAATCTTAAGTTATTAACCTTTTAAAAAAAAGGTAATATTTTATCGTTCACAAAAAAAAATAATAATAATAATAAAAATTAAATAAAAACTTTCAAACGAAAGGAAAACTGCAAGAACCTAAATTTTAAATAAATAAATAACAGAAATGTAGTTCAATGACTTATTTATTTTAACTTTATTCTAATAATAAAACTTTTAACAGTAATTAAACCGAATTAGAAAAGCAAATCCACTATACCACATCATAAACCATTACTTTACTACAATGCCACAATTTGTTACTATTTTCCATTATCCATTGATTTTCATGTTTATATTGATTGAACTAACCATCCTGTTCAACAACTGGGGTGCATGTGTACCTTACCAAAACATAGAAAAATGAATCACAGGACTAACAAAGCATAGGCACTGTCAGATTACCTTTAATTCCTAAAGACGTTTGACCAGATCCCACAGCTGTTAGTGCATGTTCAATCTGGACAAGCTTCCCTGAAGGACTGTTTCAACATGTAACATGGTAATTGAAGATCAGGTGATTTAATCAAGGAATCACATAATACTACAAAGTCATGTAACTTAGAATGTACATTCTAGCATACATCTGTGCATTCAGTTTTAAGTCCAAACCTGAAAGTGGTGAGAGAAAATGAGTACTGGCTATCCCCCATAATGTGTTGGACAAAAAATAAACCCTGCAAAAAGTGAACTCACAAATGGTGAATTTTTTTTTTAAACAAGTAGTAAATAGTAATTAACCACAGACATGATGCACACATATGAGGCTACTATCACTGGGCTATCACTTGAAACCCAATCAGTGTTCTTGATATAAGTTATTATGGCCAAATTTCAAATGGGTTGGCCAACACAAATATCAAAACCCCTCAACCCTAGAAAACCTATATAATAACATTAAAATCATTATAAAGTATCATTTTTTCCCATTTGAACGTAAAATTTCTGCTAGAGTCAATTTAATAAGACATAAATCCTTATTGGCTCAAGCCAATTGATTTTTTTTCTTCTTCTTCTTTAAAAACACTAATCTAACTTTTGATTTGAGCAACAAAATCAATTTCAATTCTTTTACATTCTGAGTCATAGCCATCACTTATTGAAAGCCATACCATTGATTACATCATAATTTATACCACACACATTGTATGTGTTAGATTCCCTAGAAAACCTATAAATGTCATTAAAATCAACAAGTATCATTTTTTTTCCCATTGCTTCTCAATTAATGTTTAGCTCAGAACCAATTGAACATAAAATTTCTGGTTGAGCCAAGTGTATTCATTTTCTTCTATAAACAAAATCATCCAACTTTTCATTTCAGCAATTAAATCAATTTCAATGCTTTTACACTGATTCACAGCCATCACATATTGAAAGCCATTTACCACTGATAACATTACAATACACAAAAACATGCTTCGAAGCTTACATTATATAGCACACACATAAACAAAGAGTACAAATCTGTGTTAGATTCACAAGAAAAAAGCAGAAGAAAAAACGCAATACAAAGCGAGTTCAAAAAAATGAATCATAGGAAAAAAAAATTCTCCTAATCAGTCAATTTTGAAGCTTAAATTTTCATTATTTGAAAACTAAAAACAACTAATAAAAAAGGCATAAAGATCGATTTCGAGAAAAAAAAAATTTACTCTTCCGTCGGTTTTCTGAGCAACAAAACAGAGGCTTAGTTAGGGTTTCTAGTAGAGATTTCAAATGTGTACCTGGATGGATCAAAACGAGAGCGTTTCACAGAGAGAGAGAGAGAGAGAGTTGAGGTTTCTTGCAGAGGAGTCTGTCTAATGTGAAAAATAAAGAGCACAAAGAGAACAAACACCGAATTATATATTATATAGCTTAAAGAAAAAGAAAACCCGAAAAAGCTAAACGACACCGTTTGGGGTTAGAGTATGCTATACTTTTCAGTGTTTCCGTGCTTTTCTTTTTTCTTTTTTCTTTTTTCTTTTTTTAATTTTAAGTATTTAGAAGTTATTCATTTATAATATTTTCACAATACATTTACAATAAATCCTAATTTGTAGGTTCTTATAGGTTTCTTACGAAAGTTGTTACGTTCACAATATTTTCACAACAAATTCTAAGTGATAGGTTGTTATTGATTATTATTATTGGGACAAAAAAATAATATTAGTATTAGGTTCAAATTTGAACCAATAACAACTAACCACTTATGATTTGTTGTGAAAATATTATAAAAATGTTGTGGACGTAGCATCTCTCTTATTAATTTGAATCCACCACTGAAATTACTTTCTTATCCACTAATAACAATAATCTGCTGCATAAGATTTGTTGTGAAAGTATTTTAAACATAACATTTCTCTTAAGTATTACTTTATTTTTCTCAACAAAAAAAAATTCACATACTTTCAAAATTCAATTCATACTCATATTTTTCATCTAGCTCACATTGCTATTTTTTTTTTTTTTAAAATAGCAGAAACAACAATAGACTTTATTTATACACAATCACATTGTACAATGAAAAAGAGAAAAAATGAGTATTTTTTTACCAAACAATGACCTCATTTTTCTCTACTTGAACACATGATGCAACAAACAGTTCACCTCTGTTGTTGGGTATAAGAAAATCAAATCTCACTGATGTAATCTAGCAAAACCATCCACATCAATTCAAGTTTTAGACCCAAAAAAAAAAAAAAAAAAAAAACCCTAATTGGGACCTTCTTTGCTCACTAAATAGTAGAGCTCTTGTTTTGTCTCTAGGATCCCAAGCCCTCAGCAATTAAGGCTTAAAATTTTTATGTGGGAGGAAGGGGTGGAAGAGTACCACCACCAAAGGGTTGAGAAAGACACAAGCTATCACTATTAATAGCTTGTTTTTTGTGAGTAAGAGACTATAACGGAGAAGGAACAATGGATGGGTGTTTGGTTGGATGAAGATAGTTATTTTGTATATCAAGAGATGATTGAATGTTGTAATTATCCATGATACATTTCCATGATCAAAGAGATGGTTTGTTGTAGCTTGAAAAATCCTCAAAAATATTTGGGGTTATCTCCATCTTAACATCAATGTTTGAATACCCCTCATTTAAATTTTTATTATCCATATCTAAAATCTTTTCCAAGTTTCCTTTGATAGACGACTGCTTTTCCTTCTCGCCTACCAATTGTTGCCTAGAGCACGTATCCTTCTTGTTATTTGTTGGAGTATTTGTATTTGAAATTCTTTCCTCCAAAATAGTGGTAGACTTACTTGGAGGAAGTACCTCATTAGTTTTAGATACCTCCTATGATGCCCTAATTTGATCGATTGTATGATATGTGTGGGTGTGTGATGAGTCCCACATTGGACATATACTGGGTTGAACTATGCTTTATTAACAACTAGTATGTAACCCATGCTACCGCATGGGAACGGATATATTATTAATCATGAGTTTATTCATGTATAAAAGGCTCAATTAAGTCTAAATTCATATTATTAACCATAAAATTTTATTAATAAAACTTAGCAGTATATATATATATATATATATATATATATATAGACATTGGATATTCTTCCCATGTGCTAAATATTGTTTTCAATAAGGTCACACCAAATAGGTTGAAAGCCATCTTCGTGCAAGATTGATATCTGCAAGAGAAGTCAATCATCAAGCAAGGACCAAAGGATTTCAAAAAATGTTAATATTGACTCAATGTATGCGCATACACACAAATCCATCACTATATCAATTAAGAGAATCAAAACTAAATGAAAATATTACGCAGAAAGATGAACCTTGGTGACGATGTTTATCCAAAAGATCCATTCACGCTTTTGAATCTTCAATCTCTATTGGTGATTGAAATTTTCGTTGCTTAAAAAAATTAAAATTAAAAAAAAAAAAAAAAAAAACCCCTCAGAGTTGTACTCATTTTGTAGTTTGACGATGGGTCATTTTGTAACATGATGGGCATTTGTGTGAAGAAAAAACCTTTGAAGTTGTATGACTGATAAAAGAAATTCTCTCAAATCTCTTTTTATAGAGAGATGGATTTGTGCATGTTTTTATACATCCTTCATAGTTGTATTATCACGAAGCAAGTCCAATGGATTTAGATTGGTACTACCAATTCCCAAAGCATGAGTATTTAATGTGCTATTAATTTCATCTCATCTCATTACCAAGTCCAATGAATTTTAATTGGAATTCAATTTTTCCAAGTGGTGCATCTCTTGCAATATTCTTTCATTTTTTTATTTTTAATTAATTTTTTGAAATTTATTTTCAATTCCCATGGCCACTTTCTATATTCGGCTTCCTGTTATAGTTCCCTAGGCACTTTGAAGTTTGAACCAAGAGAACAATGAACCTACTTAAAAATAAATAAAAACAATGAATCAAAGTAATGGTTCTCTCGAAAACAACCCCAAATCATATTATATTCTTTTGATTATTTTCTTTGTACACGTGTATAATAAAATTGGACTCTAATTTCAGATTCTAATTGAACAATTGGAATGACACGTGGCACACAATTAGAGTTCTAATTTGGAATTCAATTTCACACTCTCTCTGCTTCACCTATTATTATATATATAGACTATAAGGAACCTCAATTATGACTAGTCCTTTTGAGATATAACGCAGATATGGCTAGCGTTTTTTCTTAGGTCGTTACATATGGTATCAGAGCATTGGTTTATGATTCTGTAAACTTATAGGTTTAATCTTGAGATTATTTTGGAACAAGAGTGTGATCATGAGGAATTTTAGTGTTAGAATTATTTGACCTTTCATTGTGTTTTTTAGAGCATGTAGGGATGGTTGTTGTACTATCTATGTGCTTGGTTTTGACCTTCAAGGATATTTAAAATATGTACTTATGATACATTGTTGTATTGCTTAAAGAGATGGCTCCACCAAGGAGGAACACAGGGAATGGTCAATCAAATGCTGAGGGAACCACTAATCTTCAGGCTCTTATTGAAGTCATTGGTGGCTTAATCAATACAGTGCAACATCAAGTAGGAGCCACCAATCCAACTAGTGCTATTTAGAAGTTTAGAAAGCTTGACCCTCCTCCTTTCAAGGGTACAAAGGATCCAATAGAGGTTGACAACTAGCTTAAGGAGTTGGAAACGCTCTTTAGGGCAATGGAGGTTAGAGATGAGCAACAAGTTATCTTTGTTGTTTTTGTATTCAAAGGTGATGCATTGGAATGGTGGGAGTCCACGGAGAGGACACATGGGAGAGAAGTTATAACTTGGCAGCATTTTGTTAGGCTCTTTCGTAAGAGGTATTTTCCCGATAGTCTGATGGTCCAAAAGGAAGTCGAGTTCATTCGCATAGCACAAGATACTCAATCAATGTATGAGTATAAGCGGAAATTTGCTGAATTATCCCACTTTGCTCCACACATGGTTGACACGGAAGCAGGGAAGGCTAGGAATTTTGAAAGGGGCTTAAGGGAGGAAATTCAGGGACCAATTTCCATGTTCAAATTGGAAACATATGCAGAGGTGGCAAATCGAGCTCTCATATCAAAGAGAAATTGCAATCATCTCTCAAAGGCCAATGATTAGAAGAGGAAGCCAAATGAGAGTAATTTTCTTAAGGGAAAGTCTAGTGAAAGTTCATTCAAGAAGCAAGGGGTGCCTGATTCAAACAAGAAGACACATAGGACTTGTCCAAGGTGTGGAAAGACTCATAGTGGAACATGTTATTTAGAGTCAGGAGCATGTTTTAAATGTGGCAAGACTGGATACTTCATCAAGGATTGTCCAGATTTGCGAGTTTAACAAACTACCAATACAAATGGGAGCCAACAAAACCCAAGGTTCAAGGTCAAGTTTTTGCTTTGACTAAACAAGAAGCCGAGGTATCCCCTTCAATGGTTTCAAGTACACTTCTTGTTTCTAGTCAACTTGCACAAGTGTGATTTGATTCTGGTTCAACATATTCTTTCATCTCACATAGATTTGCTCAAAGGCTAAATATGGTTCCTGAAAGTCTATATTATGAATTGTGTGTTGCTACACCTTCTAGACAACAAATGAATACCAATAAAGTTTATAAGTCTTATAACGTTTTAGTTTCTAGGAGGTAATTAGAAGCATATCTTAAATTGTTGGATATGTTTGAATTTTATGTGATATTAGGAATGGATTGGTTATCTACTTTTCATGCTTCCGTAGAGTGTTTTGGGAAGAAAGTGGAATTTAGAACTCCTAGAGAAACAAAATTCTTCTTTGAGGGAGATCATGTGGTGAAACCACCTTTACTGGTTTCAGCTATACAAGCAAGACAATTGCTTAGGAAGGATTGTGAAGGGTCCCTTGCTTGTGCTTTAAAGGGTGATAAAATAGAATTAAAAGTTGAAGACATCCTAGTAGTGAAAGAGTTTCCACATGAGTTCTCAGAGGACTTATTTGGATTACCTCTTGATAGGGCAATTGAGTTCACCATTGACCTAGTTCTTGGTACTGGCCTAATTTCCAAAGTAACATATAGAATGGCCTTTGCAAAGCTCAAGGAATTAAATGAGCAATTGCAAGACTTGCTTGATAAAGGCATTATTCAGCCTAGTGCTTCCCCTTAGGGGGGTTCTAGTATTGTTTGTTAAGAAGAAGGATGGTAGTATGCGGTTGTGCATTGATTATAGGGAGTTGAATAAGGTAACCATAAGAAAAGTACCCTTTGCCACGAATTGATGATTTGTTTGATCAACTTCAAGGTGCTCAAGTCTTCTCTAAAATTGACTTGAGATCTAGTTACCATCAGTTAAGAATTAAGGAGGATGACATACCAAAGACAGCTTTTCGAACTAGGTATAGTCATTATGAGTTCTTAATGATGCCTTTTGGTTTGACTAATGCTCTAGCTGTTTTTATGGATTTGATGAATAAGCTATTTCATGAGTACTTGGATCAGTTTGTTATTGTATTTATTGATGACATCTTGGTTTACTCTAAAAGCCAAGAAGAGCATGAGGAACACTCGAGGATTGTTTTACAAATTTTAAGGGACAAAAGTTGTATGCCAAATTAAGGAAGTGTGAGTTCTAGTAGAATTAAGTGGTGTTCTTAGGGCATGTGATCTCTAGAGATGGAATTACAATGGAGCCTAGTAATATTGAAGCAATAGTTAATTGGGCTAATCCAACTAACGTAAGTAAGGTCAGAAGTTTTTTGGGCCTTGTTGGTTATTATAGAAGGTTCGTGGAAGGATTTTCTAGTATAACAACTCCTTTGACTCGATTAACTCGAAAAAAAATGCAAAGTTTAATTGTACTAATGAATGTGAAAGGAGTTATGAGGTTTGGTAAGAAGGGTAAGTTAAGCCCTAAATATGTGGGGCCTTTTGAAATTTTGGAGAGAGTTGGTTCTATTGCTTACCGGCTTGCCTTACCACCGGCTATGTTAAGGTTACATAGCATATTCCATGTATCCATGTTGAGAAGGTATGTCCCTGATCCTTCTCATATTTTGAGTTATGAGCCACTCCAAGTTCAAGACCTGATCCTTTTCATATTTTGAGTTATGAGCCACTCCAAGTTCAAGCGAACTTGTCCCATGAGGAAGTTCCAATTCAAATTTAGGATCATAAAGAGCAAGCGCTACACAATAAGACTATAGCTTTGGTCAAAGTATTTTGGAGGAATCATTCCATAGAAGAAGCTTCATGGGAGCGTAAAAATGAAATTCAATCCAAATATCCCCAGCTATTTCAAAATTAGGGTATGTTTTGAATTTTCGAGGATGAAAATTTTATAAGAGGGGGACATTATAACACCCGCCTCACTTAAATTTAATTTTTTTGCTTCTAGAGTGGAATTTGTGAATTATTTGATTTGTTTTGAAGGTGATCTTATTTTGTTTTATGATCATTACAAAGAAAATAAATAAAAGAAGATGTAACGTGGAGAGTTACTTTGTGGGTTATTTATATAAATCCTTTAGTCTTCATTCTTATCAGTTAGGAAAAATGATAAGAGATTAAAACCTATTTGAATTAGAAGTTTAAAAGTCTGTTTGGGAACAGCTTATTTAGCTGAAACTAAAAACTTTTTACTGAAAGTCTAGAAAATAAGGTTAAAAGCTAGCTAAATAGTGCAATGAGACCCATGAATAGTACCAAAAAGAAGCAAAAAACTCAAATAAGTTGAAACTTGTAGCTCATCCCAAACGGGCTCCAAGTGTTATTGGAATGTTTTAGAGTTCCAACCTATCTAAATAGATAAACCTTTATTTGGGGCTAATTGGGAGTTAAAGTGCCCGTTTGTTTGGGCATTTTGAGCCCAATATGCGCGTTTGCAAAATGCTGAAGAATTATTTGCGTTTGGCTCAGCTCAAAACACAACTTTTTGAAAAAAGTTGCGTTTTGGGCCAAGGCAAAAAATGCTCTGGGAATGCGCAAGAAATATGTAGCTGAGGAGGTCCATAAACAAAAAGTTGAATGCGCGTTCTGTGATGTATCCGTTGGCTTTTCCACAAATTACCCTGAAGCTCCATAAACATCAGTTCTCACGCTGTCCCTCCCTCTCTGCTCTGCCGTAAATTCCTCTCATCTCATCTCTTTGCTTTGCCGTAAAGCCCTGAAATTCACTCACGCTCATCTCTTCTCTGCTCTGCCCTCTCCGTGGTAAGTCATCCGTGAACCTTCTTCCTCTTCTTCTTCTTTCTTTCGTCTTCTTCAACGCGCACAAAATCAACAAAATCAAACCAAACCCAACTCAAAATCAACCCAAAACAAAATCAACTCAAAATCAAACCCAAACCCAAAATCAAAATCAAACAGAAAATCAATTCAAAATTAAACCATTAACTGAAAATCCATAACCCAAACCCAAAATCAAAATCAAATACAAACCTAATGTTTCAATCCTCTTCATCTTCATCATCATCATCATCATCATCATTATCATCTTCTCTCTTCCTCTCAGCTTTCGAATTGTCAAAAAAAAAAAAAAAAAAGAGCTCAGTGGACCGGAACGTTCTAGAGGAAGTGAAAGGGAAAAAGGGAAATGAATGAAGACAAAATGAAAAGTGGAGTGTTCTGGAGGAGAAGTGGTAGGGAAAAAAGGGAAAGAAGGAAAAAAGAAAAAGAAAAAAGAAAAAAGAGAAGAGTACGTGTGTGGAGGAGAAAAAAAGAAGGAAAAAAAAGAAGGAAAGAATGAAATGTTACCACAATATTTTCACAATAAATTTTAAGAGGTAGGTTATTATTAGTTAATATTGGTGAGAAAAAAATAATTTTTTTACAAAGAGAAAAAAATAATTTTAATAGTACGTTAAAATTAAAATCAGTATCAATTTTTATCACAATATTTTCACAATACTTTCACAATAAATCTTAAGGGGTAGGTTATTATTAGCTAATATTTGTGAGAAAAAAATAATTTTTTTAGAAAGAGAAAAATTGATTTAAGTATATGAAGTAGTTGATATAAGTATGAAATAAACTCACATAAAAAAAAAAAAAAAAGTATGAAATAAACTCCCTTATATATACATTGTCCTTTTTGGTAATTTATCTCTCAAACTGCCACTTTTATAAGTGCTAGCCAAACATTCAGCTTTTTCAAAAAGCACTTTTTAACAGTTTTTACCAAACACTCAGCTTTTTGAAAATGCACTTTTTCATTATGCACTTTTTGAAAACTCAACTTTTTCATTATGCATTTTTACAAAAAGTTGAACCAAACTCACCCTATATCTCACTCAAAGATTATGGGAATAACCTACGAAGCTAGTGTAGTCTATAGATTTGCATGATTATTCCATATGAACTCATGAATAGGCGTAAAGTCTTTAAATGTATAGTTACTGGAGTTCATGCAACTTTGGGGTGGTGCTAAGTTCATGACCCTTGTAATCTATAATATTGTTTCAAGTTTCAAATACTTCCGTCAGTACATGCATAAGCTTATTTGGATGCCATATATATATATATATATATATTTATTGGGTTAATATCATCTATAAGCATATGTTTATTTGGAAGTCAACTTGTACTGAGAGAACTTCTAAATAACATAGATATCTACGTATTCGGCTCATTGGAATTGTTTACTAGGTATTGATTTTTGGAGTACTTGATAAAACAATTTAGTACTAAATTAGTCGTAGTTTCAGAATAAGTTGTGATATAAGAATCTTAAGAATGAAATTTATATTTTCATTGCTGACTTAGTATATCCGTTCTTATTGAGTCGTCTTGTCCTTATTTAGGTTCTAGTTGACATTGATTCAGACAGTTGAAGTGAAGTTTGGTTTAGCAACTAGAGGTAAGTAGACTTCTGAATATGATGTCTCTTAAGACATGTATACACACACACACACACACACACACACACACACACACACACATACATATTTGCAAAAGTGAAGTTTCAAAATCTTTTATCATTGTCAATGCTTTATGCATACCTGAATTTTACTATTTCTTGTATGTTTCTTTCAAACTATATATGTTAAGAATGACTCAAAAACTATATTTTTGAGAAAGTATTCATTATATGATATATGATTACCATATTGTAATAAAGTAAGAATGTTTTCTAGTGGTCAACTAGACAGTCTACAACCTTTGCCAACACAGGGTTAAGTGTTGGTCTTTGGGCGAAGTAGTGTTATTGTGGTATAGTGCAGTGTTATCGTTTGCTCTTTGGAGCCAGTGTTACCTCTTTGAGATTATTGTTATTGTTTCCCATGGATATCACCCAAAAGTGTTTTAGCATTTTATGTCTTGTTGGCTAATCTTTCTAAACTGAATTATTGATTTGTTGTTGTTGGCCTTTGTAAGTGGAAAAAAAATTGTTTATTGCTATATTATACTGTTTCTACTTATCAGGAAGAAAACATTTAACTATAACAATATAATCAGTAAATAAAATAGTAACCACTTTAGTTGGCCAAAATACACTAAATAGGTAAGAAAACATTTAACTATAACAATGTAATCAGTAAATAAAATAGTAACCACTTTAGTTGGCCAAAATACACTAAATAGGTAAGACAAATTTAAAGGCCAACAACAATAAATCAATAGTTCAATTTAGAAAAATTAGCTAGACAAGACATAAACTGCTAAAACACTCAGTGGGTGATTCCCATGGGAAACAATAACAATAATCTCAAAGAGGCAACACTGGCTCCAAAGAGGCAACACTGGCTCCAAAGAGCAAACAATAACACTAGCTTCAAAAGGCAAACGATAACACTGCACTACACTATAATAACACTACTTTGCCTGAAGACCAACACTTACCCTGTGTTGGCAAATGTTGCAGACTATCTAGTTAACCACTTAAAAACATTCTTTCTTTATTATAATATTGTCAATACAAATCATATATCATATAATAAATACTTTCTCAGAAATATAGTTTTTGAGTCATTCTTAACATATACAGTTTGAAAGAAACATATAAGAAATAATGCATTGACAATGATATAAGATTTTGAAACTTCACTTTTGCAAATATATATATGTCTTGGGAGACATCATGTTCTGAAGCCCACTTATCTCTAGTCGCTAAACCAAACTTCACTTCAACTGTTTGAATCAATGTCAACTAGAACATAAATAAGGACAAGACAACTCAATAAGAATGAGTGCACTGGTAGCAATGAAAATATAAATTTCACTCTTAAAATTCGTATCTCACAACTTATTCTAAAACTACGACTAATTTAGTACTCAATTGTTTTATCAAGTACTCCAAAAATCAATACCTAGTAAACAATTCCAATTCCAATGAGCTGAATACGTAGATATCTATGTTATTGAGAAGTTCTCCCAGTACAAGTTGACTTCCAAATACACATATGCTTGTAGATGATACTAACCCTATATATATATGGCATCCAAATAAGCTTATGCATGTACTGACGGAATTTTTGAAAATTGAAACAATATTATAGATTACAAGGTTTATGAACTCAGCACCACTCCAAATTTGCGTGAACTCCAGTAACTATACATTTAGAGGCTTAACACCTTTTCATAAGTTCATATGGAATAATCATGCAAATCTATAGACACACTAGTTTCGTAGGTTATTCCCATAGATATTTGGGAGAGCAATATACCTGATCACACCGATCACATGGATGCAGAATTTTTTTTTCTCGTAATCTTGCAGTCTTTACACGTTAAGGATGGGTTTGGATCCGTGTTTGCTGTGTCCACGTTTACTGCAATGCGCGTTTCAGCTTCTTTTTTTTTTTGCTTTCAGCCGCAAAGGTTGACTTTTCAACCGTGAACAGTGCATCTGTGCACTGTTTACCAACCCACAAATATCACTTTTCAACAATTTTTTCATTAAAAATAGGTCTTACGGCACTATTCACACATTTAAAAATTATTTTGCTACAGTGTTTTCAGTTTTCAGTTTTAGCAAAATAAGTTCTATTCAAATAGACCCTAAATATGTTTCCTACTTGGGCTGGAGTTAAGACCCACTAAAACTTATCTTTTTAGTCTCAAAGAAGTCCATAAAGCTTAAATATGCTTCCAAGACTTTATTTCCCAATTAACCTCAAATTAAGGCTTATTTGTTAGATAGGCTGGAACTCTAAAGGATTCCAATATCACTCAAACTTTTATTCCAAGTAGATTTAATCTCTTATCCTTTTTCCTAATGGATAAGGACGAAGACTAAAAATTCTATTTTAATAACCCAAAAAGCAACTTTCCGCGTTACATCTTCTTTTATTTATATTCTTTATAGTGATCATAAAATAAAATAATATCACCTTCAAAACAAATCAAATAATCACCAATTCCACTCTAGAAGGAAAAAAATTGAATTTAAGTGAGGCTGGTGTGATCAAACAGATTCTAAGTCAATGCCTTCGTGGCTTGATACTAAGTTGCTCGAACCCTATTGTTGATACCAAGCTTGAAACTTGTGGCCTGGACTAGCACCGCTATCCCAAAGTTCGGCTGCGATCATGGCTTGCTGCCAAACCCAAAATTATTGAAAAGCATAGGGTCGGGTGGTTAGACCCTCTCAGGTCCGCCCTTACCTCGGAAACTGACCTTAGTCCAGTTGGGGGGTATTCTACACCTCCACTATGGTTACATTCAAACTCCCAGACCAACTGTATAAGCAAATGGATGCAATCTTAAGAAGATTCACAACTTGTTTGTAGGTTGAAAAATCCAAAGGTTGCTTGTCTTGGTAATAGGCCCATGGATAAAGAGTTCGATTCTCATTTGTTTTATAAGATTTGCCATGGCAAGATACATTTGATTTGATAGTTCTAGGGACTTATAGAGTAAATGCATAAGCAAATTTTTTGCCTTATTTGGCAACAGTACGCAAGGAAATGACCAAGATAGCTCTTTAGGATGACCAGGTAGCTCCTTCGGATGAATTTTGAAGGATCTTCTGTCGAGGGTGACGTATTTTTCTGTTTCTAAATTCTCTTGGTTTAGTTTAATAGGTCTCCAAAATGTGGCTACAAGATAGAAGATGCGAGCCTTAAGCTCAATGTTAACGTATAAAAGTAATTAAAAGAACAAAAAAGAGAGATCCGCTGGCTGTAAATTAATGTGAATCGGATAATATTCTGTATATAGAAAGTGACATTTGGGCCTTTGAATTCTGAAAAGAAATAAGCTATGAAAAATTTTTAGTCACTCTTAGAGGATGGAGAAATAATGCTTCCTCTTCCCACGTTAGGCTCTATCATAAATTTAATAAGTAGACCTCACTATAAATATAAAAAGAAGGAGTACTATTCTTCGTACTTCGAGAGTACCTAAAATTATTCATCTGCTGGACAGGCTTAACAATTGCCCTCAACAAATGGCTTGCCAAAGGCTTATGCTGTCATCACGTTGTTTTTTAACATTCTACTTTGATGTGTAGCCATTACTCATTAGTGACAATATAGAAGAAATGATGCACCCCAACTGGAATTCAGTTTTAAAAAAAGAACACGTACCCCAGCTGGATATTTTCTCATTTGCTCAAAAAATAAATTATATTTAAGCACAGATCATACACATTTTTTCTAAGCTACCAAAAAATCGGATGGGGTATATCATGTATTTTTACAATAGATGCCTGGGATTTGACCCAAACACATGCCTGTTGATTGGAATGCAATCTCATATTACCCCTTTTTTTTACATCGTCCTTGGTTTCTTGTTGTGCATCCATCTCCCCATTTTCATTGTCATTATCTTCCTTTTCTTGTTAGCACGATGCTTAGCAGCAATTCTCAACTTCCTCTTGGCATTGCGCATTGGATTGACAACAGCCATGATCTTTTCTTCTTGTTTCCTCTCATCCCTTTTTGCCTTGAGATTCTTCCTGATCTCGCTGTAAATTTGTACAAAGCTCTGGATGCCTAGAACTTTCCTTAGAGTTTCACAAACTTCCTGCGCCAATTGCTTACTATCATCTGGAGGACATGGCAAACACATTAAAAGCAAATTCATTAGGTTGCACTAGAAAAACAGTACGTACACGACATGACATAGAGCATGCAATTTCTATCTGATATTGTGTGAGAAAATTTCAATCATATCAACAGATGATTCAAACCACAATGTTGTATCACTTCACCTCAGGAGATTGTAAAAAAGATAACCATATTATGGAAGCACTGCAGGATTGTGCACGTGTGTGCGATGTGTAAAAAAGCCCCACTTCAGCCTAGCTGCTATATCGTATTTAAGCCCAGAAGTTAAAAAGTTAATTCCGTGGAAGCTTTGACCAAATCATATACAAATTAACAAACTATCAAATACGGGGAATGAAAAAATCAACGGATAGATATGGCATAATACATTAATGTGTAGTCCCTGTCACACATTCTTCAGACGTTCAGCTAATGCCTAATAATAGACATCCATTTAATCATCCGAATTCACTGAAAAAAAACCACCCCAAAAAAAAAATCCATATTTTTAATTTAATAGGCAACAATTTTGAATAATTAAAAAAAAAAAAAAAAAAAAAAAAAAAAAAAAAAAAACAAAGCTCACACATAGTAACCCACTAAAAGGATATTAAGATTTAAAAGATTATATTATAAACAACGGATAAAGGCTCAGAACCTAAAGAAAAGGAGTATACAAAAAATCCCTTGCTTCCTGGAAAAAGTGAAAAACTTGATGCATAATTCATCATCACATATCTCAATTACTTAACACTTGAAACAAAACAAAGCACCTGAGCAACAATTCAGACAGAAAATAGATATATTTGTAATGTAGCATCACTATTCATATACGGAATCAAACTAGGAATTTAGAACAGTGGGAACCAAACTCACCAGGGATCACTTTCCCAGCAAACCCTTCACAAACTTTATATAGGGGTAGAAGGATTTCATATGCATAATGCAGGCAATCATCCGGACTGATTTGTGATGAAATTTTTTCAAAACTATTGAATACAATTTTCATCTGCATAAACATTTAAAAGATCATTAGTAACAAGTATTTTAGGAGGTAAAAACAGATAAAGAAGTGTGTTGATTTCAAGAGTATGAATAGTGTCTGAATAGGAATCAGAATCATTGTGGAAATTTTCAGGGAATATCTATAATGAACCTAACAAATCATATTTCTCAACATCTGGAAAACAAACCTGAATAGCATCCATATGAAGGGCAATCTTTCCCAATCTTTTGAGCAGATAAGAAATGATCAAATATCGAATATCTTTGGAGTGGTCATGATCTTTTTGATCACCAGATGTAAGAGAGAAATATACGCTTCTCCCTTTTCTTGAATCAAGCAATTAGAAAGCTTTAAGAAATCGGCCTTGCTCATGCTCTTCAAGGCTAGACCAGAAATTTGGAGAATCTATGTACTCCATTTGTCCCATTAAAGAATGCACACCACATATTGTGAACACAAAGTTTTGTGTTATGAGGTTGCTGGCAGCATCATCATTGAATGGTGTCTTCAATTGGCAGCAGAGGGAAACAGCTATAATAAAAAGTCTACTTGGTTTCATAAGAAAATAAGTCCCTAGTGATTTTTCTTGATTTTCTCTGCTAGCATCTATTACATTGGCAAAGTACAAGGATATAAAGTGACTTGATATGTGGCGTAACCACATGTGTGGGTGCAAAAGCAGCTCACAGATTGCTTCCCAGATATCCTGAAAATTATACAAAAGAATAAACAAACAACAGAAGAAATGAAACCAAAAGGGATTTATATTATTATTATTATTATTTTTTAAATCCAATAAACCCTTTGGGTTTGGCTTACCTCCAGTACTTTTTCAACTTAACATTTAGTTAGTTTTTATTTGAGAGAGAATGATGTGGTAGTGGATTTTAATCTCCACCAAAGGATTAGTTAGTGGGTGATGTGGCTGTTTCTCATTAAAACAAAAAGAGATGTCTAGTTAAAAAACTACTAGAGGTAAGCCAGACCTTAAACCCTTCAATCATCAAGTTCCAAAAAGAGACAATTAAGGAAAGTCAACATAAACCAAAACCAGCTTAAAGCAACAAAATCCAAAATTACAAGGCCTTATCCAACTACCAAGGGATTGTTGATACTTGATAAGCAAGAATGTCCAACTTGGTTAGAATCCAGAAAAACAATTTCACAATTTAACCAGACAATCACATTACAATTGCCTTGTTGGCAGCCAGTTTCAAAACAATATGCATTTTCAGTTTCAGATTATTTAAAAGATCATTATGTTACACTAGGAATAAGAAGAATTGGCCATAAATTTATCAGACAAACCATTCACCATGACTAGGCCTGTCAGAGGATTTTTCAAGGACATGATTTATGACTAGATAGCCCAAAGGACTTCATTCTAAAAAGATATGAAGAGAGATTATAATTTTGATTTGAGCACCCATAGTATTGACCATCTCCATTTTTACACAACCACTACAATATTAAAAAAAAAAAACAGTTGCGAGTACATTAAGACTAATAATGTAAAGATTTCTTGAACAATACTGAAATTCAAGGTTGGATTGTACTAGACCACCAACCACACTAAGTTCAACCAACAAAAGTCATTTTCAGAACATTATCTAAATGTACCCCATTCAATGAGTTAATATCAACCTAGAGTACTCAATAGCCAATGTCAGCAAACAACATGTGTAACTGTAAATTTCCCCAGCTATAGCTGCCCACCAAGGCCTAACTTCCGCAGTCAGTGATCACTGGCTTAGCCAAGTAGGGAACAGTAGAACTTATTGACTCAACTAAATATTATGCAAAGAGTGACATACCTCAAGATCACTTTCAAAGATCAAATCATGAAACTGATGCAGCATCTTTTCCAACATGACAAGTGAGTAATATGTCTCTCTCCAGGAAGTAACAGCAGTTTCCTCAGGAAAATCTAGTTGCCTATTAGTGACAACATTGACAGCAGATTGCAAAATTTTTCTAGTCACAGGCAATACTTTATTGACATATCTTTGAAATCCTTTCTTCATAACCTCAACTGATAATCCAAAGACCTGTACCAAAAAAATTCAAAGATCTCTAAACTATGAATATTTTGAAACACAAGAAAGAACTTAAGTTAAAAGAGTGGTAGTCTTAATTTAGCATTATTTGCTTTTTTCTAGAAGAATAGCGTGTAGTTAACTTACTATGTCCCAACAATTCTATTAGTATTTGCTTCCACTTCATTTTGCTAGAAAATTCCTGCCATGCCAAAATCAGAAATCCTTGGATTCATACTTTGATCAAAAAGTATGTTACTGGTTTTTAGATCTCTATGAATTACTTTCAACCTTGAATATTAATGGAGATAGATCAATCCTTGAGCAATTCCTTCAATTATGTTGAAACGTTTCTTCTAATCTAGTAGCTTGCTTTGATTTGAATCTGGCCAATATAAAAGTTAAATCTGATCAATAATATACTTGATATAAAGTAATACTAATAAGGGTATAAATTTTATGAAGATAACTAATGAAGCCCTACGATGAATAAAATTTAATGTTTTCCAAACCAAATAGGAAGTAGTCCAACCTTTTGTTGGGCATGTATTCATAGACTAGCACCTTTCTTCTCCAAAAATGCAACAACCCAAAAGCTTAACAAGATTCATGTGTTGGAGTTTAGATACGAGTATCAACTCCTTCTTGAACTCAATTATGCCTTGCCCTGAATTTCTTGATAGTCGCTTTATGGCTATTTGTTGACTTGTTAGCAATGTTCCCTATTGTGATGATCAAACAAGGTTTAGTCACTGTTGGACATAAGTTAATTTATATATCTCTACTAAGAAAGTTTTTGGGGCTTACCATGTAGACAGGTCCAAAACCTCCCTCTCCAAGCTTGTTTTCTAATGAGAATTTGTTAGTAGTAACCTTGATACATTCGTAACTAAATATAGTTATATTAGATCCATTCTTTCCATCATTTGGAAAGAATGTATTATCCAAATAATAATGAAAAAAGTGAAATGAATTATCCAACAAATTCAATTTATATGTGAATTATTTATCTTGAGGCACAACTTTTCTCTTTCTTAGTAGACAGCAGTAGCACATTATACAAGAAAAATTTACAAAAGCAATGGCAATTACAATACCAATCCATATCAACTTGCTTTTTCCTACAGGTCATATACAGACGTGGTTAGTAATCATTTCAAAAATTTTCTCTCTAAAAAAAATTGTATATTATTGCATATCGACAGTGTTCAAATAGAATAGTTAAGTTTGAGTAGGAGCCGCTTACAATTAACTTGTTTGATAATGTAGGACAAAAAACTAGTAAACATGCCACTCTGAGAAGCCTTCGGTGTTATATTATTGGGATTCGTTGAATTTGAAGGTTCTGGCGCTATATTATTGGGATTCGCTGAATTTGAAGTCTCTAGCGTTATGATATGAGACGTTCTGATCTTGACAAATCGTCAGGAATGAAGTTCGTCATATTTGTCCAAAATTTGCACCCTGTTGCATTTTCATATAGAGAATAAAAAGCCACACGGCTACAATTGTTCCAACAACTAGCTTTACAGTCACTAGTGGAAAGATTTGTGTCTGGAGTAGTATAATAGTGGTCTTCTATATCAGTGAAAACACCACTTCTAAAATCAACTGTGCCATCATTATGCCTACACTCTGGCTGATTCCACCATTGGCATCCTCCATCAGTGTTATATCCGTAACAATTATGTGCTCTGGCTATCAATACGATGCTGTTTATGGATTTTTTCAACAATTGCCCCTTAGGTCTAAGAACCCACCACGTCTGTGGAAGACTTTGATTTTTATACTTGAGAGAGAAGGACTCTTCACTCCCATTTGAGACAACGTTGAAATCAAACATAGATGTTTGATGTGGTGAAATATTCTCAAATTGGTTGTCTATCAAGACTCCACTTTTCCAGTGAACCACCCCTCGATACTTAATCACCAATTCAAGTCCCTTGGGGTCCCATTCAAGAGTGAAAGCCCCTGGAATTAGGACGTCCGAAGATAAAAGTGGTGTGAGTGACCAATTTTGGCCAGTTTTGTGGTTGACGCCTAATTTCATTCCGGGAATAAGCACAAAGTCCAGATGATGAAAACTTTGCCAGAACACCCGCTTTGTGGATCCATTGGAGTACACTTCATTGAAGACGAAATTTCCAGAGTCCAATAAAGTAGGGACAGTCTTATTGGTAGCGAAAGAGCATAGTGTAATAGGAATCTCACCTTGGCGCCTAATTCTCAAGGCTCCATCCTTGTTTTCCAAAATAAACTCCTCGGAGTGGTTAGCAGTAGGAATTCCTTGACTTGAATGCCATATAATAGTAAATGTATCATTGGATAAAAATTGAACTACACCGAAATAGGTGTAGTTAGACCACGACATGAAATTCAAACTGAACCTCCCACTTGGAGAATCTAGCAAAGGCCAAGTAAAGGAGCTAAGCGTGCTGCCCGGTTTGATGTAGTGGGCATGAGAAGTCCAAAAGGATGAGAAGAAGAGCAAGAACAGAAATTTGAGAAGGATTAAGTGGGTAGCCATGATTGACCACTGAATTCCTCCAGTTGTAGAAATGGAAATGAAAATAGAAAAGTAATGCTAGTTTCAAATTTAATTTGCGAGATTCTACGAGAGAAGAGATCATTGAGGTGTACTCCTATAAATAAACACCAATAGGATGAAAAAGACACATGAGTGTGTATCTTCACCTTCAATAATAATAGACTAAAGGATGTAAAAAAAAATTCACATCTCATTAATTGGCGTAACGAAAGTGAACACAGAAAAGTCTACGTTTTTTTTTTTTTTTTTTTTTTTAGACCGACGCCTGGTGCACTGTTCATGGGACATGAACAGTAAAAAAGAGTGAACAGTAGTAGTAATATTTGACTTTTCAGCCACTTTTCAGTACACCAGTGGGTTTTGTGCACTGTTCACGGGACCCACAAACTTTACTTTTCTGCAAATTTTTCATTAAAAATAGGTTTCACGGCACTATTTACATATTTAAAAATTATTTTGCTACAATATTTTCAGTTTACAGTTTTCAACAAAATAAGTTATATACAAATGGACCTAAAGTGAATGTACAGTGCAGGCAAGTATTTCAAAAATGTTTATAATTACCACCACACACCCTTAGTGCGATGGTTACTCTACAAGTATAAATACTTGTGGGGTGTGGAAGGCAAGGGCCGAGGTTCAAGTCTCCAAGAGGGAGCTTCACACACATATACATTTAGATTGTTCTAGAATAGGATTCTATCTTGTATAAAAAAGTGTTTATAATTTTTTAACATTACTATTTTTATTTTGGACAATAACTACTTACTAGTTTACAAGAATATTACATTATAAAGTGTACATTGTAGGCAAAAATGTGGCATATCTTTTTCTTTTTCTTTTTCTTTTTTTTGGTAAACAAATATGGGGGAATTTATGGTTATATTACACCCCCAAGCAGAGCGCCGGGCGGGAACCAAGGGGGATACACGAAGCATGCCGACCCATGCGAGATTTTAACCCCACTAAGGATGCCCACCAACGGACTCCTTCGAACAACGGGACTTGAACTTAGGTGTGTTGCATGAAGTGTCCGAGCCTTACCCACTTAGCCAAGCCCCCGTTGGCAAATGTGGCATATCTCTATACGCTTTTTCTGTGTTCACTTTCGTTACGCCAATTAATGAGAAGTGATTTTTTTTTTACATCCTTTAGTCTATTATTATTGAAGGCGAAGATACACACTCATGTGTCTTTTTCATCCTATTGGTGTTTATTTATAGGAGTACACCTCAATGATCTCTTCTCTCGTAGAATCTCGCAAATTAAATTTGAAACTAGCATTACTTTTCTATTTTCATTTCCATTTCTACAACTGGAGGAATTCAGTGGTCAATCATGGCTACCCACTTAATCCTTCTCAAATTTCTGTTCTTGCTCTTCTTCTCATCCTTTTGGACTTCTCATGCCCACTACATCAAACCGGGCGGTACGCTTAGCTCCTTTACTTGGCCTTTGCTAGATTCTCCAAATGGGAGGTTCAGTTTGAATTTCATGTCGTGGTCTAACTACACCTATTTCGGTGTAGTTCAATTTTTATCCAATGATACATTTACTATTATATGGCATTCAAGTCAAGGAATTCCTACTGCTAACCACTCCGAGGAGTTTATTTTGGAAAACAAGGATGGAGCCTTGAGAATTAGGCGCCAAGGTGGGATTCCTATTACACTATGCTCTTTCGCTACCAATAAGACTGTCGCTACTTTATTGGACTCCAGAAATTTCGTCTTCATTGAAGTGTATTCCAATAGATCCACAAAGCGGGTGTTCTGGCAAAGTTTTGATCATCTGGACTTTGTGCTTATTCCCGGAATGAAATTAGGCGTCAACCACAAAACTGGCCAAAATTGGTCACTCACATCACTTTTATCTTCGGACGTCCTAATTCCAGGGGCTTTCACTCTTGAATGGGACCCCAAGGGACTTGAATTGGTGATTAAGTATCGAGGGGTGGTTCACTGGAAAAGTGGAGTCTTGATAGACAACCAATTTGAGAATATTTCACCACATCAAACATCTATGTTTGATTTCAACGTTGTCTCAAATGGGAGTGAAGAGTCCTTCTCTCTCAAGTATAAAAATCAAAGTCTTCCACAGACGTGGTAGGTTCTTAGACCTACGGGGCAATTGTTGAAAAAATCCATAAACAGCATCGTATTGATAGCCAGAGCACATAATTGTTACGGATATAACACTGATGGAGGATGCCAATGGTGGAATCAGCCAGAGTGTAGGCATAATGATGGCACAGTTGATTTTAGAAGTGGTGTTTTCACTGATATAGAAGACCACTATTATACTACTCCAGACACAAATCTTTCCACTAGTGACTGTAAAGCTAGTTGTTGGAACAATTGTAGTCGTGTGGCTTTTTATTCTCTATATGAAAACGCAACAGGGTGCAAATTTTGGACAAATATGATGAACTTCATTCCTGATGATTTTTCAAGATTAGAACGTCTCTATATCATAACGCTAGAGACTTCAAATTCAACGAATCCCAATAATATAGCGTCAGAACCTTCAAATTCAACGAATCCCAATAATATAACGCCGAAGGCTTCTCAGAATGGCATGTTTACTAGTTTTTTGTCCTACATTATCAAACAAGTTAATTGTAAGCAGCTCCTACTCAAACTTAACTATTCTATTTGAACACTGTCGATATGCAATAATATACAATTTTTTTTAGAGAGAAATTTTTTGAAATGATTACTAACCACGGCTGTTTATGACCTGTAGGAAAAAGCAAGTTGATATGGATTGGTATTTTAATTGCCATTGCTTTTGTAAATTTTTCTTGTATAATGTGCTACTGCTGTCTACTAAGAAAGAGAAAAGTTGTGTCTCAAGATAAATAATTCACATATAAATTGAATTTGTTGGATAATTCATTTCACTTTTTTCATTATTATTTGGATAATTCATTCTTTCCAAATGATGGAAAGAATGGATCTAATATAACTATATTTAGTTACGAATGTATCAAGGTTACCACTAACAAATTCTCATTAGAAAACAAGCTTGGAGAGGGAAGTTTTGGACCTATCTACATGGTAAGCCCCAAAAACTTTCTTAGTAGAGATGTATAAATTAACTTATGTCCAACAGTGACTAAACCTTGTTTGATCATCACAATAGGGAACATTGCTAACAAGTCAACAAATAGCCATAAAGCGACTAACAAGAAATTCAGGGCAATGCATAATTGAGTTCAAGAAGGAGTTGATACTCATATCTAAACTCCAACACATGAATCTTGTTAAGCTTTTGGGATGTTGCATTTTTGGAGAAGAAATGATGCTAGTCTATGAATACATGCCCAACAAAAGCTTGGACTACTTTCTATTTGGTTTGGAAAACATTAAATTTTTTTTTTCATCTTAAGCTTCATTTGTTTTCTTCATAGAATTAATATAATTATAAAAGCTTAAACTACTTCCTATTTGGTTTGGAAAACATTAAATTTTATTCATCCTAGGGCTTCATTAGTTATCTTCATAAAATTTATACCCTTATTAGTATTACTTTATATCAAGTATATTATTGATCAGATTTAACTTTTATATTGGCCAGATTCAAATCAAAGCAAGCTACTAGATTGGAAGAAACATTTCAACATAATTGAAGGAATTGCTCAAGGATTGATCTATCTCCATAAATATTCAAGGTTGAAAGTAATTCATAGAGATCTAAAAGCCAGTAACATACTTCTTGATCAAAGTATGAATCCAAAGATTTCTGATTTTGGCATGGCAGGAATTTTCTAGCAAAATGAAGTGGAAGCAAATACTAATAGAATTGTTGGGACATAGTAAGTTAACTACACGCTATTCTTCTAGAAAAAAGTAAATAATGCTAAAGACTACCACTCTTTTAACTTCATCAATTCTTTTTTCAAATAAAAATGTTCATCTTGTGTTTTCTTATAGCAGTTACATGTCCCCTGAATATGCTATGGAGGGTGTGTTCACTATAAAATCAAACGTTTATAGCTTTGGAGTTTTAATGCTTGAAATTGTGTGCGGTAGAAAAAACAACAGCTTCCATGATGATGAGCATGCACTCAATCTAGTACGATATGTACGTATTTTATATATATATAACTTTGGATCATATATATTTTTATAGTTTTGTGTTTCCAAAATTGTAAATAATTGTTCCGTTTTTTAGGCATGGGATTTATGGCAAGAAGGTAAAGGGGTAGAGTTAGTTGATCCGACGACAAGGGAGTCATGTGTTGAATATCAAGTATTGAGATGCATTCACGTTAGTCTCTTATGTGTGCAAGATGGGGCAATTGATCGCCCTACCATGTCAGATATGCAATCTATGTTGACAAATGAAAGTACACAATTACCTTTACCTAAAAAAATAGCTTTTTCTATTGGAAGGAAATCAATTGTGACAAATATTCCTAACGAAGAACCTGAAGTTTATATAGCGAACGACTTGTCCATTACTGATATGGATCCCTAATAGGAGTATGATTTTTTTTTTTTTTTTTTTTTTTTTTTTTGTCTTATAAGCATGTTAGGTGGGAATAAGTTCATATACATGTGTGTGTGAGAGAGAGGTAGCTCATATCATTGTAATTTTATTAAATAATTTATTTCAAAATTCTTCCAATACCTTAGAAGTCTATAATTGGTTGCAATTGTAACATTTTATTGAGTTTATTATCTACTTTTTTATTTTTCATTTTACTTTAGTAAATTTTACTTCTTTGATTGCATATGAGCCTAGTGTGTAGTAGTTCCCATCAAGGACTGTGAATGGGTTGAGAAATATCATTTTGTTGCAATTAGAAACTCCAAAGAAAGAAACAAACTGAAAAAAAAAATTCCAATAAAAAAAAAAAAACTGGAAAATTTTTCATTTAAAAATCACTTAGTCAAAGTCAAAGTGCTCAAATATTAATTCTACTCGGCATAGATGTTGACCATCAAGCTGAGGATACATTGTCGTATCTTTTTTACCATAATCTTGGAACTTAAAAAAAAAATGTTTTAAGAAACAAACTACCTGCTAAATAGGTAGTTGGGGCTGCCCTCCATTATCGGGAAATCTAAGTCACAAGTGTTCGCTGAAGTTAAGGACAGTGTAGCTAAAAAGCTGGCCGGCTGGAAGGGTAAACTTCTTTCTATTGGTGGGAGAGAGATCCTTATCAAAGCAGCGGCTCAAGCAGTGCCTACATACACCATGAGTTGTTTTCAACTCCCTAAGACTCTCTGTCAGAATTTAGAAAGCATGATGAGGAGTTTTTGGTGGTTGCAAAGGACAGTGAGTACAAGATTGCGTGAATCAATTGGAGGAAGATGTGTCGGTCTAAACTCTAGGGAGGTATAGGCTTCGGAAATATACAAGCCTTTAACCTTGCCATGCTAGCTAAGCAAGGTTGGAGAATTCTCACTAATCCCAACTCCTTTATGGCTAGAGTTTTCAAAGCAAAATATTTTCCTTTTGATGATGTTCTCAATGCCAAAAAAGGGAGTAACCCCTCATATGCCTAGCGAGGCATCCACAATAGTCTTGAGATTATCAGAAGGGGCACAAGGTGGAGGGTGGGAAATGGTCGGCGAATCCATATTTGGGATGATAGATGGTTGCCAACGCCAACAACCTACAAGGTGATTTCTCCCCAAGCTGACTATGGAGACTTTCCTATGGTGTCTTCCCTCATAGACAATGACACTAGATGGTGGAAAGTTGATGTAATTAATGCTACTTTTCTGCCTCATGAAGCCAGCACCATTCTTAAAATTCCTTTAAACTATAATCTACCTGAAGATTGTCTTATCTGGATAGGCAACAAAAGAGGTGAATTTACGGTTAAAAGTGCATATCATATAGCTTCGGGTATTGTGAATTCATTTGAGGAGGGTGAAAGCACCCTTAGCAGCTCACGGACTCTTCTGTGGAAGCGGATATGGTAGCAGAAAGTTCCTCCAAAGCTTAAAATTTTCGCTTGGAGGATTTGTGTCAACCGTCTTCAAACTATGCAAAATCTAAACCACAGAGGAATTCACTGCTCAAGGTTCTGCCCGTTATGTGATAAAGCCATTGAAACCACTGCCCATGCTCTTCTCCATTGTGATCATGCTAGGATGACTTGGGCATTTTGGCACAATTGCCCTGTGGCCCTCTCTTCTCCCTCATGTGACTTGGTGGATATTGCATTTGATTTCATTGCGAAAGGCTACCCGAATGATCTGGAACTTTTCTTTGCTGTTGCTTGGTCTATATGGTGGAATCGCAATCAAGCAATTCATGAGGATTCGGGCACCCCTCCAATTCATGCTTGGGATATGGCAGGTAGCATCTTAGCTGAATTCAAGGCTGCTTGTTCCTTTCCAGTATAACCTCAGTCACCTTCTTTGTCAAAGTGGAAATCTCCACCTATGGGCTTCTACAAGATTAATACTGACGCAGCAGCTTTTGATGACGGGGGAAACTCGTGCATTGGTGTAGTCATTCGAGACAACAGGGGACAAGTTTTGGCTGCTTCAAGCAAAGTCCTGACTGCGTCATTCTCGACTGAGGTTTCAGAAGCATTGGCTATGCAGGAAGGTGTGCTTCTCGCAGCGGAAATGGATGCTTCTCATGCTATTTTTGAGTCCGATGCCTTATCCATCATTCAAGCAATCAACGATGGGTTCCACGGTGGTGAGCTTGGGCACATAATCCGGAACATTAGAGAAGTTTCTGCAGCGTTTATCTGGTGTTCTTTTCATCATCTGAAAAGGGATGGCAACAGAGTTGCCCACGAACTTGCAAGGGTAGCTAGGAATTCTGGTGCTTCACAAGTTTGGAAAAGGTCTTTCCCAACTTTTGTTGAGCATCTTATTATTGAGGATAGTTGTTTGTAATGCTCTTGCTTTCTCTCTCTGTTGTTTCTCTTTTTCAGTTGTTTGAAATTACAAATATCTCATAAAAAAAAAAAAAAAAAATAGAGACTTAATTTTTTCTCTTATCTTCTTTTTTTAAGTTCTGCTTTTTGGATGAATAAGGTATAACACTATAGATTCAGCAAAATACAAAGTATAGAGAGCTACAGATTACCAATCAAACAAACACAACTCAAGGTGCTTTACCAACCTGCACTTCAGTTACCTAGAACAGACCTGTGGACATCATAATGCTTTAATTTCCACTGTTTCTGGTCATTCATTGGCTGCGTGTAAAATGGTTCTACAAAAAGAAAAAGAAAGGTAAAGAGATACAGTCCTCAAAGGCTCAAACCCCACATCTCACACAATAAAGTTTGGTAAAGAAATATGATCTTAAAACCCCAAATATCTATGTTGCCGGCGGATAAGTTTGTGTTTGAGCAAAGCATTTACCAATTGGAGAAATTAATTGTGGTCACTAATTCATGGCTTCAAACCAGAACCTTCACAACATTATTTTCTTGCTAATATTCTCATGCTTGCTCACTTTCTTTGCTGAAGCAAGGGATACTCTCAAAGCAGGCGACTCTCTCGATTCCTCAAGCTACCTAGTTTCTTCAAAAAGAGCATTTACTTTGGGGTTCTTCCACCATTGCACCAATACCAACAACAGCTACTTAGGAATATGGTTCACCAATGATCAGAAAAAAAGAGTTTGGGTTGGCAACAGAAACACATTTGTTGTCAACACTTGTGCTGTTCTTACTTTGGAGACCACAGGGAGCCTCAAAATTATGGCGCAAGGTGGAGAGGCAATAACTCTTTCTCCTGCTCAAGTCACCAACTACAATAGTACTAATACTATCAGTGCTACCCTATTGGATTCCGGGAACTTTGTTCTGCAAGAGTTGAACTCGAATGGAACTCTGAAAAGGGTTTTGTGGCAAAGTTTTGATAAGCCTACAGACTCACTCCTGCCCGAGATGAAATTAGGTATTAACCACAAGAATAGAAGTGCTTGGTCGCTCGCCTCATGGTTAAACAATCTATACCAGCTCCAGGGCCTTTTAGTCTTGAATGGGATCCTAAGGGACTCCAAATGATCATTCGACGACCCGGGGTGGAGTTTTGGACTAGTGGAGTCTTAAAAGGTGACACTTTTGAGTTTATATCAGATGAATCCAAGGGCATGTATAATTTCAGTGTTGTTTCAAATGAGGATGAAGAGTACTTGTCTTATACTAATATAAAGCAAGGTGGACAATCAGCATGGTTTCTAAGTTTTGAGGGGAAACTACTTAACTTTGATGGACCCTATGTTGCAGAAACTGAAAACTGTGAGGGATACAATACTGATGGAGGCTGCAAGAGATGGCTGCCAAGGTGTTGTCATCATGATGATATGTTTGATAAAAGATCTGATTACTTCATACTTGGGCCAGACCATACTTCCTTGGATACTAACACGAGTCATACCCTGAATGATTGCAAGGTTGCTTGCTGGAACCAGTGTGACTGCGATGCCTATACTTCTCTATATGATAATCAGACTGGTTGCAAATTTTGGATCAACAAAGGAGAGTTCTTTCATGACCTCTCTGGTGCTATTCCACCTATTTATGTTCTAATACCAAAGCCTTCCCAAAATAGTAAGTTTCTCAAGCGAAAACTCTGGAGAAATTTTCACTTTCGTTACATTTACCAAGAAACATACTTATAATAGATGCAACACATAAAATAAATAAATAAAAAACACTTAGCTAATGAGCCCTTAAGGTGCAAGAAGTTGACACAATATAATTTTATAATTTTCATACCTTTTTCTTTATGTATCTACTTACCTACTTTTTTCCTCTGAGCGACTTGGGTTTCTATTTTTTGAAGTATTGAACCAGCTTTACTTACCTACCCTTTTAATTTGGGATGGGGATCTGCCTATGCAGCCATTCAATCATAATATATATTTTTTAATTTACAATAATTAAATTATCTTCAGTACGATATCTCTTTTTTTCCCCCTTCCATAAATTAGCAATGATGAAGTTATTAAAGAAATGAATCATGCAAAAAAGTTCACTGACCTGCCTCCTATTTGTTGACTGCTGAAATGGATATTGTAATTTTGATCCAAAGCAACAGCAAATTATTCACATGACAATCACTAAGGGGTTAGTTACTGAATGCAGATACAAAGAAATCGACATGGATTGGTTTTGTCATAGGAGGCACTACTGCTCTTCTTGTAATTTTCTTATGCATCTTGTACTATCTGTCAAGAAGGAGAAATGTAATACTTGAAGGTAGATGCTTCACATTTGGTATGCACTTGTTAGAGTAACTTTCCGATTAGGATCTCTAATGCTCTGCATCTGAGCAGGGGAGAATGAAGCGGTGATTGATGATGGATTGCTTGAGTTAGTAAACTCTGATAGATTCACCAGTGCCCATGAGTTTCAAAATGATAGGAAGCAGGGGCATGATTTAAGAGTTTTCAACTATAAATTCATCATGGCTGCCACAAATTGCTTCTCATTGGAAAACAAGCTTGGAGAGGGGGGCTTTGGACTCGTTTATAAAGTTAGCTTTACATTACTCTTTGAACAAAGATGTTTTGACTGAATTGTGTTCAACGTGATAACTTATTGAGTATTGCATCAGGGAAAAATTCCAAAAGGGCAAGAAATAGCTGTAAAGAGACTTTCAAGAAATTCAGGACAAGGAATTTCAGAGTTCAAGAACGAGTTGATTCTCATATCTGAACTCCAACACATGAATCTTGTTCGGCTTTTGGGTTGCTGCATTGATGGAGAAGAAAGAATGTTAATCTATGAATACATGCCGAACAAAAGCTTGGACTGCTTTCTCTTTGGTTAGGAAAACATTCACTTTATATTAACATTTGAATTCTTTCTTCCACCAATTAATTTGTTTTTGAATATGATTTTGCTCAAAGTATATTGCTAATCCTGTTGGACAACTAATATCCTATAGAGTCAACCAAGAGCAAGATGTTAGATTGGCCAAAATGTTTCAGCATAATTGAAGGAATTGCTCAAGGATTGCTCTACCTCCACAAGTATTAAAGATTGAGAGTAATCCATAGAGATTTAAAAGCTAGTAATATACCCCTTGATGAATATCTGAACCCCAAAATCTCTAATTTTGGTATGGCAAGAATTTTTCAACAAAATGAATTTTTCACCACGTATTTTGCATACCTGCAGCTTTTTTGAAATTTACTGTTTGTAGAATTAAGTGATCCTCTCCTCTAATAAATTATCTTCTTTATCAAAAAGAAAAACTTTTTGTAGAGCTATGAATTTAAAAATCTTAACTATTCAGACACTAACACCCCCTTGTCTCCCCCACACATAAAGGCTTAATGATAGAATTGTCAATATAAGTGGGATACCTAAAGTTGATATACAAGGAACAAAGACAGAACCAGGCTCTCTTGTCATGTTGTAGAACCATTGCTTCAAAAATTTTGGGCAGTTATAAAATGGTCCAGCATGCATACCATGCACATACTAACGTAGAGCTCCAGCTTGGGTCAGCTGGTTTGGTTGGAGGCCAAACCAAGCTCAACCCAAGTTCTTAAACCTCAAATACTAATGCAGTCCAGCTTGAACTTCATGTCATATTACTCATCCAAACCAAGTTTTTGGGTTTGGAATAGCTCAAGCTAGCTTGTAATTTGAGTCAAATTGATCTTCAGGCAGGGTGAGGTTCAGGTTAATGTAGGCTGGTAGTTAGTTTCATGTTAGAAAGATAATAATTTGAATTTTTGTCCTTATTATCATTACCTAACAATATCATAGGGGTACATAAGATAAATGATAAGATTAATAATCGACAATTACAAAATGCAAATAAAGACATCATAGACATGAGAGATATGTAAAAACCAAAGACATGGCTATAGAAGAAAGTTAAATAACCTCATAAAAAATACAGATAACCAAAGTCAAATAATCATGGGTTTATCTGAGCACAAATAATTGAATGAAATCACATAAACTGACGAAGTGACAGGTTAGCTTTGGATTGTAGGAACCACAACCCTAGCCCAGCCCGAACTAAATTAGGGATAAGATTTTCATCAAAAAGCTTACCTTGGCTTAGAAACACCAAATCAAGCTTGCCCAATTTCAGGATTGGCCTGGTTGGTCTGGGCTAGCTTGCCTATGCTGCGTGCTTACTAACTTTTTTCAAATCTTTTTCGATAAGTAAGAAAAAATTTATTAAAAGAAAGGACTACTTCATTTGAAAAGGATGAAGTAGCCTAAAAACATATGTACAAGCAACCAAAAAAAAAAAAATTTATGTACCAGAGAAGAGATTCCATGAAAAATGGAATGGAATAACTAAAAGTGAGTCTCCAAGCCCAAGAACGATCAAACAAAGTCCCTGCAAACAACGCTACGAGATGATTCCCTCAATACTCCAAATCCTCAAAAATATGATTGTGATGCTCCGTCCAAATTATCCACATCACACACAATGGTACCAAGTTCCAAATATAAGGGACTGACCTAGGACTTAAATGAATTTAAGTACCAAATTGAAAATAAGCCTAAAATATAGGGATCAAAAGTTCATTTTCGCATTATTTTTAAATTTCTTTTGGCTCCACCATTGCCGTACTAAAAAAGAGATGGCATTTTTCTTTTTGTTTTTTCTGGGTAGGGGGGGGGGGGGTGGATCTACCAGCATCTAGAAGGCATATTCTTTTTTTTTTTCCCACTTTTCTTTTCTTTTTGACCATTTTAGTTTGATTATTTTAAAATGAGAAACTGCATATTATATTAGTTTTTTTATCGTGAGAAACGAAAAATTACTTAAAAGAATCCAATGAGCTACATGAATCAATCGGATAAAAACAAACACATGTCAAAATTAAATTAAATAAATAAATAAAGAGCAAAGGAGAAGTTTTGGCTAAAAGTTTCTCTGGTAGAAAAAAAATATTAGAGTAATATCAATTTTCAATATGCTAGGCAAGACTTAAAAAAAAAATGTGAATATACTTTTTTTAGGGTATTTTTAGAAAATTCAACTAAACCTCATCAATCTTTAGGGATACAATGGAGTCTTTTTAATGCCGTTTTAGGGTCTTAACTATTTTTTTTTGCTTTTTAATTTTTATATTTTAGGATACAATGGAGTCTTTTTAATGCATTTTATTGACCAATAAAAGTATTTTAATTTTTTTAATTAAAATATATAGATAAATATTGTATATATATATATATATATATATTTTTACATGTGGGGGCCTTCTTTTATTTGGGGGCCTTAGGCGATTGCATCAATTGCATCACCTGTTGAGCTGGTCTTGCCGGCATTAATCATATTGATAGTAGCTGATGTGACCTCTTTGGCATCGGGTATAAAGACTCATGTAAGGTTTTTTTTTTTTTTTTATATATATATATATTGAGTAATTAAGTAGATGACTCTTCTAAACAATACACCAGACTTAAACAATTTACGTAACTTGTGGGTTTATTGTTTCAGTGCAAGACTTTGCCCTCTTGTTCCATTTTAGAATTACGTGAGCTACATTCTTCTTTCTTAAAAAAACAAGGGTGTTGCTTAAAGCAAAGTGTTAGCTGTTTAGAGTTTTTTAGTCATGAAATCAAATCACACGGTATTTCATCTATCTCCAACATAACTAAATGGTCTAAACTCCACAAAAATAAACAGACAAAAGCCTTAAATAAATCCTAACGAAGCAAATGTCCAAAATAAAATTTAATTTGTAATATGTAATGAAATTCTCCGAGAGTGACAATACGCTTGGAATCTCACTGATAGGATACTTGGAGCAAAATGATCACACTGGGGAGGGTGGGTACAGTTGGGGTGAGGAACTTTCAATAAAGTTATATTAGGAAGTGATTAATGGTGAATATATGTAAAAAAACTTCAATGTTTACAGTCAGTTGGGGATGTGGTTTGTTGTATGAATTGACCCATTTAAATTTCATGGAAGAGTGTCTTTTGGACTATGATCGTTTCATCATTCTAACATATCCTAATTAAATGGGTGAGAACATAGGATTGGGTTTTAAGTACTTCTGAAGTAACCAATATGCTAGCAGTTAAATTTTAAAAGAGCTAGCAGTTAAATTTTATAAGAGCAGTTAAATTTTAAATTAAATGAATACGGATTTTTTTTAAAAGAGCGGTTAAATTTTAAAAGAGCAGTTTAATTCTCCTATTGTTTTACCACTTCTAGCACCGCAGAGGAATGAAGATAAAGATACACATTTCATGAATCATGAATCATGATGGATGAGTTTATTGTTTTTAAATTTCTTTTGGCTCCACCATTACCGTACTAAAGAAGAGATGGCATTTTTCTTTTTGTTTTTTCTGGGTAGGGGGGGGTGGATCTACCAGCATCTAGATGGCATATTCTTTTTTTTTTTTTTTTCCCACTTTTCTTTTCTTTTTGACAATTTTAGTTTGATTATTTCAAAATGAGAAAATGCATATTATATTAGTTTTTTTATTGTGAGAAACGGAAAATTACTTTAAAGAACCCAATGAGCTACATGAATCAATCAGATAAAAACAAACGCATGTCAAAATTTAAAATAAATAAATAAATAAAGAGCAAAGGAGAAGTTTTGGCTAATAGTTTCTCTGGGTAGAAAAAAAATATTAGAGTAATATCAATTTTCAATATGCTAGGCAAGACTTTAAAAAAAATGTGAATATACTTTTTTTAGGGTATTTTTAGAAAATTCAACTAAACCTCATCAATCTTTAGGGATACAGTGGAGTCTTTTTGATGCAATTTTAGGTTCTTAACTATTTTTGTTTTCTTTTTCTTTTTTGCTTTTTAATTTTTATATTTTAGGATACAATGGAGTCTTTTTAATGTATTTTATTGACCAATAAAAGTATTTAAACTTTTTCTAATTAAAATATATAGATAAATATTATATATATATATATATATATATATATTTTACAAGTAGGGGCTTTCTTTTATTTGGGGGCCCTAGGCGATTGCATCAATTGCATCACCTATTGAGCTGGTCCTGCCAGCATTAATCATATTAATAGTAGCTGATGTGACCTCTTTGCCACCGGGTATAAAGACTCATGTGAGTTTTTTTTTTTTTTTTTTTTTTAATTGAGTAATTAAGTAGATGACTCTTTTAAACAATAGACTAGACTTAAACAATTTACGCAGCTTGTGGGTTTATTGTTTCAATGCAAGACTTTGTCTTCTTGTTCCATTTTTGAATTACGTGAGCTACATCATTTTTTCTTAAAAAAACAAGAGTTTTGCTTAAAGCAAAGTGTTAGCTGTTTAGAGTTTTTTAGTCATGAAATCAAATCACACGGTATTTCATCTATCTCCAAAATAACTAAATGGTCTAAACTCCACAAAAATAAACAGACAAAAGTCCCAAATAAATCCTAACAAAGCAAATGTCCAAAATAAAATTTAATTTGTAATATGCAATGAAATTCTCCGAGAGTGACAATACGCTTGGAATCTCACTGATAGGATACTTGGAGCAAAATGATCACACTGGGGAGGGTGGGTACGGTTGGGGTGAGGAACTTTCAATAAAGTTATATTGGGGAAGTGATTAGTGGTGAATATATGTAAAAAAACTTCATTGTTTGGAGCCAACTGGGGATGTGGTTTGTTGTATGAATTGACCCATTTAAATTTCATGGAAGAGTGTCTTTTGGACTGTGATCGTTTCATCATTCTAACAAATCCTAATTGAATGGGTGAGAACATAGGATTGGGTTTCAAGTACTTCTGAAGTAACCAATATGCTAGCAGTTAAATTTCAAAAGAGCTAGCAGTTAAATTTTAAAAGAGCAGTTAAATTTTAAGTTAAATGAATATGGATTTTTTTTAAAAGAGCGGTTAAATTTTAAAAGAGCAGTTTAATTCTCCTATTGTTTTACCACTTCCAGCACCGCAGAGTAATGAAGATAAAGATACACATTTCATGAATCATGAATCATGATGGATGAGTTTATTGTTTTTAAATTTCTTTTGGCTCCACCATTACCGTACTAAAGAAGAGATGGCATTTTTCTTTTTGTTTTTTCTGTGTAGGGGGGGTGGATCTACCAGCATCTAGATGGCATATTCTTTTTTTTTTTCCCACTTTTCTTTTCTTTTTGACAATTTTAGTTTGATTATTTTAAAATGAGAAACTACATATTATATTAGTTTCTTTATTGTGAGAAACGAAAAATTACTTAAAAGAACCCAATGAGCTACATGAATCAATCGGATAAAAACAAACACATGTCAAAATTTAAAAAAAAATAAATAAATAAAGAGTAAAGGAGAAGTTTTGGCTAATAGTTTCTCTGGGTAGAAAAAAAATATTAGAGTAATATCAATTTTCAATATGCTAGGCAAGACTTTAAAAAAAATGTGAATATACTTTTTTTAGGGTATTTTTAGAAAATTCAACTAAACCTCATCAATCTTTAGGGATACAATGGAGTCTTTTTAATGTAGTTTTAGGGTCTTAACTATTTTTGTTTTTTTTTTTTTGTTTTTTTTTTTTTTTGCTTTTTAATTTTTATATTTTAGGATGCAATGGAGTCTTTTTACTGCATTTTATTGACCAATAAAAGTATTTAAATTTTTTTAATTAAAATATATAGATAAATATTATATATATATATATATATATATATATATATATATATATATATATTTACAAGTGGGGGCCTTCTTTTATTTGGGGGCCTTAGGCAATTGCCTCAATTGCATCACCTGTTGAGCTAGTCCTGCCGGCATTAATCATATTGATAGTAGCTGATGTTACCTCTTTGGCACCAGGTATAAAGACTCATGTGAGTTTTTTTTTGTTTTTTTATTGAGTAATTAAGTAGATGACTCTTCTAAACAATAGACCAGACAAAACCTACGTTTTTTTTTTTTTTTTTTTTTACGTGAGTCTCTCTCCTTCTTATTTTTTTAATCTTAAAGTGAAGTTGAGTTTAGGATTTTGAGATGGTAATTGCTAGGGTTTTAAGGAGAGAAGAGATTTTGGTATTTTTATGCAAAAAACGTTATTTTAGGCCTAGGTGATTTATTTCCTTGTTTTTAGGCTCTTTTAATGTTTTTTTATGTCAAATTTGGTTCCTATTATGGTTATGTATTAATTAGGACTTATTTTAGGATATATTTTCTTGTCCATCAAGTTTTATGGAGCCCTTAAATAGGCCTCCAAGTTTGTATACGTTTTTCAATATTATTGTTATAAGATATAAAATCTAAAATAAAAAGAATCAAAAATAAAAAGAAAAAGAAAATAGTGATGATGTGGAAAATTGTGAGAGTTTCAAAAGTTTCGGTTTTATATATATATATATATATAGATAAATTGCTTAGCTTTTATCTTTTTGATAATATAGACTTATCTTTTGATAATATAAATTACTTAGCTTTTGTCTTTTTGTGTAAATGTATGTAAATATAAAAATATGTAATTGTGTTGAAATTACATCCAAATTTTTTTTTTGTTTTATTTTTTATATTAAAAAAAAAAACACTTGGTTACTTCAGAAGTACTTAAAACCCAATCCTATGTTCTCACCCATTCAATTAGGATCTGTTAGAATGATGAAACGATCACAGTCCAAAAGACACTCTTCCCTGAAATTTAAATGGGTCAATTCATACAACAAACCACATCCCTAGCTGGCTCCAAACAATGAAGTTTTTTTTACATATATTCACCACTAATCACTTCCCCAATATAACTTTATAGAAAGTTCCTCACCCCAACTGTACCCACCCTCCCCAGTGTGATCATTTTGCTCCAAGTATCCTATTAGTGAGATTCCAAGCGTATTGTCACTCTTGGAGAATTTCATTACATATTACAAATTAAATTTTATTTTGGACATTTGCTTCGTTAGGATTTATTTGGGACTTTTGTCTGTTTATTTTTGTGGAGTTTAGACCATTTAGTTATTTTGGAGATAGATGAAATACCATGTGATTTGATTTCATGACTGAAAAACTCTAAACAGCTAACACTTTGCTTTAAGCAACACTCTTGTTTTTTTAAGAAAGAAGGATGTAGCTCACGTAATTCTAAAATGGAACAAGAAGACAAAGTCTTGCACTGAAACAATAAACCCACAAGCTACGTAAATTGTTTAAGTTTGGTCTATTGTTTAGAAGAGTCATCTACTTAATTACTCAATAAAAAACAAAAAACAAAAAAAAACTCACGTGAGTCTTTATACCCGGTGCCAAAGAGGTCACATCAACTGCTATCAATATGATTAATGATTATGCCGGGTTTTGCCAAGCTTCCCAAAGACAATTAGCTTATATTCTCTTCTTCAACAAAGAAAAAGGTAATAGCATAATAAAACAAATGAGTATTAAAAGATAAAATTGGTAATGAAATTACCCAAAAACTCCTCCCTTTTCTCAAGGATACGTATTTGATCCAAATTCATACTTCCTCTTCAACAAATCATCATTATGCGCAAGTTTATATTAATACTTAAACAAATATACATTGCACACACAAATATACGCTCCCAGTATGAATTTAAACTACCTTATAATACCATGCAAGCCACCCGCTTGCTCCAACACAACAACCCACTACAAAACCAATCACAAAGATCACAAGTATAGAGTGTTTACAAGTATTGAAATCAATTAAAATACTATTCATCATATCTAATCAATAAGGTCCATTCACATTTGCAAGAAACTAAAAACGCTCATAATATGAAATTAAACCACCTTATAGCACTATGCAAGCTACCCGCTTGCTCCAACACAAGAACCCACCACAAAACCAATTACGAACATCACAAGAATAGAGTTTTATAGGTATTTAAACAGATTTTACTTACTATGATCAAGTTAAGTGTACAAGTCTGATTTGTTGTCTAAGCTTTGGTTTTTGACTTTCATAGATCTAAGCCTCTTTCTATTCCCCCTAGGGCTGTCCAGACTCGACTGGAACCCGACAACCAGGCAAAATTGCTCGACGCCAACCCAATTCCAGCCAGAACCGAAGGTCCAGTCAGTTGGTGGCGGGTTTTTGTTCTCAAGAATCGACATCGGTGGGTAGAGTGGCGGGTTTGCTTCTCCAAAACCCGAGCAACCCGAACCCAACCGGAGTTATATATAAAATACAGCTAAATCCTGCAAAATCAAGAAAGATTTGGTGAGATCTCGGCCAAATCTAGCGAGATCTCAACCAGATACGGCTAGATCTAGTGGGATTTAGCCAGATCCGGCCAATTCCAGCAATTTTTAGTGAAAAATTTCAGATTCCAGCGAAAATAAATGAAGATATCGGCGAGATTTTCCAGATTCCGGCATGATTTCCCAGATTTCGGTGATATTTTTTAGATTCTGGCGATTTTTTTTTTTTTTTTTTTTACTTCGGTAACCGACCGGCGCTCACCCTCATCCGAAACCGACTCGACCGATTTTTCCAGCGGTCGGTTTCGGGTTCTCTGCCCTCCACCCGACACCGGCGGGTCAAGTCCGAGTTGGGCCCAAAATCGACCTGACTCGACCTGTGGACAACTCTATTTCCCCCATGGCCATCGTGAGCGCCATTGAGTCCCAACCACAACCACAACAACAACAACCCTTTTATATTAATTTATTACACATATATATAATAAATTTTCATGATTTTTATGTACTATAGATGAAGATGACTAAAGAAATTTTGATATAAAATACAAGAAGATAATATATGAAAGAAGTGGATGATAACTTTTACGTAAAAAAGGGCAAATTCCACTGTAACTTAATAATATTAGGTTTGTAAGGGAAGCATCTAAATGGTAAAAAGTAAAAACCACAACTTCTAGATATGCGAAAACTTTAAGCTTCCAATTTTGACATACAGTCACACACTGGAGAAATAAGGATTGGGTCTTTCACTTATTGTCATTTTCATATCTATTTTTTGCCTTACTCAAATCCCTTTCTTATAAATTGGAGAGGACAAAGAAGTAGAAGAGATCTGTGTATCACTTAGTGTAATTTTAACTGGTAATCAATCTTTACCTAACAACAAGCTGTCATGCATCTTGATATTTATTAACCTTCAAATGAATCAAATATAATCACAATGAGTTGAGTCAAGTCTGATGAGTAATGAAGTCTTATTATGTAAGCTAGTAATTAAAATCCCAGGCTATGGGCTAATTAGGACAAAAAAATGCTAGCTATTATGATTAGGATAATTAGGGGGACAAATTCATCAGGATGGTCCACTTGATTTTTCATTTGATTAGTTTATGGCAACAAAAACAAGTGCTTTAAAATTGAAAATTATCTAAACTATACCACCATGCATGATGCATGACTTGATAAAGTAATATATGTCACTAAAAAACGAAAGTAAGGGTCTAGTCAAATCTTTGATTAATCGGTCTTTTGCAACTTGTTTTTTTGGGCTTGATCTGGTATAGTGGATTTTGGTTTTGCATGATTAATATATTGTGGAATGCATATAGTATAAAAATTAAGAATAAAAAATGAAGCAAAATTTCACTTACCATTTTTCTGTTTACTGCCATGTCAAATTTCAGGTACCTTTTTGGTTTTTTGTTTTTCTAAGTCAAATTTTATCGGTTTATTTACAATGAAATTATCCTAATTGATCAAATATTCCCATCTCTGAGTTTATGATACTCTTCTTTACTTCTTTGCCATGCAAGGAATCAAAGGAAAAAGGAAAAGATATGAGAATACGGAATTACAATATATAAATTACATTAAAAAAATTACATCCAATTTTTTTTTGTTTGTTTTATTTTTTATATTAAAAAAAAACGCTTGGTTACTTCAGAAGTACTTAGAACCCAATCCTATGTTCTCACCCATTCAATTAGGATATGTTAGAATGATGAAACAATCACAGTCCAAAAGACACTCTTCCATGAAATTTAAATGGGTCAATTCATACAACAAACCACATCCCCAGCTGGCTCCAAACAATGAATTTTTTTTACATTTGTTCGCCACTAATCACTTCCCAATATAACTTTATTGAAAGTTCCTCACCCCAACCGTACCCACCCTCCCCAGTGTGATCATTTTGCTCCAAGTATCCTATCAGTGAGATTCCAAGTGTATTGTCACTCTTGGAGAATTTCATTACATATTACAAATTAAATTTTAATTTGGACATTTGCTTCATTAGGATTTATTTGGGACTTTTGTCTGTTTATTTTTGTGGAGTTTAGACCATTTAGTTATTTTGGAGATAGATGAAATACCGTGTGATTTGATTTCATGACTAAAAAACTCTAAACAGCTAACACCTTGCTTTAAGCAACACTCTTGTTTTTTTAAGAAAGAAGGATGTAGCTCACGTAATTCTAAAATGGAACAAGAAGACAAAGTCTTGCACTGAAACAATAAACCCACAAGCTACGTAAATTGTTTAAGTCTGGTCTATTGTTTAGAAGAGTCATCTACTTAATTACTCAATAAAAAAACAAAAAAAAACTCACATGAGTCTTTATACTTGGTGCCAAAGAGGTCACATCAGCTACTATCAATATGATTAATGCCGGCAGGACCAGCTCAACAGGTGATGCAATTGAGGCAATCGCCTAAGGCCCCCAAATAAAAGAAGGCCCCCACTTGTAAAAGTATGTATATATATATATATATATATAATATTTATCTATATATTTTAATTAAAAAAAATTTAAATACTTTTATTGGTCAATAAAATGCAGTAAAAAGACTCCATTGCATCCTAAAATATAAAAAATAAAAAGAAAAAAAAAAAAACAAAAACAAAAATAGTTAAGACCCTAAACCTACATTAAAAAGACTCCATTGTATCCCTAAAGATTGATGAGGTTTAGTTGAATTTTCTAAAAATACCCTAAAAAAAGTATATTCACATTTTTTTTTAAAGTCTTGCCTAGCATATTGAAAATTGATATTACTCTAATATTTTTTTTCTACCCAGAGAAACTATTAGCCAAAACTTCTCCTTTACTCTTTATTTATTTTTTTTTTTTAAATGTTGACATGTGTTTGTTTTTATCCCATTTATTCATGTAGCTCATTGGGTTCTTTTAAGTAATTTTTCGTTCCTCACAATAAAGAAACTAATATAATATGCAGTTTCTCATTTTAAAATAATCAAATTAAAATTGTCAAAAAGAAAAGAAAAGTGGGAAAAAAAAAAAGAATATGCCATCTAGATGCTGGTAGATCCACCCCCCCTACACAGAAAAAAAGAAAAAGAAAAATGCCATCTCTTCTTTAGTACGGTAATGGTGGAGCCAAAAGAAATTTAAAAACAATAAACTCATCCATCATGATTCATGATTCATGAAATGTGTATTTTTATCTTCATTACTCTGCGGTGCTGGAAGTGGTAAAACAATAGGAGAATTAAACTGCTCTTTTAAAATTTAACCGCTCTTTTAAAAAAAATCCATATTCATTTAACTTAAAATTTAACTGCACTTTTAAAATTAAACTGCTAGCCCTTTTGAAATTTAACTGCTAGCATATTGGTTACTTCAGAAGTACTTGAAACCCAATCCTATGTTCTCACCCATTCAATTAGGATTTGTTAGAATGATGAAACGATCACAGTCCAAAAGACACTCTTCCATCAAATTTAAATGGGTCAATTCATACAACAAACCACATCCCCAGTTGGCTCCAAACAATGAAGTTTTTTTACATATGTTCACCACTAATCACTTCCCCAATATAACTTTATTGAAAGTTCCTCACCCCAACCGTACCCACCTTCCCCAGTGTGATCATTTTGCTCCAAGTATCCTATCAGTGAGATTCCAAGCGTATTGTCACTCTCGGAGAATTTCATTACATATTACCAATTAAATTTTATTTTGGACATTTGCTTCGTTAGGATTTATTTGGGACTTTTGTCTGTTTATTTTTGTGGAGTTTAGACCATTTAGTTATTTTGGAGATAGATGAAATACTGTGTGATTTGATTTCATGACTAAAAAACTCTAAACAGCTAACACTTTGCTTTAAGCAAAACTCTTGTTTTTTTAAGAAAAAAGGATGTAGCTCACGTAATTCAAAAATGGAACAAGAAGGCAAAGTCTTGCATTGAAACAATAAACGTACAAGCTACGTAAATTGTTTAAGTCTAGTTTATTGTTTAAAAGAGTCATCTATCTAATTACTCAATTAAAAAAAAAAAAAAAAAAAACTCACATGAGTCTTTATACCCGGTAACAAAGAGGTCACATCAGCTACTATCAATATGATTAATGCCGGCAAGACCAGCTCAATAGGTGATGCAATTGATGCAATCGCCTAGGGCCCCCAAATAAAAAAAAGCCCCTACTTGTAAAAAAAAATATATATATATATATATATATAATATTTATCTATATATTTTAATTAGAAAGAATTTAAATACTTTTATTGGTCAATAATATACATTAAAAAGACTCCATTGTATCCTAAAATATAAAAATTAAAAAGCAAAAAAGAAAAAGAAAACAAAAATAGTTAAGAACCTAAAATTGCATCAAAAAGACTCCACTGTATCCCTAAAGATTGATGAGGTTTAGTTGAATTTTCTAAAAATACCCTAAAAAAAGTATATTGACATTTTTTTTTAAGTCTTGCCTAGCATATTGAAAATTGATATTGCTCTAATATTTTTTTTCTACCCAGAGAAACTATTAGCCAAAACTTCTCCTTTACTCTTTATTTATTTATTTATTTATTTTAAATTTTGACATGCGTTTGTTTTTATCCAATTGATTCATGTGGCTCATTGGGTTCTTTTAAGTAATTTTCCGTTTCTCACAATAAAAAAACTAATATAATATGCAGTTTCTCATTTTGAAATAATCAAACTAAAATTGTCGAAAAGAAAAGAAAAGTGGGGAAAAAAAAAAGAATATGCCATCTAGATGCTGGTAGATCCACCCCCCCCTACCCAGAAAAAACAAAAAGAAAAATGTCATCTCTTCTTTAGTACGGTAATGGTGGAGCCAAAAGAAATTTAAAAACAATGTGAAAATGCACTTTTGGTCCTTACATTTTAAGCCTATTCTCAATTTGGTACTTAAATTGATTTAAGTCCTAGGTCAGTCCCTTATTTTCAAAAATCGTTTTTAAAATAGTTCCTGCCGTCAGCCCAGTGACAGAAAATGCTGAGGTGGCAAACGGAATATACTATTTGCTGACTTGGCTAATAAAATAATAATAAAATATTTTATTTTATATTTTTAAATGCCACGTCAGCATTTAAATTAATAAAAAACGCCAGCCCTAAAATATTTTTTTTTAAAAAATTATAAATTAAATTTAAAAGAAAAAACCTTAAATCTAATTCAAACTAAAATCATCTCTTAACAAATAAAAATTAATAATCGTTTTAATTCTTTTTTTTTTTTTTTTTTGGTTAACCTCGTCAGCTTAAAAAGAATTTCTACACCTTCTACCACTCATCTCAAACTCCCTCTCTCTCTCTTCACCCTACACTCTCTACCACTAAGAGGGCTAGTGGACTACCAGCAAGTGGTGATTCAGAGTCACCAGTGAGCAAGGTAGCGCCGGATCGAGGTAAAATCTCCTCTGCCTTCATTGATGCACTATCTTTCAAGATGGAGGCAGGTCTCCCTGACGGAGCGGCGAATGTGGCGGAAGTTGACGATTCTGGGTTCATCGGTGAGGCGGCGGGTTGTATGGGTATGGGGGCCGAAATATTGGTTCTGATGACTATGGGCTTGGGTCCAGCGGCGGCGAAGGAGATGCTGATTGAGTCTAAGTCCGTCGATTCTCTCCGTCTGAGTCAGTGGGTTGATCAGAATCGGTTTTTTCCTCTTTCGGATTTGGTGTTGTTGATCGGTGGGGTGTTGTTGTTGATGGCGAATTCTGGGTTTGTTTGTGCTTTTTTTTTTTTTTTGCCCTTGATGTTCTGTGTATGTATGTGTTTTGAGTTTGTGTGTGTTCTGAGATTTTGCCCAAACTGTTCTGGGTTGGTTTTTTTTTTTTTTTTTTTTTTTTTTTTTTTTTTTTTAATGCGGATTTGTATATTTTTCTAGATTTATGGGTTTGATTTCCTTGAGGTTTCAATGTTGATTGTGTTGGAATTTTTTGTGCTGAGATTGATTTTGAGTGGGTTAGTCAATTGGGTTTGTCTTGATTTGGAGAAGAACATGAAGAATGAAGTTCATGTTCTGGGTTGGAGGTTTCTGGGTTTGACATTTTTCTGGGTTGGAGGTTTGGTGATTTTTCTGGGTTGGTTTTCTCATGTGGGTTTGGGTTTGATGATTTTCTCATGTTCTGTAGGTTACGGTGGAGGATAGGGATTTTGTTTGAAATTTTGCGTTGTTATGGGTTTGATTGTGCTCTTGTTCTGGGTTTAATTGTTCTTGGATTTGGGAAGAACACGAAGAACAAGTTCTTGTGTTCTTACCTCCAGAACAATAAAAAATTAGATTTAAAAGTTTATTTTTTTTTTAATTTAGTTTGAATTAAATTTTTTTTTGAGAAATATAATTATTTTTTTTAAATTAAACTGAAATTGAAAAATGCTAATTATTTTTTTTTTAATTAAACTGACGTGACTTTTTTTAATTTAAAAAATGCTGACGTGGCATTTAAAAAATATCAATTAAAATATTTTTTTATTATTTTATTAGCTACGTCAGCAAATAGTACATTCCGTTTGCCTCTTCAGTATTTTCTGTCACTGGGTTGACGGCAGGGGCTATTTTAAAAACGATTTTTAAAAATCAGGGACTGACCTAGGACTTAAATCAATTTAGGGACCAAATTGAGAATAGGCCTAAAATGTAGGGACCAAAAGTGAATTTTCGCCTTATTTTTAAATTTCTTTTGGCTGCACCGTTACCGTACTAAAGAAGAGATTGCATTTTTTTTTTGTTTTTTCTGGGTAGGGGGTGGATCTACCAGCATCTAGATGACATATTCTTTTTTTTTTTTCTCACTTTTCTTTTCTTTTTGACAATTTTAGTTTGATAATTTTAAAATGAGAAATTGCATATTATATTAGTTTCTTTATTGTAAGAAACGAAAAATTACTTAAAAGAACCTAATGAGCTACATGAATCAATCGAATAAAAACAAACACATGTCAAAATTTAAAAAAATAAATAAATAAAGAGTAAAGAAGAAGTCTTGGCTAAAAGTTTCTCTGGTAGAAAAAAAATATTAGAGTAATATCAATTTTTAATATGCTAGGCAAGACTTAAAAAAAAAATGTGAATATACTTTTTTTAGGGTATTTTTAGAAAATTCAACTAAACCTCATCAATCTTTAGGGATACAATGGAGTCTTTTTAATGATGTTTTAGGGACTTAACTAGTTTAATTTTTTTTTTTTTTTTTTGCTTTTTAATTTTTATATTTTAGGATACAACGGAGTCATTTTAATGCATTTTATTGACCAATAAAAATATTTAAATTTTTTTAATTAAAATATATAGATAAACATTACATATTGCAAATTAAATTTTATTTTGGACATTTGCTTCGTTAGGATTTATTTGGGACTTTTGTCTGTTTATTTTTGTGGAGTTTAGACCATTTAGTTATTTTAGAGATAGATGAAATACCGTGTGATTTGATTTCACGACTAAAAAACTCTAAACAGCTAACACTTTGCTTTAAGCAACACTCTTGTTTTTTTAAGAAAGAAGAATGTAGCTCACGTAATTCTAAAATGGAACAAGAAGGCAAAGACTTGCACTGAAACAACAAACCCACAAGCTACGTAAATTGTTTAAGTCTGGTATATTGTTTAGAAGAGTCATCTACATAATTATTCAATAAAAAAACAAAAAAAACTCACATGAGTCTTTATTCCCGGTGCCAAAGAGGTCACATCAGCTACTATCAATACGATTAATGCCGGCAGGACCAGCTCAACAGGTGACGCAATTGATGCAATCACCTATGGCCCCCAACTAAAAGAAGGCCCCCACCTGTAAAAAAATATATATATATATATATATATTTTTTTTTTTTTAATTAAAAAAATTTAAATACTTTTATTGGTCAGTAAAATGCATTAAAAAGACACCATTGTATTCTAAAATATAAAAAATTAAAAAGCAAAAAAAAAAAAAAAAAAAAAAAAAAGTTAAAACCCTAAAGCTGCATTAAAAAGACTCCATTGTATCCCTAAAGATTGATGAGGTTTAGTTGAATTTTCTAAAAATACCCAAAAAAAGTATATTCACATTTTTTTTAAAGTCTTGCCTAGCATATTGAAAATTGATATTACACTAATATTTTTTTTCTACCCAGAGAAACTATTAGCCAAAACTTCTCCATTACTCTTTATTTATTTTTTTTTTTAACTTTTGACATGCGTTTGTTTTTATCCGATTGATTCATGTAGCTCATTGGGTTCTTTTAATAAATTTTTCGTTTCTCACAATAAAGAAACTAATATAATATGCAGTTTCTCATTTTAAAATAATCAAAGTAAAATTGTCAAAAAGAAAAGAAAAGTGGGAAAAAAAAAGAATATGCCATCTAGATGCTGGTAGATCCACTCCCCCTACCCAGAAAAAACATAAAGAAAAATGCCATCTCTTCTTTTGAACGGTAATGGTGGAGCCAAAAGAAATTTAAAAACAATAAACTCATCCATTATGATTCATGATTCATGAAGTGTGCATCTTTATCTTCATTACTCTGCGGTGCTGAAAGTGGTAAAACAATAGGAGAATTAAACTTCTCTTTTAAAATTTAACTGCTCTTTTAAAAAAAATCCTTGTTTATTTAACTTAAAATTTAACTGCTAGCTCTTTTGAAATTTAATTGCTAGCATATTGGTTACTTCAGAAGTACTTAAAACCCAATCCTATGTTCTCACCCATTTAATTAGGATCTGTTAGAATGATGAAACGATCACAGTCCAAACGACACTCTTCCATGAAATTTAAATGGGTCAATTCATACAACAAACCACATCCCCAGCTGGCTCCAAACAATGAAATTTTTTTACATATATTCCCCACTAATCACTTCCCCAATATAACTTTATTGAAAGTTCCTCACCCCAACCGTACCCACCCTCCACAGTGTGATCATTTTGCTCCAAGTATCCTATCAGTGAGATTCCAAGCGTATTGTCACTCTAGGAGAATTTCATTACATATTACAAATTAAATTTTATTTTGGACATTTGCATCGTTAGGATTTATTTGGGACTTTTGTCTGTTTATTTTTGTGGAGTTTAGACCATTTAGTTATTTTGGAGATAGATGGAATACCGTGTGATTTGATTTCATGACTAAAAAACTCTAAACAACTAACACTTTGCTATAAGCAACACCCTTGTTTTTTTAAGAAAGAAGGATGTAGCCCACGTAATTCTAAAATGGAACAAGAAGACAAAGTCTTGCATTGAAACAAAACCCACAAGCCACGTAAACTGTTTAAGTTTGGTCTATTGTTTAGAAGAGTCATCTACTTAATTATTCAATAAAGAAACAAAAAAAACTCACGAGACTTTATACCCGATGCCAAAGAGGTCACATCAGCTACTATCAATATGATTAATGTTGGCAGGACCAGCTCAACATGTGATGTCATTGATGCAATCGCCTAAGACCCCCAAATAAAAGAAGGCCCCCGCTTGTAAAAATATATATATTTATATATATATACATATATAATATTTATCTATATATTTTAATTAAAAAAATTTAAATACTTTTATTGGTCAATAAAATGCATTAAAAAGACTCCATTGTGTCCTAAAATATAAAAAATTAAAAAGCAAAAAAATAAAAAATAAAAAGCAAAAGTAGTTAAGACCCTAAAACTGCATTAAAAAGACTACATTGTATCCCTAAAGATTGATGAGGTTTAGTTGAATTTTCTAAAAATAACCTAAAAATAGTATATTCACATTTTTTTTTTTTTTAAGTCTTGCCTAGCAAATTGAAAATTGATATTACTCTAATATTTTTTTTTTCTACCCAGAGAAACTATTACCAAAACTTCTCCTTTACTCTTTAATTTTTTTTTTTTAAAATTTTGAGATGCGTTTGTTTTTATCCGATTGATTCATGTAGCTCATTGGGTTCTTTTAAGTAATTTTTCGTTTCTCACAATAAAGAAACTAATATAATATGCAGTTTCTCATTTTAAAATAATCAAACTAAAATTGTCAAAAAGAAAAGAAAAGTCGGAAAAAAAAAGAAAAGAATACGCCATCTAGATGCTAGTAGATCCACTCCCCCTACCTAGAAAAAACAAAAAGAAAAATTCCATGTCTTCTTTAGTACGGTAATGGTGGAGCCAAAAGAAATTTAAAAACAATAAACTCATCCATCATGATTCATGATTCATGAAATGTGTATCTTTATCTTCATTACTCTGCGATGCTGAAAGTGGTAAAACAATAGGAGAATTAAACTGCTATTTTAAAATTTAACTGCTCTTTTGAAATTTAACTTCTAGCTCTTCTAAAATTTAACTGCTAGCATATTGGTTACTTCAGAAGTACTTAAAACCCAATCCTATGTTCTCACCCATTCAATTAGGATCTGCGAGAATGATGAAACGATCACAGTCCAAAAGACACTCTTCCATGAAATTTAAATGGGTCAATTCATACAACAAACCACATCCCCAGCTGGCTCCAAACAATGAAGTTTTTTTACATATATTCCCCACTAATCACTTCCCCAATATAACTTTATTGAAAGTTCCTCACCCCAACCGTACCCACCCTCCCCAGTGTGATCATTTTGCTCCAAGTATCCTATCAGTGAGATTCCAAGCGTATTGTCACTCTCGAAGAATTTCATTACATATTACAAATTAAATTTTATTTTGGACATTTGCTTCGTTAGGATTTATTTGGGACTTTTGTCTGTTTATTTTTGTGGAGTTTAGACCATTTAGTTATTTTGGAGGTAGATGAAATACCGTGTGATTTGATTTCATGACTAGAAAGCTCTAAACAGCTAACACTTTGCTTTAAGCAACACCCTTGTTTTTTTAAGAAAGAAGGATGTAGTTCACGTAATTCTAAAATGGAACAAGAAGACAAAGTCTTGCACTGAAACAAAACCCACAAGCTACGTAAATTGTTTAAGTCTGGTCTATTGTTTAGAAGAGTCATCTACTTAATTATTCAATAAAAAAACAAAACAAAAAAAACTCACGAGTGTTCATACCCGATGCCAAAGAGGTCACATCAGCTACTATCAATATGATTAATGTCGGCAGGACCAGCTCAACATGTGATGTAATTGATGCAATCGCCTAAGACCCCTAAATAAAAGAAGGCCCCCACTTGTAAAAAAAAAAAATATATATATATATATATATACATATATAACATTTAGAGATAATTACACTTTACCAACCTGTGGTTTGCCTCTAATTCTATGTGCTAACCTGTGGTTCAAATTTTGACACTTTGCCCACCTGTGCTTCTGACCGTTAGCCCTCCGTAACCCACCTCTCCACTCTCCGTTACTCTAACATGTTTTCTTTCAAAATCAAAACACAAAACAGATCAAAAAGTTAGGATTTTTGATTGCTTAAGAACATTTTTATGAAGCTGAATTCAAGTCCTTCCAACAAGGCTGTAATCTCTGCCTCATATGGATGCGAATTCAAATCATTCTCTGTTACCACTTGTCAAAAAAAAAAAAAAAAATTTCTCTGTTACCAAAAAAGAGCACCCTCCAATTTTAATTACCCCCATTATTATACCACCATAACAAAAATATAAGGAAAGTAATCATTTAGATTCTTATGCTTTAAGCTTTGTTTTGATTGATCAGAAGGCAAACAAAAACTCCAACAACAAAAAGAAAGAGAAATCCAAGCTTTTCGCTAAGCTGAGCACTTGAGTTGAGATTTTCGCTTCGTTAGTTCCATTTGTTTCAACAGAAAATAACTCCAGCTAAGTTCTCTAGTAACTAAGAAAAATCTTTAATTCGAAGAAAATTAATTTCTATCAAATATTTCACAGTACAAAATGCAGAAATTCAAAAACTTCTCCCTCAATTTTCTCCGCAGCCAAACAAAACTTCATCTCATGTCACCGCATATTTCAGTTTAAGAATATCAGTTACAAAATTTCAAACTCTATGCCCCTGCCTCCAGCCACCACAACCCACTGCCATAGCCACCACCGCCCACAACCTCAAACCCCAACCACCAAAACCACAAACAAGTCACAAACCCAAAATCAAACCACAATCAAATCACAAACCCAAAATCAAATCACAAACAAGTCACAAACTCTAACCCACAACTGCTGAACCACCAAGAAAAAATTTCACAAACCCAGACCCATGATGAACGAAAAAATTTCACAAACTCAGACCCACGAAGCAAAAATTTTACATTCTTAGACCCACGAAGAACATAATTGATCAGTCGACGATAGGCAGTGAAACCAAGTGGCGGCATCGGAATTTGGCGTCTTTGTCGGGTTCTGATTCAGAGTCTAGGTGTTTTGGGTGGAACAATCAGACCCGCGCCGATCAGAGACCCACGCTGAACTCCAAACAATTGACCCATGTCGCTCCCAGGAACCCGAAGAAGGGTGCGGGAATTGGATGGAGATTTGGAATCACACCCGCATCCTTCATTTGCTTCGACAATGACTTAGCCGATTGCAAATACATATAACAAACATTCAACTGGTGAAGTAGGTGGCGTGGGTGTGAGTGTCTCCGCGAGAGTACCTCTTCGATGAGGGTCTCCGCGAGGCTGTAGCGCTTGTTGGAGACGAGGATTTTGATGATGGTGAAGTAGGTGGCGTGGGTGTGAGTGTAGCCACATTGTAAGGCAGTCCAGCAGAAGAGGTCGAGAGCGAGGTCTGGGTCAGATTGGGACCAAGGGGTGTGCTCGACATCGGATGGAGTGAACCCGGATTTGAGGTTTTGGACCCATGTTTCGAACTGGGTTTCGAGTTGGGTTTTGCTTCTAACACATTACTCGGGAATTGGATGGAGATCTGTTCTTGGGTTTGGATCGGGAAGAAGTTCAGGGAGTGGCTGGTGAAGGTGATGAATGATTGATTGGATTTGGAGTCACTCACAGCCACGGGAAACAAACCAAATAGTCATTGGGGTGTTTGATTGTGAAGTTTATAGCTTTGTTAGTTATTTTGGATGATTTAGATGTTTTATTATTGATGATTTAGATGTTTTATTTTAGGTTCAACTTCTTATAATTTTTCAGATTTTTGTTATGTTCTTCATGTTTAAGATCTGAGTGAGAGTGTTTTGATCTGTTTTGGGGTTTGTTTTTTACTTATTTTGTGTTAGAGTAACGGAGAGTGGAGAGGTGAGTTACGGAAGGCTAACGGTCAGAAGCACAGGTGAGCAAAGTGTCAAAATTTGAACCACAGGTAGGCACATAGAATTAGAAGCAAACCACAAGTGGGTAAAATGTAATTATCCCTTGTTTTTTAACATTCTACTTTGATGTGTAGTCATTATTCATTAGTGAAAATATAGAAGAAATGATGCACCCCAACTGGAATTCAGTTTTAAAAAAAGAACACGTACCCCAGCTGGATATTTTCTCATTTGCTTAAAAAATAAATTATATTTAAGCACAGATCATATACATTTTTTCTAAGCTGCCAAAAAATAGGATAGGGTATATCATGTATTTTTACAATAGATGCTTGGGATTTGACCCAAACGCATGCCTGTTGCTTGGAATGCAATCTCATATTACCCCTTTTTTTTTACATCGTCCTTGGTTTCTTGTTGTGCATCCATCTCCCCATTTTCATTGTCATTATCTTCCTTTTCTTGTTAGCACGATGCTTAGCAGCAATTCTCAACTTCCTCTTGGCATTGCGCATTGGATTGACAACAGCCATGATCTTTTCTTCTTGTTTCCTCTTATCCCTTTTCGCCTTGAGATTCTTCCTGATCTCGCTGTAAATTTGTACAAAGCTCTGGATGCCTAGAACTTTCCTTAGAGTTTCACAAACTTCCTGCGCCAATTGCTTAATATCATCTGAAGGAAAAGGCAAACACATTAAAATCAAATTCATTAGGTTGCACTAGAAAAACAGTTCGTACACGACATGACATAGAGCATGCAATTTCTATCTGATATTGTATGAGAAAATTTCGGTCATATCAACAGATGATTCAAACCATAATATTGTATCATGTCACCTCAGGAGATTGTAAAAAAGATAACCATATTATGGAAGCACTGCAGGATCGTGCAGGTGTGTGCGATGTGTAAAAAGCCCCACTTCAGCCTAGCTGTTATATTGTATTTAAGCTCAGAAGTTAAAAAGTTAATTCCGTGGAAGCTTTGACCAAATCATATACAAATTAACAAACTATCAAATACGGGGAAAAAAAAGAAATCAACGGATAGAGATGGCATAATACATTAATGTATAGTCCCTATCACCCATTCTTCATCAGACGTTCAGCTAATGCCTAATAATAGACATCCATTTAGGGCCCATTTGATACGTGTATTTAAACAACAGTTTTCAGTTTTTTTGAAAATACGTGAGTAAAAAAGTGTGAAAATACGTGTAATATTGTTTAAAAACTGAAAATATGTGTTTAAATACATATACCAAATGGGCTCTTAATCATCTGAACTCAGTGGAAAGAAACCACCCAAAAAAAAAAAAAAAAAAATCCATATTATTAATTTAATAGGCAACAATTTTGAAAAAAAACAAAAAAAAAAACAAAGGTCACACATAGTAACCCACTAAAAGGATATTAAGATTTAAAAGATTATATTTTAAACAACGGCTAAAGGCTCAGAACCTAAAGAAAAGGAGTAAACAAAAAATCCCCTGCTTCCTGGAAAAAGTGAAAAACTTGATGCATAATTCATCATCACATATCTCAATTACTTAACACTTGAAACAAAACAAAGCACCTGAGCAACAATTCAGACAGAAAATAGATATATTTGTAATGTAGCATCGCTATTCATATATGGAATCAAACTAGGAATGTAGAACAGTGGGAACCAAACTCACCAGGGATCACTTTCCCAGCAAACCCTTCACAAACTTTATACAGGGGTAGAAGGATTTCATATGCATAATGCAGGCAATCGTCCAGACTGATTTGTGATGAAATTTTTTCAAAACTATTGAATACAATTTTCATCTGCATAAACATTTAAAAGATCATTAGTAACAAGTATTTTAGGAGGTAAAAACAGATAAAGAAGTGCGTTGATTTCAAGAGTATGAATAGTGTCTGAATAGGAATCAGAATCATTGTGGAAATTTTCAGGGAATATCTATAATGAACCTAACAAATCATATTTCTCAACATGTGGAAAACAAACCTGAATAGCATCCATCTGAAGGGCAATCTTTCCCATTCTTTTAAGCAGATAAGAAATGATCAAATATCGAATATCTTTGGAGTGGTCATGATCCTTTTGATCACCAGATGTAAGAGAGAAATATACGCTTCTCCCTTTTCTTGAATCAAGCAATTGGAAAGCTTTAAGAAATCGGCCTCGCTCATGCTCTTCAAGGCTAGACCAGAAATTTGGAGAATCTATGTACTCCATTTGTCCCATTAAAGAATGCACACCACATATTGTGAACACAAAGTTTTGTGTTACGAGGTTGCTGGCAACATCATCATTGAATGGTGTCTTCAATTGGCAGCAGAGGGAAACAGCTATAATAAAAAGTCTACTTGGTTTCATAAGAAAATAAGTCCCTAGTGATTTTTCTTGATTTTCTCTGCTAGCATCTATTACATTGGCAAAGTACAAGGATATAAGGCGACTTGATATGTGGCGTAACCACATGTGTGGGTGCAAAAGCAGCTCACAGATTGCTTCCCAGATATCCTGAAAATTATACAAAAGAATAAACAAACAACAGAAGAAATGAAACCAAAGGGATTTAAATTATCGTTATTATTATTTTTTAAATCCATTAAACCCTTTGGGTTTGGCTTACTTCCAGTACTTTTTCAACTTAACATTTAGTTAGTTTTTCTTTGAGAGAGAATGATGCGGTAGTGGATTTTAATCTCCACCAAAGGATTAGTTAGTAGATGATGTGGTTGTTTCTCATTAAAACAAAAGGAGATATCTAGTTAAAAAACTACTGGAGGTAAGCCAGACCCAAAACCCTTCAATCATCAAGTTCCAAAAAGAGACAATTAAGTCAACATAAACCAAAACCAGCTTAAAGCAACAAAATCCAAAATTACAAGGCCTTATCCAACTACCAAGGGATTGTTGATACTTGATAAGCAAGAATGTCCAAACTTGGTTAGAATCCAGAAAAACAATTTCACAATTTAACCAGACAATCACATTACAATTACCTTGTTGGCAGCCAATTTCAAAACAATATACATTTTCAGTTTCAGATTATTTAAAAGATCATTATGTTACACTAGGAATAAGAAGAATTGGCCATATATTTATCAGACAAACCATTCACCATGACTAGGCCCGTCAGAGGATTTTTCAAGGATATGATTTATGACTAGATAGCCCAAAGGACTTCATTATAAAAAGATACGAAGAGAGATTATAATTTTGATTTGAGCACCCATAGTACTGACCATCTCCATTTTTACACAACCACTACAATATAAAAAAAAAAACAGTTGCGAGTACATTAAGACTAATAAAGTAAATATTTCATGAACAATACTGAAATTCAAGGTTGGATTGTACTAGACCACCAACCACACTAAGTTCAACCAACAAAAGTCATTTTCAGAACATTATCTAAATGTACCCCATTCAATGAGTTAATATCAACCTAGAGTACTCAATAGCCCATGTCAGCAAACAACATGTGTAACTGTAAATTTCCCCAGCTATAACTGCCCACCAAGGCCTAACTTCTGCAGTCAGTGATCACTGGCTTAGCCAAGTAGGGAACAGTAGAACTTATTGACTCAACTAAATATTATGTGAAGAGTGACATACCTCAAGATCACTTTCAAAGAACAAATCATGGAACTGATGCAGCATCTTTTCCAACATGACAAGCGAGTAATATGTCTCTCTCCAGGAAGTAACAGCAGTTTCCTCAGGAAAATCTAGTTGCCTATTAGTGACAACATTGATGGCAGATTGCAAAATTTTTCTAGTCACAGGCAATACTTTATTGACATATCTTTGAAATCCTTTCTTCATAACCTCAACAGATAATCCCAAGACCTGTACCAAAAAATTCAAAGATCTCTAAACTATGAATATTTTGAAACACAAGAAAGAAATTTGAATGAGCATCTAAATTTATTAGGATTATTGTTATACACAAGGGGATTAGATCATATCAGATCATTAAATCTAGTTTACAATGTTTGGAAACAAATGTGATGAGACAGAAAAATACAGATCCCACTGCGCTTCTGGAACTGTTATTAATCTCATAATACTCAACAGAACACCTTATGAGGCCATATCAAATATATGAACACTGCAAGATTACATATCCCAATGAAATGTAAAAGCACCATCCACTAATGAAAACGGCTTGGGGAATAGAGTTCGGTTTTAGCATGGTTGTTAGTGTTTAGATCAGCCGCTTAAAGTGGCTTTCCCACTTTTATTGCTACAAATCAGGAGGCATCTGTGAAGAAGTTGGTGGTGTGGCAGAGTGTGGAGGAAAGTCGGAGTTGGGATGTGCAATTCCAACGTGATTTTATTGATTGGAAGGTGGAGTTGGTGGGGGCTTTTCTTCAAATGAGGATGTGGATTGGGTGAGGTGAAAGTTCAAGAGTAATGGAGATTTTAACATCCGCTCTTTTTATAGTTCTTTGACATTGAAGGGATCTTTTTCTCCACTTTCCCTTGGAGAAGCATTTGGGGGTGAAAGCTCCACGTCGGGTTTCCTTCTTTGTTGGACGGCTACATGGAGGAAGATTCTCACAGGAAAGAATTTGAGGAGAAGAGGTTTCTCAATAGGAGATTGGTGCTGCATGTGCTGGTGTAGCGGAGAGGATGTTGATCATCTTTTGATTCATTGTGAGGGTGCTTAGTTATGGAATGATGCTTTTAGATCTTCTGGAGTCTCTTGGGTCTTGCCTAAGAGGGTGCTGGATTTATTAACTGGGTGGAGGGATTGGTTGGGGAAGCGCTTGTTAGATATTTGGACATATCTCTCATGTCTATGATGTCTTTATTTGCATTTTGTAATAGACGATTATTAATCTTATCATTTATCTTATGTACCCCTTTGATTAAGGACAAAAATTCAAATTATTATCTTTCTAACATGAAACTAACTACCAGCCTACATTGACCTAAACCTCACCCTGCCTGAAGATCAATTTGACTCAAATTACAAGCTAGCTTGAGCTATTCCAAACCCAAAAACTTGGTTTGGATGAGTAATATGACTTGACGTTCAAGCTGGACTGCATTAGTATTTGAGGTTTAAGAACTTGGGTTGAGCTTGGTTTGGCCTCCAACCAAACCAGCTGACCCAAGCTGGAGCTCTACGTTAGTATGTGCATGGTATGCATGCTGGACCATTTTATAACTGCCCAAAATTTTTGAAGTAATGGTTCTACAACATGACAAAAGAGCCTGGTTGTCTGCCTTTGTTCCTTGTATATCAACTTTAAATATCCCACTTATATTAACAATTCTATCATTAAGCCTGTAAGTGTGGGGGAGACAAGGGGGTGTTAGTGTCTGAATAGTTAAGATTTTTAAATTCATAGCTCTACAAAAAGTTTTTCTTTTTGACAAATAAGATAATTTATAAGAGGAGAGGATCACTTAAAATAGTTCTACAAACAGTAAATTTCAAAAAAGCTGCAGGTATGCAAAATACGTGGTGAAGACGATTTCAGTAGTTCTTGACATCAGCCCTATATAGGTAACTTTGAGTGATAAAATAACTAGATTCAGAAGACATTAACACTTAAGCATGTTTACAACCATAGTTGGAGGTAGTGGTGCCCCAGAAAAGCAGAGGGGGAGGGGGGGGGGGGGGGGGGGGCAGAGAGAGAGAAAAGTACCATTAAGTGCTACATGAGTATACTGACACTACTTTAATTTCTGATTGATTTCTTCTTCTCAGAGAAACACACTTTTGTTTCATAAAATTTCACGAGTACTCCAGGTCTTGATATAATAGACTTATATACTTTTTATCTTTTTCCTATTTTATCTTAAACTAAAAACAGACTATTTTCTACTATTATAAATGAAAGATATTGATGAGACAAAGTACAAAGTACAACGAGCAATACATGTATGACAGGATTGCACTAATGAAGACGACTAATCCACCCACATTAGAATTATCCAACTCAGAATACTTACAAATACTGAAATAAAATTAACCAACTCAGAATAAAATTCACAGAATATTACCTGGGCAGCAGCACTCCGCAGTTTCTGTGTCTCTTCCGAATATGAATACCAAGATAATGTGTAGTCTAGAATGGAATGAAGTGAATGTGGGCTTACACACCCAATGAGTTTCTTTATAGCAGCACCAGTCATGGACCGAACTTTATTATCATGATCGTTGGATAAGCAAATCACCAGATGCGTAAATAATGTCAGTGATTGCTCATCAACATTTTTTTTTGGAAATTTGACTATGATTGCATGAATCATTTCGAGCACAGATTCTCTCCCAGTTGAATGCTCATATCTGAAAGAATTGTCAAGTCATTTTAGGAAAAATAAAGAATTTTTATTTTTTATAAAAAGAAACCAAAATTTACTTGCAGATACTTGCCTTAGATTTGAAAGCAGAAAAGCTAGATGTTGTTGCAAACGTTTTACAGAAAGCTGATAACCAAGTAAAAATTGCAACAAAATTTGACTAGATTTCTTTCTAATTGAATCCACTTGACTTGTCACCATCAATTCCCCAACTTGAGTTACAAGATCATATATCTCGGGAACAACTAGCTTGCGATTAACAATTGCCTTGAGCAAAGAAAGGGCAAGGCTAGAAGGATTTCTTTCGAGATCAACAAACAGGGGAAACTGAATTAACAGATGTAACTGAGCTGATGAAAGGGTAATTTTGCTACTCCGCAGAAGCACAGCTAGCAATCTTAAACATGACTGCATTAGAGGACTGCTAGAAGATACCAAACCTTGTGCAATATCCAAGACTGCCACCTTTATTTTATCAGCTTGAGACTCAAGGGATTGTAAAGGCAGTCTTACCAATGGAGTAAGGCAACTAAGGGATGCAGATAAAATATCTTCATACCTGGAACCTAAGCAGTTGCCTAGAAGCGTGACAAAAGGATCCAACATTGATAACACATGTTCATCAATTTTGTCCCGTTTCAAACTTCTTATTCGTTTATGCAATATCCTGAGAGCAAACACAATAATAAGATGTGAAGATACATTCACAACTCGGCCAGAAGTTATTCTTTTTCCACTCATGTCTTTTCTAGGATGTTTTCTCGCCTCTGCAACCAATGATTGTTCACCTTGACCATTTCCATCTTTAATCCCATCTTCAATGAGGCCATACACAAAGATGAATAGGTCAGTCTGATCTACAGATGGATTACGTTCAATACCAACAGCTATGTGATTCAACATCCTTTCCAATTCTGTTTTGACTTTTGGTGTCATCTGCTTCTGCAAATGAGTTGTAACAGGTGAAAGAAGCTTCAAGGCATGGGTTTTGAATGTTATACTCTGGGCTATCAATTCCAGTGTTTTAAAAGACATTCGTGTCTTTGTTTCTTTCATTTTTGAAGCAATCTTTCCCACTTCTTTTTCTTCGGCAACATCTCCCATTATGTCATTTTCTACTATGGAAAGGAGATCTCCCAAACAGTAATCCAACTTCCCAATGACAGGTATTAAAAGAGACTTGGACAAGATGAAATTGAGAGTGTATCCCAATACATGCATTTCAAATCCTTGTTTCAAGGTCGCTCGCAAAACCCTGAGCACAAACTGCAGGTATTCCAGCCCAAGCTCCTTCAAACAAGCAGCCAAAGCTGATCTAGCTTCATCCCGTATACTTTCCAAACGATTCTTTAAGAAGTTTGCAATGCGATGAATGATACTTGAAAGGAGTGAGTCCATCACATCCCCAGGAAGCAACTTTAGTAGCTTCAGTGCAGCAAGATTGATGTTAACGCTGACCTTATCAGGCTCAGAATTCAGTAGCTTCTGTATCTTTGGGAGAACAGTTTTATGCAGGCATGTCTGTATCTCAGTTGCAATATTAAAAGTACTACACTTGTGCAAAATGGCTGAAGAACCACTACCAATGGTCACGGAATCAGAATCATTCACAAAAGAGTCATTGCCTTCTTGGCTCTTAGAAATTTCTAGAAAATGAAATTGGTCCAGAATAGAGCAAGTTAGTCTCAATAAGAGCTTTTGCTTGTCTGGTTTCAGAGTAATCTCTCGAAGGCATCTAACTAATAATGCATAGTATGACTTCCATTCCGCATGACCAGAAATAGCTGCAAGGGCCTCTATGCATGCACCTCTAACATGTTCTCCTTTTCCGTCTTGTACATCAAACAAAATATTAAAAAAGAGCGGCACAAAAACCCTATTTATGATTCCCTGAAGCAAAATAGCAGCACAGTAAATTTCAGTACTTAGCAGCACATTCTGAGGAAGCGAGAACATAAAGCATAACATAATTACCTCCGACATGTTGCTAGTACTGATAACATTCTTAAAACGTAATAATGCCCTTGCTCTCCTATGCCTCTGCAAGAACATGTGGATACATCAGAGGTAAGTTTACTTGCTTGGGAGAAACAAAAGATAAAAAATATTTCGTTAAAGATTATAGCATACTGAGATCTGTTACAAATAGTTACAACCATGACACTTAAGATGCTTCTCTCAATGTTAGAGAAAAGAAATGCAAATGATTATCCTTATTCATTCCGAGTCATATTCTTTCAATAGAGCAAGGTGATTATTATCAAGAAGATTAGACATAAAGAACTCTAATATCACATGTAAGACATGAAATGAATAAAGTTCAGATAATGATAAACACAAAAACATGTGAAGCCTTAGGAGGAGAAAACACAGAAAACTCACCTGCAAATGAATAATATTATTGAAAAAATCTACTTCAGCATCATTACTGCACAGCATCCCCAATGAATTAAGATTTGCTACTTCTGGAAGTTTCAACACCATTTCTCGTAGTAAATCTATCCATTCCTGAAACAAAAAACATAATGATACAAAGGATTTAATTTATGCAATTTTGTTTAATTAAAATAATCATTACTATTTTTAATCATGAAAAAGTTTTAAAAGTTTTTTGATATTTCTGTCTGCCACCAACTCTGTGCACAGTCCTTTTAAAGGCATGGAGAAAAAGGTCCAAGTATCATATTGAACTACTATTAAGTCATGCATGCATGAAGGAGCAAGTGCATTTGTCTGTCTCTGTATTTTTAATGTTAATTTATCATCAATTCCTACAAGATGAATCACAGAAACTTGATACCTTTTTTATATTAGTTTCTCTACTCAATGTATTCCCCACATGCTTCAAAAGAAATTTGTTTGTTATACGCTGAATAGATGCTCTCGTCCAACAACCATCATCAGAAGTAATCATCTTAGCAATTACTTCTTGGTGACTTTTTCCTTCTTGGCTGATAACCAGTGCAGAAAATTCAATAAACAAACGCATTGACCTAAAAGCACTATGCCTTAAGATCAAGTCTTCAGATGACATATCATACACACAATGTGATAAAATGAGCAACACATGATCCTCGTGAATAGTATAGAAGAAATCGACACAAATCTTTTCATAAGCATTGACTATAGTGTCATAATCAAGTCCACCCATTTCTGCAGCAGAGGTTGCATTCAAGTCACGAACAAGTTTTGCCTGCATTCCAGTCAAAGAAGTAGACAACAGGAATAAATGGGTTTCAGAAATCAATTAAGTTCCATTAACGCTCTGTTCGTTTTATGGAAAACCTTGAAGATCGTTTTCCACATTTTCCTATGTTTGGTGTGTTTGGTAGTATCAGAAGGAAAAAAAAAAAAAAGGGTCACAGAAAATTCTTTTATTTAACTTGGCGTGAGATAGATTTGTTTTCCGCTAAATTTTTTGGAAAACAACTCTATCTCACACCAAGCTAAATAAAGGATAGTCTAAGAGAAAGTTTTCCAACTTATTATAAGATCACTACCAAACATAGGAAAATGAGATAATTTTCTAGAAAATGATTTTTGGAAAATTATTCATTTTCAAGAAAATGTTAATGTTGAAACAAACAGGGCATAAAGCAATACTTAAACGTAAAAATAATTGAAGATACAAGTATTACCACTAACAGGATGGAAGGATCCACTTCAGCAAGAGAATCAAGAAGATCACAAATAGACAAACGCATATCCAGTTCAACAGAAGTAAGTAGTGGAGAAACTGCATTCAAAATTGTTTTAGTACTGTCGCTCCCTAACACTGGTATAATATCTCGAAAGACTTGCACAGCTTCAGAACAAAGATCTGCAAGAAGAAATAGATTTTTGAAGAAAAAGTTAAGACTCTTACAGAGAGTACCAAACTTATGTTTCATGAGATATTCTTACCAGAATTTTGAGCTCTTTTTGCTAAAAATGGGAGCAAGATATCTACAAATTTGCTTGCTAGCAATGGATCCTTTATATACTTTGATAATAATTTGAAAATTCTTATGTCTCTCTCCCCAGGACATTTGACCAATTTCCTGGTACATAAAAAGGGTAAGTCATAAAGAGGATATCTTTAATAAGAAGCTTTTTCCTTTTCCATAAATACTTTTTACACTAAAGGTACATACATTCATAAACATAATGCATATGCAGAATGACTAGAAATAGAAGGGAAAATGGTGGTTTAAATGTGCTGATTCTGACCAGAACTGTCAGTATTTTTTGTTTTTCTCAACTAAAAATGATAATTTTCATTTCACTTTACAAGACGAATGTGAGTGTGGTTTGTACAAAATTTTATGGCAATAACAAGTGACAAAGAACACATTAGTTTGTTTCCAAAATCTTGGACACTAGGGTCATTGAGGATAGTTTATTCCAATAGCATGAATGGAAGCATCCTCGCATATGTGGAGTCTGACGAATGGAAAAGCACATGAATACAAAATAAAAAAAATAAATAAATGCACCAAAAACACCATCCATACCTCTTGGTGGCACTATCACTTAGGAAAAGGCAATGCAAGCTGCAGATAAGTGCCTCAAGGTTTGGAAGTAGAACTCTTTTTGCAGTATCATCTTTATCATCCAACTCACTATCAAGATTCAACAAGTTCTCAACGAACTTAAGAACACATGATACAATCGCTTCAGAAGCTGACTTGACACTAAGTATTGAAAATATATCCGGAACAAGATTTGTTTCTCTACTTAGCAGTGATACAAGCCTGTGGCTTCTACTCATAGCAACAAAGCAAGAGAATAATGAACTTGGCTTCTCACTACTGGAACCCTCCTGTTTAAAACCGTCAACTAAATTTTTCACAGATGCAAAGAACAGGTCCCAGAACTCACAACCGAATTCATGATCTTCATACTTATTGAGGACAAAAGAAATTACTTTCAGGCATAGAGACCTTAAATCTTTGAACTGCTTCATAGCACTGCTAGTCTGCATGTTGACCATAAATGTTTATTAATAAGTTGCCATGTCCTCATCTACAACATAACAAAAAAGCACACTAGCTTTCCCTAGAGCTCATACAAGTCAAAAATATTGGCTGATAAAGAAGATATTGACCCTACCTGCCATCTTACTAAATTGGGACAATATTAAGCACTATTAAGATGGGTATTTACCTAGACAGCACCAATACAGATACAGAACATGTATGCAACACAGTACAAACATGGTTATACATCAATCTAAAATTTAGAATACGATACAGCATGGATACTTCAATAAATACATAAATAAATATTTGTAGGCACTTATTCTCTAATCTTATGTTTATAAGATAAAGAAGAAATGCTAAACAGTGTAAAATAAAACTAAATAATAAAGGGTGACATATTAAAACTATCCTAAGGTTTGCACTAATAATAGGGACTATCAAGACTTTTCAAAAATATCAAATTTGTTCCCAAAGCACAAAGAGCACTGAACACCATTTTAAAGTTCCGTAATCCTCCAAGTTCTCTGCATCCTTCCAACAGCTTGTCTTGACTACTCAAGTCTTGCATTATGGAAATTATATGCACGAGGGAGTTTCTGAGTAGCCAATGATTGATAGATAACAGCTAGGGATGGAGAGGATGTAGAAACAGGGGAATTTTCAAACGGTGTTATGTAATGTTTATGCTTAGGGAGAAATTTGGATATTTTTGAAATGTTTTGGTAGTGACTGACATTAGCCCAAACCTCAAGGATAGTTTTTAAATTTTGCCCAATAATGAAACTAAATAAGAAGCTATTACTTTCATAGGGAGATCATAAGTGAGGGAGAGGAAGAGAAAAATAAGAAGGTTAATGAAGTATCCTGTGGCATCCAAGAGATCCGTATCAAATACAGAGAGTTTGAAGTATCCATGCTTTCTAGATTTTAACCAACCTAGTATCAGAGTATAAGATTAGGGGAGTTATCAATCAACTATGACAACAAAACTTTTAGTAGTATTCGAGATTCAGCACCCAAAATGATAAACATAGTACCAGGACATGATTTGTTGGAGCACCGTCTTTCTCAAGTAAAGTTAGGTCAGCACTAGAATGATCTTCAAATGAGGAAAATCCATTGCACTTTGCTACATCAATATTTGATGCACAGCTTCCCAATAGCCGAACAATACACCCCATTAATAGATCAAGAAAAGGTCTAAGATGCAATTCATCAAAAACTCCTAGAACATCTTCAATCACATGCAGAAAACCATATCTTTTCTTCCAAGACAGAGCTATTATATTATCCACGGTGAAATACTTTAAGAAATTAAAAGCCTGAAATTGATCCATAAAATTTTCAGATGAAGTCCAAAGCCAACAAGCAGTACTATCAGCTTCTTGTGAAATAATTTGCAGTGGCTTTATTAACAATGCGAAGAAAAGAGGAAGCTCCTCAACATCAAGTTGAGCAATGAAACCCAGGACTGCCTTTCGGTGATTAATGCTTGCATTCTGCATAAAAAGGTAAATCATATTGAGTAAATTAGATGAGATTTTGAATGAAAAGTGAGGAAAACATACGGAGTGAAAACCCCTACAGATATTAACAAGATTGCATAAAGGAATGACCATCATATAATTCAAATTAGATATACCTTTCTAGAGGCAAGTGTCTTCAAATTTCTGACTTTCGGCATTAGAAGACGAATAACTATAGGAACCAGATAAGCTCTGTGTTGGTCTTCAATTAGATTAGATTCTTTGGATAAACTCCATGTTGTTAGTTCTTCTCGCAAATATTTGGAGCTTATCAACATTTTCAGATGCTGATCATATGGGAGCAAAAAATCATCCTTCCAAATCAAGAGGCAATCAAGAACCTTCATCTGTATTTCAGCATCATTTTCATCCAAAAGCCTAATAGAAACATCCAAAAGATTCAAGGAAAAGCAAAACAAGAAAAAGGACTTAGTGCACCCGGGCTGAGATCAAAATCAAACACATCAAAAACTAGAAGAAAAGATGAGCATTAAATAAATATATATTATTACATCATTGAAACACTGCACCAACCTATTTTGCAGAACCTCTTTAAGAAATTGAGCCTGATAAAAAGACCTAGGGTTCCGCATTATTTTCAGCAAGTTCAACCATTCTTTAAGGACACCTTTCCACTCTTTGCCTTTACAAGCATGTGAATTGAAGATTCCCACGCTGCAATACAACATTAAAAAGAAAACCAACTTTTAATGGGATAGGTTATAAAGATTTGCTAGTTCACCGAGTGCAAAGTATATCCAATAAAAGGCATAAGATCCTGCAGATGATTACCTTGCAAGAACATTGCAATCATAGCCAAGAAACTTTAAGAACAAAGGTACAAACTCTCGTGACCGAGATTCAATAACAATTGGAATCTTTTGTAATGATTGGAGCAACAAGGATAATACTGTTGCACAAGGAGTGCTCTCAGAACCCGGATATACAAACGAATTAAAACGCTTGACAAGATCTGGAAAAAAAAAAAAAAAAATGAACTTCAAAGGGAATTTTGGATTCAAGAAAGAGATAACTCAGAAAATAACCAGTTTATTATTCTAAAACATGCACAATATAACAGCAGCTGAGTCAAAATAAATATCTACCAATATGGTACAATAAAGATAATGATACATGATAATATCAAAACTCGAGTTGTCACATACCACTTGACTTGTAAGCTTTAGAATTTCCTTCATATACTTCATTAGATGTATGAAATATGGATTGGTATTGCTCAAGATAAGAAACAAATCTATCCCCTACAAGTCCAAAATGTTGGCTCATCAAGACTGCAAGGCACTCTATTGCTGGATTCCAAAGATAGCTAAATCGGTTATTCAATATGCCAATTATCCCATTCAAAACAAGGGGCGCATAGGCATCAGGTAATCTGCCGGCTGAGAGGCCCATTTGTATTTTAGAAATCAATAGGATAACTTTCCTGCTGGTAGAAATTGAAAGAGGAGTTTCCTCAATAGACAAAAGCAACTGAATAACCTGACATTTGAAGGAAAATCAGCCCAGGATCATCTAGTTTGATATAGTGTCAAACAACAAGAGCAGCAAGAAAATAGACACATACATTAATACCCTGACTTTCCACAAGGGAATTTTGAGAGACTTCAGTTCTCATTTTCTTTGCAGCCAGTTGATCATTTGTAGAATCCACACAGCCCAGAGGCTGATAGTGACACAATATTCTAAGAGTTGAGAAGCGAATCTCCTTGTTTGAGTGGCGCAAATTATCAGAAAATATGCTTACTGCATCCGCAACCTTCTCGCCAGCAAGTTCTTGATGATACATTCTATTGCTGTTGACAGCTTCCGATGTAGGCCTAACATTTTTGTAACATCAAGAATTTAGAAAAGCAGAGTTTTTAACATAGCCAGCAATCAACAAGCATTAAAATTTGAACAACGATAAGAATTTAGATTAGTAATATATTAATATGTAATCAATTATTGACACAGGTCAACTTACCCATACACAAAATCCAAATAACCAGCAACAGCAGACAATACTGGTAAAGAAGATCTGTATCTTTTTGCAAGATGCAAAAATTTGCTCGTTTCTTCAGAGTCAGATTCTTTACCAAGATGTGACTTGTTGTAAGAACTCAAAGCAGCCCCAATTAGGCATTCCCAAGTTTGTTTAGGAACACCAGCTACGCAGCCTGAATGAATAACATATAGATGAATATTAAGAGAGACAACAACAGCATAATATTGTACAACAGAAAATGAGAAAAGTTCTATTTACTAAACAGAATACCATTTGCTTATCTTGTTGTGAGCATTTAAAATTCATTGAGAAGGCCAAGCATTGTGGATATGGTGAAAAGACGGAAGAAAATGTCAACAGAAACAATCACAAAGACATTATTAGAATATCCTCCCTGGGATATAATACACTGATGGATCCATAAAGTGCATAAGTGCGGGAAACAATACACTTTGATGGGTCCCATGAAGTACAGATACAAGACATTGGCGGGTCCCATCAAGTGCATTAGTGCTTATATGAAACACCAAGATAGACATTATATATTCAGGGTGTTTAGTATATCATAGAACCAGGCCAGCTAAGAACAAATTAACTGGTTTTAATTGTTTTTAGTTTGGTAGCGTTTTTATTCAAAATAAGACCACATATCATCCCTAATAAACTAGTTTTAACTTTTAGTTCTTTTAAACATACCTTCCCTACAAAATCAAGTTTTAAAATTTTGATGTTTTTCACATGAATATTCTCACCATACTAGCTTTAAAGTTGAAAATTTCAGATGCATATGTTATTAATACAAGATCTGAGCTGATTCTAGACAAACTTGATATAAAATAAACTGATTTGGTTCAGCTTGTATCCGAACTAAACTAATTCCGAGATTTGCCAAGCACCCGCACTATCCTCACTTGAAAATAAGGTGAACAGACACAGTGTTTCAAAGTGCATATAGAGCAAGAAATTAATCAGAATAATACAGAACGTTCCATACCAGCTTCCATCATCAGTAGCTGATTGAGTGCATCTATCAAATCCATTAAACAGGATGATTTCTTTTGGATATCAATCAATTGAGGATAGCATCTAATGATTCCCCACAGCAGAGCCAACTTAGTCTCATGAATATGAGTTGATGATGGATCTACGCACACAATTTCTTTTATTTCCCTTATCCAATCAGAGACAGCCTCCTGCAAACAACTCTGAATCTTTGGAAATCCTTTTCCAAATGTGCCAACTAAAAAGTTGGACCCTTGCGCCTTCGCTTCCATTATTTCACAGAAGGACAGTAATAGATAAATAACTTCTTCCGAAGTCTCTACCATATCATTCAAAGCACTGAAAATTATATCAGAAAATTAAGACTGTCCTATAAAAAGAACCATATTGCATCCCAGAAATAACTAACATATAACATTACCTTAAGATGTTAACTCTGAAGATATCTACTATGCAAGGGTCCTTCTGTAGTAGTTCTTTAATAAAAGTCAACAAACTGCAAGACAAGCCTAACAATCTATGTCAAATGATATTAAGAAAAGGGAAAGAGGTAAGGGGCAGGGGGGCACCAAACTAGGAATTACCTTGAGTTCCTTAACTTAAATACAGGAGCCCATTGCAATGAACAACTTGAGATAGTTGACATATCATTAGAACTATGGAGCCCATTGAGAATGCATACAATCAATTCTAGAACCTTATCAACAACTTCTTGATGATCCTCTGCCTTCACCAAGTCAGAAGGCACGACAAACCTTTGCACAAGCAATCCCACATGTTCAAGTAATGATTGGTAATCTGTGCAACATCATAGTAGTTAGCTTGGTAGGACAAGAAGTACACAAATATGCAATTGACATTATTACAGTAATTGAACTTGAAACGTACAGCTGTAAAACAAACCAAGCTGCTCAAGCTCCACTCAAGATAAATTGGGTGAAGTGATACTTGAACGATTAACTACGTGGCTCAAAAACCAATAAGAACCGATCTCAAGCAACCTATTATCAGGATCAGCACCAATTGATTGTCTACTTTAGAAAAGTCAAACTACTAAAGTTTCGTTTGTTTTGAAGTAAAATATTTTACACTGAAAATATTTTTAGGGAAACGTTTTCATTTTACCGTGTTTGGTTGTTTACAAGAAAATGCTGAAAATGTTTTTATTTTATAGTGTTTGGTTGCTTACATGAAAATGTTGTGGAAATTATTTTCCAATGTTTGTTTCACCGTAAAAAAAAATTTTAAAATAATAATAATAATAATAATAATAATAATAATAACAATTTTAAAAAATTTCATATTTCATAAAACCCGTCAAATGCAAGCACAGCTGTACACAACCGCTGAACCACCACCAACTACCCAAATTCAGAAAATAAAACAAAATTCCACTCTCAGTGGTCAAAACAGACACACAGATACATGTATAGCAAGTACTAGGAACCAATCGAAGCAATCAAACTCCAAAGTGCCAATCGAGACAAAGACCCATGGCTGTTGGAGGCAGCGGACCTAGAAAGTCCACTGCCAAAGTCGCCATAACCACCACAAAACGAGCAACCCACAAACCCAGATCCGAAAAAAAACAACCCAAAAATCTTAGCATTAGACCACGAATCCAGATTTCAAAACCAAAGCCCCACGAATCTAAAAACCCAGATCAGAATTTGAGAAGCTGATTGCCGAGAGAGAGGTGGGTGGCGTTTGCATTGGGTCACGAACCTTAGAACCGGTGGGTAGCTTTTGCGTTTGGGTCAGACTGGAGTTGGGTCATGAACCTGAGAACCAATTTGAGGATTGATGACAGTGGAGCTAGTGATGAGTGGTGACGACGATGGTGGATCTGGGGATGAGTGGCTGGTCTGGTTTGTGGGAGAGAAGAGCTAAGAGTGTGAGAGGCTAAGAATAGTCGAGAGTGAGACACTTAGAATGTGTAAAATGTTTAAGCAGGTTTTTAAGCTTAAAACATTTTACAACTTTTTGCCTTGAGTTTGAAAGTTCACTGAAAATATTTCACAATTGACCAAATATTTTACTACAAAACAAACATGGTAAAATGTGTAAAATGTTTTACTGAAAATATTTTACTTCAAAACAAACGGAGTATAAAGCTCAATTGAAATTTGGCTTTATCACCCTTATCAAAAAGCACATTTAATAAACCAACCAAGCTTGAGTAGCCAAATATTTGACTCGAATCAGCTTGCTTTACAGCCCTTCTAAAAATATAAAAAGAAACACTAGTAAATACAAATATTATACAGCTCACCATAAACTATTTGTCCATTGTGGATCTGAACAATGGAAATAAGCAGCGACAATAGACGACTTAAATGCAAAATGCATCCATTAGTCACACACTCAGTAATTTTCTCATATAAGCATTTCCACATCAAATCCAACTCCTTTGGCTCTATGTTCTCACATAGTCTTTGAAAGGCAGTAATAATAACTTCAACAACCGCATCTGAACCTGCAGAGAGGACAGAGGCAGAGTCTTAGAAAGATTCATAGCCATGAACTTGTAAATTGTGTCAACCTACATTGTAACACAACCATTGACCTACAAATTCAAGTAATTGTTTTTTAATTGGAAAGTTACACAAACCTGGTGGGCAATGAACCCACGACCTCACCCTCCATCTAGAACTTGTAAGAGGAGGTGTCAGTTGAGCTAGAGCTCATTGGCAAATTCTAGTAAACAAATTAACGCGGAGTACTATGATTATGAGCATATGAGGGGAAAAAAATGTAGGCTTTTAAAGTTAACACTCGGAGCCAATTTCAGCAGTAGTATAGAGACCACAGGAAACTCAGAAAATCACTTACTACAACAAGACCTATCATCTACAAAAAAAATCAAAATTCACAAGACTTATACCACTCTTGATTCTTTCTTTTTTTTCTTTTTTCTTTTTTTCTTTTTTTTTTGCCTCCCCTTTTCCTTGTTCCACTCATAAATTTTAAGCTCTCTTCTTCATCACACTAGATAACAAGTAATGTCCAAGTGCTTACATAATCTGCTCCATAAAGCACACTTCTTTCTTATGTTGCAGTTGTTCACAAACTACTGGTTTACAAACTTGCTGTTAACACACTAACAATAACAAAATTAATATCTAAATCCAAATAAATAAATATTATAGTTCTCTTCGATAGCCATTTTCAGACCATGCTAAAGACTGCATTATCATTGATGAAGTGCAGGATGTATTGATTTGTGCCCTTAGCCATACACTCATTTGATGCATGAGACATGAGATAGTATTTCTTCTTTAGGGACAATCATGCTATAAACTTCATTATCACTAGGATCAACTAATGATGATGCTGACTTCATTCCTAAAAAGGAGGTTTCTAATTTCATTATCATGGTTATGAATACATTTATCTCTGTAACCTTTTTTTTTTTTGTGGGCCGGGGGTGGAGGGGGAGGTGGGGTGAATGTCATAATTATAGTAACTTATAAGATATGATACCTATATTTCTATAATTACTTATACTTTCCCTATGAAATGTACATCAATCACCTCTCTAGACATAGTCAAACAAATTTAAAATTCTTTTCAAGGTCCATCCTTTCTCTCATAGACAGAAATCTTATCCATGTTTATTAAAACTGTTTTGGCTTCTGCTGCAAAAATCTGATTCCATAAATTCAATATTTAAAGCCCAACTTGACCAACTCAAATAAGCCTAAATGCCAAATTGATTGAACCCAACTACATAATAATGTATCCTTTTTAGAATTCTATCTTATCTGGAATGTGATAATGTCATTCACCTTTCAGCTGTAGATTTTATCCCTTTTTCATTTGAGACAATGCTTTTTATGTCCAAGATACATGTTAATTGAAACTCAGTGAATTTCAGCTTTTATATTATCATTTATCAAAAATGTTTATAGCAAAATCATGCCCCAAAGCACATGCATAAAATTAATTTACAGCATTCCTATAGATAAAATTCTTAAATCTTCATTATTATCCAAAACAAAAATCTTTAGTCTTCATTGTTGGATGAAATACTACTATAAGTTCATTACGCATGTCAAGAATCAAGTATGCTTTCAATACCCACTAAATCAATAAATTCAACCTTTTTTGATAATCATTCAATAAATTCAACCTTCTTTATGTAGATGGAACAACGCTTCATGCTGGTCAGCTTGATACATAGAAAGCAAGACAGGCATGATGTGAACCATACATCTAATAGTGGGTTTATATGGATTTGCCAACACGAGTCCAGTGCAAATTTTTAGTTAGAAAGCGGTATAAATTATACAGTTTTAACAGATCTCACCTAACATATGTAAGATCATGCAAATACCCATAGAGATGCATATTTAAGCAGGTATTTGTGGCCATAAATCATTAGAGTATGTATTATTTTAATTGTGCTGCATAATTGTAAATGGAAATTTATAGCAAAACTCAAACATATGTGTTGGCAGTGGCACACATATGTAGATGTATGTTTGCAATACTAGTGTGCAATGTTATAGTTGTAAAGCACAATTCTAAATGGATCTCTCTCTCTCTCTCTCTCTCTCTCATATATATATATATATACACATATAAGAAACTAATAAAGAAACTAGAAAAGATCGTCATAAGAATCTTGTCGGACTAAAAATAAGTATAAATTTGAAGTGAAACACACAAATGAAGATATGAAATACATGCAAGAAAGTTGAAATCATCAATACCAAATATTGAATCGTCCATCAATAACCGCAATACTCGCTCTGCTCTTGAGTGGAACCTTGATGAGGCCCCTCTCATAACATAAAAAAGTAAAGCACTGATGCCACATTTCCTGGCAGGCAATGGTTTCTTTATGACTTCAGTCATGATCTTTTTAATACCTGTTCCAATCCCATGAAACATTTATTTAGTCAGCTTAGAGTAACGCAAGTCCATTAGAAGACAACTTTGGCTATGCTATATACCAAGTAGTTGAAGTCACATAAATACTATTTACCAACACAATAGTCAAAGAACAAAAAAAAAATATGCACATACAATCCGTCTAATTTCAGCCAATTATAAACGCCCAAACTTTGACCAACCTTTTAGTGCCATGTCACTTCCAATGTGCCACAATGTCTGGCACATGTATATCAGTATGCAAAACATATATAAGTGAAGTTCATAACCAAATGAAAAACATGTGGGAACAGGAAAAAATGATGAAGAAGTGGAAGTAAAGCACCATGAAAAAATTACACAAAATCAACTTAGTATTCATGTGGTAACAAGGTTACAAAGAAAGAACATTCTAAAACTTAGGACACTGTTTGGAAAGAATGCATCAATGTGAACATTTGATGAACCACAAACTAAAGGCTACTATAAATAGCCTCTTTTGAGTCATTGTAGGCAATCTACCTTATGAAATTTAGAGTTGAATATTTCTTGAGCTCTTTCAGCCTAAAAATTGATATTTGATTGTTCCAACTCCAATCCTATTATCCTTTTCATTTGCTTTAATCCTGTTATGGTTGCCGGAATTGCTTTTTACAACCTTCTTCTACACTAGATCTAAGTTCTCTTTCTTTTTTTTTAAATATATATAGATAAGATAAAAGTTTTTTTGAGAGGTAAATAAATTTATATATATATATATATATATATATGTTGGTAGGAATCAACTTACCTTGACAAGAGACTTTACCACACTAGAACTTCATGTATGCACTTTTAGATGCATATTAATCAGTAGCATTATAAAATAGTGTCTGGATATATTTTATTTTTATTTTAAAAAAAATTGGAAATAAATCACAAGCACTTTTCTTTTTTGGCTAGGTAAACATTCACACAACCAATGGTTTAAAATTGTGCTTGGGTTTTTTTTTTTTAATACTACTAATAAATATTGCATACATCAAATTCTAGCAAAGTTATGCTCACTATGGAGATGGTGATAATGGTGGCATCATAAGGCCATTTGAGTGACAAGGTGGACATAATTGTGGCAGTCAATGAGCAGCACTGATGATGTTCAGGTGGGTAATGGACCAAAATAATGCTTAGAAGTTAAAGTAATTTGAAACATGGAAAGACAAGTCCAGTATCTTTGTCAGCTTTATGCATAATCTCAAGCAAGAAGAATAAATAGATGAATTATCCAAGTCATAGTTACTACTAAACATGATGAAATTTGTACAGTACAATTTTCATTTTTTTTTGTATAAGTATATACAGTATAAAATATGAACGTACTTTTATTTCGAAGAAGTTAGAATAGAAGTATATGGTAATGGTATTTTAAAGAGTAAAGTTTACAATATTCCAATTAGTAGCACACTTGCGCTACCTTAATATAATTTCTAAAGATAATATATTTATCAAAAAAACAAAAAACTTAGGATTTGAAAAACATCAGCTAATATAGGATAATAATAAAAATTAAATATACCTTGTTATGTTGTCATACTTCATCTTTCAAGCAAAGTATAAATAATGCAAATATTATTTATTTTCTCATATTATTATAAATGAAAATAGTTTAATTTTTGTTCAAATATAAAATTTAAATACATGCATGTGTTTTGAGTGTGTTATTTTAATAAGGTTGTATATGTACATATATACAATGTATATGCATTTTAATTTAACACATATATTTGAAACTAAAATTTAATGATCTAAATTCTATAAAAATATTAATAGCTCAAAGAAAAAAAGATTAAAATATACTCTTAAAGACAGTCAGTCCTTCACGTAGATGAATGGGTAAAATAATCAGTTGTCCCTGTGGATCCGACGTTAATCCTCTCACCGACTAATTGGTGTTCTTGAGATGCATTTCCACTAGCTCCCGGAAAAGTTAAATAAATATAAAAATTTTGATGTCTAACATAAATAGAACATGATGGAATTAAGAAATATTAATTTTGATAATTTTGTTCTCATTTGTAATAAGTCCACATAACACACTAAACAACTGCAGTGCCAATAGGATGATTAAAGTTTAGTTGAATTGGAGTTTTTTGTTTTTTGTTTACAAATATAATGCACCAAAAAAAAAAAATTATTCAATTAATGATTACAAATGGGAAAAGAGTACAATGGTGTGGGGGAATCAATTAAGCCATGATTCACATACGGATTCAAATGGCTCCATATGGACAAACTTAGACAATAAAGCATGGTCTTACCTTCCTGCAGCTGCTCAGCTGGTGCATTTCTAAACAAGAATGATATTGCCTCAGCCATAAATTCCTGGACGTACTCCTTGGGATAATATCGTAGTTTTAATGTAACCCTTAAAAAAAATTGAGAAAACCATATAAGTAAATATGTTATGTAGCTTTGTAGGTAAGTAAATATGTAATGAGGCTTCTTCACAGGGAAAAAAAAAAATGTAATGAGGTCTCCAGTATCTAATTGCTACAGTGAGCTCCATGACAGAAAAAGTCTACACAAATGTATCAGATAACATGTAATCATGACTGTGACAATGAAAACCAACCAGATTCTGATGAGATAAACACCTTTGAGGAACACGAATTAAATCATACTAGTACAAATGTACTTACTTGAGCACATAAACAAGGTCACGTATTAGATATTTTTGCAAGTACATCATAATATATGACCACGACGTAAAAATCTGCATAACATCAGCCAAAAATTGAAAAGCTTAATGATTTTGAGGCAGCTAACAAAAATACATCCAAAAAAAAAGGAAATTATAGCTATACCTGCTCAATTATCTCTGGTTCCCTATCAGCACCAGTTTCCAGGAGAGACACTAAAGTATCAGCAATCCTTGGCATAAAGCTGGGAAAGCTCCAATACACAAGATATAAGTCATAAATATAACAAACTATAGAGACATATATATGTAAGAATACCACAACTCTGGCATAGGACAAATTCAAAGAAATTTATAAGGGGGTAGGAAATCTTAAACAACAATCTAGGCATTCTCTTCTTAAGTAGAAATTCTGACAAAGTAAAATCAGGAACAAACAGAGCAGCAATTTTAAGGTTAGAAGCCTCCACGACTAGTTAGCGACAGGGAAAATCCAATGAGATATATTAAATTCAAATAGAAAGAACTTACGGTATAAAATCAACCAGGAGATCTCTAGATAGGGCTGCAAGTAACCTGGAAAAAAATAAATAAATAAAACTATCAACCTACAAGAACTTAAAACACACAAACAACTAAAAAAAGAAGAAAAAAAATCAACAAACAGGTTGAAAGAAGAAAATACACAAGCTAAAATTCTTTTGATAGTTTACTTTATCAAAATTAACCCTCGTATTTACAGGTTTGAATTTGTACTGAATAATTAGTTTTTCTAGCAGGACATCATTTTTTTCTTAATAAATCTCTAAGTGTATAAAGCAGTGAAATTACATATTGAATACCTATTGACTTCATCTTGAATTCTACAACAACACAAGCTAATTCCCCTACTTGTTGTCTACAGCAAAGAAACAATTCAAAACCCAACACCAGAAAGAAAATTTAACAAAATAAAATTGCAAACCCTTATAAAAGTTCAGGTAAAACTTACGTACACCAAAAATGTATATATCTCAGGTATATCATGCTAATCATCAAATGCACAATATGAAAGTTAAAAGGATCTGGAACCAGGTGGATGGTTGGGAAATAAAACATGGGAATATTTTGTCGTATATTAATCCAAGTGGTTTTCCCAGAAAATAATATTATTTATGATGAATTATTAAAAATAGCATTGTGGTAAAATTATTTGCTAGAATAGCCTCTCTTTGAGAACCTTGTTTTGAAAAAACGATTTTAAGCATTTAAATTTCAACATTTTCACTGGAAATTGTGTTTCCAAAACAAGATTTCAGTTATATCACACTTTGCACTGAAATAGTGTTTGGAAAACACATCATCAGTGTAAACACGTTTTACACTGAAATTATTTTTTGGAAACATGATTTCCAAAACATTCTTTTCAAAGGAAGGCTATCCTCCAAATAATTTCCCCCACAGTGCTATTTTTAATAATTAAAAATAAATAATATTATTCTGATATTCTGTAAACTGTAGTTCTTCTGAAGAAAATTACTAAAATAAATAATTGCAAAAAAGAAGATGCAGAAGAAGAAGAAGAAGAAGAAGAAGAATGGTTGAAATGGCAATTCACATAACAATAATGGCGGTTCTTTGGCACACTTGCATCCTTTGGCCTGAAAGAGATCAGCATTTCTAATTTCCACATGACATACCTTCCTTCTTAATTCCCTAAATGCTTTTACAATTCCTTGTTTCTTTTGAACCAGCAAAATAATTCTCACACGACTTCCACAAATATTTTATTTTAAATTAAATTAACCTACTTTTCAGGGGAAGTTTTTACAAATCATTCACCAATAACCCCATTAAAAATAACATGAATTGAATCCTTAGTTAATTTCCAACTCTATAATTCTAACTTGCATCAGCTACTGCTTCTGAAGATTTACATCAGACTGACAATCCAGATTCAAACAGAAAAATTAGTCAATATTTAGACACCCACATAAATTGATGTCATTGAATACTACAACCATATCTAAGAAGAATTATATATTATCAATTTTTATTCATTAACAATATTGAAAGCCAAACAATGTTCATAGACTGAAGAACAAAACTACCATGCCTGAAGAAGTAAATTCAGTATTTCAGTTATAGTTACTACATACACGTAAGAACATTTTTCTATTGAAACAGAATCATCAAATAAATAGATAACACAAACATCAATATAAGTTTATCATTCAATCGTAACACATAAATATCCCAAACACTGTAAAGAAGTAATTAACAATATAAACTAGCCTACCTAAGAATAGGCTCAAGAGATAGCCTCGCACTCATTTGTAATCGGGGGATAAGTTTTGAGAAAATTAACTCCTTCTGTAATATAATCAAGGGTAATGTCTGTACCAAGGGCAACATTTCCTCGTAAAACGAAATGAAATCCTCTGCAGTATTCAATTCCTGTTCATAACAATATAATCACAAACAAACAAAAAACCAGAAAACGATAGGATGTCCTATTCTAAATCAATGAGTTTACTTAAATATCATAGCAGCAACAAAGAACCAACTAATAAAAAAATAAACTTCAGAACTGTTTTGATGGGTTTTTCCTTTTTAATTGAATACTAGCAACTTTTAGCCAAAACAAGTTTCAAATCATAAACGTTACTAATTACAACAACAAAAACTTTTCTTTTAATCCCACTTTTCTTTTTAGGGTAAAATATCATTTTCGTCCCTAAACTATCACAAAAGTTCGTTTTTCGTCCCTAAATTTTCAAAAATCCTATTTTTGTTCCTAAACTTTTCAAAGCGTATTGATTTTCGTCCTTCCGTCTGTTTGGCCTGACGGAGTGCTGACCAAGTTAGATGCCACATCAGCACTCCGTCAGGCCACGTCAGCACTTCGTCAGGCCACGCCAACACTCAGTTAACGGAAATAGATGGAGGGACGAAAACCAATACGTTTGGAAAAGTTTAGGGACGAAAATAGAACTTTTGAAAATTTAGGGACAAAAAACGAACTTTTGTGATAGTTTAGGAACGAAAATGATATTTTACCCTTCTTTTTATATAGAAAAGAAAAATTTGAACCTACGGCATCCACACCATGGTAATTACTCTTAACCATTAAGTCAACACACTAATGGGTTTCTTTTTGGTATAGACGAGATTACATGGGCGTTTACCAGTTAAGCTAACTCTTTTTTTATTTTTTATTTATAATTATTAGTTGAGCTAATTGGAACCAATAAGTTTAGAGACAAAAAAAAAAAAAAAAAAAAAAAAAAAAAAAAAAAAAAAAAAATCTTGGCAAGTTAGTATTAGTTGGTAAAAAAGTGATGTCAGTGACAGCCGAGAACCAGTAAATGTTGTGTACTTAAACCCACATTTTGATATTTTTAGTTTTTAATAACAAAGTAAAGACCAAAAGCTACAAACAAAAACAGAGTAAAAAGTAAAGGCATACCCTCCATTCTGTGAGGCAGTCACGGAAAAAGGAAGACCCTTCTGAAGGCTCAGCCTTCACTTTATTAAGGCTTCGAAACACATCGATTTCAATCTCCTCTACTCTCTGAGAAAAATTCTTGAACTGCAACACAAAACAAACCCAAAAAAATAAAAATAAAAATCAAACAAAAACCTTAAATTTAATTAAGATTTAAGCTTTTGAATTACTAATTCAAGCATGGGAATAAAAATAAATCAATTTTTCTGAGGAGAAGCGAATTTCGTGAAAATTGGGGTTTAGGGTTTAAGGGTTTGTGAGAGGGTTTAAGGTGTGCAGTAGGGGGGGCTTACAACAAAACGGCGTCGTCCTGGGGATTTGTTGAGAGATTTCACTGCCTGAGCTTGCGACGGAGTCGCCATTGCTTGAATTAGGGTTTTGATTCGATTCGATTCTCACCGAAGCTCTTCTTTCTTCTTCTTCTCCTTTCACAGAGAGAGAGAGAGAGAGAGAGCAATATTTCAGAAGACGATGGAGGCGCCGACTTTAAAAATGTTGGGTTTTACAGGTTTGTATTGGGTTGAGTCGAATGGGCCAAGCTAATTCGGGTTTATATGGATTATAAACTGGGCTGGGCTAGGCTTTTTTTGGGAAAGTATCCCCCTAAAAAAAAAAACCATAGCTTTACTGTTACACATTAAACCCTGCTTTCATGTATTTTTGGTTAACAACTTTCATGTATGTTTCCAAACACGCTAAACAATCTCATTCTCACACATGAAATGTATACCTATGGCTCAAGGTTACCCAGGTTGGACCGTTCGGTCCAGTCCGAGTCTAACAACCTTGCTCTACATAATATTGATAAAACTATGGGATTTTTTATTTTTGTACTTTCTCCCTTTTTTGGATTGTTTGATAGTTAAGGTCTCAAGGAGGGGGATGTCTAAATTTGAAATATTAGAAAGTATTAATTGAGTTACAAGACTTTTGGTTTGGAACACAAATTTTTATGAATAAAGCTATGGAATGGCACAACATTGTTATGGATTTCATTAAAGATTAGTGCACAACTTAAGAAGGAGTGTTGGAAATTGAATTTCACTTTCCATGTCATTGAAGATCAAAAAATTAAGACATTGATTTTAAGAAAAAAAAATTATGAGATTGATTGTTAGAGTTGCAAGATTGACACAATAGACATGCAATTCATATTCAAATTATTTTGAGTTTTGTATGTAATCTCATTATAAATATGGATTCCATTATAATATATTATCAAGAAAAGTTTATAATTAAGATGCTACTTATGACTTTCTCTCTGTAGATGTAATTTGACAAATCAAACCATATAACCCTTGTGTCCTCTCTTTTCTTGCTTCCACATCACTTCTCTACAATTTCCTACATAAATTTTATCTTTTTTCTTCAGATTTCAACATGTTCTTAGTTGTTTAGTCAAATAAGCATAGTGAGGTAACTAGGGAAAGACGTCACTTGCATGCTAGATAGCATGGGTTTCTTTTTACAATTTCATTTTGATATTTTTAAAATGAAAAACTATATCTAATGGCTAATGCTAGATTTTATATATATATTTTTATACTGGGCTTTGGTAAAAGCCATTATTTGCTTCTTCCTCAAAACAAGACCATCTTATGTCCCAATCAGGTAATATTATGTTCACGATCCTATTGAAAAAAAAAAAGCTAATATTATGTTCACAATTTTTTTTCTCACAAATTGTTAGGCGATAGTCTTTTTTTTTTTTTTTTTTTTTTTTTTTTTTTTTTTTTTTTGCTCTCGCACAATGTATCTTCAAGACTTTCAACTAGAAACTAATAATTGTTTGCGCCGGGTGGGCCCACAAAGGGGTAAAGCGCTGGCCCAGGAAATTTTTTTCAAAGTGCAGGTAACAGGACTCAAATTGGGGAGCACACCCAGTCGAGCCCAGTACAAGCACTTTGAGCCAACCCCCTGGGTTGATAGGTTATGATTTTTGAATATATAGACCCCACCATTGATACTACTTTTACTATACATTAATTACAATGTCACATTAGTAATTGTAAAAAAAGAAAAGAAAAAAAAAAGATATTTAATTAAAATGGAAGAAAGGACTGCATGTGCATAGAGACATATGATAAATGAGATAGTTTTTCAGAAAACAATTTTTTTTTTTTTTTTTGAATGACTTATTTTTTTCCTCAAAACAAGAACATCTATGTTCACAATTCTATATAATAATAAATAAATAAAAGCTAATATTATGTTCACAATTTTTTTTTCTTACAAATTGTTAAGTGATAGGTTATGATTAAAGCAACATTACTTTAGAATATATAAACCCCACCATTGATATTACTTTTACTATACATTAATTACAATATGTTATATTAGTAGTTGTAAAAAAAATTGTAAAAGTTTTTTGCGATTAAACTTATTAGACTTAATCCAATTTTTTTTTTTTTTTTTTGAGAAGTACTTAATCCAGTTACATTTTGAAGACTATTAAAAGATATTTAATTAAAGTGGTAGAAATGGCTGCATGTGTATAAGGACATAGGAGATAGTTTTTCAGAATATTTTTTTTAAATGACTTATTTCCTTTAATATTGAAACATATGTTTTACTATATAAAGCTTATAAATTAACGTCATAATGAATGTGATTGGTAGATTTCAACTACCTCATAAATGAATATTTACATTGCCTTTTTGCAATTGGTTACACATTAAATTGTAAGCTCAATATAGTAAAATTTGTAATACTTCTAGCACTACTCAAACTAAAATACAAGCATTTTTCCTATAAGGCTTTAACAAAACATGAGGGAAATAGTCAAGTGACTTAAGTAACTAACAATCTTATCCAAAAAAAAAAAAAGTAACCAACAAAAATTACATTTAATGCCCATTTTTCCAAAGCATGAGCAATCCCATTTTAAGATATATGAACCCAATTAAATTTACACCTAGAAAACTCTCTAGCTAATATATTAGCATCTTCCAATCTGCCAATAGAGCCTTGAGGAATGAGAAGTACAGAAAATCTATACAAAGTTTTGAGTCTGCTTCCAACATTATATTTGGAAAATTCCTTTCATTTGCCATTAAGAGCATCTGTCATAAAACAAAATTTTCAGTAATTACATATAGGGATTTGAGTATGTATAAATAGTAAATATTTAAGAGAAAACATTTAGTTCATACGCAGTATTTATTTTAATTAATTAAAACCAGTATGTACAATGAGAGTATGTAATGATGATAGCACAATACCTTCATCGTGCAACCATATTGGAAATGGACAACCCGTATATCGAGTGAGTTTCTGATTCTTTGTCAGATATCTGTGCTTCAATTGCTTTTCTTGCGAAAGAAAATGCAGGTTTTTTAGGCGAAGGTAGTGCCAAACTTTCATTTGTCAACATAGATATGACATCTGACATTGTTGGCCGATCAATTGCACTATCTTCAACACATAGGAGACCAATATGAATGCATTGAAGCATTTGATCCTCGATACATGAATCCGTAAGTGCCAGATCCATTAGGTTTAATAGGGCACCTTCTTTCCATAATTCCCATGCCTGGAGAAAGATTATACAATGTTAGATGCATATATTAAATGTCATAAAACCATCCAAGCTGAATGTTTTTTTTTTTTTTTGACTTACATATCCAACTAGATTGACTGAGTGCTCAGTGTGGTAGAAGCTATTGTTTTTTCTACCACTCACGATTTCAAGCATTAGAACTCCAAAACTATAGACATCAGATTTTACAGAGAAAATTCCCTCCATGGCATACTCAGGAGACATGTATCCACTGCATTAAATCATAAAACAACTTTTAAAACTATATTTGACTTCATTAATCATGTGGGAGCAATAATGTTTAGCATCCAAAGTAAAACAAGTATAAGAATATATGAATTATATTTACTTACTATGTCCCCACAACCCTTTTGGTATTTGCTTCTAATTCATTTTGTTGAAAAATTCTTGCCATACCAAAATCAGAGATTTTGGGGTTCATATTTTCATCAAGGAGTATATTACTAGCTTTTAAATCTCTATGGATTACTCTCAATCTTGAATACTTGTGGAGGTAGAGCAATCCTTGAGCAATTCCTTCAATTATGCTGAAACGTTTTGGCCAATCTAACATCTTGCTCTTGGTTGAATCTATAGGATATTAGTTGTCCAACAGGATTAGCAATTTACTTTGAGCAAAATCATATTCAAAAACAAATTAATTGGTGGAAGAAAAGAATTCAAATGTTAATATAAAGTGAATGTTTCCTAACCAAAGAGAAAGCAGTCCAAGCTTTTGTTCGGCATGTATTCATAGATTAACATTCTTTCTTCTCCATGAATGCAGCAACCCAAAAGCCGAACAAGATTCATGTGTTGGAGTTCAGATATGAGAATCAACTCGTTTTTGAACTCTGAAATTCCTTGTCCCGAATTTCTTGAAAGTCTCTTTACAGCTATTTCTTGCCCTTTTGGAATTTTTCCCTGATGCAATACTCAATAAGTTATCACATTGTTGAACACAATTCAGTCAAAACATCTTTGTTCAATGAGTAATGTAAAGCTAACTTTATAAACGAGTCCAAAGCCCCCCTCTCCAAGCTTGTTTTCCAATGAGAAGCAATTTGTGGCAGCCATGATGAATTTATAGTTGAAAACTCTTAAATCATGCCCCTGCTTCCTATCATTTTGAAACTCATGGGCACTGGTGAATCTATCAGAGTTTACTAACTCAAGCAATCCATCATCAATCACTGCTTCATTCTCCCCTGTTCAGATGCAAAGCATTAGAGATCCTAATCGGAAAGTTACTCTAACAAGTGCATACCAAATGGGAAGCATCTACCTTCAAGTATTACATTTCTCCTTCTTGACAGATAGTACAGGATGCATAAGAAAATTACAAGAACAGCAGTAGTGCCTCCTATGACAAAACCAATCCATGTCGATTTCTTTGTATCTGCATTCAGTAACTAACCTCTTAGTGATTGTCATGTGAATAATTTGCTATTGCTTTGGATCAAAATTACAATATCCATTTCAGCAGACAACAAATATGAGGGAGGTCAGTGAACTTTTTTGCATGATTCATTTCTTTAAGAACTTCACCATTGCTAATTTAAGAGTTTAGAGCTGGGCATTATGGAAGGGGAAAAAAAAGAGATATCGTACTGAAGATAATTTAATTATTGTTAATTAAAAAATATATATATATATATATATTTTTTTTTTGATTGAATGGCTGCATAGGCTACACTAGTGGGCAGACCCCCATCTCAAATTAAAAGGGTAGGTAAGCAAGGCTGGTTCAATACTTCAAAAAACTAGAACCCCAAGTCGCTCAGAGGAAAAAAGTAAGTAAGTAGATACATAAAAATAAAAATAAAAAAAAAATAAAATAAAAGGTAGGAAAATTATAAAATTATATTGTGTCAACTTCTTGCACCTTAAGGGCTCATTTGCTAAGTGTTTTTTATTTATTTATTTATTTTATGTGTTGCATCTATTATAAGTATGTTTCTTGGTAAATGTAATGAAAGTGAAAAATTCTCCAGAGTTTTCGCTTGAGAAACTTACCATTTTGGGAAGGCTTTGGTATTAGAACATAAATAGGTGGAATAGCACCAGAGAGGTCATGAAAGAACTCTCCTTTGTTGATCCAAAATTTGCATCCAGTCTGATTATCATATAGAGAAGTATAGGCATCGCAGTCACACTGGTTCCAGCAAGCAACCTTGCAATCATTCAGGGTATGACTCGTGTTAGTATCCAAGGAAGTATGGTCTGGCCCATGTATGAAGTAACCAGATCTTTTATCAAACATATCATCATGACGACGACAACTTGGCAGCCATCTCTTGCAGCCTCCATCAGTATTGTATCCGTTACAGTTTTCAGTTTCTGCAACATAGGATTCATCAAAGCTAAGTAGTTCCCCCCGAAAACTTAGAAACCATGCTGATTGTCCACCTTGCTTTATATTAGTATAAGACAAGTACTCTTCATCCTCATTTGAAACAACACTGAAATTATACATGCCCTTGGATTTATCTGATATAAACTCAAAAGTGTCACCTTTTAAGACTCCACTAGTCCAAAACTCCACCCCATGTCGCCGAATGATCATTTGGTGTCCCTTAGGATCCCATTCAAGACTAAAAGGCCCTGGAGCTGGTATAAGATCGTTTAACCATGAGGTAAGCGACCAAGAACTTCTATTCTTGTGGTTAATACCTAATTTCATCTCGGGCAGAAGTGAGTCTGTTGGCTTATCAAAACTTTGCCACAAAACCCTTTTCAGAGTTCCATTCGAGTTCAACTCTTGCAGAACAAAGTTCCCGGAATCCAATAGGGTAGCACTGATAGTATTAGTACTATTGTAGTTGGTGACTTGAGCAGGAGAAAGAGTTACAGCATCTACACCTTGCGCCATAATTTTGAGGCTCCCTGTGGTCTCCAAAGTAAGAACAGCAGTGTTGACAACAGATGCGTTTCTGTTGCCAACCCAAACTTTTTTTTTCTGATCATTGGCGAACCATATTCCTAAGTAGCTGTTGTTGGTATTGATGCAGGGGTGGAAGAACCCCAAAGTAAATGCTCCTTTTGAAGAAACTAGGAAGCTTGAGGAATCGAGAGAGTCGCCAGCTTTGAGAGTATCCCTTGCTTCAGCAAAGAAAGTAAGCAAGCATGAGAATATTAGCAAGAAAATAATGTTGTGAAGGTTCTGGTTTGAAGCCATGAATTAGTGACCACAATTAATTTCTTCAATTGGTAAATGCTTTGCTCAAACACAAACTTATCCGCAGGCAACATAGACATTTGGGGTTTTAAGATCATATTTCTTTACCAAACTTTATTGTGTGAGATGTGGGGTTTGAGCCTTTGAGGACTGTATCTCTTTACCTATCTTTTTCTTTTTGTAGAACTATTTTACACGCAGCCAATGAATGACCAGAATCAGTGGAAATTAAAGCACTATGATGTCCACAAGTCTGTTCTAGGTAACTGAAGTGAAGGTTGGTAAAGCACCTTGAGTTGTGTTTGTTTGATTGGTAATCTTTAGCTCTCTATACTTCGTATTTTGGCTGAATCTATAGTGTTATACCCAACTTATCCAAAAAGCAGAACTTAAAAAAAGAAGATAAGAGAAAAATAAAGCCTTCGGGGGACTTTTTTTTTTTTTGGAGAAGAATGGTATCTTGGACTTGGTAAGCAGCTAGCGTTGGCCATAATCAAACACCATGTTAACGTGATATGAAATGAAAAGGCAAAAGGTAATAACATAAAAGAAAATGACAATTAAATGCTTTTTCTTTTTCTATTTCTAGTTCCCGATTTGGAAAAGGTATATTGAGTTTCCTCCTCATTTGAATCAGAATATATAGGTAAACGGGTAATGAACTAATAGTGATACTCTTACCCTTACTTTTTTTACATTTTAAAAAAGAAAAACCTAATTTTATGTATAAAATGTGGACATTTTTTTTAAATACAAATATTATCGCATTAATTATAAATATTAGTGTAAAATAGTGGAGGTCAACTCGTTTCAAAAAAAAAAAAAAAAGATGTCACATCATAGATAGGATCATTCTATTGTACCCCCTTTATTTTTTGGGGATACAGTATCCACACAAATCCTAACAATTAATTTAGTGTTTTTTTTTTATCTTAACCGTTCATTTAATCAGTTTTAGTTACTGGTAAAACCAGTCAGCATATATAAACCAAAAATAATTCAGATGGTTCCTCTCTCAATTTTGTAGTGGAGGCAGGCATAGGATAACATTGCATATTGAACTGTTAATATCAATGCAATATATCCAATCACTAAAAACTTCTAAGAATAATAATAAATATCATTATCTTCCAACAATAAACAATTGAGTCTTGCTAAGAAAATTAAAATAAATAAATAAAAGATAACAAAATGCATGTGTCATCAAATTTTCCATTAGATAAATTATAAGTTTTGAAAATTTAAACCTAAAAAATCAATGTTCTTTAGATAACAAATAAAACACCTTATATCATCATTCCAACTTTCCAAGAATTACTACTATCTAAAACTCAAAATACATAAAAACAATTTTTGAGATGTTAAAATTTAGTAGGAATATTTTAGAGATTACACAATAAAATATTTTAAGAATCATAAGAATAACAATATGACATATTTGCTCTTTTTCAAAATATTAATGGAAAATTTGCTTGATTTTAAAGTTTAAGTTGGACTTGTAAACTACCCCAAACAAAAAGGATGAAAAGTATTTTTATCCTAAGTTTTTGTTTTTGTGTGTAAAACTATGTATTTTTACTTCTTACTTAAAATGGTGTGCAAAGAAAAAAAATACAGAAAGTCAACTCAAGAAAATTGTATGTGAAATAGTGAATTTTGGCCCAACAAAGCTAACTAAACCAACAAAAAATTCCTAAAAACACAACAGAATGAAACAACATTTTTCTAATACCTTTATAATTTTGTTATATTTTATTTTGACTTGTAAAAAATTGACAGCTTAGCAGTTTTGAAAATATTATGACGACAACAAGATATCTTAACATTTTCACACAAAATATATATATATATATATATATATATATATATATATATATGTTCATGATATTTTCATAACAAATCATAAGTAATAAGTTGTTACAAGCAGGACAAAGCCACATATAGCCTTGGGGAGCAATGGCACCCCCTAAAACTTTTGATACCCTCTTATAGTATTGTATAAAAATAAATTGGGCCCCCACAAAACGTAATGATTGGCCCCTCCAAACATTTTTACAGAGCGTTCATGTTGTCAATGGAAGAGGATTGGTCTTGACTTAAGCAAGATTACTCTTAACTTAGTTTAAATCATATGATCATATCATATTAAAAGCGAAGATAACCAAGCAGTCCACCTACTTGCATAACATTGCCAAGAACTGGAGTTTTCTAAACTATGGGATACAAGATAGTCCATAGTTTTAGAGTTCAATTAGCTATGAATGTTCATCATCTTCAGAGTTCATGCTCATTTTTTATTGTTGTTTTACTTTGTTTTTGGATAATGAAAACTTATGACTCTCCTTAAAAAAATGTCACAAAGGTTAGCCCAGTGTTAGCTTTTATGTTTTTTTCCCTTTAAAATCTAGCAATGATTGCATTTAGCCATTTGCAATTCCAATATTTAGTTAGTTTCTTAAGCGTACACCCAAACAAAACACAGAATTTTATCATGACCAAATAAATCCCTAGCCTCCAGATGCCTTTCTTTTTACTTTTTTTTTTTCTTCTACTAAGAATACAAATTGATTACAATTGTAAAATGCAATGTGCGTTGCTTGAATTGGTGTGTTTTTCTTTTTCATTGTTAGTCTTCAAATTTAATTTATTTATTTCTCTCATCATCATCCCACAATCATCATTTTTTTTCACAAAATTTGATCTTTTTCTTATATCGCCAATTTGTTTTCCTCAATAGTTATATATATATATATATATATATTCTCATTATCATTATAGCTATAGTTATATTTTAATAATAAAATATAGTCATTAGTTATGAGTTATGACTAACCTATAAATACATGATTTGGCTCCCTCAAGGGAAAAATCTTGCCAATGCCCCTAGTTTCAGGTTGTTATTGGTGGGCGAAAAAGTAGTTTCATTGATAGGTTTAGATTAGAACTAATAACAATTTTTTCCACCTATGATTTGTTATGAAAGTGTTGTGAAAAATATTGTGAATGTAGCACTTTTTTTTTCACAATACCATTATTTTTAGTTGTGGTTGGTTTTAGTATGATATTTTATTGTTTTATTTTGACCGATAAGGAATTAAGTAATTAACACCTCAATAATTGTGAAAATATTGTACCAATTTATTGTGTTAATATTTTATTATTATGTGAAACAGTGTGAATTGGACAAACAAAAAACAATGTAGCAAATCTACTGCAACTTTACAAATTCACCAAAAAAAAAAAAAAAAAGGCCAATGAAACAGTGAAAATTGAACAAACCAAAACTATTGTAGTGAAGCTACTATAATCTTTTTCATTCACTCTTTTCATATATAGATTTGACCCATTAAGAATTGACATATGCTTCACAACATTTTCACAATATCTCTATATATACATTGTACTTATAATGTAAATTTATATTATAGATATATAAAATTGACAAATTTTATATACATTTGCAAAATTTGTATAATATTTACCTTTTTCTTTTTTTCATGTGTATAATATTTACCACTTTTTATATGTCTACAACGTATGCTTACAAAGTAAACATATACAAATCCTTAAAAAAAAAAAAAAAAAAAAAAAAACTGGCGAACTTGAAGGAAAAAGAAAAGAAAAGAGGAAGCTGACCGGTTAAATAAATCAAAGAAACTATTCATGAGCCTATTCCTTTATATAGCTAATAAATATAATAAGTAAATAAAATAAATAAATGATGATAATGAATCGTATCTATGACATAGTAGTGTCAAAGTCGTTGATAACGCCACTGAGAAAAGACTTTAAGAATCTAGAATAGGAGAAAAGTACTCAGGCAATTTCAGGCATTCACACGGTTGACCATGTACAGTTGAAGTCTTTGATTTTGGTTAGGTGTGGATGGTTTCTCTTGCTTCAGGGCCCTCTATTTGAATTTTGAATAATAACTAATGTTGTTTAGATATTTAGGGGTTGTTTGGTTGAGGTAAAATCATTCCTCAATACTCAATTTTTATCATTAAATTCTTAAAATTTGTGAACTCCACTACAATTAAGCTTGTTTAATTTTATTCCCATAACTCAATTTTTATCACTCAAAACTCAAAAAAATTGAGAGGGTGTTTGATAGAATATTTTGGACAACAGTTTTCAATGTTTAAATAACATTATACGTATTTTTACATATTTTTTCACTTACATATATTTTTAAAAAATACAAATAGCACTACTAAAACAATATTACTAAACAGACGAGTTTGGGTCATGAAAATTGAAAACAAGTTTTGGTTGTTTTTAATCATTAATCATGAGTAATGAGTTCTGTGGCATTATTGTAAATTTTGGCAAACATGCGAGACCCTACTCAATGTCAAGTCCACATCAAAAAACAAGTGCCGACACTCTTTCCTCTTTTCTTTTTTTTTCTTTCTTCAATTTGTACGCTTCTTTCTTCTGTTTTATGTTTTTCGCTTTCTTCTTTTATCTTTTCTTTCTTTCTTTCTCCTTCGCCCAGATTTCTTTGCTCTCAGCTCTTTCTCTTTCTTTTCGCAGCTTTTTCTTTCTTTCTTAGCACTCCAATTTGGGTTGTGATCTGCGTTTATGGGTTTTATTTATTTATTTATTTATAGTTTATGGGTTTTATGGGAGAATTTGTTGTGGTGTTGAAGGTGTTGGTAGTGTGAGTGGATCTGCCGTGCTGGATGGGTTTGGATGGGTTTGATTTTTTTGTGATTTGTGAGGTGGTGGATGGAAAACAACGGTGGTAAGTTGGGTTTTTGAGGGTTTTGATTGGTGGATTTGTAGGTTGCCGGTGGTGGTAGGAGGTGGGGAACTTTAAGTTGGCTGTTGGCCTGTTGGTATGGCCTCTTCAGTTCCTATAGGGTTGTCTTAACTCTCAATTGGAGAGAGAATGTTCGCAGGCAGAGGAAGACCATTCTGACCCTAGCACATGTGTGGGCTCCATCATTTTGGGTTAAAGTTAAGAAAACTGAAGCCAAATTTTTTAGCCAAACAAATTGGGAATAAGTTAAGATAAAAAAAAAAAATAGAGAGTAGAATTTGAGATACGAAAATAGAGTTTTGAATTATAAGAATTGAGTGATGAGAGCTCAGTTTGAGTGCTGCTTCCACCCAAATAGGCTCGTATATGTTTGAAAACAATTAATTTAACTTTTTGCTGAAAATTTTGAAGATTTTAAAAGTTTTTTTTTTTTTTTGAGAGGAAACGATAGTAGATTTTATTAATAAAGAAACATAAAAATTAAAAAGAGCTGGTTACATCTACTGTCCAGTAACATTGGATTCACTGCGATTGTGACATGTGTCATCATATTTACGGATCTAATGTATTGGATGTAATCTGCTTCCAGAACTAAAAGCTAAAAATTAAAATTAATGCCAAACAGACTTTGTACCATTGGTAATGTTATTGACCAATGCTATCGATGTGGGATCATAGACGAGAGTTAATATATGCAGCCTTGGTACCAATATTTTATGCTGGCCATAGTTTATCTCCACCGTTATAGAGCGATAAAGTTGGATATGAAGGAACAAGGGGTGATCACACAATAACTATGGTGTGCCCCATGGTATCTAGTAACCTACAATTTCTTCTAGGAAGATGGTTGATAACTTGGCACGAAGTTAGTTTCTCTGGTGAACAAATATGACCATTTTAAGAGCATCCACGACAGTAGAGCCATAAATTTAACAATTTGACACAACTAAAAACTATTTTATTTATTTTACCCATTCATTTTACAAACCACCTAACATCAATGATTCTATATTTTTTTTTAGCAATTCATTTAAGTATTCATTTTTTTATTATTTCTTTATTCTTACTCTATCTGTTGCTCTCTCTTCCTTTCCTAGTGAAGTGTGAACAACCACTGTGAACTGCCACCCATACCTACCGCCTCCTTGTGAATAACCACCACCACCTTGCCACCCACTCCCTATGAACAACAACCGCCACCACCACAAACCCATCTCAATTACCATCACCACAACTCTGATTAAAAAAATTAAAAAAAAAAAAAAAAAAAACAACAACAACAACAACAACCACCACAAACCCATAACAACAACGACCACCACCACCAAACCCACTTAATAATCACCACCACAAATCAGAAAACCATACAAAACCCACAAATCCATATCAAACACAAACCCATATGAAACCCACAAACTCATGACCCAAAATCAACCACCAACAGATGAGAAACCCACAAAACCCAGCAAAACAGCAACCCAAACCACCACCGCACACCTATGCCGCCGTCCACTGCACCACCATCGCACATCTACTGTTTGATCCACAGAAACCTATGGAAACGCCGTGTTCAGCGGTGTGACCCACTACCACCACAATAGCGTGATCCATGGTGTTGGCGTGGAGCTGTAAGAAGAATGAGGAAGATTTAAAAAAAGAATAAAAAATAAAAAAAATAAAAAAGAGAAAGGGGGAGAGAATAATGGACACTGTAATTGACTTGTGAAGAGGAAATAGAAAAAAAGCAAGGGAGAGAGAAAATATTATTAAATTAAATTAAATTTGGGGGAGAGAATGAATAAAATAGTTTTTTTTTTTTCCTACTTTAGCTTCTTGCTCTAGTGCATAGCTATGGATGGCTATGCACTTTAGTTGAAGAGCTAAAACTTTTACCTTTGTCTCCACAATTGCAGTTTGCTTTTTTCAGGGATGGACTCAGGACTTTAAACTAGCAGAGGTCGGAGTATAAAGAAAAAAAAAAAAAAACTCTAAATAGGTATTCATATAGTATTAAAAAATTATAAATACACAAAATCATTGTTTCTAAATACATTAAGATGCAATCATCTACCAAAAAAAAAAAAAAACAAAAACAAAAAACAAAAACAAAATAATGTTTTTTTTTTAATACTAGGTTGGCTAAGATTTTTTTTGTTTGTTTGAAATTAGAGCATTCATAGTGGTGGTGCTAAAAATTTTAGCTTTTAGCATTTTAAAAAGCTATTTTATCTATTTCACCACCTCACTTTATAATACACCCAATATCAAATGTTTTATTTTATTTTATCACTTCATTTAAAATAATATAAACATCTCATTAAAATAATAAAGGAAGAAAAGGATTTGAGTTTTTTAATTGAAAGAAGAGATAAAATCTTAATAAAATATTTTATTTTATTTTTAACAACTTGCTACAGTCAACTGGTATATATACCAGTTTACTGTAGTTGTAAAAAATTTAGGTTTAACTTTTCTAATAACACATGAATTTTTGGTTTTTTGGTGGTAAAATAATTTTTTTGCTAAAATACAATCATTATTGTGAATGTTTTTATTGTTTTTGTTAAGTTTTTAGGTTGAATAGTTGTTATTTGAGTTAGGTTAGCTAGACTGATTAGAGAGCAGGGGGCCAAACTACAAAATAAAATATAAAATAATTTAAAAAAATATATATTTTGGACCAGGGAGGCTCGGGTCCCATTGGACCTCCACCTGGGTCCATCCCTAACCTTTTAGTATTGGTGATGCTAAAAATAGTAATATGGTTATTTAGCATCACCAATACTAATGCTCTAAAGCATTGTATATATATCTATAGGTTCATAACCCTTCATGAAAGGGTATATGGATGTCTATAAATGAACCATTTCTGCATATGGTTTCTATCCTCACGAGATTTTTTCTCTTTGGGACCTATAAATCTGAAGTTATGTGGAGATAATGTTTCTCGTACTACGCATACAAAATTACAAATTGATCACTTGCTCATACAACTAGGCTTTCACAAATTTCTTCAATAAACCTCCATTTGACTAGTCCAATAATCTGTTTAAGGCTATGAACTTTAGGATTTAGATTTAAAAAAAAGAAAGAAAAAAAAAAAAAAAAAAAAACCTATATTTGAATTGACGAAATTTGCTTTAGCAATGAAGCCACCCCAGTAGATTAAGGAAATAGAATTCTTGCAGGCGGTTCTCTGAATATTTATTTATTTTATAATTTGATAGTGGGTTGGAGGGATGGGTGTGAACAACAAACATCACAAAAAGTATCATTTCTATTATTTGAACCTTAACTTTTTGAATTTTTAGCCAGCAAAATAATCCGGTAAAAAAAAAAAAAAAAAAAAGAGGTCCAAAACAAAGGAATTTGCAAATAATTGTATATGTTTAATAATAAAGCTAGGGACACGATAAAAAAATCACAATAATTTTAAATTAGTCTATTACGGTATCACATCTATCACTTAACATATAAGCCCACCACAATCTATAATTTAATTTTTTAAAAATGAGCCATGTGTAAGGTATTAGGTTATTTGGGCAATTTTGTGAAATTGTTATGAGCTCTGCATTTAAAAGTTAATCTTAAATAACAGTTGTTATATCTATACTATCTATAAGAGAATTCTTCTTTATGAACTGGACTTTTATTTGGTTTAAATATACCCTCATTAATGAAGAGTAACTTTTTTTAGAAATAGGTTCATAAATGTCAAATAACAATTTCATTTTTAATTTAAAAGAAAACTCTTAAAATTTAGGATTTTTTTTCACTTCACGCTCATCTTTTTATTCCCTAAAATTTAGCATTTTTTATTCATTTTTCATCCAAATATAAGAAAAACACCCCCAATTTAAAAAACAAAAAACTAAGAGAACTCTTAAAAAAAGTTAGCCATCTTTCCCCTCACGTTATCTTATTTTTCCTACCCCAACTTTTCTCTATATCACTATACCACTTTCAAACACACATTCAAAAAAGAAATTACTGCTTATCTTTAAAGTTTATCTTTTTTATTTGTTTGAAAAATAAAAATATATATTTCCAAATTATAATAAATGCAAATTATTAACCTTTATCCAAAAGAAAATAGAAGAGCTTTTAAGCACGCGCAAAGTGTGTGCTTATATATATATGTGTGTGTATGTGTATTTTTTTTTCCAACCCTAAATGGGTATTCCAAATCTTTTGACATATGATAGAAAATGCTTGAGTTTCAAATTATATTACAACATTTTGCATAAACTGCTGGTGTAATGAATGGTTATTGGTCAGTAAAAAAATGTTGCTTGTAGTGGGCACATGATGAGAACTCATAAGAATTGGTTATATCAAAAGTTTGTAAAAATATTGTAAATTTTGTAGTTGTAGCATTACTCATACTAGGGGTGGCAATTTTTATCCAAACCCATTTAGCCACTTATGCCTGTTTGGAAGTTTAGAGAGGGAGGAGAGTAGAGGGGAGTAGTGGGGAGGAGAGTAGAGAGGAATGGTTCCCCTATACCTTGTTTGGATGTTTTTAAAATTAGTAAGGGAGAAGGGAGTAATTAGTTATTCCTCTTGTTTGGATGTTTTAAAAATTAGGATGGAGAGTAGAGAAAATGATTTAAATAGACAAATTTACCCCTATTTGAAAATGGACTTGCAACATTGGTTTATGATTAATTTATTAGTTTTGTAAAGTCTTGAACCTGATTATCATTCATCCAAATCTTAGAATATAAACACGAAACCGCGATTTTCAACAACTAGTGTAGTTTATACATACAAACGCGTATCTAAAAATTCTATTATTACAGGTTATACCAAAAAAAAAAAAAAATTTGCTAATTAAAAAAATACAAAAAAATACAAGAGAAATTTTAAATTATGATTTTTTTTTTTAAAAGTACTAACATATTACGAAAAATCATCAACCAAATTAGCCTACTGTATCTAAAATTCAATAATTAACATGTTAATTTCCTGAACAAAACACACATAGCAAGCCAAAGTTGAAGCAAATCCATAAACTTTAGCAGATTTTTCGTAATTCAAAAAAAAGAAAAAGAAAAAAAAGAAATGCTTAGTGCAGTGTTTGGTTGCTGAGAAAGACAGAAGAGAAAAAGAAATGATAGAGAATTTGACGGACTGGCGACGCTAGCATCGATGATGATAACGTCAGCGTTGGCGGCGTTAGCGGATCTATATTCTCCGTTAGCAGCCACTGCCGCCGCGGCGACGCAGTTCACCGCCTCGGTTCGCACCTGTCCAGCGACCTTTTTCTTTGCCGCGACGAAGCTATAAATCGCAACGATGAGCTCATAAATCAAGACGACAATCTCTCCCAACGCGTACTAATCCAAAGCCACTGCCACCGATGAATGTCCGATCCCCAGCAAATGCCTAATCTCGTGCACAGCCACTGACTCGAGATCGATTGCCGCGAGCGACGTGGATGACGACGTTGAAGAAGAAGAAATAGGCAAAGGTAATGGGATCTGGGATTTGGGATTTGGGATAAGCATGGACCAATAGCAACTGGGTTGAAGATCAGAGCATATTCATATAATCGGAGCATTATACTTTTGTTTGATTATTTTTAATTTTCTTAGGAAACAAACAAAGATTATTTATAATCTGTTTGTAATTTTATTAATTTAAAAAGGATAAATTGGGAAATTTATTTGATTAATAATTTGTCTACTCTACTCTCCCTCCAAATCTCTCCAATTTGAGGGAATTAAAAATGAGGGGTTAGAGGTAATTGAAATCTCTCCAAACCCCTTTCCCTCATTCCTTAAAAAACTTCCAAATAAGGTAATTATATTATTCTCCCTCCCTTTACTCTACTCCCCCTCCTTTTTTAAACTCTCAAACAAGCCATTAATTTAGATAAGTCTTGACCCAACTCCATTTGGGTTAAATGGGTAAAGATCCAATTGGGTATTTAATTAAATGAGTCTTAATAAATAAACCCATTGGGTACTTAGTGGGTTACCCATTTACATTTATAAACAAAAACTTAACAAAATCAAAACCCTAATCCCTAACACAGTCACCTAATACTTATCAAAAAAGAAAAAACACAGCCGCCTAACAACTTTCTCTCCCTTTCTCCTCTTTCCATTTCTTGTTGATTTTCTTAGGCTTTCTTCTCATTTTCCCACCTTCCAAACATTGAGATCCTCTATCCCTTTCTCATTTTTCTTTCTTCTTTCTTTTTCTTGTTGATTTTGTTATGCCCAATTTTCAATCTCAATTTTCTCTTCCTTTTGCTATAGCAACAGTAGTGGAACTAAGGGCATTTACATCACAGATCTCAAAAAAATTTAGCTTTTAGCAATTCAAAACCCTACTTTATATATTTTAACACTCCACTTTACAATATACCTTACATCAAATCTTCTATTTTTTTACAACTTCATTTAAATATTCTTTCTTTATTCTTTTTTTTATTTATTCTTGCTCTCTCCTTTTTTTCTATCTTCTTCTTCATCTCTTTCTCTTCTTTACTGCCACACCGACTGCCACTAACCACAACCCACTGTGACCCATTACAAATCAAGTTTTCTCTTAAAAAAATCTAAAAACAATTTCCATGATAAAAACCCTGATTTTCCAAAAATCCAAAGAAAAAAGAAAAAAATGTTTTCTTGAAAATCCTTTTTCAAAAGTTTATTTTCCATAAAAACTATTTTTTCGAAAATTAATTTCAATTCAAAGTGGTGCTTTGTCTATGGGATAAAATTAATTGAGCTAATAGATTTCAAAATCAAGCCATCAACCCCCAAAATTCCACCATTTGTGTTTTTTATTTTCCTTTTACATGAGAAAAATCCACGGGAGAATAAAATTAAGTTTGATATGCTCTGCTAAAATAGCAAGGTCAGATGTATATAATTCAAAAACCATTCGTCTTGTTTGAATTAATAAAAGCGAATAAAGTTTATTTCCAAAAATTTTATGTTGAATATTAAGTTACTTTTCAAACAGTAGACTATAGGAATGAAACAAAACAAGGGACCATCAAAATACGGATATTGTGGGGGGTGTCTAACACTTTCTTCACAGCGAACCAAACTTCTGAGTTCTTGCCATCTTGTTTAAGCCACAATGTTAGACCTTAGTCTAGCGTAGGAACCCTTTAGGAAATTCCTTAGCTTAAATTAGAAGATAAATTCAATTAAAGATATGACTAATTAAGCCTTAGAAATCCAATGGTTGATGACTACTCTTTTGAATGAATAAAAAATAAATGAAAAAGCATATATGCACACATCCACCCTGATGAAGTCAAGAAATTCACCAGTGAGCCACACAATTCCCACGCGCTCGAATATAAACCTACACAACAAAAAAAAGAGAAAACCTTGCGAAGAGCACCGGTGTGGTGCCGGCCGAATACCCTCCGAAGGTTAAGTCAGAAAGATTCTCACAACTCTAGAGTACTAGAGAGGGTAAATTATGCGTACCTCGATTTGTGAGGGTATTGGAGCTTTTATAGTAGTCGAAAGTTGACCTTTTTTACTTGGAGTCGAAGTCTTTCCTTGTAGAAATCCTCTTGAGGAGTCCCAAACGTGATGGACAAGTCATATTCCTTATAAAGAAGATCTCCATCGATGCACGCAGCTTCTAGAACCCTAATTGCGCTAGGACACTAATTACCCCTAGAATCTAGGGGGTGTGACGCAAGTATTCCCATATAGGGATTCTGTCTGACATGTGGCCAGCAAATCCGTTCTCACCGAGTCTTGCACCTAATGGGCCCGTCCATCAACATTGCTTGGATCCGTCAACTTATTTTCTCCTCTTCAGTTGCCCCCTTCACCCAATGGGTTCGTGACCTCGGAGTGAAAGGATCCGTAGGGTGATGGTTCGATTTAGATCTTGAGAAACTTATCAGTCTTTGACAGGCTAGCTCGAAATTATTTATGGCGTAGGGGACCTAAATTTTTGACCAAGGCACTTGAATGACTTGAACCGTCCTTCCACCCGTAGGTAGAGGGACTTAAATTTTGTACCAAGGCACTTGAATGACTTGGTCCGTCCTTCCACCCGTAGGTAGAAGGACTTAAATTTTGTACTAAGACAGTTGAGTGACTTGGTCTGTCCTTCCACCCGTAGGTAGAAGGACTTAAATTTTTTACCAAGGCACTTGTGAGTGACTTGGTTCGTCCTTCCACCCGTAGGTAGAAGGACATAAATTTTGTACCAAGGCACTTGAGTGACTTGGTCCGTCCTTCCACCCGTAGGTAGAAGGACTTAAATTTTGTACCAAGGCAATTGAGTGACTTGGTCCGTCCTTCCACCCGTAGGTAGAAGGACTTAAATTTTGTACCAAGGCACTTGTGAGTGACTTGATTCGTCCTTCCACCCGTAGGTAGAAGGACTTAAATTTTGTACCAAGACACTTGAGTGACTTGGTCTGTCCTTTCACCCGTAGGTAGAAGGACTTAAATTTTTTACCAAGGCACTTGTGAGTGACTTGGTCCGTCCTTCCACCCGTAGGTAGAAGGACATAAATTTTGTACCAAGGCACTTGAGTGACTTGGTCCGTCCTTCCACCCGTAGGTAGAAGGACTTAAATTTTGTACCAAGGCATTTGTGAGTGACTTGATCCGTCCTTCCATCCGTAGGTAGAAGGACTTAAATTTTTTACCAAGGCACTTGTGAGTGACTTGGTCCGTCCTTCCACCCGTAGGTAGAAGGACTTAAATTTTGTACCAAGGCACTTGTGAGTGACTTGATCCGTCCTTCCACCTGTAGGTAGAAGGACTTAAATTTTGTACCAAGACACTTGAGTGACTTGGTCTGTCCTTCCACCCGTAGGTAGAAGGACTTAAATTTTTTATCAGGCACTTGTGAGTGACTTGGTCCGTCCTTCCGCCCGTAAGTAGAAGGACATAAATTTTGTACAAAGGCACTTGAGTGACTTGGTCCGTCCTTCCACCCGTAGGTAGAAGGATTTAAATTTTGTACCAAGGCACTTGTGAGTGACTTGATCCGTCCTTCCACCCGTAGGTAGAAGGACTTAAATTTTTTACCAAGCCACTTGTGAGTGACTTGGTCCGTCCTTCCACCTGTAGGTAGATGGACATAAATTTTGTACCAAGGTATTTGAGTGACTTGGTCCGTCCTTCCACCCGTAGGTAGATGGACATAAATTTTTTTACCAAGGCATTTGAGTGACTTGGTTCGTCCTTCCACCCGTAGGTAGAAGGATTTAAATTTTGTACCAAGGCAATTGAATGACTTGATCCGTCCTTCCACCCGTAGGTAGAAGGGCTTAAATTTTGTACCAAGACACTTAAGTGACTTGGTCTGTCCTTCCACCCGTAGGTAGAAGGACTTAAATTTTTTTTTTTACCAAGGCACTTGTGAGTGACTTGGTCCGTCCTTCCACCCGTAGGTAGAAGGACTTAAATTTTTTACCAAGGCACTTATGAGTGACTTGGTCCGTCCTTCCACCCGTAGGTAGATGGACATAAATTTTGTACTTAGGTATTTGAGTGACTTGGTTCGTCCTTTTGGTTCGTCCTTCCACCCGTAGGTAGAAGGACTTAAATTTGGTACCAAGGCAATTGAATGACTTGATCCGTCCTTCCACCCGTAGGTAGAAGGGCTTAAATTTTGTACCAAGGCACTTAAGTGACTTGGTCCGTCCTTCCACCCGTAGGTAGAAGGACTTAAATTTTGTATGAGAATCAAGTGCCGTTGGCATCCTTGATCATTGATATCCTTGGTTGTCGATCCATCCAATTGGGATGACGAGTAGGTGTCTGTCGGCTTCATTTTGTAGTGTTTAGCCTTGAGGTCTTGCTGTTGGCATTTGTCTTATGCTTATACATAGGATTGAGTATCCTTCTGCATAGTAGGCCATTGACACACTGCCCCTGGGACGCATGATGAAACTCTCAATCCTCATGGACATGCATCCATCTCTCTCTCTCTCTCTCTTTTTTTTTTTTTTTTTTTTTTTTTTTTGTTGTTGTTGTTGTTGATGGACATGGTGTGTCCGTCCACTTCTTTCTATGGACGTGCATGTCCGTCCATTTCTTTTCATGGACATGCATGGACCTCCATCCTTTTTTTTTTTTTTTTTGATGTGGACCTCCGTCCACTTTCTTTATGGACGGATGCATGGACATGCATCCGTCCATATTTCTTTGTTGTGGACGTCCGTCCACTTCCTTTATAGACGTCCATTTTTTTTTTTTTTTTTTAATGTGGACCTCCGTCCACTTTCTTTATGGACGGATGCATGGACATGCATCCGTCCATTTTTCTTTGTTGTGGACGTCCGTCCACTTTCTTTATGGACGTCCATTTTTTTTTTTTTTTTTTAATGTGGACCTCCGTCCACTTTCTTTATGGACGGATGCCTGGACATGCATCCGTCCATTTTGTCCATGCATCCGTCCATTTTTTGGTGGACGTCCATTTTTTGTCCGTCCACTTTGGTTATGGACTTCATATTATTATTTTATTTTTTGTCCGTCCACTTTGGTAAGTGTGACCTTGTCACCTTGTTGGTCATCCACTTTGAGGTCGTGGACTTCTTGAGGTGACTAAGAGTTACCTCGTCATCATGTGGGTCGTCGCCTTGTGGGTCGTCCACTTGGGGTAGTGGACTTGTTAAGGTGACTAAGTTTTACCTCGTCACCTTGATGGTCGTCCACTTGGGGTCGTGGACTTCTTGAGGTGACTAAGTTTTACCTTGATACCTTGATGGTCGTCCACTTGGGGTCGTGGACTTGTTGAGGTGAGTAAGTTTTACCTCATCACCTTGATGGTCATCCACTTAGAGTCGTGGACTTGTTGAGGTGACTAAGTTTTACCTCGTCACCTTGATGTTCGTCCACTTGGGGTCGTGGACTTGTTGAGGTGACTAAGTTTTACCTCGTCACCTTGATGGTCGTTCACTTAGGGTTGTTGACTTGTTGAGGTGACTAAGTGTTACCTCGTCACCTTGATGGTCGTCCACTTAGGGTCGTGGACTTGTTGAGGTGACTAAGTGTTACCTCGTCACCTTGATGGTCGTCCACTTAGGGTCGTGGACTTGTTGAGGTGACTAAGTGTTACCTCATCATCATGTGGGTCGTCGCCTTGTGGGTCGTCCACTTGGGGTAGTGGACTTGTTAAGGTAACTAAGTTTTACCTCGTCACCTTGATGGTCGTCCACTTGGGGTCGTGGATTTGTTGAGGTGACTAAATTTTACCTCGTCACCTTGATGGTCGTCCACTTGGGGTCGTCCGTCCATCTTGTGGACTTAGTTTATATCCGTTCACTTTGTGGACTTTTGATTTTTTCATCCTCCTGGGATGATCCGTCCAACTTGTGGACTTAGTTTTATATCCGTCCATTTTTTGGACTTAGTTTATCAAGTAGGAAGAACACAAGCGTGTCTGACTATTTCTCTTATTGAAAGAAAACCATGTAGAAGAAAAAGGGTACCTGCCCCCTTGGGCTTAAAAAGACACTTGTAGAAAGAATCGTTTGAAGAAAAACTTGCGATAGCAAAACTAAATAATAGAAAAAATTGTTCGTAGTAAAAAACTAATAAAAACTTAGTAATAAACTGGAAACTGGGGGGGGGGGGGGGGCGTCGATGCTCTTCATGTCGTCTCTACTGGTGGTATCTCCGTAGGTGCTCCGTGTTCCATGGTTGCTGCGACTTTTACCCGTCCAGCGTCTTGAAGTGGTAGGTTCCCTTCCATCTCCATCAAAGCAATGTAGCACTCTCGTGCGGCCATCTGATTTCCTTGTAGCTCTCCCACCCCGTGCTCCGTAGGAAATTTGATCATTAGGTGGTATGTTGACGTTACCGCATTTCATGAGTTGAGGGTGGGTCGTCCGATGATAACATTGTAAGCAGATGAGCAGTCAACCACAAGGAAAGTCATCTCCTTTGTGATCCGTTGAGGATAATCACCTATTGTTACCGAAAGCGTGACCGCGCCTAATGGGAATACCCTCGTACCTCCAAAGCCAATCAGCGAAGCATTTGTCAGTATTAATCGTTCTCTATCAATCCTCATCTGCTGGAACGCCGGGTAGTATAAGATGTCCGCTGAGCTACCATTGTCGATTAGCACTTGGTGTATGTTGAAGTCTCCCACTTGTAAGGTGATAACAAGCGCGTCCTCATGAGGGTGGTGAAGACGTCGGGCATCCTTTTCTGAGAATCCTATGATCGGGCTTTCCATCCGTGCTATTCTTGGTACGGAGCCCATTAGCTGGACGTTATGAACCATCCTGAGGTATGTTTTTCTGGCCTTTTTGGACGACCCTATAGTTGTCGTGCCCCCTGTGATCATTCTTATATCCCCTATAAGTGGTCTGGGGTACTCATTATCTTGGCGGGGTGGCTGCTCTTGATGTTGATGATCCATCCTTTCCTTATTGACGAACTTCTGCAACTTTCCCTATCTAATGAGGGCTTCAATCTGCTGTTTCAGGTCATAGTAGTCAGTTGTGTCATGTCCGTGATCACGATGGAAGCGACAGTACCTATCTTTGGACCGTTTGTTGGGATCTCCCTTCAGCTTTCCAGGGAAAGTCAGTGTCCCCTCGTCCTTGATTTGCATGAGGACTTGGTCGATAGGGGCGGTCAGTGGAGTGAAGCTTGTAAATCTCCCCGTAGGGGGCTCGGAGCGCCTATCATCCCTTCGCTCTCCGGTTTTTGCCGTCTTCCGCCCTCTTTCCTCTCGGACATCTTCCTGCCTTTCTCTCTTCTTGGGCTTTTCCTTGCGAGCTAGTAGAGCGTCTTCGGCATTCATATATTTGGTGGCCCTGTAGAGCACGTCCGGCATAGTTTTCGGGTCATTTTTATATAGTGAAAACAAAAACTTACCCTTCCTTAGCCCATTCGTAAATGCTGCTACGAGTATTTTATTGTTGGCCTCGTCGATTGAGAGTGCTTCCTTATTAAAGCAGGCTATGTAAGATCTAAGTGTTTCATCTTCTCGTTGCTTGATACTCATCAAGCATGCTGTGGACTTCTTGTATCGGTGTCCTCCAATAAAGTGCGACGTGAATTGGGCGCTCAGCTCTTTGAAAGTGCTGATGGAATTAGGCGTCAGCCTACTGAATCAAATTCTCACCGGGTCCTTCAGCGTTGTAGGGAAGGCCCTACACATGATCTCGACCGCTACTCCTTGAAGATGCATCAGGGTCTTGAAGGTCTCTAGATGATCCAATGGATCCTTCACCCCGTCGTAACTATCTATATGCGGCATGCGGAATTTATGGGGTAGGGGGAAGGAGTTGACGGCCGCGGTGAAAGGCGAGTCGGTGCGGTTGACCAAGTCGTCAAGGTCACTGGACACTCGTCCTTTGAGCGCGTTCATCATAACCTCCATCTGCTCCTTTATCGCTTGCATCTCTGTGACAATATGTGGCGGAGTTGCATCCATGAGGGATGGCATGTTTAAATTTTGCCTCTCCAGTCTGCTTGGGGCGTGGTTGCCCTCAGGTTTCTCCTTATTTTTTCTTGCAGCGCTGGTCCCTTCTTGATCTTCTTGTTGGTCATTCGGTGCTGCATTCTTCTGGCGCAGCTGTTCTTCTAAGTCATGGTTTTGTTTGGTGAGACGTTCCACAGCGTCAGCGAGAGTTCAAACTTGTCTCTCGAGGGCAGTTGTGGGTGGTTCCTCTCCTTGAACGTCGTCGGTGGTTGCCATTGAGCGTGTGAATACCATGCAACTCTTTTGTCCGGGAAGCGATAATATGGCTTACGAATCGCGTATATTCCCATAGACGGTGCCAACTGATGAAGTTAAGAAATTCACCAGTGAGCCACACAATTCCCACGCGCTCGAATATAAATCTACACAACAAAAAGAAGAGAAAACCTTGCGAAGAGCACCGGTGTGGTGCTGGCCGAATACCTTCCGAAGGTTAAGTCAGAAAGATTCTCACAACTCTAGAGTGTTAGAGAGGGTAAATTATGTGTACCTCGATTTGTGAGGGTATTGGGGCTTTTATAGTAGTCGAAAGTTGACATTTTTTACTTGGAGTCGAAGTCTTTCCTTGTAGAAATCCTCTTGAGGAGTCCCAAACGTGATGGACAAGTCATATTCCTTATAAAGAAGATCTCCATCGATGCACGCAGCTTCTAGAACCCTAATTGCGCTAGGACTCTAATTACCCCTAGAATCTAGGTCCCATATAGGGATTCTGTTTGACATGTGGCCAGCAAATCCGTTCTCACCGAGTCTTGCACCTAATGGGCCCGTCCATCAACATTGCTTAGATCCGTCAGCTTATTTTCTCCTTTTCACACCCTAAAATCACACACAATTCACAAATAAACAAAATCATTTTGCATCTCCAAGACTCCGAGTTGACTGGGGGTTGGATCCGAAAGCCGTGGTCAACAAGATGCATATGTATTTGCCAATAAATGCAGGGACTCTAATTTGCTTTTGGATGCAATTAAATCACTATGCAGACACAAGACTTTACTTTTGTGATTACCATTGGACAAGACTGTCATACACACGAGACCAAATTTTTTTCATATGATTATTTAATCTTGAACTTTAGTATATTTTTTATTTTAGAACTCTATTTTTTTAATTCATTCATTTAGCCCCCAAAATTGAATTTTGGTTTTTTCTCGGATTAGAATTGTATAACTACAGACTAGAGTCAATTCCTTCTCGTTCTTTTCATGGTAGTTGGTCCAGTACTGAGAAAATAACGGGAAATTGCGACGTGTGTACCAACGACCAAGTTCCAACCATAAGACGATAATTGATTTTGAAATAGAAAGAATGAAAAAGTTGGCACTTTCCTTTTATATAATTAAATTGCTGATGTGATATGAGTATATGACTCACTATTCATGTCAGCCAACTGCCAAGGGAGCATATATATATATATATTGTGCTTCTGGAGTATTGAATAATTATACTATTTTTTTTATTTATTTATGGCTATTTTGGATTGAAGGGAGAAGAAGAGAGAGAAAAAGTGTGAGTAGAGTGAAGTTGGCAAAAAATTGATTGAATTTTCAAGAATTCAATAGTGAAAATTGGCTGACTGTATGAGATGGGAAAATTGCATATATCCAATATTAAATAAATGCTTTAATAATTCATAGAAACCCCTCTCCAAAAAAAAAAAAAAAAAAAAAAGGTTAAGTAAACTCCAAGTTATTTATTTATTTTTATTTGTATTTTTACAATCAAGTCTATATATTTAATTATTTGCTAAATGAAAAAAGAACCTCATGCTTGTGGTCATTGCACATCAAGTCTATTTAGAGCATTAGCAGTAGTGAAGCTAAATAGCTATATAGTTATTTTAGCTTCACCAAAACACAAAAATGCATGTTACAATAGTAGAGCCATAGCTAAAATTTTTTAGCTTCTTGCTACAGTGCATAGCTATTTATGGCTGTGCACTGCGGCAAGAAGCTTAAAAAAATAATAATATTTTATTAAACTTCTCTCTCTTCTCTCATTAAAATAATATTTTCTCTTTTCCTTTCTTTCTCTCTCTCCGGCATCCCTCATCTCCTCTCTGCTTCGCCGGCCAGCTCATCGGTGATGGTGCTTATAAAATCCATATAAAACCCGCCGAATCAAACAACCAGCCACTAGAAAAACACCGGATCGAACCACTGCCATCGAAGCAAAGCCAATCCACTAACCCATATCACAAAACACCACAAAACACAAAATACAAACCCACAGCGATAGAGTAGAGAGAAAGATCGAAGCAATGTCGGTCCAAATTCCATACAACCACCACAAAACACAAACTCACATCACAAATCACAAACCCATGGCAAATCGATTAGAGTAGAGAGAAAGATCAAAAACCCATGACACAACCCATAAACCTGTGTTGGCGAGGAAGGCGAGAGCCTCTGGTGGTTTGTTGATCGAGTTGTTGTGGTGGGTTGTCGACTGGTTTGCAATTTTGGGTTGTTGGGTTTTTGTTTTGATGGGTTTGGTAACAGTGGTAGGGGTTTAGGTTGTGATCACGTTGGCTGGGCTATGAGTTTGGTGGGTCTTAGTGAGTCGATCTTGCGATGATGGGTTGTGATCATGGTGGCTGGGCAGTTGTGATCATGGTGGCTGGGCAATGGGTATCTGGCAGTGATCATGGTCGCTGGGTAGTGGGTATTTGGAGGTGGCTATGGTTGGGTTGTGATGTGGGGGTTTAGGTGGCAGTGGGTTTGCTGAGTTGAAAGGAAAGAGTGAAAGTTTGATCACTTTGTTGGTTCATCTTGGTTCAAAGAAAGAGAAAGAGACAGAGAGGAAGTGAGAGAAAGAGAGAATAAAAAATAATAAAGAAAAAATAAAGAAGGGATATTTAATTGAAGTGGTAAATTTTCTCAAAAAAAAAAAAAATAAAAAAAATTGAAGTGGTAAAAAAATATCATTGTAGTGGTGGGGGTAACGGTGGAAGAGTCGGTGGCGACGGCGGTGGTGGCAGTGGTAGCAATTACGGTGGTTGTGATTGTTGTTTATTGTGGTGGATATATTATTTTATTGTAGTGAATATATTATTTTATTATAGTAGATATATTATTTTATTGTGATGTTTATATTATTTTATTGTGTTGAAAGTTAAAATAGATTCATCATTGTTAGATGTTTGGTAAAGTGAGTAGGTAAAATAGATAAAATAACTTTTTGTGGTGTCCAATAATTAAAATTTTAGCTCCACTATTGTGGATGCTCTTATATGTTATTTCGTACTTCTGTGAGTTTCATTTTTTAATATGGCTATTTTATTAGCCTTGTAGCTAATTGGTTGCTACTTTTTTTTTTATTCCATCAAAAATATTCATGGTTTAAATTTCCATACTCTACTTACTGGTATCGATGTTAAAAAAGAGAGAAAAAACTATATTATTATAGCCATTGATTTAGCGAATGAAAATGCGTTTTGGTAGGGCTGTTGTATATGTTATTGCCTATATTATTGTTATCTTCTACTGCTGGTAGGATCCTTGAAGTTGAAGTTGAAGAGGCTAGAGCCAAGTGTGCACATCATGTAGACTAAAGCCATATATTATGCATGTAATATTGATACCACGACTGTCTGGAATGGATGCGGCTCATCTTTCTTAATAGGGAGATGAGATCAATAAAGATGTACAATGAAGGATTTAGCTTTATTATCGATAAAATTTTCTATCGTTTTGATTTTTTCTTTTTAAGAAAAACCTTGTGGCAACCCATCGTTAGATTCGTTAAGGTAACGGTCATTCGGTATCTTAGGAAGCATTCTTGTTTGCAGTAATCAATAACATAAATCTCAAATTCACAAGGTGACAATTTTCTTAGATGTAAAAGAAAAAAAAAAAAGTTATTTATGGATGCATACTTCCTCAAAGATCATTTTAATGGATACCTTGTTTTAAACCAAAAAACTAGAGAAAGATTACTGTTTTTGCTTAGTAATAGGAGGAGTGGGGTTGGTGGGGTTTGGACCACAAGAGATGCTTAGAATATTCCTTAAATTCCAAATAAAGTTCAAGTGCTTACACAAACTGCAGGCTACCAACCGGGCAGTGGCAGCTCCACTTGTACGTGAGGGTGGTCCTTTTTTTTTTTTTTTTTTTTTTTTTTTACTTAGCAAATATATATATATATATATATATATAAATAATTAGTTTAAATTAATTACCATCCTGACTTGAAAAAAATGTATATATATATATATTTATAAAAAAATATTATATACCATATTAGCTTATCTTGACCACCTTAATAAAAATGTTAAATAATATAATTTGAGAATTACAATAATTTAAATTCAACAAAAATAATAGTATTGCTTCATCTACAATATTTTCACAATAAATTTTATGTGATAAGCTGTTAGAAATTACTATGGCCACTTTATTATTCTCATATTAGCTCTTATTAGTCTTTTTTTTTTAATTATATCTTTGTTAGTACAAAAAATTGTAATATTTTATATATTTGTATTTTTTTTTTGTGACGTTTATATATTCAAGTTGTCTCTTTATTAAATTTTGTATAATTTAAATTTTTTAGTGACTATCCTAAAAAAAATTCCTAGAACTGCCACTGCAACCGGAACTAAATAACAGAGTTTTTATTTATTATTTATCATTATGCAGTAATTTATAAAACCATTTACATGTATTAAATCAGATGACTGCACAACTCTTTAAATTATTTAAATAAATTACGTAACTCATTAAACAGGTTATGTGATTAAAAATCTAAAATACATTGGATTAATTTGGCTGTTTGAACTCTCACCTACTGAGTTGGAGAAATTTTCCTCCAGAGTAGTTTAGAGTTCAATGAATTCCGTCAACAACCATTCAAAAGTTTCAAATACTTTTCCATGCAGTTTTGGTCTTAATATTATTAATTGTATGTTTGATTTTGCCCAGCTATTTCACTGCTTTTAAATTTTAATAATATGATTCTCCAAAAAAAAAAAAAAAAAAAATTAATAATACGGTTTGGGTCCATACTCAAGTGCTTGAGAATTAGTAGGAAGCAGCCGCTTGATGCGCACCTTTTTTTTTTCCTCATAAAAATATAAAAACTTTCTTAGATATAAATTAAGTCAATGCAATTTTATACAGTATGTACTCATACTCATCTAGCTTGCAGAAGTATTCTGTTTCTCAAAAAAAAAAAAAAAAAAAAAAAAAAAAAAGCTTGTAGTACTATTCTTTTTGGGAAATACAGTACATAATTTTCTTGAAGAATAATTTCAGTCCTATGCACGTATGGGTACCGTGTAGTTAATTTATTTAAAGGTTCTTTTAAACATAAATTAGTTTCAAAATGAATAAATTGTACTAACCTTTCTTGAAATTTAAAAAAAAAAATGTCAAGTAATTATTAGAAATGATATTTGTAGGGACTCAAATTGTCTTGGATCCTGGACAATAAAATTTGTAGAGTGCGGGCGTAAGAGCTAGACCCAGTAAATAGAGAAAGACGTCGTTCTGGCGCAGCAGGAGGAATTCCCAATGTAGTAAGGGACGGATGATCTCTCTCTCTTTTCCTTAGTGGTGTCTTTTTTGCCTTGCCTCTCTCCCCCTTAGAGTATTTCGATTTTCTCTTATATACTACTTTTCCGGTTCCTTTCCACCGTACACGTGTAAGCTCCCTTTTGAGATCATCTTTCTGTCCCATCCAGCACGTCCCGGATCCTCCGCTTGGTGGTTGTAAGGCTACTTGACTGTTGTTCAGGTATCACCTCCACATTAATGCGGCCAGAGAGTTAGGTGGGGTGCATTTAATGTGGAGGTAGCAGCTTTTCAGGAGATATTTGTTTACCTTTTCCGGTTCCTTCTTTGATCAATATTTATTTAGTCTAGTTTGCATGTGACTTTGCAAAACTCCCTGTCAACTAAAGTAGTTACGCCCACGTCTAAAGCTGGTTTGAGGGATGGATCTCGTCCTCGGACAGGAGAATATCCTCGGACGGAGGATTTATCCTCGGACGAAAGAGTATCCTTAAACGGGTGAATGTCTTCGGTTTGGGCCGTTGGGCCACAAGCCCATTTTTATGTATTCTGTTAGTCTTTCGGGCAACGGGCCCCACAATATTCTACCCCCCAAATCTTACTAGTTTTATTAATTTATCTTTTATAATTTTCCTTGTGTATAAATCTAGTTAGTTTTTTTAATAACCATTTTGTGAGATTAAATTAACATGGGAATTAAATTTGAAAATTGAATATTTGGCCGCAATTTATAATGGCATGTGAATATTCGTAAGAATGTATTTATTATATGAATTACAAAGATTAAGGGATAGTGTTATTTCTAAGAGTAAAGTTCATTATGATAATTCTCAAAACCTTGAGGGAGGTTAGATTTTTGTTTTTTTTTTTTTAACAATCATATTAAATTTTTTTGAATACAATTAAAACTTTACTTCATCTTATGAAAATGCTCTTTTACTTTCAATTAATAAATTTATGGGTTTGTTAAGAGTTTTGTAGCTCTATGGCATTATCTAATTACTTTTGTTGGAAGAATCTAATTAAGTATGAATTTCCCTCTCAAACATGTTGTAGGGACTTTATATTATTTTTCTGGTCAGTTTAATTATCTTACAATAATCCATCATGAAGGGGTTCAGAAAACAAAATGAATATTTCTTGTTAATGATATTTACCAAATGCATGACAATCATCAATAAATTAAGTTTATTCTAAATATCTTATTAAAGAATTCACTATGGGTTCTCTAAAATAGGACAAAAAGCCTAATTTAGCTTCCCCACGTATTAATAAGTAAAATAAGTTTTAACTATATTGAGTCCCCAAATATAGGGACCACTGTAGTCAAAACATTAAATAAGTTTTGACTACAACACAGCTAATACGTTAGGAGAGGAAATGAAGAAGGCTGACCAGCACTCCACAACAAGAGCGTGCAAATTTTCTATTGATACATCTGGTTTTTCAAACAAGTGTTTTTGACTCTGATAATTTTCATTTCTCTTAATTTCCAGAATTCTCATTTCACTTTACTTTCCACCTTCTTTGAGTGTGTTGAACTCTGAGAATTTTCAGCTCTTTTGTTGTATTTTAAAGCCAAGTAATACCGGGATAACAATATTCTTCAAAATTTAATTTAATTTTTATTTTAAATATATAATTGTTGATTTGATATATTATAATTAAAGCGAGAACAACAACACACATATATTTAATGTTTCTACTTGTTATAGGCTGTACACATTCATAACAAATTAGAATTATTTTTTATTTTTTATATTTGCTAAGTTTAAATTCATGAATATGCGTATAAAATTAACTGATACAAAGTTTATAGTATAACAGAAGGTAACTTGGCATGAAATTGGAGTATAGTGTAAATTAAAAATAAAAATTGCATTAATTAATTATAGTTCAAAATTTTTTTTTTTTGTTTTTGTTTTTGTGAAGACACTTGACATAATATTAGTGTTCGACTAGATTTAAATTTGGATTCTTAATTGAGGCTTTGTTTTTTGTTTTGTTTTGTTTTGTTTTGTTTTTTTTTTTTTTTTTGCTGAATAAACTTTGTTCATTGAAACAAAGAAGTAAAACCAAAAAAAAAAATACTAAATACAAAATGAGGGAATGAGACCCTTTTCTATCGTTAAAAAAAAAAAAAAAATGCAAAAACTATATATATATATATATATATATATTTTATATAAATTGTTGATATGATGAGTGAATATTGATAAATAAAAAAGTGATGTTAGATATGGGTCCAAAGAACCAATAAAAATTTGTCATATCAATAATTTATAAAAATATTGTAAAATAATTTTTGACTGTAGTATTATTTGTGAAATTAAGAGAGCTCGAGGTGCAAGAAAATAAAAATTCCATTTCTTGAATCATTAAAAAAACTTTTGTAGAATTATTAAAAAAAAAAAAAGAAAACACTTTGCGGGTTTTATTAGATAATAGTTTTCTTTGTATTTAAAGTTTAAGTAGCCTTTTCTCAAAAAGAAGAAAAAAAGAAAAAAAGAAAAAAAGAAGAAGTCTAAGCAGCCTACACAGAATATACTTGGATCCAATGCTACTTAAAGTGGATGTTTAGATTTACGAATTTTGTAATATCTTGGTTGTAATGTCGCAGTTTGTAAGTGTAGCATGATAAACTATGGTTTATCCTAGAAACTATTAGGAAATAAATCATTATTCTAATACTCACTTATGTATGGGTCTCAACTTACCTTAATAAGTGCTCAATATATGAGATATTTAACCAATTTTCAAAGGAAAGAATGGAAACATGATTTAAATTCAAGATTTTCTACTTTAATACTATAAAGTTTATAATAAATTATTGTTTATTGTAAAGCTTAAGTTAACAAGATTTATAGATGGAAAGACTAATAGTAATAGAAAATGCAAACTTACAGAATCAAAAATGACAATTGACAAACTTAAAGGTGTTATTTGATTTTTTTTTTTTTCCTTCCAAATTCTAGCTAATTTATGACTAGAATCGAACAAAGACATATTTGAGGGACAAAAGATGGAACTTTCCTTTTATTTATTCATGAATAAATGGGAATAGTCTCAACTCTCAACTCTAAAAGGCGGTAGGACAAAGAGATTCCTATTTTTGACTAACCTGTGTATCACGATGCTAAGACTGTTCTCGAATAAAATCACAAAGTTCTTCTTTTATGATTTTTGAAAATTCTCTTAGAATTTCAAAGGGACATGGAGGAAAATAAAGAATTTGAGAAACTAAAATAACAGAATTGGGCTCAAACATCAAACCCATATATGTCTAAACTTTTGAAAGTGTTATCTCTTAAACAAGTGGCATTTCTATACATGTATGAGTAGAAGTCCAACGTACATATAGGAAAATTAAAGAATTTGAAGATATTCTTCTTTTGAGAGTCAAAATGATAAGTCAATAACGATTTTTCTCTCTTTCTTCCTTTCTCTTTTTTTTTTTTTGGTTGGTTGAGAAAAACATCTGTATACAATGTATTAAATCAAAAACTAGGGAGGTACATTAGCATATACTAAATAAAAAATGTCTAGTGGAACAGAATTCATCCAAACAGAGAGAGGGTAAGACATTCTAGCTCTCTTAGTTAAATTATGAGCAACCGTGTTACCCTTTTGCTTAGTATGAGAGAAAGAACAGGTTCATAAGAAACCCATAATAGACTTACAGTTTTTGGCAATTAATTTAAAGAATTAATATAACATAATTGGTCCAAAACAAATAAAATTTAATTTTTTACTTAAGAGGTAATATTTATGCATTAAGTAGAGTATTCCCTAACATTTCCCATATATTCTTCTTTCCGACCTTCATGATTTTCGATAATCTTTCTTCTTCTTCTTCTTCTTTTGGGTGTGAGAATCATGAATTTTTGTACTCTAATCGCATTATTCACTAACCAATTTGGCTGTAAAAAAAATTATTATTTATGCCAACGTGAATGTTGTCTGAAATTCTGGACAAAATGGGCTTTTGTCATTTTCAGCCAAATTAATTAGCTTTATGTCCTCATTCCTAAACTAAGTAGGGAAATACTCCTCTTTTAAAACTCGATTTATGATAAATCAAGTTAAAAAAAAAATTCTGAAGCCCTATAGTGGCGTTTTAAGGAGCCTATAGTGATGTTTTAAGGACCTATAGTGACGTTTTTTAACTCGACTTCAATAAAATCGTGTTATAAGTAAAAAAAAACGCCACTACAGGTCGATTTCATTGCCTATAACTTGATTTCATTGAAGTCAAGTTAAAAAACGTTACTATAGGCTTCTTACAAATGTCACTATAGTTTTGAAAGAAGGGCATTTCCCTAATTAGTTTGGAAAGAGGGGCATAAAGCTAATTAATTTGATTGAAAAGGGCAAAAGCCCATTTTGTCCCTGAAATTCTTATCATGCTGATTTCATAGTTTGCTGGAGCTATTGGCTTTGTAAAGGTCTTAAACTTGAGATTAGCATATATACAATAAAGCACGCAGCTGAAGTAAGTGCTCGCTGGCTACCCCAAATAAGGAGCTAAAAATAGAAAAGGAAAACTAGAATTTTGAAAATATTAGAATTGGGGCAAGGTTTGGGTATAATACACGTGATGCTAGATGCAAGCCATGTCCTTAGAACTATATATTACATTGTAAATAAACATATTTTTATCGACTTTAATTAATTATTGAGTATTTCCAGAATACTATAAATGTGTATTTTCTCATTTCACATAACTGTGAGCACCACCCCACAGTTATATAAAAAGAGAAAATACGCATTTATGATATTTCTCGAGTATTTAATAATTTTTTCATTTAATTTGACAGCCTCATGTTTTAGGAAAAGCTCAGCGCACATTCGCACTGTTCACGTGTTCCATTTATTTTTGCTTTTTGGTCTTTCATTGACTTCGATAAATACTGTACAAGAAGAAAGAAAAGAAAAGTAAAGAGAGATAAATGCTCCTTTGATTCAGCTTATTTTTCCAAATTTTGAAATATGATAGTTTGAAAGAACTGTACCAAAAATCTATAATACAGTATATGACTTTTACTTCATCTAATAAAATTGGACCATATAGATTTTTTGAAATGTCAAAATTTTATATGTCATTATATATATTAGTTTAATTTAAATTTTATATATTTGTGAGGGTCAAAATTTAGCTATAAAATTGGTTGTAGCTTAAAACTACAATCTTACTTAATATATATATTTTTTAATATGAATTTTAATAAATCTACCATTTGATTACATCTTCTTCTTATATCCTCTATGCTTGCAAAATTTTTAAAAAATTAAAGATCAATAACTATGTCATCAATAAATTGTTTAAATTGCAATTTTTAGTAGTTTAAAATTATTTATAAAATATAAGATTATAGATTATATAGTAAATAATATTTGATTGACACAAAATTTGACATGTGTATGAAGAGCATAAAGAACATGCAATTCAATAATTAGATTTTCAAAATATGTAATAATGTTTATTTTAATAACTAAGGTTGTAGCTTAATTTTGTAGCTAAAGAGTTCCAATTAACTTATTTAATAAAATCTCATGTCGTTTAGCAAAGAGAGTTGAAGTTTGAATTGTACCTACCACAATTAATTAGTATTTTAGCGTGGTGGTAAAAAACAATTATGGTAATAAATGATTATTCTTTGAAACCGTGTTGACCACTCTAAGTCACGTCTATAAAGATAGGTAAAGAAATATGGTCTCCAAACCCCAAATATCTACGCTGCCTACGCGTTAAGTTTGAGTTCGAGCAAAGTGCTTTCCCTTTGGAGAAATTCAGAGCTCATTCATGGCTACAAATGAAAACCATCTTAAACTTATGTTCTTGCTAATGTTATCATGCATGTGGATTTTCTTTGCTGCAGCAAGGCCAAGGGACACTCTCAAATCAGGCGACACTCTTAATTCCTCAAATCATCTAGTTTCTGCTAAAGGAGTATTCACATTGGGGTTCTTCCACTCTGGAAGTACCAACAACATTTACTTGGGAATATGGTTCACCAATGACCCTAAAAAAATTGTTTGGGTTGGCAACAGAAACAAACCTGTAGTGACCACTGCTGCGGCTCTTACGTTGGAAGCCAATGGAAATTTCGAAATTTTGCCCCAAGGTGGAGATGCAATACCTCTGTATCCTCATCAAGCAACCAACAACACATACAGTCTCTTTGCAACTCTATTGGAATCAGGGAATTTTGTCCTGCAAGAGTTGGATTCCAATGGAACTACGCAAAGGATTTTGTGGCAAAGTTTTGATGAGCCTACAGACACACTTCTGCCGGGGATGAAGTTACGTGTCAACCACAAGAATGGAAGACCTTGGTCACTCACCTCATGGTTGAACAAGGTTGTCCCAGTTCCAGGGCAGTTTTCTCTAGAGTGGGATCCCGAGGGTCGCCAATTGATCATTCGGCGACAAGGGGTGGAGTTTTGGACTAGTGGGGTCTTGAAAGGTGACAAATTTGAGTTCATGTCAGATGAATCCAAGCGCATGTATAGATTCACCATTGTTTCTAACGAGGATGAAGAATATTTGGTTTATAATGATATAAGCCAAGGTGGACAATCAGCATGGTTTCTAAGTTTTGAGGGGAAACTTCTTAGTTTTGATGGATCCTATATTGCAGAAACTGAAAACTGTAATGGACACAGAACTAATGGAGGCTGCAAGAGATGGCTACCATCGTGTCGAAGTCGTGATGACATGTTTGATAAAAGATCTGGTTACTTCATACAAGGGCCTGAACCTAGCTCCTTGGATAATAACACTAAACTTACCATGAATGATTGCAGGGTTACTTGCTGGAACCTCTGTGGCTGTGATGCCTATACTTTCCTATATGATAATCAGACTGGATGCAAATTTTGGGTAAAAAAGGGGGAATTCTTCCAAGACCTCTCTGGTACAATTCCAGCTCTTTATGTTCTACTACCAAAGTCTTCCCAAAATGGTATGTTTCTAAAGCTAATAAACTCTTGAGAAATTTTCACTTTTCTTTTTGTGAGAAATTTTCACTTTAATTACATCTACTTATACTAGGAAAAAGATTGTTTCCATTTATAATGGATGTACTATGGTTTACATTAAATTTTGTAAAGTTTTAAAGGACATGGAAATAATTTTAAATGACGTGATAATCTATATAATCATATATCTAAAGAATAAATTATTAACTATAAAATGACAACTTTTTCAAAAAAAAAAAAAAAGAAAACTATAAAATGACAAAATGAAGACAACTTAAAATGAGTGAATCTCATTCCATTATTGTAGATACAAAAATTAATAAGAACTCAGTAATAACGATATGAATATGTCAAAGTTAATTCTATCCCACTTGTTGCATGATTGTTGATATACACATTTTGCAATTGTGATTCAACATAACAGTTAGTAGCAAATGATTCATGCAGATAAAATAACTAGTATACATAGTTACACAAAATTATAACTTTTGACTCTAAATTGTATATATTTGCCCTCCCTCCCCAAATATTTTAATCAAACCATCTCTTGCTCTATTCCCCCCTAAAATATCATAAAAATCCATTATACAAACCAACAAAACAATTCATAAACCCAGATAATTAGAAAAACTTTTAGACAAAGCACAAATTTAGTCTAGAAAAAATATACCAACAAGACAATTACAAATGACAAATCATTAGGAAAACAATCCTTTAGTGTAGTACCACCACCACCATCTTCTTCTCTAGCCGGCTGCATCTCTGCTTGCTTTCTTCTTCTTCTTCTTCTTCATCTTTTTTTTTTTTTTTTTTCTTTTTTCTAACATCACAAACTCAAGACTTCAGTGCATGCCTTCTCTTTATTTTTCTTATAAAAGCACCTTGGAGATGTGGCAAAGATGGCTCCAATTCATTGTGGTTCTTGTGGCCAACATAAAAGCCACGTGCACTTATTTGTTTCTATTTTTTTTTTTTTAAATTTTTGTGGTCTGATTATATTCATAAAGCTATCTTAAAAAAACATGTAGTAGTATTTTATTTCTTTGGGCTAAGTTTTTAAATTTTAATTCCTACCAAACTTTTTGAGCTGGTGAATGGATTGGATAATAGATTTGCATTTTAAAGAGTTTTCAAATGTTTTGGCTTTTGAACCTTTTACAAGGTCTTTGATTAGATTTATAATTTATAAATATACAAAACTACGTAAATTTATAAATATATATATATATATATATATATATATATATATAAAATCTAGAAATGGTACAGTACTAGTGGTGATCAATATCTATATATTTTATTTTTTGACCAAACTAAATGATCTCTAGTATGGTATTCACTCTTTTTTTTTTTTTGGAGAAAGTTATGGTATTCACTCCTTAGAGTGAATAACACAATAAAATTAAAAATAATGGTCACTAGTTATTTGTTGTGCCAATTATTATTAGCATTAATTTTGTTGTAACTTAAATTACTAATAAAAATATTGCTGTGGCTTGTGGGTTAAAAAAAAAAAAAACTAAAGAAATAAATATAGGAATGGAAAATAAAAAAATATTAATTTTTATATAGGATAAAGATTCATGACTTTGCAACTCAAGAAATAATTTGAATGATCATGTAGGATAAATTCCTAAAAATTAATATTAGAATACATCCACAAATATGATATTATGATATGTATATATGCATTTTTTGGTCGACTTAAATCAACATTGGTTAAACTTTTTTTTGGTTATGCTTGCTCCCCCTAAGTTCAAATTTTGGTTCCATCCCTAGATTCATGAGTCATGAAAAATAGTGGTGGAATCAAATTTTTTGTTCCAAGTATACATGCATATACTTAAAACATGGTTATTGGTCAAAGATTACCTTGAAATTTTGCAAGTATATATGAAAATAATGTAATCTAATTGTGAATTTTTCAAAATTTGCATCCAAATAAAAAAAATTATTGAATGGTGTATATATATTCTTTTATTAAGTTATGTATAAGTATTCTTTAAATTATATTATTCATAATTAATATTTCATAAACATTTTAAATTAATGTTTTTTGTTAAATAAACTAAAAATTACATATTAGAGTATGGCAATAGTTTTAGATAAAAGAAAATGTGTACAAATGAATTAATTTTAGATAGATTAATTAAATAATAAATGTACTTCATATGCCTTAACATATATAGTATAAGTTTTTTTTTTTGAGAAGTAGTATAATGTAATTGATTAAGAAAAAACACATGTAATGTCATATATATATAACATAAATATATGATGATAAAACTAAATGAAAAACTTTTCTTTTGTTTACGAAGGGTAAAGTAGAATATATGCCACAGTTTGAAACATAAAAATCATAGCTTCTTTTTTTTAAATGGAAAAAAAATCCATATATTAATACACTTGCTAGCTCTCTAGATGCATAATGAAAAATCGTTCCTCAAAAAAAAAAAAAAAAAAAAAAAAAAAAGATGCATAATGAAAAATAGTTTGCTTTGGGGGAAAAAAAAGGAATTTTATTACATGGATTTACTTATATATTTTTGTGAACATATATATAAATGCTTCTGAAGTTAGAGTTATATATGACAAAAAATTAAAAATTAATGAAAATAAAAGAGACAATAATACTTTAAAAGAGTTTTTGTACATTTCTTAATATAGAGGGGGTCCTTTAATAAAATTTATATATAATTTAAAAGTTTTATTAATAAAAAATAGGGAGAGGGTAAGAAATTGACCCTGGCACTCCTCCTTTTACCCATTGTCCATTGACAATCACTTTATGCAGGTACAAAGAAATGGATTTGGCTTGGTATAGCCATAGGTGTCATTGCTCTAGTTATAATTTTCTTCTGCATCTTGTGCCTCCTGTCAAGAAGGAGAAATGAAATACTTCAAGGTGAATGCTTCACATATGTTATGCTCTTATTACAGTAAAATTCACAATTTCCTGATGATCTCTAAAGCTCTGTATTAATCTAAATAGTGGAGAAGGATGCTAAGAGTGACGATGGATTGCTTGAGTTGATGAACTCCGATACGTTTACCACTGTCAATGAGCTTCAAAATGATAGAAAGCAGGGGAGTGATTTGAGAATATACAGTTATAAATGCATCGTGTCTGCGACAAATAGCTTCTCATTGGAAAACAAGCTTGGAGAGGGAGGCTTTGGACTTGTTTATAAGGTTAGGTCTACAAAACTCTTTGATGAAAGATGTTTTGATTGAATTGTTCAACATTGTGTGATGACTTATTGATTCTTTCATCAGGGAATATTTTCACAAGGGCAAGAAATAGCTATAAAGAGACTTTCAAGAAATTCAGGACAAGGAATGTTAGAGTTCAAGAATGAGTTGATACTTATATCTGAACTCCAACATATGAATCTTGTTCAACTTTTAGGTTTCTGCATTCACGGAGAAGAGAGAATGTTAATCTATGAATACATGCCAAATAAAAGCTTGGACTACTTTCTCTTTGGTTAGAAAGATATTCCTGTTATATAACACTTGATTTTCTTTTTTTCTTTTTTCCATCGAGTAATTTGTTGATGTATATGATTTTGCTCAAAGTATATTACTAATATTATTCTACAATTTATATCTTATAGATTCAACCAAAAGCAAAATGTTAGATTGGCCTACACGTTTTAGTATAATTGAAGGAATTGCTCAAGGATTGCTCTACCTCCACAAGTATTCAAGATTGAGAGTAATCCATAGAGATTTGAAAGCTAGTAATATTCTCCTAGATGAAAATATGAACCCCAAAATATCTGATTTTGGTATGGCAAGAATTTTCCAACAAAATGAATTGGAAGCAAATACTAGGAGGATTGTGGGGACATAGTAAGTAAACTAATTCATACCTTCTTATACTTGTTTCACTTTCTATGCTAAATATTATTGTTTCCACATAATGATGTTAGACTAAAAACTTGTTTTATGATTTGATGTTAGTGGATACATGTCTCCTGAGTATGCCATGGAGGGAGTTTTCTCTATAAAATCCGATGTCTACAGTTTTGGAGTTCTATTGCTGGAAATTGTGAGTGGTAGGAAAAGCAACAATTTCTACCACACTAAGCACTTGGTCAATCTTGTTGGATATGTACGTGAAAAATGAATCAGCTTGGATTATTTTGTGATATTTATCGTGAGTATCTTTGACACTCTGTTATCTTGTTTCAGGCATGGGAATTATGGAAAGAAGATGCCATGTTAGACTTAATGGATCCAACACTTAGTGATTCATTCATTAAGGATCAGATGCTTCGATGCATTCATGTTGGTCTCCTATGCATAGGAGATAGTGTAATTGATCGACCAACAATGTCAGATGTCATAGCTATGTTGGCAAATGATAGTTTGACACTACCTTCGCCTGAAAAACCCATATTTTCTATTGCTAGAAAAGCAATTGAAGCACATATATGTGAGAAAGAATTAGAAAATTATTCAATATATGGGTTATCCATTTCCAATATTGTTGCACGATAAAGGCATTGTTGTATAATAATTAGATACTTATGAGTATGTTAATGCTGGCTTTTGATAATTAGCCTTTAAATGGTTCCAATGAACTAAATATTTTTTTATTAAATATTTATTATAATACATACTCAAATTCAAATAAATAAGGCGAAAATGCCATTTTGGTCAATACATTTTAAGGTTACAATTAATTTAGTCTCTACATTTTGGTAACAGTCAATTTAATCTCTATTATTTTTAATAGTCATCACTAACGGAATATCTTACATGACAAACAGTTTGTATAGCTGGCACACTTGATGCTTACATGGCTAGTAAAATAATATTAAAATTTTTTTAATTTGTATTTAAAATGGTACGTTAGCATTGAATAAAAATCTAAAATCTGAATTTTAAAGAAATAAAAAACGTTTTTTTAATAAGATAAGAAAAAGAAAAAAGAAACATGAACCCAGATTTGGTGAACCATGAACATGAACCCAGAAAAATGAACCTCCTTCGTCGTGACTCAAAGTACTAAACATTGTTGTCTTCCTTCTGATTTGAGGGAACGAATCGGGTTGAGAAGCTTGGACAAGAGGATTGGGGCGGCGTCCTTCTAAGATTGATAGTTGATGCCAACTTTGGAATTAGACCAAAGAGTGTTTCAAATTAATACTATAGACTATTTGTTAAAGCGTATAATCTAAACCCATTTCTGGGTGTTCCTTGTTCATAGATCAAGAACCCTTAGAAACCTCAAAGGCTTTGCTCTCATCAAGTCCACTTTCAACTCTCTCAAGTTGTCTATTTCCAGTGAGACCCACTTTGATTTTGATGCTCTTTCTCAAAAAGCTATGAAATTGCTTCTTAAGCTTGACTTTATTCAAGTAAATCATTCATGGGTATTCATTATTTTGTTCAAAGTTCGCCTCTTTTAAAAAAAAAAAAAAATTGTGGGTTTTGTTTTCACGGTATCTTCAAAAATCTAGATTAGATAGATTGTTGTCATTCTCTAGACTTGTGTTTTAGTGAGTTGACTCAATCTGATCCTGCCGAATCAAGTGGAGCATTCCAGTTTTAGTAACATTGTTTTCGAACTTATGCCGAGAGTTGAGTCTGGGTTTGATCTGGGATTTGTATACATTTGTGTTTTTGTATGTTTGGTTGCTAAGAAATGTAAGAAAAGAAAAGAAAATCTTGATGTTTTAAAATTTGTGTTTTCTTGTTATATTTTTCTGATTTAGATTTTTTTTCCCCAATTTAAATGCTGATATGGAGGTTTAAAAATAATAATAAACGGTTATTAAAAAAAATGAAGATGTAGCATTTTTTAGTATCTATTAAATTATTATTATATTAGACCCGTCAAATTCAAGTGTGGCAATTGTATATTCCGTTTGCCATGTAGATATTTTTTGTTAGTAATTTAATGATACAGACCAAAATAATCACAAGTTAAAAATGATAATGATCAAATTGATAGCTACTAAAATATATAGACCAAAATAATTATGACTTTAAAATATAGGGACAAACAACGTTTTCACCGATAAATAATTACTGAAATTTCTATTTTATCACATAGATTGCCTAAAGCATTAGCATTGGGGGTGTAAAAACCCTCGGTTGCTATTTTACCCGCTAAAACCTTAAACCCCCAACCACCCCCCACTATTCATGAGGATGTAAAAATTATATCATTTTTAATCTCCTCTCACTATATTCCTCTCACTTCAGACTCTGACCTCTCTCTCTTCTTTTTCTTTTCTTTTTTCCCTCATCTCTTTCTCTCACGCTCTCTACTCTCTTCCTTTGATGGCTGATGGTGAAACCTCTTTGGGTGGCTTCAGATCATCAGCGTGGGTAGCAGATCGGGCCCTCTCTCATGGCTGACGGTGAAGCTTTTTTTTTTTGGTTGCTGGGGTGTATGTGGTGGTGGGGTGATGGGTGGATTTTGATTTTGGGTAGGTGGGTTGGGAGTTGTGGCTAGGGTGTTGGCTGGTTGGGCTTGGATGAAATTGGTGGCTGGGTTGGGAGTGGTGGATGGAGTGGTGCCAGATCGTTTCTGAGTTTGCAGACGCTCGCCGTGGGTCTGGGCTTGCTCGCTGTGTTTTTTTTTTTTTTCTTCTTTTGGTGTTGTGTTTTGCTCACAGTCATGATCTTCCATAAACCCCGTGGTGGTGGATGGGTTTTGATGTGGGATAGCAAAATGTGGGTTTTGGTAGTTGTTGATGTTTATGGTGGTTGGTGATGATGAGTGCTTTTTGTGGTGGTGAGTTGTAGTGGTTGTGGTGGTGGGGGTTGAGTTTTGATGGTTGTGGTTTGGATTTTTAGCGGTGGTGGTGGCAATTATTTTTGGTTAATTTTGGTGGTGGCAATTATTGCTGGGGGTAATTTTGGTGGTGACAAATTGGGGTTTGTGGCTGAATTTTGGTGATGGCTGAGTTTTGGGAGAGAAGAGAGAGAATGTAATTTTTTATATTATTTGATGATGGAGGTTATATTATTTTAATGAGTTGTATATAAAAATAGAAACTGGGATGTTGAGTGAGTTATCAAATAAAATGGTAAAATAGATAAAGTAGGTTTTAAGGTTGTAAAATAGAATTTTTTTGGCATCAAGATACTAATGCTCTTAGAGCATCCTTATCAAGAATGCTAAAATTTTTAGCATTTAATACTTCAAAAATCTACTTTATTTATTATACCATCTCACTTTAAAATACATCAAACATCAAAACTTCTATGTTTTTTACCATTTCATTTAAATAATATAAACTACTCATTAAAATAATAATAAAACAACTTATCACAAACAACTAGCCAACCACCTCACTAACATGAGAATAAAAAACTATTTTTTTTTTACAATTCTGGCTAAAGTGAGCTTGTATTAATACAAGCTCACCGTGCAAGTATGCCAAAAATTTTACAATTTGAAAGTTTTGATGGAGTTGGTTTTTTAGTGTTTTGATGCCAAAATTTAGCATAATTTCATACCAAAAAATAAAATAAAATCCCTTTAGTTACGCAACTTTTGTGAGGGTTGCACAAAGCCGTCACCAAAATATCTTTTTGAGAATAAAAGATTGCCATCAAATGTAGATCTAAAAAAATTATATTCGGAAGGTTTGGCTTACTTTCAGTACTTTTTTAACTGGACATTTTTTTTTTGTTTTAAATAATAATATCAAGTGGTGGTGGTGGGTTTTAATCTTCACATTTTATTTAGTTAGTGGGTAATGTTGTAGTTTCTTATTAAAATAAAAGGAGATTCCAGTTAAAAAAGTACTGGAAGTAAGCAAACTCATATCTAGACTTGTTAACTCACCCAAATGAAAAAAGTCAAGGGTCATTTTTGGATCATAAAAAACGGGTTGATCCGAACTACTCAAGTACAGGTCAGATCATGACCTAGACCAAATTATTAGCACACTTTTCATTTTGAGTTATTATTATTTTTAGTATTATTATTATTATTACTATTATTATCTTCTTCTTTTTTTCCTTCTCACGTTACAGAGTTAATTTTTGTTTTTTTAATAGTGATGTAATTCTAAATTTATACTAACTTTATTTTCTATTCTTTCATTTTTTTTTTTTCAACTAAACAAATGAGTTTTTCATCTTTCCACTTTCCAATCCTCCCAACTAATTAGATCTCTTTTATAATTTAACTTTTCTATTCCTTCCCCATTTTTTAAATGTTAAAGTCAAATAGAGAAGACATAAAGAAAGACAATACAATAAAGAGAATTAAAGAGGGAAAAAAAAAAGCATGTTGCTAGCAAATATACATAAGCACTCAAGTTACATGATATTTTTTTTTTTTTTTTTTCATTTTGCATTTTTGCTCACAGGATGTTGGTGTTTTTTGTGCATTTTTGGTGAGTAGTGATATGTATTTTGCATTGTGAGCCCTTCAAGATGGCCCTTAATGTGAGGGAATTTCAAGGAAAATTGGCATAGCCGCTAGTTTTTTAGCACAGCTTTGGGCCCCCTTGAGATCGCCTTTTAATTGTAATTTTGCTACTGTTGAAGTAAACATAGATGCTAAAGCTATTGTTGATGTCTTAGCTAACCCATACTGATTAGGTGAAGAAGAAGCACAGCTACAATTCATTTCTCTTTTGTATATATACAAAATACAAGTCGTTTATACTGTATATTTTCTTTTACTTATACTGATTTGGTGCTAGATGTATGTAGATTATTTGTTGATTCTTTTCAGTCTGTTTCTAATTAGTTATCGCTCCTCTGTTCCGCTAATAAGAACAGTGCCTCTGTATATTAATGCATATGTGAAAGTGAAATCATTTTCTCTCTTTTCTCGATTCACCATTGTTGAACTCCAAGAATTCCACAATAACTTCAACAAACTTCAAGGCTTTCTAACATAGATTTTTTAAAGTAGTGACCTCTTCGTACTTTTGGAAGTTTCTAAAATGACATATAAAGTTCAAATTTCCCATCCCCAACCACCTCAGAGGTGCAAAAATGTTTAAATTCAGAGTAGAGACTTCTGCTCATTCACAATTTACTAATAAACAAGAAAAAAGAAAAGAAATTCGAGTTGATAATTTTCGTCAAAGTCTATACGCGCTCTATTACAAGAGCATGTAAATTTTTATTAGATACCTCCTCCTTTCATTGACAGCTTTCACACGTTAGTTTTTCAAACAAAGTTTTATGTGTCCTTTTACCAGTCCAACTTTGCAAAATTTTATTTTCACTTTCCGCCTTCTTCCCGCTCTTTTTCTACGTTTCTTTTAGCAAATAAGGAATCAACAAAGCACATCAAAATACACCCTCTCTCTCTTCTCATTCATATGTCAATTTCTTGTGTTAGGCTTAACCTAAAAAGTAAATGATTAGAATATTTGCACATTTTCCAAACATAAAGAGAGAGAAATTGATTGGTTTTTAAGATAAATAAAGAATTATGAACTATCTCAAAAATAGTGAGGAAAAAACTTTCTCCCTTTTTATTTAATTTAATATTTTCTTTTGTTCTTCTCACTTTTGAGACTAGCTCAATTCTTTACACTTCTCTAATTTCCTTTAAAAAAATAGTCATAGTTATGAATTTCAGGTCTTTATCAACCTGTAATAGTGCACGAATATTACAATATTATTTTATCTATTTATTTAATCATATACACATTAACATTTTTGCCAAGAAAAAAAACCCAGTGCCAACTTTTAACATATTAAATCTAGGTCGTCTGCTTAGCAGTTAGATTGAGCAAACACTGAAATATATATTCTGCTAAAATCATCCCCAAATGCTAAAGCAGAAGAAGATTCTGCTACTCAGCCCATGCGCCTAAGTATGCATCATCGATCACACGTTAAGAGTGCCCGCATGTGCCAGCCATCAGTACCACACACCTCACGCCATGTGTCACCACCACGTGTCGGCGTCGCTGCTCAAATCTACATGATCTTTGTGAACTCAAGCACATGACCAAAAACTATCAAGCTAAACCTAATTGTAAATAATAAAAATAATCAAGATAAGAATACCTCCATAAACATATCTCAAATACAGAGTTCCCCTTTTCTTCAAAAAAAAATAAAATAAATAAAGATAACAATCTCTAATGAAAACAATCTTCAAATTAAGTACAAAGAAACTTCCAAGCATTCCTTAATAGCTAGTGAACAAGTCCTTGCGAATCCACGAATTTCTGGTTACCTCAAGTCTTCTTTCAGAGCTTCAATGCTAAATCTGAACAATCTTAGAATGGGGTGAGCTCAAATGCTCAATAAGTATATATCTATAATATACACTGGAATAGGATCAAGTGAACTATTGAAAGTTATTTTACAAAAGAGATTATATATAATCGTTATAGAGCTTACAACATAACAAACAATAAATTTATCAATGGAATGGTAACATGTTTAATAAATGACAGATATTTACTGAGAAAATAGATTTAGAATACATATTTATTGAAATAACAGAACAAACTTTTATTAGCTGTCTTCTCAAAAAAAAAAAAAAAAAAGTTTATTGGCAGAAACTGTCATAATCGATAGAGACAATGGCCTCCCCATTGGTTGGGGCACTAGACTCTTATGGGCATAAATATATCATAAACAGATTCCCCATATACGGGTATACATACTCTCCTCCCCAATAGGGCACCAGACTCCCCTGATAGCGGCACAAAGAGCATTGGTTTTAAAGGCCAACAAATTGAACCCTGTTGACTATGATAAAATCACAAACATGTTCAAATGTAATCCATCTCCAAAACTTCCATCCAACATATTCAAAAGACATGTCCAAAATTCTCAAATCATCAATCAAGTGAAAATTCACAATTTCAATGTTACATCACTTACATGTCCTTACTATTAGACTTTGGATACTTGGTTCACAAAGTGCTTGATCCCAAGATATAAATAAGGAAGTTTTTAAATAAGATTATCACAAAATAATACTATGAAAATTTCAAACTACTTAACATAAGTTCATTGGCTTCACAATGAATTTGATGTTTAAAACCTTGTAGACAGTTGAAAACCAATGAGCATATTACAAAGGACAATATTTAGATATAGTACTTTATGTGTTGTATCTTAGATTCCTTTTCTAAAATTAAGCTTTGTGGCTATTTAGACAGAGACACTAAATGGAGTGAAAAACACATTCTATTTTCCACAGTGTGAGAAAACCTATTCTCTTCTCTTCCTCTTTCGTTGAACTCAAGGAGCAATTCTCACAAAATCTATGGCTTCCAATCGCTTGGGTTTCTATCAATACAAGTAAAATTTGTTCTTTTCATTTTGTTTTTGGTTTTTGTTTCAATTTTTTTTTTCCAGATGAATGCGAGAAAAGATTTATAAAAAATGCCAGATTGCATTGAAGGCCGATGATATAACTCAGCCATTCTCTGTACCTACCAAATCTTTATTTTGCATTCTGTTTCACAAAATTTCTTTTTTTTTTTTTATTTTTTTATTTTTTTTATTTTTTATTTTTATAAAGAAGCAACTTTGCATCTATGTCAACTCTTCTATTTTCATAAAATTAAATATACCAATTTTTAGACCAAAAAAAAAAAAAAAAAAAAAAAACATTTGAAACCCCACAAACCATATCAAAATCCCAACCCACTAGCAAAATAGATTCAAAATTGTCTCAAGCTCTTTCTCTCCAAACTAGTTTAAGACTCTCTCTATTTAACTCACCCTCTCTCTATGTCAGCACCAGAGCTCACGTATGGGCCTATACGCATCATCACACATTAACAAGTGCCCACATGTGCCAGCCATCAGCTCCACACACCTCATGCCATGTGTCAAGCACATGACCAAAAACTATCAAGCTAAGCCTAATTATAAATAATAATAACTAGTCGCTAACCCGTGCGATGCACGGGATAGTTAAATAAAATGACAATTAACCAACATCACTTTATGATAAAAGAATTAGTGAGAGATTGATTTGCCCACCAAGAATTTAAAAGAAAAAAATATTGATATAATAAAATCTAAGAAATTTAGAAATAGAAAATTGGGTTAATAATATGCATATTATAGACATTTTGCTAGTTAGCGTTTAAAAAAAAATGGATCTGTTATAATTAAATAAAATACAATGGGAATAAATATTTAACTTCTATACTTTTCATTAGTTTAGAAGTTTTGTCTAACGTAGAATGTTATTGAGTTGTAAGAAAGATTTTTATAAAATGTTAATACCATATGTATATGCTTATATTGTCAATGTCTCACTGCAGGTACATAGTTACTGAAACTTACAAAGTAATTTACAATTTTTAAATTAATAAAGCAAAATTCCTAAAAGTTATATATATACACACACTCAAAACGGATATAAACTACAAAGATAAAAACAAATCTTATTTAGTCGTATTAATAACAATATAAACAATTCAAAACATGGAACATTATCAAATTTATAACACATAATTCCATTATCTTTTATGTTGAATCTAAACAAATAATTAATTGAAATTAATCCAAACAAATAATTAATCAACCAAAAATCAAAACTTTAATTAAGAAAACAAAAAATCACATGAACCCAAAATAAAAATTCTCAATAAATAAAAAACATATAAGGTAAAGAATTAAGATCAACCTACTAAGACGCAAATACCAAAAACCCCAAATTCAAAAAATTCATATATAATATACCAAATAAAAATTTACCACATCTTGAGTTGGAAGACATAGGTTACAGTTTTGATTTTTCTCCAAAAAATAGAGATGTTTCATCTGCTGTATACAATATAAAATAATTATTAGAAATTTCAACCCAAAAACCAAACCCACAAAAACACTATCAAAATATAGAGATTAACCCAAATACTTAGAAGAAAATAAATTCTAAACATAACAAAACAATAAGATAAAATGAAAATTTCATGCACATATGAAAGCAAATAAAAAAGACAAAACCTACGTTTTTTTTTTTTTTTAGTTGAGTCTCTCTTCTTCTTATTTTTTTTAATTTTAAAGTGAAGTTAAGTTTAGGGTTTTGAGATGGTAATTGCTAGGGTTTTAAGGAGAGAAGGGAGAGTCCTACCAGGAGTCTAAAATAATATAAACAATTCAAAACATGGAACATTATCAAATTTATAACACCTAATTCTATTATCTTTTACGTTGAATCCAAACAAATAATTAATTGAAATTAATCCAAACAAATAATTAATTAACCAAAAATCAAAACTTTAATAAAAAAACAAAAAATCACATGAACCCAAATAAAAATTCTCAATAAAGCAAGAACATATAAAAATTTATCACACCTTGGGCTGGAAGACATAGGTTGCAGTTTTGATTTTTCTCCAAAAAATAGAGATGCTTCATCTGCCATATACAATATAAAATAATTATTAAAATTTCAACCCAAAAACCAAACCCATAAAAACACTATCAAAATATAGAGATTAACCCAAATACTTATAAGAATATCAATTCTAAACATAATAAAACAATAAGATAAAATGAAAATTTCAGGCACATATGAAAGCAAATAAAAAAAAGACAAAACCTACGTTTTTTTATTTTATTACGTGAGTCTCTCTCCTTTTTATTTTTTTAATCTTAAAGTGAAGTTGAGTTTAAGGTTTTGAGATGGTAATTGCTAGGGTTTTAAGGAGAAAAGAGATTTTGGTATTTTTATGCAAAAAACGTTATTTTAGGTCTAGGTGATTTATTTCCTTATTTTTAGGCTCTTTTAATGTTTTTTAAGGTCAAATTTGGTTCCTTTATGGTTAGGTATTAATTAGGGCTTATTTTAGAATATATTTTCTTGTCCATCAAGTTTTATGGAGCCCTTAAATAGGCCTCCAAGTTTGTATACGTTTTTCAATATTATTATTATAAGATATAAAACCTAAAATAAAAAGAATCAAAAATAAAAAAATAAAAAAATAAAGAAAATAGTGATGATGTGGAAAATTGTGAGAGTTTCAAAAGCTTCGGTTTTATATATATATATATATATATATAGATTAAGATAAGAATACCTCCATAATTAAACATATCTCAAATATTAGAGTTCCACTCTCAAAAACTCCAACCAATAAATAATATTACAAGGAAAAAAAAAAAACCCTTAAATGAAAACAATCTCCAAAGTACAAATAAACTTCCAAGGATTCCTTAATAGCTAGTGAACAAGTCTTTGTGAATCCATGAATTTCTGGTTACGTCAAATCTTCTTTCAGAGCTTCAACGCTTAATCTGAACAATATTAGAATGGGGTGAGCTCAATAAGTATATCTATCTATAATATACACTGGAATAGGATCAAGTTAACTATTGAAAGTCTGTTTATAAAGGAGATTATATATAAAGGAGATCATAATAGGGCTTACAACATATCAAACTATAAATTTATCAATGGAATAGTAACATGCTTAATAAATGATAGATATTTACCGAGAAAATTTATTAAGAATACATATTTATTGAATGATAGAGCAAACTTTTGTTGGCAGAAACTATCATAATGGATAGAGACACAATAGACTCCCCCATTGGTTAGGGCACTAGACTCTTATGGGCATAAATATATCATAAACAGACTCCCTATATATAGGTATACATACTCCCCTGATAGCGACATATAGAGCATTGGTTTCAAAGGCCCTGTTGACTATGATAAAATCACAAATATGTTCAAATAGAATCCATTTCCAAAACTTCCATCTAGCGTATTCAAAAGACATGTCCAAAATTCTCAAATCATCAAATCAAGTGAAAATTCACAATTTCAATGTTACATCACTTACATGTCCTTAGAGCAACTGCATCAGTTGATGCAAAGTTGTGCAAAATAGAAAAAAGGTATTCATTTTACACATTTTGAGTAAAAAAACACCCACATCAGTGGGTGTAAAATTACAGTAACCGTGCATGTGGGTGAGAAAGCCCAACGCCATATGTTGGGCCTGAGGCCCAGTTCAGATACGGCTCTCTGTCCGAAGAGGATAAAAGCATCAATGCTTTGCCATCCTGGTGGAGGTGCAATCCATAAGGGACAGACGCACCATCCGAAGACAATCTAGTTGGGCCGAAGGGACCTTACCCAACGGAGCTGCCCAGAACTTAATCGAGTAGATATGCTGAAGAGCCCCATGCCAGAGCTGAGCTTCGGGCACGTCCAAAGGCATAGCTATCATGACATATCTTACCAATAAAGCTGCCACCGCCACATTTAATGCACTGCAGCAACTTTCCTGGCCGCATTTATGTGGAGAAGACACCTGAACAGTGTATCTTCACCCACCACCACTCACTGGGGGTTAAAGCAAATGGCTGATGTGACTAGTACTCAAGTGAGCGCCTAGATGGAGGACAAGTGTGCGGTGAAGATGGGAAAAGGGTGTATATATAAAGGAAGCAAGTCTCGCAGAGAAAGGGGGGAGAAAAATTGTATTCACTAAGTCTTTATATACTAATCCTCTTCGGACCAAAGAGTTTTCCTGTTAAAAAAGCCTGTCTCAATCCTTTTTTCTTTTAGATGGTTTTTGCTTGTATGAACCGTTGCTAAATCCGCTACTAGCCCAGTTGTTCAACCCATTCTCTACAAATTTATTGTTGGGAATTTGTTGGGCTCACAATACAGGGAGTTGGTATCAGGCCCAACAAATTTGGACCCTACAATGCATATATGCACGGTTACTGTAGCACTTGAGTATATGCACGGTTACTGTAGCACTTGCATTTATTATTTTATTAGTTTTTTTCTCTCTCTTGTCTCTGGAGCTCTCTCTTTCCATTGGTTCCCATCTTTATCGAATCGGTAAAGTTTAGCTTTGCTGCAAAATCAAAAAACCCTAGATTCAATTAGATCGCGATGAAAAATAAAGGAAAACACTAGGAATAGAGAGAGAGAGAGAGAGAGGAAAGAGAAACCTATAGATCTAGAATGAAGTTTCATCCTCCTCGCCGGTGATGACGGCGATCTCCTCGAGCTTAATGATCGGAGCAACCTGAGCTCCAGTGTCCATGTCCTCGTTGGCTGGGGCTTCCTCTTCTTCTCTGTGCTCGTGCTCGAGTTCAGTGCTTGCCATAGCCTTTGGTTTCTTGCTTTGATGTTGTAGAGAATGATTCAAAAACAGCGAGGATTCACAATAAAGCTAAAGAGAGATTGGGGAATTGGGCTGCTGCAACAGGAGGATTGTAATTATTGTTTGGTTGATGAGAAAGTGAGAGCGAAGCGAATTGGGTCTCTGAGAGAGAGAGGCGGTGAGGGAGAGATGGGTTTTTGATTGGGTCTGTGAGAGAGAGGCGGTGATGGAGAGAATAATAAAAAAAATGTAAAAGAATGAATATTTTATTGAATAAATGTGTAGAATAGATAAACTGATGTGGGTGTTTTGTAAAAATGAGTTTGTAAAATCGAAAAAGTAGATTTTTTTTTTCTGCAAAATAGAAGGAAAGTTTGCATCAACTGATGCAGTTGCTCTTACTATTAGACTTTGGATACTTGGTTCACAAAGTGCTTGATCCCAAGATATATTGAGCATCAATACCTGGTCTTCCATATGCTATAATATGCTATATTTACAATTGTGCTATAGTACCATAATAGTTCGTTACCTGGTCTTGCAACTGTAAAAAATATTTACAATTGTGCTTAAGTACCACCCTAAATTTATGATGGTATTGTAGCTCACTTGCAAAATTAAAATAATATTTTTTATTCATTCCTCAAAAGCATCTTCCTCTCTCTCTCTCTCTCTCTCTCTCTCTCCACAAAATTAAAATACTATTTTTTTTGTTATATATTTTATTGTGTAGATATATTATTTTAATATGTTATATAAGAATATAAAAGTGGAGATGTTGGATGTGTTATAAAATGATATGGTATAATAAATAAAATAACTTTTGAGATGGTAAAATTGGATATTTTATAGAAATCGAATGCTAATGCTTAGGAAGTTTTTCAATAAGATTATCACAAAATAATACTATGAAAATTTCAAACTACTTAACATAAGTTCATTGCCTTCACAATATATTTGATGTTGAAAACCTTGTAGACGGGTGAAACTCGATGGACATATTATAAATGGAAAAACTTAGATACAATACCTTATGTGTTGTACTTTAAATTTCCTTTCTAAAACCACATTCTATTTTCCATGGTGTGAGAAAACGCAGTCTCTTCTCTTCCTCTTCCATTGAACTCAAGGAGTAACTCTCACAAAATCTATGGTTTCTAATATTCTGGGTTTCTATCAATAGAAGTAAAATTTTGTTCTTTTCATTTTGGTTTCTGTTAGAACATATGTGATTCACATGTTAGGAACATATGTCACTATTTTATGTAGTTGGCTAATCCTTTCAGAAAATGCACTTTACTTGTATTTGGGTAGATCTAGGATGTGTTTAATACTTCAAGAAACATGTTGTTCAAGTCTAGTATTAAAGCCATGAAGATTGGACCAAGAAACAAGTGAAGAAAAGTTGTTCACTAAAGCTGGACAGATAGCTCGACAGCTGCTCGACAGATAGCTATCTATTGAGGTTTAATGAGGCTCGACAAATACTATCTATCGAGGTTACAGGAATTCAAATTTTCAAATCTGATTTTCGGCCTATGATGACATGTTTGTCTAGGATTTCTTTTCTCATTACCCTAGACCTATATAAGACTTATTTTAGAGGCCGTCACATGAGAGAATACAAGGAGAACGAATGCAAAAGGTAACCGATGCCTTATTCTCTCTAAAAGAAGCTACTGTGTCTTTGTGCCTTAGGGTTTTGTAACCAAGTGCTTCTTGATCTTCATTATTGATGAAGTGAAGAACTTTGTAGCAAACTTTCATCTTCCTCAAGTTGGTGAGTGAGTCACGTACTGAGATTCGTGCAAAGGAGTTAGTCACGTATTGGGATTCATGCATCAAAAGAGTGACGTTCATATATTGAAGAGTTCAGAGGTTCTGAAGCGGTTGAAGGTTTCTGCTGTGAGTTCATCTACGGGGATTGTAGAGTCTAGAGACAAAGGTTTTGTACTAGATCTGAAACTTCTTTTTGCTATAGTGGATTGCTTTTTGGGAATGTTTCCCCCCAAGTTTTTTACTGTGAAACTAGTTTGGTTCATTGGTTTTCCTGGGTCATCATATCTTGTCTTATTTATTTTTCCGCTGCATGATTTTGACATGATATTGATGTTTGTTTGTTTTAACAAGTTTTATTCATAATAGATTTAATCAACAACTTGGATTTAAAACTTGTTAATTCTATCAACCGGGGTCTAAATTTCCCATCAAGTGCTATCAGAGCGGGTTCACTTTGATTAGATTAATTTCTTGAGTGTGATCCTTGACCCCCGTTGTCATGGAATCTCTTAACTGTTTTGATGTGCATGATCTTGTGTTGAATGATGATGATGATATTCAAGATGCCTATTGCAAGCTTTATAATTTTTGTATGAAATCTCTTGAATATTCTACAAAATTAAAAGCTAAATTTAAAAAGGTAAAGCTTGAAAAAGATGATTTGATTGCAAAATTGGATGAAGCTAATAATTTGAATGAGAATTTTAAAAATCAAATTTCACCTCAGGTGGACAAAATTAAAAGTTTGGAAGAGCAACTAGTTGAATCTAAAACTTAAGTTGAAAAATTAACTAGTGCCAAACTTGTTATTGAGCCTAACTCAAAAGAAAAGGATTTTTATATTCCTCAATTTAAAAGGAATAATCAAGAGTTGAAGGCCAATATTGCTAGGATAGACAAGGGTAAATAATCTGATGTTAATGCTAAAGTTTCTAAACCTATGTCTAAAACTCCTCCTAGGTTGAATGATAGATCTGAATTTGTCCCCATTTGTCATCATTGTCATATTGTTGGTCATATTAGGCCAAATTGTCCTAAGTTAAGGTCTCTGTCAACTTCCAAGGTTAGACCTCCTTCTAGGAAGCCGAGTAACTCTAAAACAGCTCATGTTTGTCACCATTATGGTGTTGCTGGACACATTTGTCTTAATTGCTTTAAGTTGTATCTTCATAAGCAATTGTTCAAATGGTCACAGGTTTCCTCTCAAAACCCTACACCTTTGTTTGGAGAGTTATTAAAATTCTTGAGCTTTTTAACTTAATTTCAGGAGAATTCTAATTCTTCTATGTCCTTTAGTAGACATACTAGGAAACGTGCCTTTTTATCTCCACGACCAAAGACTCGTGCTGTGTGGTGAGAAAGGAGCCCAAGAATTAATTGTCGTTTTCCGTTTGTCCTCTACTTTAATTCCTTCTATCTAAAGTAGGAATCTTTTTGCTTGATTTCTTATTTGCTTTTGAAATCATGCTTTCATGCATCTGCACCTTTCTATCATACCTTCATGCATATGCATCTTTCTTTTAAGCTTTCATGTTGTTTGTCTGTTTTTGTTTGGTTGTTTAGTTTTTATTTTGTTTTGTTTTCAAAATAAAAAAAAATTAAAAAATCAAAAAAATACAAAAACAGTGTGTGTTTTGTGTACATTGGTACTTGTGTACCTTGGATGGCCATTGAAACAAAGTTTTCTAAACTTTGTATTTTTTGTAACTTAGATGAGCATCTCTATGCACAACTAAGCAAGTGAGCTTTGTGGCTCATGTTTGTGATTAGTAAGGTTAAGTGATCTCTTATACTTAACACTCGTATCATTCTTTTTGACGGGTAGAACTAGAAAATCTTAAGAGAAAGGTATAAATAACCATCTCACCAATGTTGCCCGCCAATCATGAATGACATCCATATGCTTCGGCATAGCTAAAGTGCAATGTCAAATGCTTAACATCTTGGGTATTTCTTTTCTTTCTCTTATATGCCCATGTATGATATGCTCATTAAAAAGAAAATATGCAATGAAAAATAAAAAGAAAAAAGATTACAAATGCTTTAAATATGATTGCAAGCATGTATTCTAGGAGATGTGGGAGTTATAGGATGTACCTCGAAAGTGATAGTCCCTATCAAATAGTTATGATTGTGTGTGAGTTAAAGTTATTTTCTTATATCTCAAATCGTCATAACATGTATACACTTATGCAATCTTGCGATGTTTTTCACACACAACATGCAATATTCTTTGCTACTCTTGATACATGTGCAGGTACAATGTGATTTGGCCATCACAAGGTTTACATGTGTTTATGTATACTCACTAAACTGTCTTGACTTATTTTTGAAATATAAAATTGGTTAGACTTGTTTAGTGTGTGTGTGTGTGTTTTTGGGGTCCATGTGCTTAAACTTGTTGTTGAGAGATGTTTTTGAGAGCTAAATATGTTGATTGGATCATTGGTTGAGTTGCATGTCTAATTGCATTCATGTCTATGTTTTTCCCTTCTTGAAAAACTGATTTTAAGCAATCTCAACACCTCATTGACACCTTTCGATACCTAGCTTATCTGTCAAGCTCTTCAGTTGCTTTTTATCGCAATCTCAACACCTCTCGATAGTTAGGTCGATCGATCGAGAAACTTTCTGGACCCTCGATAGCTTCTCGATCCATTGAGGTATGCTCGATAGCCTCTCGACACCTCTCGATCAATCGAGATTTTCTTGCATGCATTGTTTTTCATGTGTTTTGCATGTTTCTATTATTTTGTCATCCATAGCATCTTTGTTCATTACATTCATGCATTTTTATGGATTTCTTTGTGCCCCCTTTATCATCCTTGATCATCTTTATGTTTCTCGGGTGAAGTTTTCTAACTTCTTGTACCCTTTGTCAATCATGACAAAAAAGGGGAGAAATTGTGGAGAATATGTGGTTTCTTTTTGAGATTCTGCATGTTGGGGGGAGAAATACATGCCCTTGTAAGGGGGAAATGTGTTTCATCTTGTTAGGGGGAGTGTTTACCTTCTTGTTGTTGTAGGAGCTTCTTTTAGCTTCTTCTTCTTGTACCTTGGGTCTTGTGACCATGTTTACATACATTGTGCTTATCTTTGATATATATATATATATATATATATATGATGTATGTCTTCTTCAACTACCTCTACATGTGTTTCTTTTCTTTCATTATACACATGGTTCTTATATATTGTATGCAATCTATTATTTCTATTTCACACTAAAATGCCTTGATGAGTTTTGTTTAAAGTGTTTCAGAAATACAGGTTGTCAAAGTCTATTTGCCATAAACTCTCTTCTTGCAAAGTTTTTCAAGAGTTTGTGTTAGGATAGATTTTATTGTATTCAACAAGTGAGTATGAGTTGAGTGATTTATGACTTCTCTCATTTGTTCATTTGTTTGTTGTGGTTTTGTCACGAATTGCCAAATGGGGAGATTGTTAGGACATATGTGATTCACTTGTTAGGAACATATGTCACTATTTTATGTAGTTGGCTAATCCTTTGACAAAATGCATTTTACTTGTATTTGGGTAGATCTAGGATATGTTTAATACTTCAAGAAACATGTTGTTCAAGTCTAGTATTAAAGCCATAAAGATTAGACCAAGAAACAAGTGAAGAAAAGCTGTTCACTAAAGCTGGACAGATAGCTCGACATCTGCAAACAGATAGCTCGACAGCTACTCGACAGATAGTTATCTATCGAGGTTTAATGAAGCTCGACAGATACTATCTATCGTGGTATCTATCGAGGTTACAAGAATTCAAATTTTCAGATCTGATTTTCAGCCTATGATGACATGTTTGTGTAGGGTTTCTTTTTTCACAACCCTAGACCTATATAAGGTTTATTTTAGAGGCTGTCACATTAGAGAATACAAGGAGAATGAATGCAAAAGGTGACCGATGCCTTATTCTCTCTAAAAGAAGCTACTGCGTCTTTGCAACTTAAGGTTTTGTAACCAAGTGATTCTTGATCTTCATTATTGATGAAGTGAAGAACTTTGCAGCAAACTTTCATCTTCCTCAAGTTGGTGAGTGCATTACGTACTGGGATTCGTGCAAAGGAGTTAGTCATGTATTGGATTCGTGCATCAAAAGGGTGGCATTCATATATTGAAGAGTTCAGAGGTTCTGAAGCGGTAGAAGGTTTTTGCTGTGAGTTCATCTACGGGGATTCTAGAGTCTAGGGACAAAGGTTTTGTACTAGATCTGAAACTTCTCTTTACTATAGTGGATTGCTTTTCGGGAAGGTTTCTCCCTAGGTTTTTTACTGTGAAACTAGTTTGTTTCATTGGTTTTCTTAGGTCATCATATTTTGTCTTATTTATTTTTCCGCTGCATGATTTTGACATGATATTGATGTTTGTTTGTTTTAACAAGTTTTATTCATAATAAATCTAATCAACAACTTGGATTTAAAACTTGTTAATTCTATCAACCGGGGTCTAAATTTCCCATCAGTTTCGATTTTTGTTTCAATTTAGTTTGACAGATGAATGTGAGAAAAATATTTATAAAAAATGTCAAACTGCATTGAAGGCCGATGATAATATAACTTAGCCATTCTCTGTAATCTCTATTTTGCATTCGGTTTCACAAAATTTCTTTTCCTAATAAAAAATAAATAAAAAGGAAAAAATGAAGAAACTTTGTGTCTCTGTCAATTCCTTCTTTTCTCTTTTCACATAATTAAATATACCAATTTTTAGACGCAAAATTAAAAAATTTAAAAAATAACTTTTAAAACCCCATAAACCTAGATCAAAATTAGATCAAAATCCTAACCCACTGGCAATATAGATTCAAAATTGTCTCAAGCCCTTTCTCTCCAAACTGGTTTAAGATCAGACTTTCTCGTTAACTCACCCTCTCTCTTTACCTCTCTTGTTGACCCTTCATATTAGATCGTGAAGAGAGAGAGTGGGCTTTCTTTTCCTCTCTTATTGGCCCTTTAAATTAGATAGAAAGAGAGAGAGAATGGGCAAAGGCGAGAGATTTAGAGAGGGAGGTGTGGGTTTGGGAGCTACTACTTGGCGTGGCGTCGTTGGTGAATGGTAGTGGGCGAAGGCAAAGAAGATAAGGATGGCGGCTTAGGGTGATTCTGGAGTGGAGGCTTGGGGTTTTGGTGGACAGGGATGGATCTTGCGTGACTAGGCTTGAGTTGGGCGGAGTAGCCCTTGAGGGTTTTCACATGGAAGGCTCGTTGGCGGCGGAGGTCGCGGTGCACAACTTTATCCCTCCTTATTCCCGATCTGCCATGGACGAGCCACCTCAAGCCTTATCTATTCCGCCTACAGCTTCACTTGTGGTCCGATTTTCCTCTCCTTTTTCATATTGCAAGACACTCACGGCTTCACCTCCGATGTTGTTCCTCTCCTTGCTCTTGTTCTAAGTTTGTTTGTGTTTTTGTTTATTTGTTTTTTTTATTTTTTTATTTTTTTTTCTGGAGAGAACGTGGAGTTGCTTGTTTTTTGGGGTTTTTTGTGTGTTTGTTTCCCAAGAAAATTTTTGGGTTTATGGGTTGTTGGAGAATGGCTTGGTTATTATGTTTATGGGTTTATTTATGGTTTGGTTTGGTTTCTTGGATTTATTTATTGTTTTCCTGGATTTATTTATTGTTTTCCTGGATTTGGGGTTCGCTAGAGATTAGTTTTGGTTGCTGGGTTTGTTTCTTGGATTTGGGAGGAATATGAAGAACAGGTTCTTAAGTTCTTACGAAAAAATAATGAAAAGTAACAAAAAAAATTTAATGAAATTAGATTTAAGGTTTGTTTTTTTAATTTAATTTAATTTTTTGTTTAAAATTTTAGACATAGCTTTAAAAAAAAAATTAAAATACTAATGTGGAATTTAAAAAATGCCAATTTTTTTTATATTATTTTATTAGCAACATCAGCATCTAACATGCCAACAATGCACTCCATCTGCCACATAAGCAACTTCAATTAGTGAGATGAAAGTAGTGACTAAATTAGAAATGATTTTCTATTTTCAGGGACTAAAATAGATGCTCCAAAAAAGTAAGGACAAAAATGGGAATTAGTCCAAAATATAGGGACCAAAAGTTCATTTTCTCCTAAACACAAATGATAATATTGGCATCCTACAATGAATTCTTAGCCGTTAATTTGAATTCGGACATTTCTATTAGAAATATTCAGAGGTACTACTTGAGCTGCAAATCTCTTTGCAATTTTTAGTAATTTACACTTATATAATGTCATTTGCAAATCTAACCCATATTCCTATGTCAGTGGTCTTTAATTCTGAATCGAACCGGGAACTGAGAGTGATTACCTGATTAAAGAATAACTTGTCACCAAATGCTAGCCTTTGGCTTTCATAGTTTCACGGCTTCACTGGACAAAAGGGGCTTCTGCCCTTTTCAGGAAAATTAAATAGGAAAATGCCCCTCTTCTCAAACTAATTAAGGAAATGCCCCTCTTTTGAAAATCGAGTTTCTCATAATCGATTTAGGCCCTATAGCGGCGTTTTTAAGGAGCCCATAGTGACGTTTTAAAGACCTATAGTGACGTTTTTTTAACTCGATTTTAATAAAATCGAGTTATAGGCAATGAAATCAACCTATAGTGGCCTCTTTTTACTTATAACTCGATTTCTTTAAAGTCCAGTTAAAAAACGTCACTATAAGTCCTTAAAACGTCACTATAGGCTCCTTAAAAACGCCGCTATAGGGCCTAAATCGATTTTGAGAAACTTGATTTTCAAAAGAAGGGCATTTCCCTATTTAGTTTGGGAAGGGGGCATTTTCCTATTTAATTTTCCCAAAAAGGGCAGAAGCCCCTTTTGTCCCGGCTTCACTGCCCTCCTCCCTTCTTTCTTTTCTTTTGACATAAAAAAAATCCTAATTCTCTTGGTCTTTAACATTTTTAACATGAGATTCTACAAGGTGGACTCTACCCCTTTTTCTAGGGGCGGGGCTTGGCCAATGTAACTTACTTCATTAGGCCTTTTAAAGACCCTAACTTTTTCAAGTATGTCAACATACAAAATAACTACAAATAATAATAATTTCTCAGAAGCTAGTCAAATAATTCATAGATTCAATTTTAATGTGTTTGAGTTTAGTGAGAGGGTATAATTAAGTCTGTATGTATTTAGCAGGTAGTTTGTTTCTTAAAACATTTTTTTTTTTTTTTTTAAGTTCCAAGATTATGGTAAAAAAGATACGACAATGTAACCTCAGCTTGATAGTCAACATCTATGCCGAGTAGAATAAATATGTGAGCACTTTGACTTTGACTAAGAGATTTTTAAACGAAAAATTTTCCAGTTTTTTATTTTATTTTTTTTTAATATTTTTTTTATGGGATTTTTTTTTTCTTTATTTGGAGTTTCTAATTGCAACAAAATGATATTTCTCAGCCCATTCACATAGTCCTTGATGGGAACTACTACACACTAGGCTCATATGCAATCAAAGAAGTAAAATTTACTAAAGTAAAATGAAAAACAAAAAAGTAGATAATAAACTTAATAAAATGTTACAATGCAACCAATTATAGACTTCTAAGGTATTGGAAGAATTTTGAAATAAATTATTTAAGAAAATTACTATGATATGAGCTACCTCTCTCTCTCTCTCTCACACAAACACACATATATGAACTTATTCCCACCTAACATGCTTATAAGGAAAAAAAAAAAAAAATCATTCCTCCTATGGGGGATCCATAACAGTAATGGACAAGTCGTTCACCATATAAACTTCAGGTTCTTCGTTAGGAATATTTGCCACAATTGATTTCCTTCCAATAGAAAAAGCTGGTTTTTCTGGCAAATGTAATTATGTACTTTCATTTGTCAACATAGATAGCATATCTGACATGGTAGGGCAATCAATTGCACCATCTTGCACACATAAGAGACTTACGTGAATGCATCTCAGTACTTGATATTCGACACATGACTCCCTTATCGTTGGATCAACTAACTCTAGCCCTTTACCTTCTTGCCATAAATCCCATGCCTAAAAAACGGAACAATTATTTAAAATTTTGCAAACACAAAACTATAAAAATATATATGATCCAAAGTTATATATATATATATATAATACGTACATATCCTACTAGATTGAGTGCATGCTCATCATCATAGAAGCTATTGTTTTTTCTACTGCTCACGATTTCAAGCATTAAAACTCCAAAGCTATAAACGTCTGATTTTATAGAGAACACACCCTCTATAGCATATTCAGGGGACATGTAACCGCTACAAGAAAACACAAGATGAACATTTTTATTTGAAAAAAGAATTGATGAACTTAAAAGAGTGGTAGTCTTTAGCATTATTTACTTTTTTCTAGAAGAATAGTGTGTAGTTAACTTACTATTGTGGACAACTAAATTTCTCGGTTCAAAATGAGTCAAACAAGTAAAATAGTTTCACAAATGCGAATTTGTATTGATGATTGTGTGGTACAATTCTCTGTGATTACAAAAGAGTGATCCTCTGATTCGATCTCCTTGAAAGATTTGTTAATTGGAATTGTGGTAATGTGATTTTGACTTGAACACAAAATATCCTTCAATTTGGCTGAAGAATGGATTGAAGATCTATGAAGTAGAATTACAATGAATCTCTGGCTATGAGTTTGTTAGAAATCCTTTGTTCTTTAAGTTCTTCGTGTTCTTCGTATGTTCTTCGTGTTCTTGGCGCGTTCTTTGTCTTTGAAGGTTTGTGGTGGAAGTTCTTCGGTGCTTTAGAGGCTTGGATCCATAGAGCTTCATTGATTTATGATTTGTTGAGGTTTCTGGAGGCTTTTGAGCTTGATTCCAGTGAACTTTGAGATCTAGGCAGATAGTTTGGATGATTCTGCTTCGAATATTTTTTATTATTTTGAGGTCGAAGTTCTTGAAGGCTTTGAGACTTGATTCCTGTAGAGCTTCTGTACTTCTGAGTGCTTTTGAATCTTCTCTGATGCTGTTTGTGCTTCAGATGGCTTGGTGCCCTCCTAAATGTCTTAGGAAGGCTTCTATTTATAGGAATTTGGAGGTGAATGAGTGACATATGGCAGAGTCTGATTGGTGACACATGTCACAGCCTGATTGGTCCGCTTATGTCATCGCTTACACGTGCTGGACTGATTATATCATCACTTACACGTGCGAGGCTGCCTATGTCATCACTTACATGCGCTGATACGTGATTAGTTTTTACATGACACTTGGCAAATTTCTATTGGTTTTTGAGTAGTGATAGTAAAACCTAGCAGCAATACATGGCACTTTGTAATTGACTGTATTTTGTAGACTTGGTAGTGTGACATGTCAGCTTGTGATAGGTCGGGAATTTTCTCTCTCTACAAATGCCCCCTTGAGACTCATTCACATACACAGTTTTGGAGTGTGGTGTGGGAATGAGTTTTGAAAAATGGATTTTTACACTTGACTCTTTAAGTGAAGTAGTTGAAGGTGGTGGAGCTTTCAGCCGGATGAGATAATTTTCGAGGAGTAGACCCACCCATATGAAAGGTTTTGATGAGACTGAAAAGGGGTCTGCGAGTATTTGAATGTACTTGCGTGACTGAGTCTTCTCAGCAGAGGTTAAGTTGAAGTAATTTCAAAAGAATATTTTGGATCGTTGACGGCGATCACAGGGTGTAGAAGATGGGGAAGAGGTGAAGATGTTGGTTGGGTACAACATGCAGAGTCATGGGGCTAGTCTCGTGTTTTTAAGAACTTCTAGTGAAGTTATCTCGGAAGAGTATACTTCGGATTACGGCGAGGCCATGTGGGAATGTGCATATGTTATTGCATTACTCAGGTTAAGTTGAGGTAATTTCAGAAGCTTATGGATTCTAGGGATGCTGATGTTGGTGGTGAAGAAGAGGGGGATGAAGTAAAGTGAATGGGTGAAACATACGCCACCATGGCGTTGGCCCTGTATGTTAAGGATCCTCTGGTGCAGATGTTTCTGGAAAGTACAACTTGGGATCCGGGACTGAATGCATGCTAAATAATGTTCGACAACAAGTCATAGAATGTGCTTGCGTGATGGGACCTTGCCGACGGACGTTAAGTTGAAGTAATTTTAGAAGAGTACCTTCTGAAATACTTCAAGATGAATTTAAGTTGGAGTAATTTCAGAAAGTGTATTTTGAGGTACCAGCAACGATAACCTTTGGGTCCTACACTGGTGAGGACATGGAATATGGCTTTGGTGACCATTTACTGGCTCTAAAGGCTGAATTCTGATGAGCTGGTGCCTTGGAGGTTGTTTCAAGTGTTGAATGGAAGGCAATTTGGAGGATACCCCAACACTTTTTACCATCTTCACTTACTGCTACTTGTTGGAAAAGCACAAAAAAAATGAAAGATGGAGCTAACTTATGATTATGGTCTTAGAAACTAGCCAAGTTGCTGTTTGTTCTGAACCGTTGTTTCTGCTAGAAGACCAAACAACTTGAGAAGGACTATGGAGTTCTTAAAGCAGTTAGGAAGCTCCTTGAGCTAGGGTACGAAAGATTTAGTTGGCCTTAGATCTCCTGATTAGGTAGATCTGAGACTACAAGGAACAATGATACGGGCTATGTTATGAGAAATTTTATGAACAAATGTAGTCGTTAAGTGGAGAAACAAAGTTTGTTTGGATCTCAAAACTATAATAATGTTGTGAGGAGGTTTTTTACTGAACCATGAAAAGGTTAAGTTCAAGATGATTACGAAGCAATATTGGTTGCTAGGTATTGAGGATGATGAAGCTATAGTGAGAAATGGCTGTGAGAAGGAGGACTTGAAAATTTGAAAGAAACAAATCTTCATTTCATGACTCAGTGTGTTTTTCTTGATGAGTTTTGAACGGACCCGACCCTTCTATTTATAGTGGAGAGTTGAAGAATGGTAGATGGGTAGTTGAGAATGGCAGATGAGAATTTTTGGTGAGAATGGTAGATTCCCGACTAGTAGGCACCGAACGGTAGGTGGGAATGTTTGGCACCGAAAGCGAAATGGTAGGCGGAAGACTAGTAGGCACCGAACGGGAATGGTAGGTTGAACTGGTGACCCCATGTAATTTCATATTCAAGACACACTTGTGAGAGTTCATTTGTTCTTTGCAAGGGAAGCCCTGATGAAGCCTAAGGGATAACCTTGAGGGGATCCAAATTAAATGGATGAATCTCAAATTTTGATGTTGGGAGCTTAAGTTTTGGACATTGTCAGTACTTTGGAGATGTGGGTTAGATTGGTGATTTCCAATTCGCGAAAAACTGGGCAAGACAAGTTTGGTTTGAGAATCTTGACTTTGGGTTGACTTCAACACAAAAGTCAACTACCTTGGACTTGAGTCATTTGTGCGATTTTTGAGTTTCAATGACGGAACGGACTCCAAAATTGGAATGTACGGGAAAAATTGAGTAAGATAGGTCCATTTTAAAAAATTTGACTTTTGGTCAACATTTACGCAAAAGTCAACTTTTTGGAAATTGGACGTTTGCACAATTTTCGAGTTTCGAATGAAGAAATGGATCTCAAAATTAGAATGTACTCGAAAAACTGAGTGGGACAGGTCCGTTTTGAAAATTTTGACTTTTTGGTCAAAGTCAAAGGTCCACTTGTTCAAACATTTTTCTTTCTCTCTCTCTTTTTTTATTTTTTTTGCAGGCGGTTCAGACCGGGTCAGATTTAACGGGTCAAACCGGGTCGAATCTAGACAACGGGTCAAATCAGTGTTGGATGACGTCAATGGTGACGTCATGGCGCGTGTCAGCGATTGTGAAAACTCATGGAGTTTTGCTGGTGCGTGAGAATTGAGGGTAGCGCGTGATGCGCGTGTTCGCTGAGGAAGCGATTCCCCAGAGCTTCTAGTGGCACGTGATGGCGCGTGGCTCTTCGTTTGGGCCTGAAATTTTCAGGTTTTGTAGAGAAAAGGCCACTGGATCTAGTGGTATGGTCTGTTTTCTGAAATTTGGAACATATTTGCACAGATTTGAAGAGGAGGCCGCGATTTCCGAAGCTTGTGGCCACGCGTGGAGGCGCGTGCTTCCTCCGGTGAGATTTGAGTTTCTTGGGCTTTGTAGATATTTGTTTGTAAAAGATCCCTGTGGGTACAGTTTTGTGAAATCTTGAACTGATTTGCACAAATTTGTTAGAGAAGGCTACGAGTCATTGCTGGACTTGTTTGGCTTTTCAGAGCTTTGACAAGGCGGCACCTATGTTTAGACTTGAAGGTAGACATGGCAAAACGGGCGGGTCGGGTCAAACGGGTCACGGGTCAAAACGGGTCATTTTTAAACGGGTTAATCGGGTTACGGGTCAATCAGGTTGAAGGTCGGGTCGGGTCGGGTCGAGTTTACCCATATTTTTCAAACAAGTTTTTTTTTTTTTTTTTTTTTTTTTTTTTTTTCAATTACAAAAACAAATCAATGACAACATGTTTAAAGAGAATGAATAAAATCAATTAAGCAAATGAATTGCACTTAATGCCACTTGTTAATATCCTTCTAATTCTGATAATTTTGAGCATGATAAAAATTATTTATTGTCATAAATTTATGATGGAAAAAGTCTTCAATATTAATAGTTTACTGTCAAAATGCATATAATTACAAGTTTACATCTTCAAAAAAAGATATATATTAAAACAAACAAAATAAGTAAGCCAGCAAAGTAGCAAGTTATCGGTCTTCTTAAGTGCACATGTTCCTATTGCATTTAAAATAATAGTAAAGTTAGATTACTTAGAAAGATAAACTAAACAAAAAAACATTTAAAAATAAACATAACATATTAAGTAAAGAAGAATAAATAAATATTTTATAAGAATTACACTTCAATCTCAATTTACTTAACGTTGGTATCAAATTCAGCACTGCTGAACTGGGAAAGGATGCTTTGTGGCTCACTGGTTTGGTTTGACTCAACTTTTTCAGGTTTGCTGTTTGTGGCTTTGCGCATTGTAACATTGTTCATTTGTTTGTGCATTGTAACATTGTTCAGCTGAATGAGTTTTTTATTTATTATTTATTATTATTTTTTTTTTATAAATGGTTGTCTACTTGTCTTGAATCTTGGGTCACTTGACAGCCTTGCCTTTGTGTTGTGTAACGTGCGCAGGACCTTTTGTCTTGTCTGATGGCAATTGATTTGGCAAGCACTGAAGTTAGGCTAGCAGCTAGCTTCTCACAATAAAAAAAAAAAAAAAAAAAAAAAAAAAAAAAAAAAAAAAAAAGGAGAAGTAGTAGCAGCTAGGCTAGCTAGCTTTTATTGATTTTGACGAATTAAATAGTCATTTTCTATTATTAGTTTTGGTACTTTGTGCTTTATGCACTTAGTACTAGGACGTAATTTAAATATTTTTTTAGCGAATTTTTTTAACGGGTCGGGTCACGGGTTATCCGGGTCGGGTCAGGTTGACTCGCAAAAAAATCGGGTCGGGTTACGGGTCAACTCGTATTTACTTCGGGTCAAAAAAATCGGGTTTGGGTCAGGTATTTTTCGGGTCGGGTCGGGTCGGGTCAGAAAATTCTGACCCGTATTGCCATGTCTACTTGAAGGTCGTGAGGTGGGTGATGATCCACCATTTTCTGACTCTCTTCATTAAATGTCCTCTTTTATTCTTAAAATTTGCTGCAGACTTCTTTGATTTTGAGTGCATTTGAGTCTGTAAAGTTTGACTTTTAAACTTAAGACGTTTTCACATTCTTTTGAAACATGAACACAATTTTTCTGTTTTCCACTAGTTGGTTGGTAGAACCATTTGATGGTCTGTCAGCATTCTCTATATAAAGAGTACGTGAATATCTCAGTTCATCACTTAGGCATTCTCAACCTTCAACTTCTTCTCCTGCTTTCAAGATTTTTTTTTTTTTTTCAAGTGCTATGAGACCTTTTCCCTGACATTTTTTTTATTTTTTATTTTTTATTTTTGTTGTTGCTTGTTTTGTTTTGCAGCACAGTTTCCTTGGTCTTTGGGTTCTGACGTTCTTATAGAAGTGTTTGCCTTCATTTGGTGGCTTTGTATTTCATTGATAGCAACGTTCTTGCAGTGACGTATGCCTTCATGTTGTTACATTCTTTTCGTGCAACAACAATCTTTTAGTGATATTCATTTTTGCAACGACGTTTCCATGAGGATATTTAGCCAGGCAGCAATGCTATTACCGGTACTTGTCTTTGAAGTCGTATTGCCTCTGGCGTTGGCAATGAAGCAATACTAGTACTAGTCATTAATGAAACTATGCTAGCACTTATTTTTGCATGAACGTGTTCCACACTTGTCTTTGTCATAAAGCTGCGCCAACTCTTGCATTTGCATTTGAAGCATCACAATTACTTTGTCTATTGAAGCAATATTTGCACTTGTCTTTTATAATGAAGCCTTTTCAACATGAAGCCGTGTCAACACTTCATTTACACTAAAGCCATGCCAACATTCATCTTTGCCATGGAGCCACGTCAACACTTTATTTGCACTGAAGCCATGCCAATATTCGTCTTTGCCATGACATCTCGTCAACACTTCATCTGCACTGAAGTCGAACCAATATTGGCCTTTGAAGTTGCATTAGCGCCAATTTTTAGAGGCAATAAAGTTCAAACATCGAGGGTACATAGTACTGTAGCTAGCCATCAAGATTTCAGAGATGCCAACAAGACTTTGAAGATGGAAGGAGCTCTCATTAAGACTTTGAAGCTGTAAGAAGATACCAACAAAACCTTGAAGTTTCAAGAAGCCCCCATCAAGGCTTTGAGGATGCAAAGAAATGCTGTCAAAACCTTGAAGATGCAAGATGCCATCAAAACCTTGAAGATGCAAAAAAGCTCCCATCAAAACTTTGAGGATGCAAAGGGATTCCGTCAAAACCTTGAAGATGCAAGGAACCTATATCAAGACTTTGAACATGCCACCAAGAATTTGACATTGCACGAATATGCTCTTAGAGGCGAGATGAAGTAACAACATCTTTAGATGTTGGAGGAAGGTGATGTTGTCCAAATTTCAGAGACATGATGTGAAACGGCACCACTCAGAAGGGAGATGATGTGGTTCAAATTTCGGAGTTGTGAAGTGGCACAACCTAGAAGAGAGACGATGTAGCTTAGACTTGCAAGGTACAAGAAGATGCCCCCAGGAGATAAATGATGCAAAGCATACTTTAGAGACATGGGAGGATGTCCACAGCAGAGGGACAATGCCATGAAGACTTTATTCTTTGCAAAAGAGGTTGAAGATTTTATTTTACTCCACAACCAAGAACTAACTTATGTTTATCATTAGTTTAAGGAAAGCTGAGTAACACCAATTCTTTGCAGCTGTCATTTTCAACTACAACGATCTTCGATCATCCTATTGAGCAGTTGACTGTCTTTAAGCAATGCCTTGCCAACCAAAGGGACCTTAAAAGCATATTGATGACCGTTAGAAAAATCTTCAAGCTAGACTGGCAATCTTTCTTCTTTTCATGTGACTGAACTTAGTAAATGATACCAAGTTGCCTACGTACCCCGGAGAGGGATCAAGTCATTACATAGTTTAAAAAAAAAATTTTTTTTTGATGATTTCTTTTTGGATTATTTTTTTTTTGGTGATCTTTTTCTTTTGTTTGTTTTGTTTTTGTTGTTTTTGCAAAAAGGAGGGTTCAAGTGTGTAATAATGGGTATCACCACTAATCAAACCCAAGACCTTGGCCTCAAGGGCGACAACGGCATCCAACCACTATGCCACACTAGCAATTGGTGACATAGAGTGGGATTAATTTCTCTTTATTGGTACGCTTTCAAAGGTAATGGGAAGACATCGTGTACCCTTGCAGTGCTGCAGTGGGTAGTTTAAGGTCTTACTGAGGAGCAATTCTCAATTTTCAAGCATAGAAGTGTTTAAGGAACTTGCCATTGATGGGGTTGATCCTTATGCCATCATTGTCAATCAATTTGTAAGCTTCGTTGGTGTTTGCCTTCCCAGCTTGAGAGTTGAAAGTACATCACAAGCAACGGTCACATGGTTTGACCCGACAACTTCATTGAAGTCTAGATCAATCTTGTTTTCTTTGGCAAGCTTCATGATTTGTTCTTTGAAGAAGAAGCATTTTTGGATTGGGTGGCCAATGATGCGATACTATTTGCAATAGTTAGGGTCATCAACTTTCCCTATGTCTTCTGGTCGCCTACATTCTGGCAGTTCAATCAGTTTTAATTGCAGTAGTTGTTTTAAGATGTTTGGCACATCTTCATCGGGGAATGGATATACTTTTTGCTCACGTTGCTTAAAAGTCAGATGACGCATCTCGTTCTTTTGCCAGCCTTCCAATCATTTTTCATCTGCATTTGCTCCTCTTCTTGGAACCTTGACTTCGGCAGTGTTAACAACCATTCGGTCTTTGAGGCTAACTTTTGCATTCCTATCATTCCTCCTTACTTCCTTTTTGCTTTCCTCAAGTATGGGAGGGTTTGTACTTCCATGGCTAGCAATTCTCAACTCCATGTCGTGCGCACGAGTTGCTAACTCTTCAAATGTTCGAGGCTTTATCCCTTGAAGGATGTAAATAAGTCCCCAATGCATGCCTTGGATGCACATCTTTACAGCAGAAATTTCAGAAAGTCTGTCCTTACAATCTAGACTTAAAGAACACTATCGATTGATATAATCAGCGATAGGCTCATCCTTCCATTGTTTGGTATTGGTAAGCTCCATCATGCCTATCGTGCGTCGTGTGCTGTAGAATCGGTTGAGGAACTCCCTTTCAAGTTGTTCCCAACTATCAATTGACTCGGGTTCTAAGTCTGTATACTAATCAAAGGCATTCCCCTTCAATGAACGGACAAACTGCTTTACAAAAAGGCCTCCTTAAGTCCCTGCATTCTCACAAGTTTCTACAAAGTGAGCAATGTGTTGCTTAGGGTTTCCTTTGCCATCAAATTGCAAGAACTTGGGGGGCTGATACCCATTTGGCATCCTCATGTTATTGATGCACTTTGTATAAGGTTTCGAATATGTGAGAGAACTTGTAGAAGAACCTTCATATTGTGCTCGAATGGTATTCGTTATCATGTCTTGCAATTGTTGAACTGATAATGAAGCAACCGAAGTAGATTGTTCCTATTGAGGAGTGTCTTGAGTTTCTTTCCCTTCGTTATCCTTCACAGGTGTGAATTTATGACCATGGCTTGATTCACCAAGGTCTTGTACTTCAAGTTTGTTCATTAAAGTTGCAATTTAGAGGTCCTTATCTTCAAGTGCTTTTGTGAGAAGGACAACCCTTTGCTTCATTTCAGCCATCTTTTCTTCCATGGTAGAGGTGTTAGTCATCATGACTGACACAACTTCCCAAGATGATGGAGAAGGAAGTGAATTGAAGTGAGCACGTGAAATCTCATCTTTTGGGTTCCCTTTGATGAGAGAGAAATCGTGCGACCAACTTCTCATGAAGGAAGAAGGGCATTTGCCCCCATACTTGAGGTGTTTCGAGGTGGAGATGTCCTTGTTGATGACCTTGTTTCTTGTAAGAGGGTTTAAGGAGATGATTGTCTGGACCTTGGCTTCCTTGGTCAATTGATATTGAAGTTGATTGTTTGCTTTGGGTTGGCTACAATTGATTACACCAATGCAATTGTTGGTGGTAGTCGTACTGAGTCTAGTTGAAGTAGCTATTGTTGAAGCTTGAATGTTCTTGCTAGAGGCCATTGGAATTGGTAGCAAGATGATGATGATTTCTTCCTTTGAAGGAGAATAAGATGAGAGGCAGAGAAGTCCCACAGGGCGTGCCAGAATTTGTGGACGACTAAATTTCTCAGTTCGAAATGAGTCAAACAAGTAAAATAGTTTCATAAATCCGAATTTGTATTGATGATTGTGTGGTACAATTCTCTGTGATTACAAAAGAGTGATCCTCTGATTCGATCTCCTTGAAAGATTTGTTGATTGGAATTGTGGTAATGTGATTTTGACTTGAACACAAAATATCCTTCAATTTGGCTGAAGAATGGATTGAAAATCTATGAAATAGAATTACAATGAATCTTTGGCTATGAGTTTGTTAGAAATCCTCTGTTCTTTAAGTTCTTCGTGTTCTTTGTATGTTCTTCGTGTTCTTGGCGCGTTCTTCGTCTTTGAAGGTTTGTGGTGGAAGTTCTTCGGTGCTTTAGAGGCTTGGATCCATAGAGTTTCGTTGATTTAAAATTGATGAGGTTTCTGGAGGCTTTTGAGCTTGATTCCAGTGAACTTTGAGATCTAGGTAGATAGTTTTGATGATTCTACTTCGAATGTTCTTTGGTTTTGAGGTTGAAGTTCTTGAAGGCTTTAGGGCTTGATTCCTGCATAACTTCTGTACTTCTAAGTGCTTCTGAATCTTCTCTGATGCTGCTTGTGCTTCAGATGGCTTGATGCCCTCCCAAATGTCTTAGAAAGACTTCTATTTATAGGAATTTGGAGGTGAATGAGCGACACATGGCAGAGTCTGATTGGTGACACATGTCACAGCCTGATTGGTCCACTTATGTCATCGCTTACACGTGCTGGACTGATTATGTCATCGCTTACACCTGCGAGGCTGCCTATGTCATCACTTACACACGCTGATGCGTGATTGGTTTTTGCGTGACACTTGGCAAATTTTTATTGGTTTCTGAGCAGTGATAGTAAAACCTAGCAGCAATACGTGGCACTTTGTAATTGACTGTATTTTGTGGACTTGAAAGTGTGACGTGTCAGCTTGTGATAGGTCGGGAATTTTATCTCTCTACAACTATGTCCCAAAAATTCTATTAGTATTTGCTTCCACTTCATTTTGCTTGAAAATTCTTGCCATGCCAAAATCAGAAATCTTTGGATTCATACTTTGATCAAGAAGTATGTTACTGGCTTTTAGATCTCTATGAATTACTTTCAACCTTGAATATTTATGGAGATAGATCAATCCTTGAGCAATTCTTTCAATTATGTTGAAACGTTTCTTCCAATCTAGTAGCTTGCTTTGATTTGAATCTGGCCAATATAAAAGTTAAATCTGATCAATAATATACTTGATATAAAGTAATACTAATAAGGGTATAACTTTTTTGAAGATAACTAATGAAGCCCTAAGATGAATAAAATTTAATGTTTTCCAAACCAAATAGGAAGCAGTTTAAGCTTTTATAATTATATTAATTCTATGAAGAAAACAAATGAAGCCTTAAGATTAAAAAAAAAAAAATTTAATGTTTTCCAAACCAAATAGGAAGTAGTCCAAGCTTTTGTTGGGCATGTATTCATAGACTAGCATCCTTTCTTCTCCAAAAATGCAACAACCCAAAAGCATAACAAGATTCATGTGTTGGAGTTTAGATATGAGTATCAACTCATTCTTGAACTAAATTATGCCTTGCCTTGAATTTCTTGATAGTCGCTTTATGGCTATTTGTTGACTTGTTAGCAATGTTCCCTGTTGTGATGATCAATCAAGGTTTAGTCACTGTTGGACATAAGTTAATTTATACATCTCTACTTAGAAAGTTTTGGGGCTTACCATGTAGACAGGCCCAAAGCCTCCCTCTCCAAGCTTGTTTTCTAATGAGAAGTTGTTAGTGGCAGCCTTGATACATTTGTAACTAAATATAGTTATATCAGATCCATTCTTTCCATCATTTGGAAACTCATTCACATCAACAGATCTATTTGAAATCACTAAATTACACAATTTTTTTTCTTCCGTGATTTCATTATGACATGTATAAATTTACTTAAAATCAAAACTTCCATTTAAAGATAGCAAATAATAATGAAAAAAGTGAAATGAATTATCTAACAAATTCAATTTATATGTGAATTATTTACCTCGAAGCACAACTTTTCTCTTTCTTAGTAGACAGTAGTAGCACATTATATAGGAAAAAGTTACAAAAACAATGGCAATTACAATACCAATCCATATCCACTTGCTTTTTCCTACAGGTCATAAAAAGCTATGGTTAGTAATCATTTGAGAAATTCTCTCTAAAGAAAATTGTATATTATTGCATATCGACAGTGTTCAAATAGGATAATTTGATACTTTCATGTTTGAAATAGAATTTTTAAGTTTGAATAGGAGCTGTTTACAATTAACTTGTTTGATACAGTTTGGAGAATTTGTATTGTTCATATAGGACAAAAAACTAGTAAACATACCACTTTGAGAAGGCTTTGTCGTTATATTATTGGGATTTGTTGAATTTGAAGGCTTTGGCTTTATATTATTGGGATTTTCTGAATTTGAAGGCTCTGGCGTTATGATATAGAGATGTTCTGATCTTGAAGAATCATCAGCAAGGAAGGTCGAAATATTTGTCCAAAATTTGCACCTTGTTGCATTTTCATACAGATAATAAAAAGCCATAGAGTTACAGTTGTTCAAGCTACTAACTTTGCAGCCACTAATGGCAAGATTTGTGTCTGGAGTACTATCATAGCGGGATAAAGATAATATTTTGTATCAGTGAAACTACCACTTTTTAAATCAACTTTGTCACCATTATGCCTACAGTCTGATTGACTCCACGTTTGACATCCTCTTTCAGTGTTATATTCGTAACAATTATTTGCTCCGGCTATCAATACGGCTTCGTTTCTAGAATCTTCCGTTAATTGCCCGGTAGGACTAAGCACCCACGTCTGTGGCAGACTTTGATTTTTATACTTAAGAGAGAAGGATTCTTCATCCCCATTTGAGACAACGTTGAAATCATATATAGATGTTAGATGTGGTGAAATATTCTCAAATTGGTTGTCTCTCAAGACTCCACTTTTCCAGTGAACCACTCCTCAATGCTTAATCACCAATTCAAGTCCCTTGGGGTCCCATTCAAGAGTGAAAGCCCCTGGATTTGGGATGTCCCAAGTTAACCATGATGTGAGTGACCAATTTTGTGGTTGACACCTAATTTCATTCTGGGAATAAGCACTTCCGCCAGATGATCAAAACTTTGCCATAACACTCGCTTTGTAGATCCATTGGAATACACTTCATTGAAGATAAAATTGCCGGAATCCAATAAAGTAGCGATAGTGCTATTGGTAGTGAAAGAGCATAGCGTAACAGGAATCCCACCTTTGTGCCTAATTCTCAATGCTCCATCCTTGTTTTCCAAAATAAACTCCTCGGAGTGGTTAGCAATAGGAATTCCTTGACTTGAAGCCATATATATTGCCTCGTATCACTGGATAAATATAGAGATACACCCAGATAGGTGTAGTTAGACCACATCGTGAAATCCAAACTGAACCTCCCATTTGGAGAATCTAGCGGAGGCCAAGTAAAGGAGCTAAGCTTATCGCCTGGTTTGATGTATTGGGTGTGAGAAGTCCAAAAAGATGAGAAGAAGAGCAAGAATAGAAATTTGAGAAGGATTAAGTGGGTAGCCATGATTGACCACTGAATTCCTCCAGTTGCAGAAATGGAAATGAAAATAGAGAAGTAATGCTAGTTTCAAATTTAATTTGCGAGATTCTACGAGAGAAGAGTTGCTAGATCATTGAGGTGTACTCCTATAAATAAACACCAATAGGATCAGGGACGGACCCAGGATTTCAAGCTGGGGGGCCTAGAGTTGAGCGATTTTTTTTTTTGAAATACGCATCCATATAGTATTAAAAAACTATCAACCAAGACAAATACCCAAAAATCATTGTTTCTTAATATATTAAGATACAATAAACTACCAACAAAAACAAAAGATATAAAACACTATTGCTTCTTAATACAATCATCTATGAAAAGGGAACTCGACGCTTTTTTAAATCTTCAAAATCATCTATGATTAAATCCAAACTAAATGTCAAAGCTATATCATTTTCAATGTATAAATTTAGTATTTTTCACTTCTTTTAAATTTATAAAATTATCTAATTTAGCATTATGAGTTAACAATAGGCGAAAGTAAATTACTGTTATTTTCTTAAATTTATGTGACAATTTACTATATTATATGATTAATTTTTTTCTTTTGTCTTTGGCCTTTGTATTTATGCTTTTATTTATCTCTTTTTTTTTATCTTTTGGCATAGATTCAATTCACAATCACCAACATCAGTTCATCACTATCAGTAAAAACACAAATACCACAATTATATAACTCATTAAATAAGCCATGTGACTATAAATACATGCAAATGCTTTTATTAATCGCCAAGTAATGTTGGAGGAATTTTCCTTCAAACTGATTTGGAAGTAAAATCTTTGGGCACTTTGGCCAATATTTATAGTAATTCATCAAACATATAAATACAAAATACCCAAAAGGCAATGCCCCACCTAACAAATAAACTGATACATTTCTATAAGTAAACAACTTATAAAAAACAAATAGGAATCAAAGTAACAAATAAACATTTACTAAATATATATATATATATATACACTAAAAGAGTAAAGCTAGAAAGTGCTGCTCAATACTTGATTTTGTATTGTTTTTCCATTGGGTTTTCTTAGGAACCAAACAGAGCATATAGCCCCCAAAAACCAAAAAGAAGGAAAGAAAAATAGTACTCGCAAACCTTATCAGGCATAACCGCTGGGAAAACGTAGACCTCGCCTTCGAAGGTGATGGTGAACTCGTTCATGCGAGAAGCCGAAGCAGAACCAGAACCAGAACCAGAAGCGCCACTGGCACGCGCCTCCACTTCTACTCCTCCTCCTCCTCTAACTCCACCATTCATAGTCTCGTGCTGGGCACTTCTTCCATTCATGTACTCGTATTCGGATCCACCTTCGTCTCCGTCCATCTCTATCGGTAGGGGCAGAGCTACATGTTAGGGTGGGGGGGCCATGTTTTTGAATTTTTTTTTTACTATATAGAAATATTTAATATTTTAATAATTAGTCCTCAAAAATGGGACTTGCCCCCCCCCCCCCCCCCCTCAACTATTTGAGTTGGTCCAATAATGTTCTTAAAAAAAAATTGTCCAATTTGTCTAGTAGTTATAGAGAACGTATTGTTTCTCAAATTCATTTTTTATGGTAAAATGTGTTCTTGTATTTTTTAAAGTTTTGGATCATTTATGTCTTTGAACACTTCATTAATTCAATTGAAATTTTTTTACTCACAACGGTAGACAATTTGGTAACTTATATTGAAAATGAAAATTATAAGAATTTCACTATAGAAGATGGTGAAAGATTAATTTAATTCTATGAAATATTTAATTTTAAGGATTCATTATGACATATACTAATTTTGTGTGTGTGTATAGATACATGTGTTTGTGTATGTGTATAAAAGTTTGTATAGACTAACAAATTAGCAACACAAATCGGCCCCCCCAAACAAAAATTGCTGGCTCCGCCCCTATCTATCAGCACCTGAACAAACTGGTTCTCTCTCCCCTCCTCCTCCTCAATTCATCAATTCATCACCAACATCAGTTCTTTTTTTTTTTTTTTTTTTTTCACTTCGTTTTTCCGTTTGGTTTTGGACTATTGGGTTAGTGGGTTTACTTTGTTTGTTTGTTTGTTTGTTTTTTTTTTTTTTAACATTTACATGGGCTCTGGGCTGGCCAACTCAGTGGGATGGTTTAGGATTTTTGGAGGGGGACCTAGTCTAAAAAGAAAGGGGGGGGCCCAAGTCTTCTTCTTGTTTTTTTTTGGAGAAAATTTACTTATTAAAATTTTTTTTTTTTTGGCCCAGGCCCCCTTAGGCCCCCACCTGGGTCCGTCCCTTTATAGGATAAAAAAGATACATGCGTGTGTAGACATGGCAAAATGGGCAGGGCGGGTCATGTCGGGTTCGGTTCGGGTCGGGTTAATCGGGTTGCGGGTCAAGTCGGGTTGCGAGACGGGTCGAGTTGACTCGTATTTTTCAAACAAGTTTTTATTTTTTTTTATTTTTTTTTAAATAGATGCAATCTATCAATTGTTTCTGAATTCCTTAACTATGATTAGATTTTCATTGGTGATACTGTTACCACTTACCAATTACCACTAAACACTTGATACCTAAATTTGGTGCAACTCATGTTCTAGCTTTCTAGAAGCTAATCTTGGTATAATCTTCGATTTGTTTAAAGTAGGAAGAAAAAATGAAGGTGGCTAGTAAAGAATGACAAACTATAATGGAGTACATAACATATTAAGTGAAGAAGAATAAGTAAATATTTTATAAGATTTACACCTCAATCTCAATCTACTTAATGTTGGTAGACGTGGCAAAACGGGCATGTCAGGTCGTGTTCGGGTTGGGTTAATTGGGTCGTGGGTCAAAACGGGTCACGGGTCATTTTTAAACGGGTCAAACGGGTCGGGTCAGAATTTTTTGACCCGTTTTGCCATGTCTATGCGTGCGTATCTTCGCCTTCAATAATAATAGACTAAAGGATGTAAAAAAATTAATTCTCATTAATTGGCGTAACGAAAGTGAACACAGAAAAAGCGTATAGAGATATGCTGCATTTTTGCCTACAATGTACACTTTATAATGTACTATTCATGTAAACTAGTAAGTAGTTATTGTCCAAAATAAAAATAGTAATGTTAAAAAATTATAAACATTTTTGAAATACTTGCCTGCAATGTACATACACTTCATATAATTTTATTTATCTAACTAATAAGTTTCCTTTTACTTGAGTGTCCACTGCTCCACTTTGACTATTTTGTAGTCATATAATTACAGTGAATAATCCTTGGGTGGACCCAAAGATGTTTGTTAGGACTTTTAAACTCAGGACCTGTAAATCTTATAAGTTTTTTTCTTTCTTTGAGAGAAAGTTATTCTTATAAGTTTTAAAGCTCGTCATATGAAGACTGTACCAATTGCTCCAAATTAGTTAGAAGAAATTTTCTCTAAAATGTCATTACTCATTTAAAAAGTCATTTAAACAAAAATACACATAAATCATTTCCTTTTAATTATATATAATGGGTTGGAGGAAGTTCCCTCAAAATTGGTTTGGAGGCAAACTTTTTTCCAATATTCTGAGCCTTATAAAAACTACGACTACGGAGGCCATGAATCTTGCTTCAGGAAAGCCTCATTCGAGGCATCACACATGACTCAGTATTCCTTTTCACACAACCTTATGAAAACTTGAAACAGTGAAAAGAGATCAGTGGCAACATAAAAGTCAAGACTTTTCATGGAAAAATTTCTCCCTCCTAATTTCTTTTGTCCAGGCTATTGGGTACAATTTCGTGATTGACCCAAAAGACAGTCAATTCTGTGTCTTTTTCACGTGGAATTATGAACAAGATAACGTGTAAGGACCGAGCTCGTTCCCGGAAAAGTATTAGAAAATCCCAAGATAAGAACTAGGGCCCAATCTTCTATAAGTATACCAGTTTTTCTAGCAAGGGTCCCTCCAGTGAAATTCCTTTCATAATTTCTAACAAACTTTTTCAAACTGCACTGCTATTCGCCTGGGACATCACAAAGATAAGAGCATTCCCATCAAGGTGAGTAAATTTTTTAGCATATACCATCTCAAAACTCAAAATTTTAGTTTTTAACAACTCATTTTACAATATACCAAATATCAAAGATTCTATATTTTTTTACCATTTCATTCAAATAATATAAATTACTCATTAAAATAATAATAAAACAACTACACAAAACTATAGCAACCAGCCAACCCCCTCCTCCACCACCCCTACCACCGCTCCACTTGCCATAACCACCATTGTAGCAACCACAACCACCATTGTAGCAACCACAACCCACCACAGCCACCACCACCACAAGTCACAGCACCACCATTGTAGCAACCAAAACCCATCACACACACAAACCCAAGATTGGTGACCCACGACCCACGCCCCACGCTAAACCAAAACCACTACCACAAACCACAGCAGAAAACCCACCACAAAACCTCCATCGCCGCCACCACAAAACCCACCACCCACCCACCCCGATCTCAACCCCAACCAAAACCCACCACCACCCACCCACCTCGTTCTTAACCCCAGCCAAAATACACCACCCCGAGCTCAACCCCAGCCAAAACCCACCACTCCGATCTCAACCCCATCAAAACCGTCGCCAAGCACCACTGATACCCACCAAATTAGACCCATAAAAAACCCACCAAATCATGACCACAATTGCCGACCACAAACCATTGAAGCTTAACGGAGATCAGATGCTCATCAGAATGGAGGCAGCGTGATGAAAAGGGAAGGGAGATGATGCCTGGGTTGTGAGGGAGAACCAGAGAACGAGAGGGAGAGTCTAAGAGTTTGAGGGAGAGTATGAGAGTCTGAGGAGAGAGAGAATTAAAATCAATAAAATATTATACAATACTGCTACAGTGCGCTCTCAAAAATGAGAGTGCACTGTAGCAAGATTGTAAATATTATAGCATATAAGAGTTTTGATGGAGTTGGTTTTTGGGGGTTTAGATGCTAAAAAATAGCATTTATAACACTTAAGAGGCTTAATGAGAATGCTCTAATAGCGGAAAAAATGCTCTTCCACCTTTTTAAAACTTGAAGCATGTGAAGGGAAAATTCGTCAGATGAAAACAGCACCAATTATTCAATAACGATTAGTAAGGGCTTGTTTAGTAATGTTATTTTAGTAATATTGTTTATATTTTTTAAAAATATGTCTGGGTGAAAAAAATGTATGAAAATGCATGTAATATTATTTAAATAACAGTAACAAACGGATCCTAAGTAAATCGGTACTAGTTAGCCACATTCTTTATTAGGAGCAGTATTAATTCCTTTTCATACAACATTTTTAAAGCTTTAAACACGTGGAGGAGGTCGGTGATACCATAGTTAGAATTTTCACGGAAATTGTTCTATTATTATTATTTTTAAAAATTTTAAAAAGACTGTTGGATGACAATTTCATTATTGACCCTAAAGATAGAGTCAACTTTTCATCTTTGTATCAGGTCATTATTATGACCAAGATAAGATAATGCAAAGATTATCGAACAAGATAACATAATTCGAACTCCTTCCTCGAAAATGTAGAGGAATATCCCAAAATAAACGATGGTAATTTTTTATCTAAGAAAATAACCGAGGGTCCAAAACAACGCAAATTGCAAATAATTGTAGGCGTTTAAAGTTACCCTGTGGAATCTTTAGATATCTCATACTTGCTCTGTCCAGACGGATTTTGAAAGCTACCGTTACTACAACTCACCGAATTCATTTACTCATCAGTCTCATCTACTTGATAGCCTACAATGTTCAAACTCAGAGCAAGTAAAAAAATTTGAGGTCAGTTATAGTGAAGCAAAGCTCGAATTTAATGTCAAGCTCTTAAACTCGAGATCCAACACACATATATTTCCAACCTCATATATAATTCATTTTGCTTGGATGAGTGGTCCCAACTTCCAATTCATTCATTGTAGAATATGAGTTTATTTGTCAAGCACATATCATGCTTATTACTATGCCCATAAGTAGGCCTAGAATTAACTTTTTTTTTTAATCGAGCCCTATTATTCATAAACCTATTAATGAATATATTTTTAAGGGCTCATCTTGTTTGTTAAACAAAATTAAAACTCAAGTTTGGTTTGTTTAAAAAGAAAGAAACATAAACAAATATTTTATCAAGTCAAGTACAAGTTGTTTATAAATGACATAATTTATTTATAGCCTTATCTTAAACCTATACCCTTAAGGCATTGGTTACTGGCAAAAACCCATTAGATTATATTTTTATGCTAGGGATTGAAATCGGGTCTTTATAAATAGGATTTTACAAAATGTCAATCTAAATTAACCTCATTTTCTTCTAAAAAAAAATTAGCCTCATTTAACTGGCATTGGATCCCAGTCTAATCTGTCAAGGCTGCTAATTCAATATGTGGCTTTAAATTCAAGGAATACCATTGTCTAATAAGACCCAGTCACCCAATAAGTTGGTCTAATGGCATCTCCAGGTCCGGGGTTGAATGGGAGAGGTTTAGGTAGTAGTAGAGAATTTCTAACCACAATAAAATTTTAAAATTTTAAAATAAAAAATTTAAAGTGACAAAAGTTGCTCCAATCCAAAACAAAAATGCATATTGCAAATAATTGCGCTTAAAGTTAATGAGAAATGTTAATGTCAAAATAATTCACGACTTTTGCTACAACTCGCAAAGTGGTGAGTTGTGACAAAAGTTATGAATTATTTTGTGGCAAAGTTAATCTTAATGAAATATTACAGACGTGCTCATTCAAAATATTTAGATATATAATACTATCTCTTTCGAGGTGGGTTACAACTCACAAAGTGAAAGGGGAAGTGGCATATATGGATAAGCGTTAAAAACTTGAAGAGAGAGAGAGAGAGATAGAGAGGCAGAATGTGGAGAGTAGGGTTGTCCACTGGTCGGGTTAGAATGAGTTTGGGCTCAACCCGCATTCAACCTAACCTAATTGGGTAGAGCAGCCATCAACCAGCCACTGACTGAGAGACTGATTGGATCGGGCAGATCAAACCTTCAACAGGTGGTGGGCAGGTTGGGCAGAGTTAGAGATCTAAGAAAACGACAAAAAATGGTTAAAATTTGGTGAGATTTCACCATATCTGACATAAATCTCATTGGATTTGATGAGATTTCTCCAGATCCGGCGAAAATCTCACTAGATTCGATGAGTTTTACCAAATCTGGCCGAAATCTCACTGGATCTACTTGATATCTCGCTAGAATTTGGAAATTTTGTGCCAAAATCTGAAAATTTTCATCGGAAAATCTTAGTACATCGGTCAGTTCAGATTTTTTAGGTTTGGGGGGAGGAGAACTGAAACTGACCCGTTAGAGTCAATTTTTGGAGTTAAAGACCTGCTACCGATCGTGGGAGTAGTTGAGTCAGCTGGTGGTTAGATAAAATCCAGTATGTTTCCTCGAGTGGGTTGGGTCTTCGGATGGGTTGGACAGCCCTAGTGGAGAGTAATAAGAAAAGTTGGTAAAGTTGAACTGTAAAAGAAAAGCCCAATACTTGTTGGAAAAAGTGTTGTTGAAAACAGTTACAATTTATTTGGATTTGGATTGTAGGAGAGGTGAAGAGAGGAAAGTAGGTTTAATGAAATTTGTTTGGATTTTTAAAAAAAAATGGAGGGAGAGCTATGGGTAAGCATGGTGGGTTAACCGCTCTTTTTTAATTAAATAGGTGGAATACGGAAAGAGAAAAGAGATTTAAATTGTCAATTATGTCCTTATGGTTTCAGTTTATACCTATTTCTTTAAAATAAGCAAAAAAAAAAAAAAAGAAAAGAAAAGATTTATATGTTTGTTTGGCTCCCATATCCTTTTACTTAACCTTTAAAACATTCAACCAAAGAGAATGGATATATATTCGCCTTCTCCTTATTTAATTTAAAACATCCAAAGGAAAATGGTAACAAAACCCCTCTCTTCTCCTTCTTCTACTCTCATGCCCTCCCTTACCCTCTGCTCTCCTCTTCTTCCAAACTTTCAACTACCTTAGAGCATTCTTATCAAGGTTTGCCAAAAATTTAGCATTTACTATCTCAAAACCCAATTTTATAACATATAACACCCCACTTTTCAATACAACCTACATCAAAACTTCTAGTTTTTTTACCATTTCATTTAAATAATGTTTCTTTATTATTTTTCAATAATTTTTTATTTTTCCTCTCTCTCCTCTGTCTCTCTCTTTCTCACAGCATCGCCGGCACCACATTACCAACCACCCACCAAAAACCCACCACCCATACCCCAACCACCACTAACAAAGAAAGAAAAAAAAAATCACAGCAGAAACCTCCACATCCACGTCCATGTCCACATCCACCCACAACCACCAAATCCACTCACCACCACCAACCACAACAGAAAAAAAAAAAAAAAAAAGAAAAAAAAAGAAAAAGAAAAGAAAAGAAACCTCCACCATCGCCGCCACCAGCAAACCCACTAGCAGTGAAAGCTTCTTCTCTCTCTCAAGATCAGCTTGTAGGCTTTAGATTGGCGTTCATATTGCCGATGGTGGTCGTGGCTCGCTGTGGGTGGGGTTCAGATCGCAGTGGGAGGGTTCAGATCATCATGGATTGCCATGGGTGGCTTCAGATCGCGTGTGTGGTTGTGGGTTGGTTCAGATTGCGAGTGGCCATGGGGCTGTTGCTCGCTGTGGGATGCCACAGTTTGCTCGCCTTGGGCCGCCACGATGATGGTCGGTGGCTAATTTGGGGTCAGTCACAAATCAACCATGGGTTTGTGATTTGGACGGTCATTGATTGTCAACCATGGGTTTGGAGAGAGAGAGAGAGAGAGAGAGAGAGAGAGAGAGAGAGAGAGAGAGAGAGAGAGAGAGAGAGAGAGAGAGAGAGCAGAGAAATGGTGAGACGGGAGAGAAAGCAGAGAAATGAGAAAAAAAAAATAGTGAGCCCACTTGAATAAGAAAACAATATAAATTTTACAATTGGTGAACAGTGCGGTCTCAAAAAATTTATAGCATTTAAAACCCTTGATGGAGTAAGCTTTTGGGTCAAAAATGCTAAAAAAAAGCATCTTTTGGCATATAGAACCCTTAATGAGAATGCTCTTAGAGCATTACCATCATGAAATGCTACTCTATTCTATTTTACCATCCCAAAAAGCTACTTTATCAATTATACCCTCCCATTATATAATACTTCCAGCATTCCAAACTTTTATTTTCCTATTTTACTCATTAAAATAATATATCTACACAATAAAATAATATTTCTCCCAATCACCATCATTTATTCTTTCTTTCTCCCAATCACCATCACAATAAAATATTAGTTTTTTTTTTTAGAATTGTGCTATAGTGCAATTCTAAAGATAGAATTACACTGTAGCACTATTGCAAAAAAAATTGCAATACTTAGCAATAGCATTTCCTGATGCAATACATTTTGGAGCTTGAAATGCCAAATATCCCTTACATTTAGCATTAGCATTCCACAATGCTAATGCTCTTACAGCATTAGCATACGCCAAAAGAAATTCTATTTTACAATTTAAAAACCTACTTTATCTATTTTACCATCTCATTTTATAGCTTACTCAACATTCTAGTTTCTATTCTTAGATAGAACTCAATAAAATAATATAAACTACAAAACAAATAATATAAAAATTTATTGATTTCTCTCTCATGTGTTCATCTCTGCCTTTCCTAAAGAACCAAACTCACACTAGCACCACCAATCCAACCACCTAGAAACACCAAACAACAACACCACAACTACTACCTCTAAAACACTAATAAAATAACAAACCAAACCCTCAAACCCACCATTGTAACACCAAATTGAAATCCCAAATCCAAATCCCAACCCATAGAACAAACTACAACCAAATACCCATCACCTGCAACCACTAACAGCAACCCACAACCATTGAAATTTATACCCACCATCGCACAACACCGCACAACACCGAAACTTTGAAACCAACCCAAGAACCACAACCTATTCAGACCCACAACCCATTTAAACCCAAGCCTCAAACACCGATTCAACCTACGGTGGCAAACTCTAGCGATCAAAAGCCACAACCCACAGCAACAAGTAAAAGCCATGGCCCACGGCAACAAACCAAGCGAGCAAAATGTCACCTTCAGACTTTGCCATCACCGCTATCGCCTTCAAGATCTGCCATCTTCATCGTCGCCTTCAAGCTCTGCCATCGCCACCATTGCCTTCAAGATCTGACACCGCCATCGTCGCCTTCAAGATTTGCCATCACCGCCGTCTCCTTCAAGCTCTGCCATCGCCGTTGTCACCTTCAAGATCTGGCATCACCACCATTGCCTTCAAGCTCTGCCATCACTGCTGTCATCTTCAAGCTTTGCCGTTGCCTTTAAGCTTCACCACCGAGTGAGACAGCTGAGATAGGAAAGAGAGATGAGATGACCATCCTCAGTTTGGGAGAAAGCTGCAGGGTGAAGAGTGAAGAGAAAAAAAAAGGTAGAGGGGCAGAGACTGATTGAGCGGCTTGGTTGAGAGAGGAAGAAGAGTGGTGTTGTAGCCTGAATGAAGAGAGAGAACATCAGATATTTTCAATTAAAATAATATTTTTTGTTTTACATCCAAGTGAATAGTTGGTTCTATATATAAACAATCAACTTGTAAAATATTATGGAAACCCATACCCGGATGGAGCATACTTTTTGAGGTTTTGGTTGTAAAATAGCAACTGGGAGGTGCTTACACCCCCCAATGCTAGTGCTTAATGAAGGAAGGAGGTATGGTGATCCTTATAATTTTAGATGGAGTTTGATACAAAAGTCTTTGTTGATTTATTTATTTATTCAGTTTTTGTTGAAATGTTGGAAAGGCCAGATGTACCTAATAGAAATTTGCATGTACTATAGAGAAAATCTAATCAATTTTCAAACTTCAACCTTAATTTGATTTTAAAAATGAAATTGCCAAGAGCCTTATAACTCAATTGGTTGGAACCTCTTAGAGTGTCCATGACATCCGTGGTTCAAATCTCTCTCCCCGTCATAATTATCAAATTATAAAACAAAGAAAAAAAAAAAAAAAGAGATATAATTCCTTAGATACAATACACTAGGTTCTTCAATTAAATTCAAACACCTTGTTATTAATCACCAATAAAGCACAAATAGTATTATCTTCCCATGACAAATAAATTCAATGCCAGCATGTGATTAAATACGATTGGGAAACTTAATGTACTTCACTTATTGAATTGTACTCAAGTTTTATCCTAATTTTAAAAACTCCTATAGAGAAACATGTTATCACTCTGTGGTCCATTAGTGGAACTTTCATTTGGAGAGCTTGTGGAGATATACTGCCTACTATAGCTAATCTAACTAGAAGAAAATTTTTGTTTGATGTTGGGTGTGAATGTTGTGAGGTTGGGGTGGAGACAATAGCCCATGTCCTACTAAGCTGTCCATATTCTGATGAGGTTTGGAGGTCCACATGCTTGAGAGAGATCATGAATCATTGCGCAAATCTTTCATTTGTGGATGTGGTTGATCAAATAGTGCAAAGAAAAAATGACCTAGAGATTGCAATATTTTTCACAACCAGCTGGATGATTTGCAGTAAGCGGAATGAGGCTCGCTACGGTACCCCACGTCCTAATCCCCCTTCTTTAGCCAAGTTTGCTACAGCCCATGCTTTAGAATATTTAGAAGCCAATTATGGAAGCTTCCCTTGTGCATTTGTAGCATTGTCTTGTGCATTTGTAGCATTGTCTTGTTTTTTTGTTAGGCATTCCTTGATGTAAATTTATATATAGTCACTACTTTATTTGTTAGGAGAAGAGAAAGTTATGTAGCTAGTATAGTCTTAGCATGGTTGCTTTTTTATAGACTTGTTACTTTCTTTGAATAAAATTCTGCCATATATTCTCTTAAAAAAAAAAAAAAAAAACTTATTGAGCAACTCTACAACTCCAAAACTAAACATTCGGATGAATTGTACTCGTCTTAACAAACTAGAATGTTGCAATTTAACAGATAAAAAACCAAAAAATAAAAATCCTACTAATATAACTCTACCTAATCAGTAATCCCATACAAATAGGAATACAAAACAACTCGGATTCAGATCTTCTAGATTTCCAAGGGTACTCTATCAGTAGATTTCCTTAAATCCTAATTACTCTTTAATGATTTAATAATCAAGATTTTGTCATGTCAGTATTTCACTAACAATATTCTTAAAATAATAAAATAATGTTGCAAACAAAACAATTAAGATTATTGTTAGTGAAATGCTGACATGACAGAATCTAAACTATTAAATCATTAGAGAATGATTAAGATTTAAGGAAATCTATTTAGTAGACTACCCTAGGAAATTTAGAAGATCTGAATCCAAACAACCCTCTACTACATGTCTCCTACATAGGAATCATGTTATGCACTTGAGAGTTGAGAATATCACTCCTACATGAATTCTGATGGACCCAATACAACCCAAATTTGTGTACCAGTTTAATACATAAATTCTTTCTATAAAAAAAAAAAATTAATACATAAATGGTATTCTAATAGAAATATGACTAGCATGCTACACCTAGTACAGTTATATAAGAAGAAATTCTTCCTTTTAAAAAAATAAAAAATAAATTAAATAGTACGGTGGGGTTTGGGTAATATCCAAACCTGACCGAGAATTTGGCAGCTGTGATGCTCGTGAAGGACTTTGTCTGTTTACAAGGGAGTGAGTTCATTTCTAAAAATGAGGGAATTCTGAGCGAGCCAAATGGTCCATATAAGGCGGGCAGGGCCATGGTACATTATGGGCTGCAAAGTCGGTTGCTTCTGGACCAGTCTTGAATGTTATTGTTACAAGAGTTTGGTATCATTTGGATTGCCTGAAAACTGGTGCACAAGTAGCTTGCCAAAGGACGGTCTCTTATGACATGTATAGGCATTTTTGGCAACAATATCATGCACTTTGTCACAATTATCCCACTTGGCAGACTGTGAGTGGTGGATTAAGTGTTAACGTGGGTTCAATTTGTGGCTTGAATTGCCACTAAAGCCCACAAAGCCCATTGCTTATAAGTCGGTCAAGTAATGACCTTATACAACTAGGAATATAATTCCTAGTGTTGCTGACCTATTGACATATATATATATTATGTTTGTTTTGTACGGCATATAGAGATCAAGAATTCTAATAGCTTAGTAGGTATAGCAGCAAAAGAAAATAGAAAAAAGGAGAGGCAGTCAGCTTCTATTTTTATTGTTTCTTTTATGAGAGAGTGTTAGGGTGTAATTGGGATTTGAGTTTCTTAAGAGTGTTCTTGTATACTATTGTATCTCCATAATTTTTATAGTGAAGTTTCTTCGTCGTCGTCATAGAGGTAGGCAATTTGCCGAACCGTATAAATTCTTTAGTTCTTTGTGTGTACTTGTTATTTAATTAAGCTTATTTACTGTTATTGATTTGAGTCCTGGGGTGCTAGTTTGCACAATAAGTGGTATTAGAGTAAGGTTAGGATTCAATCTTTCAAATACAGTAAAGATGTCAAGCACAAAGTATGACATAGAGAAATTTTGTGGTAGGGGAAAATTTTCTCTTTGGCAAAGGTGGATGAAGGATCTCCCAATTCAACAAGGAGTTCATAAGTCCTTGCTTAGGAAGGAGAAGAAACCGTAAAAGCTGAAGGATGAAGAATGGGTAGAGATGGATGAGAAAGCAGCTAGTACTATTCATCTCAACCTAGGTGATGAGGTCATTCACAACATCCTAGAAGCAAAGACCGCAAAGGAAATTTGGAAAAAACTAGAAGGTCTTAATATGAGAAAGAATCTAATGAACAAGTTGTAAGTGTAAAAGCAACTATATAGTTTGCATATGAAGGACTAAAATCTGTTGGAACATCCCAACATGTTTAACATGTTGAACACCTAATTGTCAAGTTTTGAGATGAATTATGAGGACGAAGATAAAGCGTTACTCTTATTAGCAATGCTCCCTACACCTTTTGATCATCTAGTGACTACATTGATGTATGTGAAAAAGACTGTAGTACTCGATGAGGTGACTAGTGCTCTCTTGTCACACGTAAAGATGAAGCAAGCTGGTGATGGTTCTGAGGTTGATAGACTTATTGTAAAGTCAGAGTCGAGCAATCAAGGTAGAGGTTAGTCAAGATCCAATAGGAACAGATGTCAATTTAGATCACGTACAAGAATGATGTAGAGTGCTTTTATTGTCACAAGAAAGGGCACTACAAGAATTAGTATAAAGAGTTAAAAGAGCATTTAGAGGAGAAGAGGAATGAAAAAAGCCCCTAGAATCAGCTAGTGTTACTGAAGAAACATCAGATGACAGTGAAGTTGGTGCAGATTTACTTTCAGTCTCATCAGGTAACAATATTTTATTGGAATCTTGGGTTTTAGATTCAGCATGCTCATATCATATGACTCCAAAGAAAGATTGATTTGACATGTATAAGCCTTACAACAGTGGTATGGTCCAAATGGGTAATGATGCTACACGCGATCAAGATGTTTGAAGGAGTTGTAAGAGTTCTTAGTAATGTTAGACATGTTCCAGATCTTAGGAAGAATTTAATTTCTTTAGAAGTGTTGGATGATTTGGGCTATTGATACTCATCAAAGGGTGGAATCATGAAGATTAGTTTATTGAAGGGGGTGAAGACATGCAAGCTAGACTTTTGCAAGTATTGTGTGCATGGGAAACAGTTTAGAGTTAGTTTCAAGACAGGCTCTCATACAAGTAAGGGTGTTCTTGACTAGATTCATTCAAATGTTTAGGGTTCAGTCTCAATTTTTTTCTCATAGTAGTTGTCAATACTTCATCAATTTCATTGATGACTACTCTAGAAAGGTATGGATATATTTTATGAAGCATAAGTCTAATATGTTTGACATATTTAAAAAGTGGAAAGCACAGGTTGAGAAACAGACTGACAGGAAAATAAAATACCTTAGAACAGATAATGGACTAGAGTATAGAGATAAAGAATTCATAAGATTTTGTGAATTAAAAGGTATCATTCATCACTTCACAGTTAAAGGAACTCCATAGTTGAATAGGGTTGCAGAGAGAATGAATAGAACCTTAGAAGAAAAAGCCAGATGGATGAGATTGAATGCAGGGTTGCCTAAGGTGTTCTGGCCAAAGACAGTTAACACAACAAGCTTCATTATTAATAGATCTCCAACATCAGCCATTGATTTCAAGATTCTAGAAGAGGTTTGGTCAAGTAGACCAGTTTATTATTCGAGTCTAAAAATCTTTCATTGTCCAGGTTATATGCATGTGCAGAGTGGAGAGCATTTTAAATTGGATTCATAGTCAAGAAAATGTATATTTATTCAAAGTCAAGAAAAGAATACTGGCTTTGGGATCTAATCTCAAAGAAAACGGTAACCAGCAAAGATATCATATTTAATGAAGCCTTTTTGTTGAAACAGAATGAAGCAGAAACATTTAATGATAATTCACAGAAGAAATTAACTATTGAGGTGGAGTTTGACGAGAATAGTTCGCCCAGTGATAAGGGTGATGATAATGATATTGATCCACAGCAGAAAAAAGAAGAGCCATATTCAATTGTTAAAGGTAAAGAGAAGTGGATTCACAAAACACCACAGAGATATGGCTTTGAATACATGGTTAGCTTTGGTCTCATAACCAACAATGGAGATCCATCGTCTTATAGGTATGTAGAAAAGATGGGGTCACTACAGAAGAATAAGACTTGGGAATCAGTGAAATTGTCCAAGGGAAAGAAGACTAATGGTAGCAAGTGGGTATACAAAAAGAAAGAACCATTATCAGAAAATGAAGGTGAAAAATTCAAAGCACGATTAGTGGCTAAGGATTACTCACAGAAAGTGGAAGAGAATGCCTCAGATATGTTGACAAAGCCAGTTCCAGTAGACTAATTCAAGAGCTACTTGGACTTGGTTGGTTTTTACAGCTTGTGAGCCCTTAAGGGCTAAGGTAGAGGCGATGGAGGAGATTGCTCGTGTAGCTTGATTAATTCAAGCCAAGGTGAAGATTTGTTGATGTGGGTTCAATCTGTGGCTTGAATTGCAACTGAAGCCCATAAGGCCCATTGCTTATAAGTTGGTCAATTATAACCAAATACAACTATGAATATAATTCCTAGTGTTGCTGACTTATGACATATATAAATACATATATTGTGTTTGTGTTGTACGGCATAAAGAGATCAAGAATTCTAATAACCTAATAGGTATAGCTGCATAAGAAAATAGAGAAAAAAAGAGGCAATCAGCTTCTATTCTTATTGTTTCTTTTGTGAGAGTGCTAGGATTTAATTGGGATTTGGGTTTCTTGAGAGTGTTCTTGTGCACTATTGTATCTTCATAATTTTTTATAGGGTAATTACAGTAAACCAACTTATGGTTTGGCCAATTTTAACAAAACTTACATGTGGTTTAAAAAGTATCACTTAATCTACTTGAGGTATCCTCAGTTAGACAGTTGTTACCCACCTCTCCCATTGCCGTTAGAAAAAACATAAAAGAAAACGGATCAAACACCTCTTAAGAAAAACTATCTCACACTATTTTCTTGGGGCTCGTTAACACAAGATTAGATTACTACAACTACTTTTTCTATGTTTTGGTTATGTATAAATTAATCTACAAAGACACAGATTATTCATCAAAGAATAAGAGGGACACGAAAGATACTAATAGCGTGCTCACTTTCGATCTTGCGCTCAAATCTCGCTGATCTTGCTACAACTCTCTCCACTGATGTCGACAATTAGGTTGTTTTGCTACTTGCCGCTACTCCGATCTCGTGAGTTGAATGCTTCCTCTTCTCATGATTTCGTTTTTCTTGTTTCTTTGATTTTGCTTCCAGATCTGTGTTTTTGGGTGGTGGATAATAGCGATGGTGGTGTTAGAGGTGGTAGTTTGGTGAGGCTATGATTTTATGGTTTACCGAGTTAGCTGTGGTGTTGGATTTGCTAGATTGCTGGTTTTTTTTTTTTTTTTTTTTTTTTTTTTGTGCAGATTTTTTTTTTTTTTTTTTTACTTGTAGATCTGGGTTTTTTTTTTAGAGAACCCAGCAAAAGAGAGAGGGTTGGAGTTGTAGAGAGAGAAAGCCTAGGCTAAAGATAGAAGCAGCGTTTTGATGCCTTCTGATGTTAGTTAATGCAAACAAAAATCATTGGAATTGAAATTTCCTGAGGCAAAAATTTATGGGCTTTTCATATTTATTGTCAAAACGTTGATGCCTTTGGATGTTAATTTCTACAAAAAATGAAAGAGTTGCAATTTAGTGAGGCATCGACAAATGAAAATTTGGTTGAATGTGGAAACTGGTGGATACCTTTTATCCTCAAGTTGTATTTAATTAATTTTATTTTGTGATTGTTCTGAGAAGAATTGAGTAGTCAATTTTTGGATTTCATAGTGGAAGCCTAGTGAATTTGTGGGTGTATGTTCACGTGGATTGGTGGCTTTGTTTGTGACTATAGGTGCATTGGTTTTCTTGACATTGTAAAAGTATGTTTGGCAATTGCAGTGGGCATTGGGTAAGAACGTTAAATGCATCATTCCATATACATTTATGAGTTTTGATTTTAGCTCATTTAACCCAGAAAATGGGCACCCCATTTTGTAATGGAGATTATTAACTCAAATTCGTAAAATTACGTTATGGTTTGAAAAATTTCTTTGTCTACCCTCTTTCATAAAACTTTGTGCTAATTATGTATATGCAAAATGATGAAACAAATTTTATCTTGACTTGCTTTTTGATATTTTTCTTTTATATTTTATGTGAAGAAGAAGGAGAGAAAAGAGGAGAAGACATAAAATATAATAAAAAAGACACATTTACCCTTATTTTTAACGGTGAAAAGGGAGAGGTGGGTTACGGCTGTCTAACAGAGGGCACCTCAAGTAGGCCAGGTTAAGTGATACTTTTTAAATCACAAGTAGACTTTGTTAAAACCAGCCATACCACAAGTTGGTTTACTGCAATTATCCCATTTTTTATAATGAATTTTCTCCGTCGTCATCATGGAAGTAGACAGTTTGCCGAACCATGTAAATTCTTGTGTTCTTTATGTGTGCTTGTTATTTAATTCTTATATTCTATTATTGATTTGCATTCTGGGTTCTAGTTTGCACAATAGTAAGAAATAATGCATCCACGTGACAATAATAGACAACCAATTATAGTCTACCACATAAGACACTCGTAACAAAGTATGTGTGTGAAAGTGTGTGGTATTCGCATTATTGTTTTGGCAAACAATAATGTTTTGGCAAACAACATTGGAGGTAGTTTTGGGATTAGTTGGTAAGGAGATGCCTACTATGCGTGATGGTATTCTATTGTGCTTACATTTCTAAATAGAAAGTTGTATTTTGGGTGGTGGGTACGAAATCTTCCGAAATCCAAATACATTTCCAGTTGTATGTGTGGGGGCTCAATTCCATCTTGTTTAGTGACGTATCTTAAAGCAAACGGAATAGAACAAACACCCCAGTTCAAGGGTCAAATGGGGAAATCAGTGACCAAATGGAAAATGTGGTAAAACCGCAAAAGGTATTGCTAACATATGAGTTTTTATTTATTTATTTATTATTTTTTATGAAAGCTAACATATGAGTTGGGTAAAGTAGGAAGGTTGATAGGGTCATTTTTTTTATATGTTGGCATGTTTGAGTGAAAATGCATTTTTTTTTTTAATGTAATTGAGTCTTAGTTTAAACTAGTATTATGCCCATACGATACACGACTTAGTCAAAATTCATTTTTAAAGAATTTTTTTATTAATGTAATTAAAAATAAAAAATAAAATAGATAATAAAAATAAATGAATATTTTACTTTTAAGTTATATAATGAATGCATATTGTGTGAATCTAAGGTGTTATAAAAGGCATATATATGTTTCCTAAAAAAAATAATAAAAAATAAAAGGCATATATATGTGTAAAATAATTGAAAGGAAGATGGTAGATAACTATATAACTAATATAAAAGGAGATACCTAAAAACATTGTAAAGGATTTTGCATAGTATATTGAGATTTAAGGCTCAAGTAATATTTAAATGGATCAACCTTGAATTTAATTATTAAAATCTATTAAAAAAATTATTGAAACCATATTTAAGTGGAAAACTCAATTCAATAATTAAAAACAATCTAAATCACTAGACATTTAAAAATATGAAGTAGAGAGACTTACATGAAAATTTAATATTTTTTTTCCTTGAAAGCATGGAGGAAGACATTGAAACTTGAGTGATTTTCGCCCAACCAAAGGGAAAAAAAAAATTACTGCAAGATTATACTATGTTGCTAGTTTTTTTTTTTTTTTTTTTTTTTTAATTTTTTTTAATTTTTTTAAATAAAGCATTAGATGAAGAATTTGGATTCTAATGAAATTAAAACTTTTATCAACTTAAAAATTATAGGAGAAGAAGATAAGTGATTAGATGAAGAATTTGGATTGTAATCAAATTAAGATTTTTATCGACTTAAAAAATGATTGAAAGCATACTTAAGTGGAAACCTCAATTCAATAATTAAGAACAATCTAAATTAATAAACATTTAAAAATTTGAAGTAGAGAGACTTACATGATAATTTAATTTTTGTCCTTGAAAGCATGGGAGGAGACACCGAAACTTAAGTGATTTTCACCCAACAAAAAAAAAAAAAAAGTTACTGCCATTGCTATTTTCTTTAATTAAGATTTTTTTTTTATTATAAAGAATTAGGTGAAGAATTTGGATTGTAACTAAATTAAGATTTTTATCAACTTAAAAATTATAGGAGAAGAAGATAAGAACCAAAAAAAAAAAAATTTATATCTATTTTTTTTTTAAATTTCTGCAATTTAGTAAAGCCACGTAATTAGCACAACCATGACTTCTAATCTCAACTTTTATTATATTGTATAATATATGATATGATATATTTGAAGTGTTCAAGTGGTATCAAATGAAAACACAAGAAAACTGCTCAAGAATTGCAGAATATGGTTCCTAGATTCCAAGCTTGACTGCAGGTCAACTGATTGAGCTTAATTGAATCATTACACTAGCTGACTGGTTAGGATTTGCAGATTTTGAATTATCCAGAAATGTTTTATTTTAAGTTGCTGAAATTATGGGTTTTTATAACCTAGTTGGATGGTCTATTTAAAGGCCTATCCAACCCCACTTTAAAGAAGTTGGTACAGTAAAAAAATGGAAGGGTTTCTCTTTGAAAATCCCTAGCCTCTACCTATTAAATCTTTGAGTTCAAAAAAACAGAAGAAGGAGATATTACTACAACTTTCATGTGCCTTTGGGTGCAGTACAAAGCAAAGTTTCTGAAGATTTTATTGAAAATATATGTGAAACTATTGCAAAATTTAACTATAATAATCAAGAATTGCTATAGAGACTTAGTCATAAATTGGAGATTCGTGCACAAAAGAAGTCTTCTTAAAGGAGCAGTCAAATTGGGTTGGAGTTGAGTTTCATGGATCAATAGATTCTACAATAGGCAAGTTGTTCAAGATAGGGGAAGATATTGGAAGATTCCTTATATTTGTAATCTCAATTTTTTTATAGTGGATTCTTTAAGAGTGGTGACCTTAATAATCACCCGTTGAAGTTTTTTTGGCAAAGATTTTCCCTATCATGACCATATCACCTGTGTCAATTTTTTTTTTCCCACTGCATTAAATTCTAGACTGTTGATGTGGTTGTTCTTTAATTGAATCTTGAGTGTAATTGGACTAATTAATCAACTTGGATAATTAGTTAATTTAACTAGAGTCAATTTATAACCCAACAAAGGTAAATCTAAAAAATAATATATTAAGGTCCCAAATACCTTTTTCTATATTAAATCAACCACATTCAAAGGGCTATTATAGTTTATTTGAGGTGGCCTTGAATTAAAAATCTCAAAGGCTCACATTGGAATCAACTGTGTTGTTTTAGCATTTTTATAAAAGAAAGATTTACTATAAGAAAGGTATAAAAATCACAATTGAATTAAAGATCTCAAAGTCACATTTAAGGCATTGGACAAAGCCTCAGAGAAGTAAAGGGCCTCATCATAGGTGGTTAATGTGTAATTGACCCTATTCTAATATAAGAAAGGATTTTAAAAATAGAAACAACAACAACAAAAAAAGAGAAAATTTTATAGTTGCCCTAAAGTCTAAACTTAAGGTACTAGAAGAAATTTGAACTAATTAATTAGCTTAACTAAAGTGATATTCTTCACTTGATGCCATGATATCAGCTACCTTACGATTATTGAAGGAAATTCAATGAAGGAAACTGAACATTTAATAAATTTATTCCCATTTGATATACATAAAAGAAAAAAAGAAGAAGAAAATCACACCCTCTATCGGGCGTCCATATCAGAAATGGACAACCCATTCATTGTATAAATATTTGATTCCTTGTTAGGAATATTTGCCTCAATTTGTTTCCTTGCAATAGAAAATGCTGGTTTTTTAGGTAAAGGCAATTTTGTACTTTCATTTGTCAACATAGATAGCATATTTGACATAGTAGGACGATCAATTGCACCATCTTCCACACATAAGAGACTGACTTGAATGCATCTCAATACTTGATTATTAACACATGAATCACTTATTGTGGGATCAACTAGGTCTAGTCCTTTATCTGCTTGCCATAAACCCCACACCTGAAAAAAGGTAAAGGTTATTTAAAATGTTGCAAGCACACAACTATGAAAATATAGATGAGCGATATTTTATATTTATATTACATACATATCCAACAAGATTGAGCGCATCATTGGAATGATAAAAGCTGTTGCTTTTTCTCCCGCTCACGATTTCAAGCATTAAAACACCAAAGCTATAAACATCAGATTTTGTAGAGAACACACCCTTCATAGCATATTCAGGAGACATGTAACCACTACACCAAAACACAAAGCAAACATTTCAAATTTGCAAATGATGAATTGATAAGATTACAAGAATAGTAGTATTAATTTAGCAATGAAATAAACTCAAGTATACGGATGTGCTGACTTTTCTAGATGAATGATGTTTAATTAACTTACTACGTCCCAACAATTCTATTAGTATTTGCCTCGAGTTCATTTAGTTTGAAAATTCTTGCCATGCCGAAATCAGAAATCTTCGGATTCATATTTTCATCGAGAAGTATGTTGCTAGCTTTTAAATCTCTATGAATTACTCTCAACCTTGAATATTTATGTAGATAGATCAATCCTTGAGCAATTCCTTCAATTATATTGAAACGCTTCTTCCAATCTAGTAGCTTGCTTTTGTTTGAATCTGGCCAATATAAAAAAAATATATATGATCAATAATCTTTATTATAAAAAGTAACATAGATAAATAAATAAATTTGTTGTAGAAAAAAAAAAAAGAAGTATTAGGAAAAAATTGAATGCTTCTTGTACCAAATAGAAAGTAGTCCAAGCTTTTGTTGAGCATGTGTTCATAGATTAACATCCTTTCTTCTCCAAAAATGCAACAACCCAAAAGCTTAACAATATTGATATGTTGGAGTCTAGATATGAGTATCAACTCATTCTTGAACTCAATTATTCCTTGCCTTGAATTTCTTGACAGTCTCTTCACAGCTATTTTTTGATTTGTTGGCAATTTTCCCTATTTTGATGATCAATTAATGTTTTAGCCAGTGTTTTACACAAGTTAATTTAATTATCTCTCTTTCAAAAAAAATTTAGATCTTATTACCATGTAAACTGGTCCAAAGCCCCCTTCTCCAAGCTTGCTTTCTAATGAGAAGTTGTTTGTGGCAGTTGAAATACATTCATAGCTATATACATTTATATCAGGCACCTTCTTTATATCATTTGGAATCTCATTCGCATTAATAGATCTCCCTGAATTCACTAAACTAAGCAATCGATTTTCATTATCGACCCCTGCATAAATTTACATAAAATCATAACTTTCATTTGATGATGGTAAATAATCAAGAAATAATCTAACCAAGTCAATTTATCTATTAACGACCTACGTACCTTGGAGTACAACTGTTTTCCTTCTTTGTAGATAACAAAATCTACAGAAAAAAGTCACAAGTAGAGCAGAGGCACTAATGGCGATGCTAATCCATACCCACTTATTTTTTCCTACATTTAGTCATAAATGGAGTTAGTAATCATTTGAAAATTATGTATTTATTGCATATCGACATTGTACACGTAGGAAAATTTGATATTTTCATGTTACATTTGTGAAGTTGTGAGTTAGAATCACCTATAAAGAAATAACTTCTTCTTCTTCTTCTTCTTCTTCTTCTTCTTCTTCTTTTTTTTTTTTGAGCAAGAAATAACTTATTTATTCAACTTGAGATTGCGTAATTAGCTTAATGGATCTACGTCGGCGTTGCACGCAGAGTTGAAGAAGTTAACATACAAAAGCCAGGCTGTCATAATTCATTTTATATTTGAAAATTTTATTTTATCACATTAATTCAATATTCAATTTAAAGTTCTCTGTCATTTATTTGCGTTCTATAAACTTGAGCCAATAGGTTAAGATTCCAACTAAAATACAGACCATATAACTTTACCTAATAGGTTGCTGAGTCTTTTGATTAACTTATTTTTTTCATATATAGTAAACACTACAATTAAAAAAAATTACCACTTCACAAATTTATGCTAATAATAAATAAATAAATTATAATTAAAATTATATTATTTTAATTAATTAGATATAATGATTTTTATTATGAACTTACAAAAATTAGATTCATCAATCTTATATAGTTAATATTGTATATAATTTTACTACAAAATTTGACCATCTATATAATTAATAAATTTGATATTTTTTGTTGTTTTTTTTAGAATCTACTAATTTGATATCTTATAAACTTATTTACAATTGTACATTAATCTCATGTCTGTATAAATATGTTTTTAAAATTTATATATGTAAACATATAATATTACATTTAAATTAATCAAATCTCATACTCACTAATCTTGTTCAAGAGCACATTATTATGTTTGAGATCAACTTATTTAATAGTCGAGCTTAAACTTAATTTATTTGTTAAATAAATGAACTTAAACTAACTTATAATTTCTTTCAAACCTAGTTGAAGCTGATATTAAATAGTTCGGTTCATTTATAATCCTACTCTTATTAGAGAATTATGGGTAAATGATTGTGAATATATTTTATGATTTAGATAAATATTTTAAGAGAAAAGTACGTTTTGTTTGTTTAGGCAATAGTATTTTCTAGAAAATAAGTCATATTTTAAAAAGTATTTTACAAAAAAATTATCTTATTTTCCTATGTTTGGTAGCAAGTACTAGAAACCTTAAATGAGTTGAAAAAAAAAAAAAAAAAACTTTTAACTTCCCTCATTTAATTTGTTGTGAGATAGAGTTGTTTTATAAAAAAATTTAGTGGAAAACAATCTATAAAAATAAATCATACTTTTTTTTGTTGACCAAAGATAGTTTTCTTTTAACTCATTTTTTCTAATGTTACCAAATACTAGTAAACACCGAAAACTATCTTTACACAACGTTTTCCATCAAAACAAATAGATTGTTAACAGATATCCTCAAAACTTTCCTAAACATGACTCATGTTACAAATCTAAATATGTATATTGTGTCATGCCATTTAAAAATTTAAATAACATGGTAATACTATATAGTACTAGATTTAGAAAGAAAAAAAAAATTTGTAACCGTTAAATGGACTCAACATTTTCCAAAAAAAATCAAGAACACAAAAATTAAGACCTGCACTAAATTATGAATTACCTTTAATTATTTTGTCCTAAAGGTTTGAGGATCGTTTGGTACATGTGTTTAAATACATGTTTTCAATTTTTAAACAACATTACATGTATTTCCACACACTTTTTCATCCATACCTATTTCTAAAAAATACAAACAATGTTACCAAACGGCCCATTGGTCTTCGAAATAATTGTTGCCCTAAATCATCTTTAAGGCTTTGGGTGCACGAGGTTTGCTTCGTGCATGTAAAAATGCATCTTATGACATGGCCTGGCCAAGATATGTTGTTGAAATTGGAATCTTGTCTATTGTTTATAGAAACAGAAAGAGGAAACTTACCGCTGTGAGAAAGCTTTGGAGATAGAATATAGACAAGATCTAAATATGCCAAGTCGTTTGGAACAAAGTTGGAAATATTTGTCCAAAATTTGCATCCAGTTCTGTTTGCAAATAGAGAAGTATAAGCCACACAATTGCAGTTGGCCCAGCAGCTAACTTTACAATCACTGATGCCAAGATTTGTATCTGAGATATTGTAGCTCGAATCATCTTCGGACACAAAATAACCACGATTAAGTTCAACTGTGTAGCCATGTTGATGGTGGTGCCTACACAGTGGCTGGATCCACCTTTGACATCCTCCATCAATGTTGTAGCCATCACATTTATCTGCTTGGGCTATGGGTTGTGGGTCATCACCAAGTAATTGCCCTGTTGAAGTAAACAGCCACCGCGATTCCTGGCTTCCATTTTTGCACATGAAAGAGAATGATTCTTCATTTCCATTTGATACAACGTTGAAATGATACATGGATGTTACTTTTGGTGAAATATTCTCAAATTCGTTGCCTCTCAAGACCCCACTCTTCCAATAAACCACGCCGCGTCGCCAAATGATTAGTTGGTGTCCCGAATATTCAAGAGTGAAAGCCCCTGGAACTGGGTAGTCGTCAGTTAACCATGCTATGAGTGACCAATTTTGACCAGTTTTGTGGTTTACCCCTAATTTCATACCAGGCAACAACACCTTCCCTGGATAATCAAAACTTTTCCATAACACCCGCTTCTTAGATCCATTGGAGTACACTTCATTGAAGACGAAATTGCTAGAATCCAATAAAAAAGCCACAGTGTTATTGGTAGGTTGAGAAGAAGAGGATAGCTCTATAGGATTGTCACCATGGCGCCTGATTTTCAATGATCCTGCATTGTTCTCCAGGGTGAGTAGGTCAAAGTCATTGGTTATTGGTATACCTTGTCTTGTATACCATACTAAATGCGAATCGGAAGTTCTGAAAATTGCTAAATATGTGTAGTTAGTAGTTCCAAATGCAGCAGGCCACAGGTAGAACCGCAACATGAACCTCCCATTTGGAGAATTTAGTGAACTTGAGGAATTGAGCGTATCGCCAGGTTTGAGACTATTACGAGCTGCAACACCAGGGACATGTTGAGCATGTGAATCCCACAAGGAGGATGAGAAGAAGAGCAAGAACAGAAATTTAAGGTGTTCGTTGGTAGACATGATTGTTCACTGAAATGGAAAGGCAAATAGAAAAGTATTTCTATTTTCATATAGAAAGGTGACTGTAGGACAGGTTGGTAGACATGATTGTTCACTGAAATGGAAAGGCAAATAGAAAAGTATTTCTATTTTCATATAGAAAGGTGACTGTAGGACAGGTTGATTGTGAGTTCGGTTTAGGCTTTTTGCTAGGTTTATTTGTTGAAGGTGGGGTAAAAGTATAACGGTTTAAATAACCGTTTGAAAAGGATGGTTCTAGTGGGAACAAAAAATATGTTGGAAACGAATCTTATGTTTGTAATTTATTATTATTATTATTATTATTATTATTATTATTATTATTATTATATAGCTGATAGTTAATGAAGTCATTGTGGAATTGGTAAGTATCGATTGTTTTACGCTCCACAAATTGAATTAAACACTGCCGTACACATTAATTAAAATCATGTTTTAAAAACAAAATTTCTTAATATAAATGTGAAAATATGAAACTATGAAATTGTGTTTTTTTTAATTGTGTGTTCAATATACACAATATAACTATCATGACTTAGTTTTATGAGTGAAAGGGCACAAAATCAAATATACCAAAGATAAATTTATTTCATAATTGAGAGAAAATAAGATTTTTTTTCTTTCTTTTAACTGTGCAATTATCTATTTTCATTGAAATGGAAAAGCTTCTTTAGGGAATGATGAGATCAGAGGATAAGCTTCAGCAGCATGTTTTTTTTGTTTTTTTTATTCTTTTGTCTTCTTTCTTTTTGTTTCCTTGAAAGGGACAAATCTTTTGTTTTATGTATACTCTAATATGAACGGTACAAAATATACAACCATGAAACTTGCAAAGTAGGAATTTTTGACATGTCTGCGTTTAAACAGTTGAGCAGAAGTTCCTATATGTATCCTGCCGCTTTTGTTTGACTAACTCCCCATTGGTCGGAAGACTAGCTTACGGAAATGCTTAATTAAGCATGGTTTTACAAAACCGGTTGTGTTAAAAATGGTTTCGGTTTGTGATTAGTTATATGTCACTTTCATATATATATATATATATATATATATATCACTTTTTCTCTATTACTTATAACTTACCACAATAAAATTATAGCAAACTTATAGCACAAAATAGTCCGGTCTTAAATTTTTTTCATTTGGTATCCCTTTTTGAAACTACATTTATTCCAAGTATAGTTTTGATCTTTTGGGCTCGTTTGGATCGAGGGAGAAGAGAGAGAGAGAGAGAGTAAAGTAGAGCTTGCTGAAAATATACTAATTTTGGACTAATTCTACTTTACTCTACTTTACTCTTCCTCAATTCAAATGGACCATTAGATTTTTCAATCACATTTATAAGTACAATCACTACCAAAAAAAAAAAAAAAAAACTTTATAATTTTCAATCTATAGCTTTCTGAAACAATTAGTTCTCAACAAGCGGAAAAATCCTTCTCAAAAAAAAAAAAAAAAAAAACAAGCAGAAAAATAATTTATATGTACTATAATAAGCTAGAGCATAAACGACATGTGATAAGAGCATAAACTACTTGCTATAAGCCTTTTAGCAAAATTAACTGAATCCATTTCCATGCAAACTTTTGAAAATCATTTCACCATATTCAAGAACTTACCCAAACTTTTTTTTTTTTTTTTTTTGTTGATATAAGATAGAGATTCTACTCTAGCCTAATCTAAGTGTATATGTGTGTGAAATTTCTTCCTAGAAACTTAAACCCCGACCCTTCCCTTCTACACCCCACAAGCACTTACACTTGTGGAGTGACCATCGCATCAAGAGTGTGCGTTGGTTTACCCAAACTTAAGAGACCAAAGTTCCACACGAGTACTTAGTCGTACTTTAAGGGAAAAACCGATTACCCATCTCCCATGTTTATGTTTATGTCTGATCAATAAATAATGGACAACGGCTTTTATTACACCATTTCCCCCAACTATCTTATGTGGCTTACTAAATGTTTGGATACAGCTGAAATTTTTTTTTTCAGCTGCGTCCAGCGTCTGGCAGTGGGTCTCGTGCACTATTCACGGGACCCACAAACCTCTTTTTTCAACAAAATTTTCATTAAAAATGGGTCCCACGGCACTATTCATACATTTAAAAATTATTTTGTTACAGTATTTTCAGTTTTTAGCAATAAGCAGTATCCAAACAGACCCTTAGTGTGAGTGGTAAAGAAAAGGTAATAGGTTTATGTAATAGTGACAAATAACTAATCACAATTTATCGCATAAATTAATTTTGGAAAAACCTATGATATAGGGCGTGGTCCTAAATATGTCATGTCTAATTAAACCTCATTTTACTTTTCTCAAACACTCCATTAATTTTGCCATAAACCCCAGAATCACACATATATATAAATACACACACACGTAGAGGTTTGGATTCAATTTTCAAGTCAATTTTCATGTTATTTATCATTAATCCATAAACTCATCTTTTATGCATCATTTAAAAGTACAAAAACTTAAAGTTAAGAAATTTATTGATGATAAGGCTATTGATCTTTGATCACCTTGAAATTTTGCAAGCATAGAAAATATATGTAGATGATATAATTCAATAATGAATTTCAAAGTGATGCAAATTTTGATAAATACACCGTTGGATTACAATAATTTCGTATATCCTCCACACTTGAAAAATTTCAAGGCAATCAAAGATAAATAGCATTGTCATCAATCAATTGTTTATGTTCTAAGTATTTGTAGTTTTAAAAAATACATAAAAAATGAGTTTATGGATCAAATGGTAAATATCATCCAATTGGCATATATATATATATAACAATATTTGAATGTGATAACAAAGCAGACTTTTGTTAAAGCTGATGCTTCTACTGTTAGGTCCACTCATCCTCCACTTGATACAATTGTGATAACTTGTAATAAAGTTGAGATGAAGGCCTGTCCTTTCAAAATTGCTGATGATGTGACTCTTGTTGTTAGCATTATTAAACAGAACAATTTTACTAATGATGATAAACAGTCTGTAAAAGTGCTAAGGAATTTGCTAAAACATCAATTAAAAAATAAAAGAAAAGCTAAATATGAAATAGGTAATTTCTGTGAACAATATGGTTTGCCCTCTGTTGCCCCTTCTAGGAAAAAGAGCAAAAAACATGATAATATTCACAAAAATTATAACCATAAAAAATATAAAAAATACAAAACCAATTATGTTAAACCTGATGATTTTTATGCTAAAAAGAAAAATACTTCTAAGAGATTTACTAAGTAGAATCCTAATAAAGGAAAATGCTTCAACTGTGGTAAACCTGGTCATTACAGTAAAGACTGTAAACAAAAACCTGGTAAGCTAAAAAACAAGTTTAACATGTTAAAAATTGCTAATGAAGGTCAGGAAGATCTATTCCGAATCCTTGATTTTTTTTTTCCTTGGCTTAGACGCTGTAGTTGTGCCACGTGGCTTCGCCAAATTGCAGAAATTTAATTAAAATTTTAGATTTTTAAAGAACTAAAAAAGAATATTATACTACCAGAACTCTAATTCATTTTTATCATTAAGTAGTTTGGTTTAATTCCATAAGTATAACAAGTAACTTGCAATGCCCTATCTCCTCCTTCAGATAAACTCTTTTCCTAGAGATACTAATCTTAACTACACATTTAGGAATTAAATTCCTTGACCAGCCCTATAAAAGAAGACTTTAATTCCACCGACTGGAATTAAGTTCCAAAGAAGGACGACTTTGTTGGTACATACTAATCTTAACTACACATTTAGGAATTAAATTCCTTGACCAGCCCTATAAAAGAAGACTTTAATTCCACCGACTGGAATTAAGTTCCAAAGAAGGACGACTTTGCTGTACCAACAGGTGAATTTCTTTCTTTCTAGAATTATCAATTTAATTTAGTTTTAGGAAGAAATCTTAGCCCTTATTTTAGTGAGATAATTATTTACACTTGATAATTTTTCTTTTATCTTTATTGAATCTATTAAAATATATAATTATTTATACATTTATTTTATAAGTTTTTTCATAAAACCGTGCAACGTACGAGCCTAACTAGTGTGTATATATATATATATATATATTTTATCGGGATATCCAAATTGACTATTTTCTCGGTAAACCTCCAGGTGATTATCTGTCTTTCTTTTCTTTAATATACTTATATCGTTTCAGTCAACAAAAAAATAAAAATAAAAAAAGAAATATAAAGGTTGTCCAAGGAATGCATTATACTCTTATCTTTACACGTTTACTCTAGGATGGAAAAGATGATGAGAAGACAAAGGGAAGGGAAAATTCTTCATATGAAGATTGCACAAAATATTTTGAGCCCACAATTAAGGTGGGCATTAGTCTGGTTTCCAGAAGCCCACAATTAAGATTTTTTGTGGAAAATTTTCATCCTTTTAATTTTTTTTAACAAGTCGATCTATTTGGATTTGGAAGACAAGTTTGTGATTCAACCCAAAGAGAGTCAATTCTTTGTCTTTTTCTTGCGTGAAATCATGACCAAGATAACATAAGGTGAACTCCTTCGTGTAAATTTATGCTTGCTTTTATAAGTATACTAGCTTTTTCTAGCATGGTTGATGGGTACATTTTCAATTCTTGTCGGTGCGGCATAAATTTCGGGATTACTACCAATATCTTAAAGCAAAATTAAGAGAAATTTCAATATTAAGAACCCCTAGACTTAGTATATCTTGATCACACCACAATTTTTTTTGTTTTTTATGTTTTTATGTTTATAATTATAACCGGTAGGAGGAAGTTGAACCATAGATGTCTTAGAAATATTAGGAAATGTCAATTAGTTGAGTTACAAAACTCTTAACATAACACCAAATGTTCATGCAAGATAACAAAAGGAAATCTTACCCATTATAAATTTTACACAACAAATTAAATTTGGAAGTCAAAACAAAAATATGTTGTGTAAATAAATTACTTGGAAAAAGATTAGTTGGAAGGAAGCAAAACCTTTAATTTTGTTAGAAATACTGAATCAATAGTATTGTATTTCCCAAGTTGATAGGCCACAAATTGAATGACCCCTTGTGATTTAAACTAATTAATTAATTTAAGCCAAGTTATTAATTAATCAATTTATCATGCAAACGCGTGGTAGCACAAACAAATCACCGAATAATTAAATATGCAGCGGAAAATAAATGACACGGTGATTTGTTCACGAATGGGAAAAAACCCTAACGGCAAAAACCCCACCGGGTGATTTCAGGTCACCACTCCCGAAACTCCACTATTATCAAATCAAGCGGTTACAAATAAGGAATCCCAAGTACCTTACCAACCTACAGTTGAACCCTTACCCCAATACCCAATTGGACTTGATCTGTAGCGACAGTTCCCACCTTTGATGCACGGCTCCCAAGTACGTGACTAACCAGATGCGCGGATCCCAGTACGCGACTTCAATCACCAACTTTAGAATGAGAGGTTGGCTGCAGAGTTTTTCAGATCATCCTATGCATGAAGATCAGGAAGATGCTTGGTCACAAAACCCTAAGGTGCACAATACACAGCAACTTCTTGAAGAAGATGACCTAGGTTAAGAACTTCGTCTTAGAGCACAATTTGCTTGAACAAGGATTGCTCAATGCTTATGCAACTTGTGTCTATGTTGACGGCTCTTAAAACACTCCTTAAATATGTTTAGGGTTAGAAGAAAAGAAGGCCCAAAAACACATTCACGGATCCCAAGAAAATCAGATCAGAATTCTAACTTTTTAATTCTCGACAGATAGCAGGTGTCGAGGTAGGTGTCGAGCAGGTGTCGAGCTTTAAAAATTCTGCACTTCAACTTGCTTTTTCTTGGACAGACTTGATGACTTCAACACTTGATCTTGAAACATTGTTTCTTGAAGTATTAAAAACACCTAGAACTACCCAATTACAAGTAGAGTGCGTTTTGTCAAAGGATTAGCCAATTTACATAAAATATGACATATGTTCCTAACATGTAAACACATATGTCCTAACAATCTCCCCCTTTGGCAATCCGTGACAAAACCACAACAAACAAATGAACATATGAGAGAAGTCATAAATCACTCAACTCTTATTCACTTGTTACATACAATAAAATCTATCCTAACACAATCTCTTGAAGAACTTTGCAAAAAGAGAGTTTATGGCAAGTAGACTTTGACAACCTGTATTTCTGAAACACTTATAAACAAAACTCATCAAGGCATCTTGTGTGAAACAGAATTAACTAGATTGCATACAAATATAAAGAACATGTGTATAAAGAAAGAAAAGAAACAACACATGAATAGATAGGTGAATAAGAAAAACATACATCCACATATATAGAAAGATAAGTACAATGTATGTAAAACTGATATACAAGACCAATGTATCTATAAAGAATGAAAAGAAAAGATACATCTAAAGCCTCACTACATCCCTCAAAAAGTATGAACACTCCCTCTATCAAAAATGTCCTATACTAACTCTCCCCCTAAGATGACTACTCTCATAATCCCAAAACTACTCCCCCTTTTTGTCACGAGTGACAAAGGGTAGAGTGTCATGTAGACATCTCATCAGTAGAGCTAGCATCTCCATCATCATCATCAGAAGCATCATCGTCATCACCATCATCATCATCATCCTCAGCATCAGAATCTGAAGCAACTGGAGGAGGTGGTGGAGGAGAAGCCTCAGAAGCAAAACCACCCATGGTCGCCTGCCGTCGTGCAATACGACCAACACGAACGTTCACTTGATACAACTCAGTGGTGAGTGTATCAAGGCGAGCATCCATGCGCTGCAACTGCGCCATGATATCTCCAAGAGATACATCGCTGGAGGAAGGAAGAGGAGTCGATGTAGATGGAGCAGATCTGGATGGAGCCGAACGGGAGGGCGGAGTGGAATCCGGCTGTCTCGACCTGAACTGTGCCTGACTACGTTTTACGGTAGCGGCATCTATGACAGAGATGTGTGTGAAGTGGTCGGATACAGGGAAAGGGATGGAAAAATGGCGTAGAATCCTCGTGATAGCGGAAGGAAAGATGAGCTTATCACGGGACGCCGCATCTAAATGAACATCTATGATAGAGAAAATGAAGTGGGAAGGAAAATCTATCGTAAGATGCTCAAGTAGAGAAAGCAAGAAACGAGCACGAGGCTCAGTGATAGAGTTATAGTGAGAAAGAGGATGAAGTACAAAAGTCATCACCATGTTAAGAAACCTAGGACCTTTAGCAAAAGGTCTACATGATGTGTACATATGCTCACCCCACTCAGAAGGGCGCTCACAGAAAGCAGAAATGAGCTCATCCTTGGACACAGTCCTCAGTCGCTCACAAGTAGGATAGTCAGGAAACTCTATCCTAGGAACATGAAGCACATCCGCAACCAGCTGCGGTGTGACAGCAATGCGCGTACCTCGAACGCGAGTGAAAAAGAGAGGTACTGAACGATCAATCCCGTGCATGTTGGAGTAAAACTCCTGAATCAGCACGAGAGGACAAGTGACCGGGATGTCACACAGTGACTCCCATCCCCTACTGTGAATGACAGAGGGAAGGTCAGTGTCGGCGAAGTCCGCCAGAATGACTTGGCGTTCCGAATGAACACCTCGTCTAGAAAAGTTCTCAGTAAACGCCTTTTGGGCATCTACATCACGGAACCGAAGAGTATGAGGAGCAGTATCAGAGGATGAAGAAGCTCCAGAACGCAGAGGGTTCCGAGCCGGAGTGGATTTACGTTTAGGTGCCATAGATGCAACTAACGTAAAAGAATGAGAAAAGAGATAGAGAGGTAGACAATCAGAAAAGTCCTAAACAGTTCAAATATGACAATATATTGAACAAAATGGACGTATGCATGGGAATGCATGATCATGTGACATGCTAACAATAAGAACATCATGGGCTCAGCCCAATCCAATCCTAGCAGCACACATACAAGAATCACACAACTAAATGCATGAAAATATCATTCTAATGCACATGGAATGCAATGCATGACATTTTAAACACTTTTTATTGAAATCCCAACCCAAAATTTCAACAAAAACTCAAAGATTTTGAAAAACCCAAAAGTTTTCAAAAAAAATCCCAAAACCTAAGATTTAAATCATGAAATGCATGAAAAGGAATGGAAAAGAAGATCATACCACTTGATTTGAAGCAAGAAAGTGCCAAAAATCACGTTGGATGAAGGTTGGAGAGAAGAAAACTGCTCTGGAAGTCGAACCGCCTCGGACAGATCGAAGAGAGATCGAGAAATGAAGGAGAAAATCGCGACAGAAGCATTTATAGGACCTTCAGTAAATCTCGACAGCAGAGGTGTCGAGAGGTATCGAGATCCTGTCGAGAAAGGTGTCGAGAAAATATGCCTTCGACAGCTAAGGTATCGAGGAGGTATCGAGGTACCAAACAGCTGAACCAACACCAGAAGCTCGATCGATTGACGTGGTGTCGAGAAGGTATCGAGCAGACAGAGAGAATCTCGATCGATCCACTAGGTGTCGAGGAAGTGTCGAGATTGCGATAAGAAAAAGGCTTTAGAGGCTCGACAGCTGACCAGGTATCGAGAAGGTATCGAGAAGGTGTCGAGCCAGTTATGAAATGCAGTTTTTCGAGAAGTGAAAAACACAAACATGAATGCAATCAAGACATGCACCTCAAACATGATCCAACCAACATAAAAAGCTCTCAATTAACATCTCTCAATGAAAAATTAAGCACATGGATCTCCCAAGAACACCCACACACACTAAACAAGTCTAACAAATTTTATATTTCAAAAATAAGTCATGACAGTTTAGTGAGCATACAAAAGCACATGTAAACCTTTGTGATGGCCAAATCACATTGTACCTGCACATGTATCAAAAGTAGCAAAGAATATTGCGTGTTGTGTGTGAAAAACATCGCAAGATTGCATAAGTGTATACATGTTATGACGATCTGAGATATGAGAAAATAACTTTAACTCACACACAATCATAACTGTTTGATGGGGACTATCACCTTTGAGGTACATCCTATAACTCCCACATCTCCTAGAATACACGCTTGCAACCATTTTTAAAGCATTTTTAATCTTTTTGCTTTTATTTCTTTGCATATTTTCTTTTTAAGCATATCATACATGGGCTTATGAGAAAGAAAAGAAATACCCATTGATATTTTGACATTTCAATTTTGCTATGCCTAAGCACACAAATGTCATTGACATCACACTTTTGCTATGCCGAAGCATACAGATGTCATTAATGATTGGCGGGCAACAGTGGTGAGATGGTTATTTATGCCTTTCTCTTAGGATTTTCTAGTCCTACCCGTCAAAAAGAGTGATATGAGTGTTAAGTTTAAAGAGATAACCTAATCTTACTCATCACAAACAAGAGCCACAAAGCTCACTTGCTTAGTTGTGCATAGAGATGCTCATCTAAGCTACAAGAGATACAAAGTTTAGAAAACTTTGTTTCATTGGCCATCTAAGGTATACAAGTACCAAAGTACACATAACACACACTGTTTTTGTATTTTTCAATTTTTCAAAAATTTTTTTTTTATTTTATATCAAAAACAAAATAAACAAAACTGAAAATAAACAAACAAAAACATGTTAAACAAACATGAAAGCATGAAAGAAAGATGCTTATGCATGAAGGCATGATAGAGAGATGCAGATGCATGAAAACATGATTTCAAAAGCAGATAAGAAATCAAGTAAAGAAAGTCCTACTTTAGATAGAAAGAATTAAAGCAAAGGACAAACAGAAAAGACAATTAAGTCTTAGGATCCTTTATCACCCACACAGCACGAGTCTTTTGCCGTGAAGATGAAAAAGCATGTGTCCTAGTATGATTACTAAAGGACAAAGAGGAATTAGAATTCCCTTGAAATTGAGTCAAAAAGCTCAAAACTTTTAATAACTCACCAAGAATAGGTACAGAGCCTTTAGACAAAGGATGAGACCTATTTGACATTCGTTTATGAGGAAACAATTTGAAACAATTAGGACGAGTGTGACCGGAAGCACCACAATGGTGACAAACATGAGTAGTTTTAGAATTACTCAGTTTCCTAGAAGGAGGTCTAACCTTGGAGGTTGATAGAGACCTTAACTTAGGACAATTTGACCTAATATGACCAACAATATGACAATGATGACAAGTGGGGACAAATTCAGAATTTTTATTCTTCCTAGGAGGAGTTTTAGACATAGGTTTAGAAACTTCAGCGTTAACATCAGATTGTTTACCTTTGTCTATCCTAGCAATATTAGCCTTCAACTCTTCATTATTCCTTTTAAATGGGGGAATATAAAAATCTTTTTCTTTTGAGTTAGGCTCAACAACAAGTTTGGCACTAGTTAATTTTTCAACTTCAGTTTTAAATTCAACTAGTTGCTCTTCCAAACTATTAATTTTGTCCACCTGAGATGAAATTTGATTTTTAAAATTTTCATTCAAATTATTGGCTTCATCCAATTTTGCAATCAAATCATCTTTTTCAAGCTTAACCTTTTTAAATTTAGCTTTTAATTTTGTAGAACATTCAAGAGATTTCATACAAAAATTATAAAGCTTGCAATAGGCATCTTGAATATTATCATCATCATTCAACATAAGATCATGAAAATCAAAACAATCAAGAGTTTCCATGACAACAGGGGTCAATGGATCACACAACAAAGATTAAAACCTAATCAGAGTGTGCCTGCTCTGATACCACTTGATAGGCCACAAATTGAATGACCCCTTGTGATTTAAACTAATTAATTAATTTAAGCCAAGTTATTAATTAATCAATTTATCATGCAAACGCGTGGTAGCACAAACAAATCACCGAATAACTAAATATGCAGCGGAAAATAAATGACACGGTGATTTGTTCACGAATGGGGAAAAACCCTAACGGCAAAAACCCCACCGGGTGATTTCAGGTCACCACTCCTGAAACTCCACTATTATCAAATCAAGCGGTTACAAATAAGGAATCCCAAGTACCTTACCAACCTACAGTTGAACCCTTACCCCAATACCCAATTGGACTTGATCTGTAGCGACAGTTCCCACCTTTGATGCACGGCTCCCAAGTACGTGACTAACCAGATGCGCGGATCCCAGTACGCGACTTCAATCACCAACTTTAGAATGAGAGGTTGGCTGCAGAGTTCTTCAGATCATCCTATGCATGAAGATCAGGAAGATGCTTGGTCACAAAACCCTAAGGTGCACAATACACAGCAACTTCTTGAAGAAGATGACCTAGGTTAAGAACTTCGTCTTAGAGCACAATTTGCTTGAACAAGGATTGCTCAATGCTTATGCAACTTGTGTCTATGTTGACGGCTCTTAAAACACTCCTTAAATATGTTTAGGGTTAGAAGAAAAGAAGGCCCAAAAACACATTCACGGATCCCAAGAAAATCAGATCAGAATTCTGACTTTTTAATTCTCGACAGATAGCAGGTGTCGAGGTAGGTGTCGAGCAGGTGTCGAGCTTTAAAAATTCTGCACTTCAACTTGCTTTTTCTTGGACAGACTTGATGACTTCAACACTTGATCTTGAAACATTGTTTCTTGAAGTATTAAAAACACCTAGAACTACCCAATTACAAGTAGAGTGCGTTTTGTCAAAGGATTAGCCAATTTACATAAAATATGACATATGTTCCTAACATGTAAACACATATGTCCTAACACAAGTAATAAAATATAAATAAGTGCTTTTATATAGGAGGTAGAGTTTGCGGTATAAGTATGTGTGCTGTACAAGCAAGTGAGCTATGCAAAATAAATAAAGTGGGCCAAAAGCCTATAGTCTATTACGTGTTAACAAGCCCCCTCAAACTCAAGGTGGGTGTGAGACCTACTTGAGGTTGTCAACCAAAGCACAAAGGCGTCTATTAGGATGTGATTTGGTGAAGATATATGCAAGTTGATCTTGATATGCATGCTAAGAATATAGAGAACATGTAATCCGACGGTATAATTTTTAAAGAATTAATCTAACAAAAAGTTATTAGGAGGTATAACATTATTTAGAGTTATAACATGTGTAACTGGAGATATATGTGTGTGTGTGTGTGTGTGTGTGTGTGTGTGTGTGATTCTAAATATATAATTTAGAATCACATATTTTATATACGTAAATATTAGTTTAAATACATTAGTCCAATGTATTGTTTAAATAACATGTTTTATAAATTTTCAACATTTTTTTACTATATTGACCAAAACATCAATATTGGCTAAAACATCCAAAAAAAAATCCATGGACAGTTAGTACCGGCCAGTACAAACGTTTACTACCTTATATTTTATTTGAGACGATCTAGAAGAGTATCCTTATCAGTTTAAGGCTGGTATGGTATATTTTCCTAATGCATCAAGTATTGGATGGTATTAACCCCATTGTCTATAACACTCGAACATAAAAGGAGATTCCTAGTTGGCCTAAGGGGATTCTGTTGTCCATAACCCTTTCTGTTGTCCATCTGATTTTGATTTTCCTCCTCTTGAAAATCCTGTTTACCAAAACCAATTAAGAGTTTTAAATGTTTTGAATGAAAGCTTTGAAATTGATATGGTTTCCTTGTATAATGAATTCATGCTTGTTAAAAACATAAATAAAAGAAAATACTACCAAAGTAATTTTGCTCAGTCTGAAAAAGACCGTGTTAAAAGGAAATGGTTAGAAAAGATGAATCAATTGAAAAAACACATTTTGTTTTTTTATTTTCTTGCAAACCATTATGTTTCAAAAGAAGAAGTTTCAAAAAATCATTTGAATGTGATAAAGAAATCAAATTTTGTTAAAGAAGATAAAGCCATCATTTGGTCTAGTCATCCACCTCTTGAGACAATTTTGATAACTACTAATAAGACTAATGTTAAAGCCTCCCCTTTCAAATTTGCTGATGATCAAACTGCTATTGTTAGTCTTATTGAACAAAACAATTTTACTAATGAATCTTTGCATGTTATTGGTCAACAGCTTGACCATATTGAAGAAACCTATTTCTGTTGAAAAACCTGTTTCTGTCAAAACTGAGAAACCTTTGATTAATTTACCCAATCAAGATAAGAAATTTAAGTTTAAAACTTCCCAATCTAAAACTCTTGAAATTGTTGAAAAAATGTTTGCTGATTTAAAAGTTAAAACTGACGGTACTTCTACAAGTACTGCTTGCACTATTTCAAGAAATGAAAAGGAAATTGTTTCTGAAGAAAATACAGATTCTGAAACAGTATCTTCTGTTTCTGTAAAAAAGGTTTTTGATGATGATTTACCGAAAATTAAAAGATTTGTTTGAAATTCCAAACCTATGTTTTTTACAAAAAATTGGTATTCAAAACCTACTCCTCCTGATATGCAGTTTAAAGAAAGACCTTTTCAAACTCAATTCTCTGTTTCTGCTGATAAAATTTATGAATGGAATATTGATGGTTTTTCTGAATAAGAAATCATTAATAAAATGGGTCATATGTCCATGGTTGGAATTGCTTATGTTAATAACCATAATCTTGATCACCATGAAATTGTTGACCTTCTTGCTACTAGTTTTTCTGGCACTCTTCATGGATGGTGGGATTCATATCTCACAGAAGATTCCAAAGAATCTATTAAACATGTTGTTAAAAAGAATGATGAAGGTTTGCCTATTTTTGATGAAGGTATTGGTCAAGGTATTCCTGATGGTGTCAATACCTTGATTTATACTATTATCAAACATTTTGTTGGTACTCCATCTAATATTTCGTCTCGAATTTCTGATCTTCTGAATAATTTGAGATGTCTTACTATATCTGATTAGAGATAGTACTAAGATGTTTTCCTTTCCAGAGTTATGCATCGGAAATATTGTTACAAGCCTTATTGGAAAGAAAAGTTTATTGATAGTCTGCCTCCTATCTTTGCTCATAAGGTAAAACAAGAATTAATTGGTAAAAATGATTCCATTGATTATGATAATTTAACTTATGGTGATATTCTAAGCACTATTAAAAAACTTGGTATTAATATGTGCAATGATGAAAAACTGTTAAAACACCAATTAAAGAATAAAAGAAAAGCTAAATATGAAATGAGTAATTTTTGTGAACAATATGGTTTGCCCCCTATTGCTCCTTCCAGGAAAAAAGGGAAAAAACATGATAAATCTTAGAAAAATTATAGCCATAAAAAACATAAAAAATACAGAACTAATTTTAATGATTTTTATGCTAAAAATAAAAATGTTTCTAAAAAATATGATAAACAAAGATCAGGTAAAGGTAAATGTTTTAACTGTGGTAAACTTGGACATTTCAGTAAAGATTATAAACAAAAACCTGGTAAGTTAAAAAATAAGTTTAATATGTTAAATATTGATGATAAAGATCAAGAAGAATTATTCAGAATTCTTGAATCAAACAATTCGTCTGATTCTTTGGAAGATGATTTTTCTTCTTCAACTAATTCTTGCTATCAATCTGCTAATGATTCCTCTGATTCACCAAATGTTAAACTTGGTTGTAGAGATTCTTGTTGCAATGTTATTAAATATGTTAATACTCTCACTAAAAGTGAAGAAAATGAAAGTCTATTGGTTAAATTGATAAGCCAAATTGAAAACCCTGAATTACAAAAAGAATATTTAGATAAGTTTAAGAAAAACTTGATGAAAGATGAAACTAGTAAAAAACTTAAATCAACGATAAGTTTCGATGAAACTTTAGAAAGATTCAATAAAAAGAAATCCAAAGATTTAACTGTTAATGATTTACAACATGAAATTAATATTGTTAAACAGGAGATAAGTGAATTAAAACACGAATTTAAAAACATTAAAAGTGATAATAATAATCTTGAACAAGAATTGTTAATGTTAAAAATTGATAAAAAACTTGACAAATTTGATAATGAACAAGATGAGCTCAAAGATGGAGGTGAATCTAGTCAACAGGCTCTTCTTTCTAATAAAGGTATTGTTGATGTTTTCCCTGATTCTCAACTTAATCTTGTTAATAAAGTGCTTCCTCCAAAATGGTTCACAAAAGTTAAAATTGTTGTTTCACATGATTATGATTTCACTGTTATTGCTATGATTGATTCTAGTGCGGATATGAACTGTATCCAAGAAGGATTGATTCCTTTAAAATATTTTGAAAAATCAACTGAAAGATTAGTTTCTGCTAAGGGTTCCCAAATGAAGATTAAATATGAATTGAATAATGCTCATGTTTGCCATGATAATGTCTGTTTCAAGATTCCTTTTGTTCTTGTTAGAAACATGATTGATAAAGTGATTCTTGGTCTGCCATTTATAAATGCTTTGTATCATTTTCTTGTTGAACATGATCGAATTACTACTGATCCTTTTGGGCAAAAAGTAAAATTCAAATTTTTTTCAAAGTTTGAGATTGATACTGATGATGCTTTAAATCTGATTCATGCTAAAATCAAACATCTTAATTTCCTTCAGCAAGAAGTTAGATACAAGAAAATTATTGAACAACTTTCTAATAAATTGTTGCAATAAAAAATTGATAATTTTCAAAAAATTGATTGATGATGTTTGCTCTAATGTTCCTAATGCTTTTTGGCACGGAAGAAACATATTGTTGATTTGCCCTATGTTAAAGATTTTGATGAAAAGAACATTCCCACTAAAGCTCACCCTGTTCAAATGAATGCTGAAACTGTTGAATGCGAAAAAGAAATGAATGATTTGCTTCAAAATAAACACATTATTAACTTGTCTTACATTAAAAATTATCCTGCTGATGTACTTATACAAGAACCAAGGATGAGTTTTTGCCAATATTTCACAAATGCTTTTGAAGGTAATACTCAAAGTGCCAAACTGCTAACTATTACCAATTACCCTAATATTCTCAATAATTCTTTGCAAGAATTGGGCAATGATGCGTGGATAAATACCACTAATAAGTGGAATCACAATATTACTTATACTTATACCACTAATAAGTGGATTATTATGGCTTCCTCGGCAGAGAGGAAGAACAAGGGAAAAGCTCTTGCACAGGACTATTCTCTAAACAAAAGGCTCCTAGCGGGACAACCTTTTAAATTGCATGAAGGTGCATCTCCTGAGGTAAAACCTAGCAGATCAACATCCCTTCAAGAATTTGTCCCAACAGGGGTGACATATTCCAGTGATGATATGGTAATTTCTTTGCAGGTAGTTCTGTCTAGAAGATTACAATTTCACAATGGAACCTATTTAGAACTACAAGATTCTATCAAATTTATTCTTGATAACCTCCAAGTTGCTTTTACTAGAAACCACCGTAACCAATTTCAGAAAACCCTCCAAGCACTTGAGATCCACCTTGTTAACCTTACTGCACAAAATGAGACTTATATGAGCCACTATGCTAACCTTGGTTAAGAAAATAACCTTGTTTCAAAAAATAACCCTATTTCAGAAAATAACCTTCCTTTAGAAAATGAGGCTTTTAGAAGCCATTTTGAAGCCTACATTAGTCAACTCTTTGGCAAAGAGGAAATCCATTCAATGGATAAAAAGACTATAATGGGCACTAGTTATTCTAGATTGAGTCTTAAGACCCAATCTTTGTTAAGAAGTGCTATTGCCAACTTGCTTACAGATATACAATCTCGTCTTCTGAAAAGCAAGGCTATGTTCAGGTCTTTTAGACTTATGGTTCAAATATTTCAAGAAACTTGTTACAGCCACTATTCCTGATCCTGATGAATTAGACGAAGCTGATAACGTATTTATCCAGCTGGAATGGGAAGAACACTTTGGGAGTACTCTCAGAGTGTATGAAAAGAAACACCCATTTCCTGGTCTCCCAATTAATTATGATGATGGTTCATATGTTGCTGATGATTCAAATGATGATGATGATAGAGATCCTAACTGGCTTTCCCAAATGTTTGAATGTGGCTTTATCAGGTTCATAAAATTAACAAGCCATTATCAAGCTAGCCAACTTCCACAAATTATTCAGAATGCTATTAGAGGATTTAAAAGTCCTTTTGTTTCCATCAGATGCTGGAGCACTTTGCCAAAGTGGGAAAGAGATAACTGGATGAATGTTCAGCCCTCAAAACATCTCATTGTCATCAATGGACATACTCACCAAGGACAATGGCTTGAAGGAAATTCTCAGTTGTCCTTTAATGATCCTTATGTTATTGCAGAATGTTGGAGAAATTATTTTAATAACCAAATTATTGATGTTGCTCGGAACCTATGGAAAGATTATCATTTCATAGGAAGCACATATAGAATCTCTATTTTTGGTCCCAGACCCTATGCTAATGCCATTTCTCGTTTACAAATAGTTGATCATTGTAATCCAAGAAGTCTTCTCATCCCAGGGAGAACTCCGATGTTTGAGCCAATTTTATATTGTGGATTCTGTAATCAATATGCTATCTACCATGAGCATGAATGTGATAATGATCTTCCATGTGATCCTTATGATGGTTACCCATCTGATGCTCCTTCCACTAATTAATGAATGGCCTTCTTAGGTTACTATTACTACTATAGCACTACTGTTTTGAGATTCTCATCAGTCTGATGGTTCCCATTGATAAAGTTATTTTCCCATGCTACTCCTACAGTCAGTAACTATTTGGTCAAGATACTCCTGATCTAGCAGTTGACTGATGATTGATTCCACTATTTGTCTGGCCTACACAATGGCCAAAAATGCTACAATATTCAAAAAATGCTATGATGATTTCCCATGCTCTACTGAAGTCTCATGCTCTATTGTGAAGTCCCACTCTCTATTGTTAAGTCTTATGCTCTTCTGATAAGTCCTTTGGAATATAGAGATTCCTTAGGCTCATAATTATGTTCTTGGAAAAAAGAAAAAGGAGTTTACTCTTGGTATTCTCAAACTCTCTTTCGGTAAAGACTTGACACTTTAGATTGAAGAAAATGACAAGAATTTGCTGCTGGTTTTTGGAGTCAAAAAGTGAAAAAACACTGTTCACAGATTACTGTTCACGAATTACTGTTCACTGATTACTGTTCATGACACTGTTCACTCCGAATTTTCGCCTATTTAAGGGGGGTTGTCCCTTAAGTTTAGAACATAATTCTCTTCTTAAAAAACCTTCTTTCTTTTAGAAGCTTTCCTTTGAGTTAAAGAGTTCCTACCACCACTATTTCCCTACAATCCGTATAACTAGGACTAGTTCAAGTTTTGTAACGGTTAACCTGTTGAGATCTTGTAACTACTACTATCTACTGTAAGTGTTTTATTCTACTTTCAATAAGAAGTATTTTCAGCTTTTAGTTTAATATACTACTTGTTGCTACCGCCATCTTGGACGGTTTTATTCTGCTTTGATATATATATTGCTTGGCTGGTTATACCGCCTAACTATTGTTTTAAATTACTTTGATTATAACTACAATACCGCCTTCTTGGATGGTTCTACTTTGCTTACTTTACCGTGCTTCCACCTTTAGTGTTGTGTCCCTTCCCCATTGTTGGTATCAGAGCCATCTCTTTTCTGGTCGGTGATAGTGTAGTTGTGTCTTTATTTCTTGTCCATGTTTACCCCAAACTTTGATCCTCTATTCTTGTGTTCCCTTCTTACCGTCATTGGCGCCACTCTAGACGTAAAGTGAATTCCCAAAACCGAACAGTAAGGCCCGTTTGAGCCAAAGAGGGCGTGTAGGGCATGGGAGGTATAGGGTTGCTTAAGGTATGTGTTACGAAATGCAATAGTGTTGAGAAAAACATGATTATTGAGTGTTAAACCTAGGATAGCATGTATAAGTTGTGGAGATCCAACTCCTCTGTCAGCTCCAGGACTGGTTGTCTTCCTGATATTGTAAATGAAGAAGATCACACTGTTGAAGAACATGAGCTCCCTGATTTCCAGAAATGGAATATCCCTAAAGTTGATACTAAAACTATTTATAAGACTAGTTTTGTTGAGAGTACTTTTCATCTCATTTACAAAGTTAGAACTGTTGAACAAATATTTTCTATTTCAAAAACTCATGAAAAATGTTGCTTGTTTTCTAAAAGGAATATTAATAATTTCCTTGCTAAAAAACTTAGTTATTTGCATATTAGTATGGTTCAAGTTGCTGTTAAACCACTCACTAGAAAAGGAATAAATGCTTCTGTTCTCATGTGTTTAAGAGATGCTAGATTTAAGAACTTTAAAGTTAGCATTCTTGGTATGATTACTGCTTCTTTGTATGATGGTCCTGTTTATTGCAACTGTTACCATGATATTACTCTTGTTTATGATGATCCTAATATTGTTAAAGCTTTAACTTTAAATATTGTTTCATCTGGTTATCACATGGAAGGAGGTAGTAAGCCTTTTGCTTTGATTTATCACATTTATTACAGACTGTTAGGTACTCAATTGAATCCTGGTGCTAAGATCAATAGAGAACCTTCTAGTAAAACAATGTTAATCACATGTTCAACTCCTGATGCTAAAGTTCAAGTTCCAAAAATGATTCAATGGCAAGATGTCAAGCATCCCACTAAATGGTTGTTGGAACAAGAATCCCATATTGCTAAACCTGTTTTTGATGAGCTAGATCTCACACATATTCAACAATATTTTGATGGTGCTATTAAAATAATTTTTCAAAACAATCAACCCTTGAGGATCAACAAAGGAAGACATTCCTTTGCTGGATCTGAAAGTATTTCAAAAAGAGATCAAGATCTCAATGAATTTTTGCAAAAGAATTCTCTTGTGGAAAAACCTTCTTTCTTTTAAAAGCCTTCATTTGAGTGAGAGAGTTCTCTACTACCACTATTTCCCTACAATCCTTGTAACTAGAACTAGTACAAGCTTTGTAACTGTTAACCTGTTCTGTTAAGATCTTGTAACTACTATTATCTGTTGTTAGTGTTTTATTCTAATTTCAATAACAAGTATTTTCAGCTTTCAGTTTAATATACTACTTGTAGCTACTGCCATCTTGGACGGTTTTATTCTGCTTTGATACATATATTGTTTGGCTGGTTCTACTGCCTTAGTATTGTTTTAAATTACTTTGATTATAACTGCAATACCACCTTCTTGGATGGTTCTACTTTGCTTACTTTACTTTCAACATATATTATACTGTGCTTCCGCCTTCAGCGCTGTGTCCTTTCCCTATATATATAAGAACTAGGATTTTTTGGCTTTTAAAGTTTGAGGTTGTTTTCATTTTGTTCTTTTATGTTTCAAAATTTTCATTCTCATCATGTTTGTTTGCATTTTCATATTGGCATTATCGCTCATTCTATTACTAATTTGGAGACATTTAGGGTCTGTTTAGGATTCGCTTATTTTGTTGAAACTGAAAACTTTTTACTGAAAGTACTGTAAATAAATGTAAAAGTTAGATGAAATAGTACAGTAAATATTAGTTTAAATACATTAATCCAATGTATTAGTTTAAATAACATGTTTTATAAATTTTCAACATTTTTTTATTGTATTGACCAAAACATCAATACTGGCTAAAACATCCAAAAAAATTCCATGGACAGCTAGTACCGGCCAGTACTACCGTGTACTACCTTATATTTTATCTGAGATGATTTAGAAGAGTATCCTTATTAGTTTAAGGTTGGTACGGTATATTTTCCTAATGCACCAAGTATTGGATGGTATTAACCCCATTGTCCTTAACTCTCATAAAAGGAGATTCCTAGTTGGCCTAAGGGGGTTCTGTTGTCCATAACCCTTTGTGTGTGTGTGTGTGTCTATATATATATATATATATATAAGAACTAGGATTTTTTGGCTTTTAAAGTTTGAGGTTGTTTCCATTTTGTTCTTTTATGTTTCAAATTTTTCATTCTCATCATGTTTGTTTGCATTTTCATATTGGCATTATCGCTCATTCTATTACTAATTTGGAGACATTTATGGTCCATTTAGGATCCGCTAATTTTGCTGAAACTAAAAACTTTTTACTAAAAGTACTACAGATAAAGGTAAAAGTTAGCTGAAATAGTACAGTAGAACCCATGAATAGTACCAAAAAGTACAGTGGAGCCTATTGCTCTATTTGTTTTAGCAATGATGTTTTCTAGAAAATGAGTTATTTTCCAAGAAGCATTTTTTTATAACTATCTCATTTTCTAATGTTTGGTAGCAACTTTAAATAGTTTGAAAAACAACTTCCTAACTTCTTCTATTTAGCTTGCTCTAAGATAAAGTTGTTTTCCAAAAAAAAATTAATGGAAAACAATCTCTAAAAATAAATCATACATTTTATGTTGACCAAATATAGTTTTTCTTTGAGTTATCTTTTTTTACGCTTCCAAAAATGGAAAACATGAAACCTATCTTTACATAAGGGTTTCCATCAAAACAAACGGAGCATGTGAATAGTAGCAAAAATAAGCTGAATAGTAAAATAAGTTGGCAAAAATAATTTTTACCAAACGGACACTTAGAATTTTTAGATGATGCGGCTCAATGTACACATCACTTGTGTTACACTTAACGGACAGATTTATAGTGAAAATGGACACGAGAGAAAATATGAAATTGAAATCAAACACAAAGGGTCAAAATTTTTGAAACATAAAGGTGCAAAATGAAAACAAACCCAAAGTTTAAGTAATAAAAGTTTACTTTAGTCTACTAATTTATTGTAATGTATTAATGGGGTAAATTAGAAAATGCATTGATTATCTATAGATGTTGCACTACATATTTATGTGGTTATTTTTATCAAATTTATGTAAGAATAATTTTTATCCAAAAGAAAAGAAAATAATGATTTAAAATATAACATTTTTCAGAATATATATATATATATATATATATATATATATATATATTTGGGAAACAATTGAAACAAAATCATCAAAAAGGTAAAAGCAAATTTAATAACGCATGCAATTAAAGATATAAAAAAAAAATTGCGTACTTAAATTATTAAATATTTAGAACTTCACTAAAATAATATGGTAATGTTTTTATTTAAAGTAATATATATATATATATATATAATTTTTATATGTCATTCTTACTCAAATTGAGTTGCTTTAACTACAATTGAAATAAGGTATAGAAAAAAATAATAATTACACACAAAGATATAAAAGATAATTACACACTTAAATTAGTAAAAATAGTTAAATATTTATAAATTCACTCAAACAATTGGTTCATATTCTTAATATCCTCTCTTTTTAATGACATGTTATATAAATTATCCAAATATTCTAACACATAATAAGTACCATACATAAATATATAATATAATCTCTTCACACAGGACATTAATAGAAGGAATGACGCTAATACTCTAATTTAAAAACTTGAAACGCGTGCCCTCAAAAAAACTTGAAACACGTGAAGGGCAAATCCGTCACATGAGACTGCACCAAATATTCCTTGTCATACAACGTTTTTAAAGCTTGAAACACGCAAAGCTCTGAAAGCAGGTCGGTGATAACAATTTTAGACTTTCTGGGAAAACTTTTTAATTTTTTATTTTAAAAAGGCTATTGGATAACAATTTAATGATTGACCCCAAATACAGAGTTTAGTAGAATAACCTAGCCACGTTTGGATAGAGCTGAAATCAGCTGTGTTGTGCATTTTTTTAATGGATTTCGTTTACTGTTTACAAAACTCATAAGTATTTTATTTAACAAAAAATTTTTTAAAACTGAATCTCACGGTATTATTTATATACTTAAAAATTATTTTGCTACAATATTTTTAATTTTTAATTTTCAGCAATAAGTAGTATCCCAAGCTAACGTGGAAGCTATATTAAAAAATCCGAAGATAAATGAGGGCCCCGGCTTCTATAAATATATACATAGCTTTTCTCACATGGCTCTCTTTACATTGTTTTCCATACCAGCTTTTGGGTAAGAAAGTTGGCTGGCTGGTAAAATCCAGACAAATTTTCTAACTTTTGTTACCGCCGTCTATACAATTTTTGACATATAGAGCATCAACATTTAGGATTTAGAACCTCTGAATTTATTTTTTAGGTACTTTACTTAAATTTTAACCATTTTTAATGATTTAATGGTTTAGATTTTGTCATGTCAGTATTCTACTAATAATACTCTTAAAATAATATAATAATGTGGCAAATAAAACAATTAAAATTATTATTAGTGGAATGTTGACATGACAAAATCTAGATCATTAAATCATAAAAGAATTGTTAGAATTTAAGGAAATACCACACACCCTTGGTATAATAGTCACTCCACAAGTATAAGTGTTTGTGGGGTGTGGGGTGTAAAGGTTGGAGTTCAAGTGTTCAAAAGAGAGCTTCACACACATATACACTTAGATTATGTTATAGTAGAATTTCTATCTTGTATAAAAACTAAAAAATAAAAGAATTTAAGAAAATTTATTGGTAGAGTACTCTAGGAAATCTAGAGAATTTGAATCACAACATTTGTGGTGTCAAATTTAGTAATTTAGCACTACAAAGAGTTACTTTATCTATTTTATCATCCAATTTTACAAAACACCCAATATGAGTAGTTTTATTTTAGTATTCGACACAATAAAATAATATATTCACTACAATAAATAACACACACAGCCACCGCCACAGTGGTGTCTTAATAAAATAATTATTGGCAATGGGAAATAAGAAAGGAAAAGGAAAAGAAATATTTGAGCTACAGTGGTGTCTTAATAAGAAAGGAAGAGAAAAAAAAAATCTGAGCTATAGTGGTGTGAGAAGAGAGGAGATTGCAATTAGAAATAAGAAAGGAAGAAAAAAGGAAAAAGAATCATTTAAATAATCTGAGCTTTTTTTTTTTTTTTACACTAGAGCTATGGTGTATAGGCAAAGATAGTTGTACGCTAAAGCTCAGCAGCAAAAAATTATGCCTTTAGCTCCACTGATGTGCTTGGCTTTTGCTATATTTTGATAGCAAATTTAGCATTTTAGCAGAATGCCTCCACCAATACTAATGCTCTAATGATGAAGTAAATCATGTCACTTAAGATTTTAACATCAATAAAAGAGGAGAGTAGTTCTAGGATTACAAATTATTCTATAATTTTTTTTTTTTTTGCCACAATTTTGATGTAACAGACTATAAATGATTAACCATTACTTTCACATAGACTGATTATTTTTTCTTCGCTAATTACACTCTGTCATGTCATAGTTATGACAAAAAGTTCTAAAAAAATTTTGGCCTCTGATGTAGCTGCTTGCAGCACTTAAGTTTTATTAATGTTATGCAGTAATATTCCCAATTAAAAAAAAAAAAGTTACAAAAAATTTTGTGGTCTTGAACATCTTCTAAAACACGATGACACGAAATCTTCATGACAATTAATAACTTTTTGCATCATCCTTTTCGCTAATTGATGCCGAAATCTTATTGAGCATCATCAATTAGGTTGGCTCATATTGTAATGAATCCTCATTATAAAATAAATTAAAATCTAGAGATTCCGTAGAGGAGAGACAGAGAGGGCACGTACTACTTGTGCTACCACACAATCTGAAACATATTTAGGGATTTGCTACATAATTATTATAATCAAAAGTTTAAGTAAGGTGCATAAATGTGGTTGGTAAGATTCTCGCGCTATATCTTGTTCAGGGCGTTGTTTTAGGTTACAGCAAGCACTTTTGGGGTATTTGTTTTATCGGCTTTGGAGCATCTGCATCAGTGGATGCAAAAATTTTGTAAATTTTGCAAAAAAAAATTTTATGTTTTCTATTTTACACCTTCATTTTTACAAAACACCCACATTAATTTGTCTATTATACACATTTATTCAAATAAAATATTCATCTTCACTCACTATCAACGATCAATCCACACCCACCATCAACCCACCCAACTACCATCATCAAGCACCATCACCCCAAACTCCACTGATCAAACAAAGAATTAAAAAGATCAAAACCCCAAAACCCATTGATCAAACAGAAAATCCCAAACTGATCAAACAAAAAATTAAAAAGGATAAAAACCCCAAAACCCACTGATCAAACAAAACTGCAGTAGTGATCGGTGGTGGCACGGCGAGAGCTTTGGCAAATGAGCTTTAGAGATTGCATTGATGAGTGAGCTTCGGCGGCACAACCAGAGCAAAGGTGGCACAGCTTGCTTCCTTGACAGCTTGCTTCTTTGTTCATTAGTGGCGGCTTGCTTCGAAGATCAGTGAGTGAGAGTAAGGGACCAAAGATAAAAATAGAAAGAGGTGAGAGTGAGAAGCACATAGAGAAAAAGAGAGAGTGAGTTGAAGGAGAGAGAAAAAATTGTAAAATATTAAATGCAAGAGCTACAGTAATTGTGTATATATGCACGATTATTGTAGCATTTGTGCATTTATGCACAACTTTACACCCACTGATGTGGGTGTTTTTTTTATTATAAAACTATGTAAAATGAGCTACTTTTTCTATTTTGCAAGATTTTGCAACCACTGATGTGGTTGCTCTTAGGCTTCTCGCTTTGCTTTACTAACACCGTGGGCTTTCATACTGTGTGATGTCTAAGCTTAGACACTTAATTTTTTACTACTTATAACTTAATCCCTTGTTCTCCGGCAACAATAGTTCAAACAAAATATATCTCATTCAAATGCATACATACATACATACATACATATATATATATATATATATATATATATATATAATTATAATATTATATGTAGGGACTCAAATTGTAATGGACCCTGGACAATGAAATTTGTAGAGAGTGGGCGTAAGAACTAGCTCCAGTCAATAGAAAAGGACGTCAATCTACCAAGGCAAAAGGAATTATTCCAGTCCCCAGGAGCGGATGTTCTCTCTTCTTCTCTTATTCTTGCTTTCAGCGTCCTCTCTTTTTCCTTTCTCCCAAAAGTCTCTCTCAAGTATTTCAGTTTCCTCTTATATATTGCTTTCCCAGTGCGTCCTCACCGTACACGTGTAAGTTCCCTTCTGATCCCACCTTTCTGTCCCATCCAGCATGTCCCGGATCCTCCGCTTGGTGGTTGTAAGACTGCTTGACTGTGGCTTAGGTATCACCTCCACATTAATGCGGCCAGAAGGTTAGGTGAGGTGCATTTAATGTGGATGTAACAGCTTTTAGGAGATATTTGTTACTTTTTCCATTTCCTCCTTTAACCAATATTCGTTTGGTTCAGTTTACATGTAATTCCGTGGGATTCCCTGATAACTAAGATAGTGGCACCTGCCCCCAAAGCTGATTTGCGGAATGAACCCCATCCTCGGACGGATGATTGTCCTCGGACGAATGAGCATCCTCGGACGGATGAGTGCTCTAGATTTGGGCCTTTGGGCCGCAAGCCTGCTTTTACGGACTCTGTTAGTTTTTCGGGCCTCCGGCCCCACAATAGCCCCTCAAAATCTCACTTTTCGTCATCTCAGAAAAAAGGGGGATTTTGACATCACCCCCTTAACTCCTGTATTGGGCTCTCCTAAATTTCAGACTGTCTTTTCACCTGCCCAAGACACGTCCCTGACGTTTCGGCTTCAGGAGCATGCCATCATTAAATGATGGCGGTTTCTCAATCCTCCACGTTTCAGTAGGATGCGGATCTAACGGTGGGGGGTTTCCGAAATTTATGAGCGGGACTTTTCCCGCTTACGATTTCTGTGCCCTTATTAAGAGCTTTTCAAATCAAATTTCTTTTCAGCTACACAAAAGATCTAACGATCTCAATCAAGCATTCGCTGATCTTATCCCTCTTTCCTTCTTCTTAACGCTCTCATATATACCTGGAGTTTATCCGAGGAGTCTATTTTTCACAACTGTAAGTTCCTTTATCCCCCCTCAGTTTTCCATTATCCTCTCTAATTTCTTTTCACAATCTTTATAAAATGGGTCGATTTAAGCGTTTAGTTGATTCCGAGGAGAAAATAGAGATGTTTAGGGCTAAGTATAAAATTCCTCCAGGGGTGGGCATGAGGTACGCTTCCGTGGAGGAATGGTACGATAAAAGAAAAACGGGGGAAGTAGTCATCCCAATGATCGCTTTCATAGAAGGGGGAATGACTATTCCGATGGGCCATCTTACTAGTAGTTACCTTAGGTTCTTTAGATTGTCCCCCACACAATGTGCCTCCAACATGTTCAGGGTGCTAGGAAGCATAGAAGCCCTTAACACGAGATTAAACCTGGGCCTCACCCATCACGATGTGAACTGGGTATATAATCTCCAAAAATTAAAAGACGCGGGGTACTACCTTAGGTCCAGGTTCCCCGCGATAAGGTTAATCCAGTGTCTCCCTTCGTCGAACAAGGATTTGAAGGATGATTTTCTTATTTTTTCTGGTGCATGGCACGACGGTTTACCCTGTCCGACTCGGGAGGGCACACCAGGTGGGGATTCTTAGGCCGGGTACCTTTACATTTCAGTTTGTGTTTTTCAGTTCCGACCAACTTTATTCTTGACGGGAGTTTTATTGCTGTCTTGCTGATCTTTGCAGATAAGCGTGCCACCAAGCCTCAACCCAGGCTTATTAATAGGGAGAGTTTGGATAGGATTTTAAGGTCCGAGATATACATAAATCCGTCCGATGGCCAACTAAGGGCGGCGCACGTTATCCTCCGGTATAAACCGATTTCCACTTCCTTCGTTCAGCCTAAGTGTGTGATAAAAGCTAAAGATCCTCGGCTGCGCCGGATCAGCGTAGCCTATAAAAAGAGCAAGTTCATCGTTCCTGAGGGCATTCCCATCCCCGAGGGTACCCCATTTTCTCAGCCTTTATCTGAAGCGGCTATTTCCGTCGGGGCTTCCTCGTCACGTTTTGCTGTTCAGGAAGTGGAGGGGGAACGAGACAAAGAGGAAGAAGAGGAAGTAGGAGAAGAAGAAGAAGAAGAAGAAGAAGAAGAAGAAGAAGAAGAAGAAGAAGACGAAGAGGCTGAGGAGGTTCTGGACTCTGCGGACGGGTTCGAGGTGTTCAACCAACCCTATTCTCCCGAGGTGACTATTGGTGACATGGGCGTCCAGAGAAAAAGCCAGAGAAGCTTGCTTGACGTCATTGAAGGTTCACCGGGGAAAGGAGCTCCTGGGAGGTCATCCCAGACCGATCTCCCTCCTCTTCCTAAACCTCCTCAACCCCAAGGGGTTGAATCTACTGATCCTAAGAGAAAAAGAGAGGAGAAGGGTAAGGAAGTGACAGGCCCGGGGAAGTCTCCTCCGACCAAGGAGAGTGAGGAGCAGCAGCCCCTAAAGCAGAGAAAAACAACTCGAGGGTCTTTAAGAACAGGTGCGAAGCAAACTGTTCAGCCCTCTGAACCCGAAGCCTGGCTTCCTGCCCCTATGCTCGGTGGTGAACCTCTGAGGGCGGACGCATCCCTCAGGGAATATAACGGTGGGATTGGATGCCATGTGGCTTCGGCCCTAGAGGAGACCCTCCTCCTACCTCGGGATATGGCCGAACTCAAGCAGATGAAGAAAAATGAGCTCTTTATGAACGTAAAGAGGCATCTGGGCATGGTATAGAATCCCTGCAGTTTCATACTTTTCCTTCTAGTTTGCTTCATTTCTGACTCTCCCATTTTGTGCATGCAGGTCGTTCAAAACACCTTCCGGCTAGAGGAGGTGCTCAATAGCCTTCACCTCCAGTGGATCAAAGAGAGGGAGCTTAGAGGTGAAGCTTCTAAGGCGCTTGCCAACAATGAGCAAAACATAGAGGTGCTGAAGAAAAAGTTGGGGGAAGAAGAGTCCGCTCGAAAGGCAGCTGATCTAGCCGTATCCAGCTTTAAAAAGCAAGCTGAGGATCAAGGAAAAAAGCTCAGAGATGCCATTGATCAGCTAAAGGCGTCTAAGGAAAGCGCATCGCTGCTGATGAAACAACTGGAGGAAGCTCAAAGTCTTAGGGCTCGAGCTGAGAAAGAGAAGGACGAAGCTGAACAGCGGGGGTATGACGAAGGTGTGGCCGAGACCGAGGAAAGGTTCGGAAAAGAGGTCCCCATGGTGTGCCGAGCATACTGTGCCCAGACTTGGGAAGAAGCTCTCAGCCGCGCTGGGGTCGAGCCTTCATCATCATTGAGAAGTCCGGGGAACATCTTTTTTCCCTCGGCCATACGAGCCTCAAGTGCTCTTTCTCAGCAGCAAGACGTTTCCTCCACTGTGGTTAACTTAACTAAAGAGGTTCAGAGCCACAATCCCCTATCGACCAGTCAGCAGACACAGCCGGAAACTTCTGATGCGGAAAAACGGACCTCTCCATCCAAAGTCGCTGAAGCCCCCAAAGATGGGCAAGCTTCTCAAACCTTCAAGAAGGACTTAGCTTCCACTGTCTTGCCTGCTGGGGAAGTCCCAAAGGAGAAGGAAAAAGAGAAAGGCGCTCATCCTCAGGAAGCAGTCAACGTCCCTCCTCCCAAGGCACAGATAAAATTGAATAAATAATTGATGTGTTCAGGGCAGAGTTCCCTTTTTTTGAATTGTACAAGCTATTATGGATCTATATTATTATATTTTATTTTTATTTTTATTTATTATTTTTTTTTTTTTTTGTGTAGCTCCTTGCATATTTATACTTTCTTGTTTACATTGTCTTGAGCAATAGAGGAGCAAGGTTCGATATTGCGAGAGAAAATTTGGTCTTATTTCTACTAATTGAGAGTTAGGCGAAAAGAGAGACCGCGTCTCGAACAGTTTGACCTTAATTGAGTATCCTGGAGTGTTTTAAGACGATGCTTATGGGACTTGCCTTGGCATATAAGGATGATCGCACCGACATTCTTTAAGAAGCGCCAACACATAAAGCGTGTCTTATCTTCCTCCAGGTCATGGAATGAGGACTTTTTGCGCCTTAATTTCCGTTTAATAAATTGTTTCACCATCTGCAGTATCTAGTTTTCTTATTTACAGTGGTTAGTTTCCCCATAGGCTGTGTCCGAGGACCATACAATGCCTTGGTTCTGTCTAACACTTCATTTTTTCATCTGAAGTATCTGGTTTCCCCGGAGGCTTGGGTCCGAGGACCATGCAATGCCTTGGTTCTGCCCAGCACCTAGTTTTCTTGTTTACAGTGGTTAGTTTCCCCATAGGCTGTGTCCGAGGACCATACAATGCCTTGGTTCTGTCTAACACTTCATTTTTTCATCTGAAGTATCTGGTTTCCCCGGAGGCTTGGGTCCGAGGACCATGCAATGCCTTGGTTCTGTCCAGTACCTAGTTTTCTTGTTTACAGTGGTTAGTTTCCCCATAGGCTGTGTCCGAGGACCGTACAATGCCTTGGTTCTGTCTAACACTTCATTTTTTCATCTGAAGTATCTGGTTTCCCCGGAGGCTTGGGTCCGAGGACCATGCAATGCCTTGGTTCTGTCCAGTACCTAGTTTTCTTATTTACAGTGGTTAGTTTCCCCATAGGCTGTGTCCGAGGACCATACAATGCCTTGGTTCTGTCTAACACTTCATTTTTTCATCTGAAGTATCTGGTTTCCCCGGAGGCTTGGGTCCGAGGACCATGCAATGCCTTGGTTCTGTCCAGTACCTAGTTTTCTTATTTACAGTGGTTAGTTTCCCCATAGGCTGTGTCCGAGGACCATACAATGCCTTGGTTCTGTCTAACACTTCATTTTTTCATCTGAAGTATCTGGTTTCCCCGGAGGCTTGGGTCCGAGGACCATGCAATGCCTTGGTTCTGTCCAGTACCTAGTTTTCTTATTTACAGTGGTTAGTTTCCCCATAGGCTGTGTCCGAGGACCATACAATGCCTTGGTTCTGTCTAACACTTCATTTTTTCATCTGAAGTATCTGGTTTCCCCGGAGGCTTGGGTCCGAGGACCATGCAATGCCTTGGTTCTGTCCAGTACCTAGTTTTCTTATTTACAGTGGTTAGTTTCCCCATAGGCTGTGTCCGAGGACCATACAATGCCTTGGTTCTGTCTAACACTTCATTTTTTCATCTGAAGTATCTGGTTTCCCCGGAGGCTTGGGTCCGAGGACCATGCAATGCCTTGGTTCTGTCCAGTACCTAGTTTTCTTATTTACAGTGGTTAGTTTCCCCATAGGCTGTGTCCGAGGACCATACAATGCCTTGGTTCTGTCTAACACTTCATTTTTATTTAAGGAATATAAGTAATAGAATTCTAATTATACTAGGAAGGAAACGTATGATAGAACTGTTCGTGTTAATAGTAATACCTTCTTAGGTTGCTTACATTCCAAGGGTGGAGCACCCTTTTTTCATCAAGATCTTCCAAATAGTATGCCCCTACTCCTGCTACAGATGTGATGCGGTATGGTCCTTCCCAATTGGGCCCGAGCTTTCCCCACGCTGGGTTTTTGGTATTCCCCACGACTTTTCTCAATACTAGGTCCCCTGGAGCTAACGGCCTCAGTCTCACATTCGCGTCATAGCCTTGTTTCAGCTTATGTTGGTAATAGGCTAGCTGGACCATCGCTCTATCTCGTCGTTCGTCTATCAGATCTAGACTCTTTCCCAAAAGCTCGTCATTGCCCTCTGAGGTGAAAGTGCTGGTCCTCATCGTGGGAAAACTCGTCTCTAGCGGAATCACGGCTTCCGCCCCGTACGTCATCGAGAATGGGGTTTCTCCCGTTGATCGTCGGGGTGTTGTTCGGTAAGTCCACAGAACGTGCGGCAGCTCCTCTACCCATTTCCCTTTGGCCTCGTCTAGCCTCTTCTTGAGCCCACTCACAATGACTTTATTTACGGCCTCGGCTTGTCCGTTCCCCTGTGGATAGGCTGGGGTGGAGTACCTGTTCTTAATTCCCAGGTCAGAACAGTACTCTCTGAAAGCCTTGCTGTCAAACTGAAGGCCATTATCCGAGATAAGGGCCTGGGGGACCCCAAACCGGGTGACGATGTTCTTCCAAACGAACCTCTTGACGTCCACGTCTCTGATGTTGGCCAGGGGTTCGGCTTCCACCCACTTCGTGAAATAGTCCGTCCCCACGAGCAGATATTTTTTGTTCCCAATTGCCTTAGGGAAAGGGCCAACAATGTCTAAGCCCCATTGCGCGAAAGGCCAGGGACTAGAAAGGGGGTTAAGGACTCCCCCAGGCTGATGGATATTTGGAGCGAACCTCTGGCACTGATCGCATTTTCTAACGTACTCCTGTGCTTCCTTCTGCATGCCTGGCCACCAATACCCTTGGCTGATTGCTCGGTGAGACAAGGACCTCCCTCCAGTATGACTCCCACAAATCCCCTCATGCAGCTCTTCTAGGAGGGCCTCTGACGCTTCGGGGTGCACGCAGAGTAGATAAGGTCCGGAGAAAGAGCGCTTGTACAGCTTCTTGTCCCCTGACAACCAAAACCGTGGAGCTTTCCTTCTTATCTTGTCGGCTTCCAGCTTGTCCTCGGGCAGTATGTCCTTTTCAAGGTATACCGTTATAGGATCCATCCAACTTGGTGCTGAACTAATCAGGTTGACCTGAACAGGGCCCTCCGTCGCTGGAGTGGGTGAGGCTAAATCTTCAACAACGATTATTCGAGGTAGGTCTTACGCCGAGGATGTGGCAAGTGTAGCCAGAGAGTCTGCATGCGCATTCCCATTCCTAGGTACGTGGGATAGTTCAAAAGACTCAAAGTCTTTTTGCATACGCCTGACCCGGCTCAGGTAGCTTTGCATCCTGACGTCTCGAGCTTCCAGCTCTCCCCTAACTTGGCCTACGATTAAGCTCGAATCCGAGAACATCTCTACTGTTTTTCCTCCGAGCTTCGTCACAGTAGCCATTCCTGCTATCAAGGCTTCATACTCCGCTTCATTGTTGGTGGCCGAGAATCCCAACCTCAAAGACTTCTCCACCACGGCCATCTCGGGAGATATTAGGACCAGCCCCACTCCCGACCCCCTCTGGTTTGCTGCTCCATCCACGTATACCCTCCAAGAATGCGGACGTTGCGTGGATATGAGGCCCACCGATTTTTCCTCAATGCCATGCGGGCCTGCGCTTATTTCCTCAGGGCCCTCAGCAAATTCGGCCACCAGGTCGGCGAGCACCTGGCCCTTTACAGAGGTGCGGGGCATATACTTTATGTCGAAAGCCCCAAGCATCGTGCCCCATTTAGCAACCCTGCCAGTATAGTCTGCACTCCGGAGTATGGCTTTAAGTGGGTATTTGGTCAAGACAACTACTGTGTGCGCCTGGAAATAATGTGGAAGTTTCCTCGTAGCGTGCACTACTGCCAAAATAGCCTTCTCTAAAGGCAGATACCGCACCTCGGCCTCATGAAGTGACTTACTCACGTAGTACACTGGCCGCTGTACGCCATTATCCACTCGTATCATCACAAAACTAATAGCATGAGTGGCTATTGCTAAGTAAGCGAAAAGAACTTCATCGACCTCGGGGCTGGACAGGATGGGTGGCCGAGAGAGATATTCCTTGAGTTGCTGAAATGCTAAAGCGCACTCCTCAGTCCACTCGAACCCCTTCCATTTGTGAAGTAAGAGGAAGAAGGGTCTGCACCTGTCGGCTGATCGGGATATGAATCTGTTAAGCGCAGCGGTCATCCCCGTTAGTCTCTGGACCTCCTTAGGATTTCGAGGTGGTTGCAAGTTGTTTATGGCCTTAATCTGGTCCGGATTCACTTCAATTCCCCGGTGGGTCACCATATAGCCCAAAAATTTCCCAGAACTAACCCCGAAGGAGCATTTGGAGGCATTCAGTCGCAATTTATGCTTCCTCAAAACTTCAAAAGTGTCAATTAGGTCCGTCATGTGCTCCGATGCTACTTTGCTCTTTACCACCATGTCATCTATATAAATCTCCATGCTTTTGCCCAACTGTGGTTCGAACATCTTTGTCATCATCCGCTGGTACGTCGACCCCGCGTTCTTCAAGCCGAAAGGCATTACCTTGTAGTGGTAATTTCCGTTGGGAGTAAGGAAGGCCGTCTTCTCTTGGTCACCCAATGCCAACGGGATTTGATGGTAGCCCTGAAAAGCATCCAGAAAGCTCATCCGAGGATGGCCTACTGTTGCGTCAACCAGTCGATCTATGCGGGGCATAGGGAAAGGATCCTTGGGACAGGCTCTATTGAGGTCCGTGAAGTCGACGCAAACCCGCCATTTTCCGCTCTTCTTTTTCACCACCACGGTGTTCGCCAACCACTGAGGGTAGAACACCTCCTTGATAGCCCCTGCCTGCTTGAGCTTGTCCACCTCGTCTTTTATAGCCTCGGCATGTAATTTCGACGGACGCCGAGGTGGCTGCTGCTTTGGAATAGCTGATGGATTGACATTCAAATGATGACAGATGAAGTCTGGATCCACCCCTGGCGCTTCATAAGCGTTCCACGCAAACACGTCTATGTTCCTTCTAAGGACCTCAACCAATTGCTCTTTCTCGGGTGAGGGTAATAGCGCCCCGACCTGAAAGTACCTTTCCGGGTCATTACCGGCAGTCACCCTTTCCAATTCCTCACACTCAGCTTCCTCCGTAGCATTGCAGGAGAAAGTTCCTCGGTCCTTTAATTGCTATAATTCATTCTCGGCCCTGGCCGACGAACCTACCTCAGGTTTATGCTGAATAGCCGCTACCATGCACTGCCTTGCCATGGCCTGGTTTCCCAATATTTCTGACACTTGACCGCCCGACGGGTACTTCACCTTCTGGTGAAGGGTGGAGGATACAGCCCCTAGGGTATGCAACCAAGGTCTTCCCAAAATGGCCGTGTAGGGGGAGAAAACGTCAACCACAATGAAGTCCACTTCCACCATCTCCGAACCTGTCTGCACAGGTAACCTAATCATACCCAACGGGGTAACCGATCTGCCCTCGAAGCTTATCAATGGGGAATTATAAGCCGTCAGATCTCGGAGCGTCAAACCCAACCCCCTGTACAGGTCGGGATACATCACCTCAGCTGCGCTCCCCTCATCGACCATTACCCTCTTTACGTCGTACCCCCCAATTCTTAACGTAACCACCAGAGCATCGTCATGCGGCTGTATAGTTCCTCTCTTGTCCTCCTCTGAGAAGCCTAAAGTCGGTGAGGTGCTCAGCCTTGCCTTTTTTTGTGCCGCACCCGAGCTCCCCTCCGAGCAATGAGATACGGACAGTATTCTTGACGGACGGGACCCTGTCCTTCCTGGTGCCGCAAATATGACGTTTATGGTTCCCAGGGGGGCTCCCGAAGAGGCATTCCCTCTCGACATCTGCCCCGCTTGGCTTCCTCGGGCACTGGTATGGTGCAGAGGGTTGGTCAATCTCCCTTCTCGGACCAGCTCCTCCAAGTGGTCCCACAAGTTTCTGCAGTCCTCAGTTGTATGTCCATGGTCCTGGTGGTACTGGCAGTAGAGGTTTTGGTTGCGTTTCGCAGGATCCCCTGCCATCCTGTTGGGCGCTCTGAAGAAAGGCTCGCCTTGTATTTTTTCTAGAACCCGCTGGACTGGTTCTCGGAACACGACGTTGACTGCCTGGGAGTTTGCAGATCCTGACTGCCCCCCAAAATCTCTTCGAGGTCGATTGTTATTATATCGATCCGGCCTAAACTCCCTCCTCTCCTGAGGGATCGCCTTGGCTTTTCCTCTACCCCGTATCTGGTCTTCCTCTATTCTTCTAAACCTGTCAATCCTGTCCATGAGCTCTCGCATACTAGTAACAGGCTCACCAGTTAAGGAACGCCTCAGCTCGTGATCGACTTGAAGGCCCTCCTTGAAGGTGTTAATGGCCACCTTGTCGTTTGTTCCCTCCACTTCGTTATACATTTCCCAGTATCGGTCAGAGTATGCTTTCAGGGTTTCTCCCTCTCGCTGAGACATGGATAACAACGACCCTATAGGCTGAACAACCCTTCTGCAGGTGATAAAGCGAGCCCCAAAAGCTTGGATGAGTCTCTCAAAGGAATCAATGGTGTCCTCCTCCAGGCCATTGAACCACCTCATCGCCACCGGACCTAAGCTTGAAGGAAAAACCTTACACATCAGAGCCTCGTCTCTAGAATAAATGGCCATCCTCTGATTGTAATGGCTAACATGCTCCACCGGGTCCGTCTGGCCGTTATAAATGGTGAATGTAGGATGATGGAACCTCCGAGGAAGGCTTGCATCCTCTATGCGTCGTGTGAACGGTGACTTGGAGACTTGACTTAGTGCTTTGTTCAAAGCCTCGTTCCCTAAGCCCCGTTGAGGTGGACTTTTGTACGTCCGCCGACTGTAACGTTCTTTGCCGAAGGAAAAAAGTTCACTAGGCGGGGTTCTGGACCTTCGCCTGTAACTTGTATCGTCTGACTCATCGGAGGCTGGATTCGCTTCCTTATTCACTTGCTTCCGCCGTTCGTGCCGTAATTCCCTTTTTAACATATCGATCTCACGCTGCATGTCCTTGCCGTCCTTTGCATGGGAGACATGGCTCTTCCCTCGAGTCCGGCTCTTCTCCGTATGGGTTGTTCGCACACTTCCCTCGCGATCCGCCCTCCGTTCGCGGTTCACAAATGGTGTGCCCTGCTGGGGTCCCCTAGACTCTGCCTGGCGTGGACTAGTGTCCACCTGCGGTTGTGGTCCTTCTGCCATCAGCTGTTGCACTTGTCTTTTCCTACGGTCGGATCGAGCTCTCCCCACAGACGGCGCCAATTGTAGGGACTCAAATTGTAATGGACCCTGGACAATGAAATTTGTAGAGAGTGGGCGTAAGAACTAGCTCCAGTCAATAGAAAAGGACGTCAATCTACCAAGGCAAAAGGAATTATTCCAGTCCCCAGGAGCGGATGTTCTCTCTTCTTCTCTTATTCTTGCTTTCAGCGTCCTCTCTTTTTCCTTTCTCCCAAAAGTCTCTCTCAAGTATTTCAGTTTCCTCTTATATATTGCTTTCCCAGTGCGTCCTCACCGTACACGTGTAAGTTCCCTTCTGATCCCACCTTTCTGTCCCATCCAGCATGTCCCGGATCCTCCGCTTGGTGGTTGTAAGACTGCTTGACTGTGGCTTAGGTATCACCTCCACATTAATGCGGCCAGAAGGTTAGGTGAGGTGCATTTAATGTGGATGTAACAGCTTTTAGGAGATATTTGTTACTTTTTCCATTTCCTCCTTTAACCAATATTCGTTTGGTTCAGTTTACATGTAATTCCGTGGGATTCCCTGATAACTAAGATAGTGGCACCTGCCCCCAAAGCTGATTTGCGGAATGAACCCCATCCTCGGACGGATGATTGTCCTCGGACGAATGAGCATCCTCGGACGGATGAGTGCTCTAGATTTGGGCCTTTGGGCCGCAAGCCTGCTTTTACGGACTCTGTTAGTTTTTCGGGCCTCCGGCCCCACATTATATATTTAGTAATCAAATATATTTGTGATCATTCTTTATTTTTTACTTTAAATCAATGTAGCTAAAAAAATTAAATAAAATTGTAACAATTATAAACAAAATTCAGTAGTTAAAATACAGGTGTATAAGCAAAATAAAACCAATTAGGATAAGGTTACTTACCTCAGCTAGCTCACCACAAAAGTACTTCTCCTTAACACTCTCTAAAATTCTTAGATATCACCTAAACAATTTTAAAGTATCATTTACTCAATAACCAAATAATTCAAGAAAAACTTATAATAGTACACGGCCAAAAGAAAGACTACCAAAAATATCCAATAACTATCCACTGTTATCTCACACCAAAATTACGCCTAATCATAATATTTTTCTTTATATATATATATATATATTTTTTTTCTGCCACAACTAAAGACCTAGAGATAAGACCATAACTCCTATTACTATGTAGGCACGTGGGCCATCTTCAAGTACTTGTGTTCCTTTGTTTCCTTTCTTTATTTTTCTTTTTCCTTTTTGTTGATAATTATTACCTGACTTCATTGACTTTCCTATTCACTTCTGTGGGCTAGATATTTTGCTGAAAACTAAAAATTTATTGTTAAAAATACTGTAACAAAATATTTTTTAAATGACAAAATATTGTTCACACTATGTCGTGGGTGTTAGGACATATGTGTTCACACTTAAGAACATATGTCATATTTTATGTAAATTGGCTAATCCTTTGACAAAACGCACTCTACTTGTAATTGGGTAGTTCTAGGTGTTTTTAATACTTCAAGAAATAATGTTTCAAGATCAAGTGTTGAAGTCATCAAGTCTGTCCAAGAAAAAGCAAGCTGAAGTGCAGAATTTTTAAAGCTCGACACCTGCTCGACACCTGCTCGACACCTACCTCGACACCTGCTATCTGTCGAGAATTAAAAAGTCAGAATTCCAATCTGATTTTCTTGGGATCCGTGAATGTGTTTTTGGGCCTTCTTTTCTTCTAACCCTAAACATATTTAAGGAGTGTTTTAAGAGCCGTCAACATAGACACAAGTTGCATAAGCACGAGCAATCCTTGTTCAAGCAAATTGTGCTCTAAGACGAAGTTCTTAATCTAGGTCATCTTCTTCAAGAAGTTGCTGTGTATTGTGCACCTTAGGGTTTTGTAACCAAGCATCTTCCTGATCTTCATTGCATAGGATGATCTGAAGAACTCTGCAGCCAACCTCTCCTTCTAAAGTTGGTGTTTGAAGTCGCGTACTGGGATCCGCGCATCTGGTTAGTCACGTACTTGGGAGCCGTGCATCAAAGGTGGGAACTGTCGCTACAGATCAAGTCCAATTGGGTATTGGGGTAAGGGTTCAACTGTAGGTTGGTAAGGTACTTGGGATTCCTTATTTGTAACCGCTTGATTTGATAATAGTAGAGTTTCGGGAGTGGTGACCTGAAAATCACCCGGTGGGGTTTTTGCCGTTAGGGTTTTCCCCATTCGTGAACAAATCACCGTGTCATTTATTTTCCGCTGCATATTTAGTTATTCGGTGATTTGTTTGTGCTGCCACGTATTTGCATGTTAAATTGATTAATTAATAATTTGGCTAAATTAATTAATTAGTTTAAATCACAAGGGGTCATTCAATTTGTGGCCTATCAGTGGGTCTGCGTTTTTCTTCTTTTGTTTGCAATAGTTCCGAGGGTCCCACGCTTAAAACGTGTGAACAGGGCCTAACACTGCAAAACGTGTTATCCAAACACATGCTAAGTATGAGTTTGGATTGCGTCTGGCATCTGGTGTTTAAACAATGGGTCCCATGTACTGTTCACAAAACCTACAAGTACAAAATTCAGAAAAATTTTCATTAAAACTAGGTCCTACAGTACTATTCACACATTTAAAAATTATTTTGTTATAATATTTTCAGTTTTCAACAATAAACGATATCCAAACAGATCGAAAGAAGTTAAGCACTGCCTTGTTTTAATGTTTTCTCTCTTTTTTTTTTTCTTTTTTTTTTTTAAACACGTGACTTTACGTCAGACCTCAAATCATGCCTAGACAACTAGGCTTCATTATTCCCCCAATACCACTTCGGGTTTGGTTATATATCTTAAGAAGTCACATCAAGCACTATTTATAAAAGAAAAACTGTGCAAAAACCTAACCAATAGCTTAAATTTTGTCGTTTATTTTACTATTTAACTTATTTTTATTACTATTTATAAGTATTATTACATTTTTTGATACTATTCATGAATTTTACTATACTATTTTAGCTAACTTTTACCTTTATCTATAATACTTTTAACAAAAAATTTTTAATTTCAATAAAATAAACAGATCCTAAGCCTAAAAGTTTGCGGCCTCTATCTATGCTTAACGTAACAAAACTATAGAAAAAGATTAAATCGTTGAACTCAGAAAAAATCTGTAGGTACATCATCTAGTTTACCAAAAAATAAATCTAACTTTTCTTAATTTGCATCATTAAACGCTAGAATATTTAAATAGTTTAACTACTGTCCAAAATACCCACATAAACAAATACTCTAATTTCTAATAAAACTTAGATTTCACAATAAAGAGATTCTTAGGCTTTTATCTCAATTGTGTAGTTAAACATTCTCTATTTGAGTATTTTGAATAGTCTCCTCTTTCAAAATATCTATCATCATACGCTGACTTAAATTAACTTATATATAGCTAACGTTTCAACATTATTTTTTAAAAACCCCCTTAGTGAAAATTAATTATAAAATTGACCCCATAAACAAATTTACTTAAATGCCCCTCCTTCAATTTTTTTTTTTTCTCGGGTATTACAAATTACTAGGCTAAGAATTGGTTAACTTTATTACTATTGGAACCTAAAACCCTAACAAGACTATTAAGGTTACCTGTGGGGAAACCGGGGTACCCTGTCCCAAGTTTATCCTTAATCAAACCTCTTAGTTTGCTTTTCTTGGATTCTCCTTGGAGTTAATTAATTTTTAATCAACAAAAGTGTTGAAGGGGGAGATCCAATGTCCAGGAATGCAATATACTCTATCTTTACCCTAGCGTTAAGTTTTCTCTAGGATTGAATAGAACAGGAGAAGCAGAAGGGAAAATTCGTCATTTTAAGACTGCACCGAATATTGTGAGCCCAACAACAATTACAGAGGGCATATGTTCGCATCTGGGGCAGGTTGGCCGTATCAATTAAAACTTGAAACAGTGGATGATGATATAAAAATAATACTTTTCTTGGAAAAATATACCTCTTTATTTTAACAAGGCTTTTGGATGACAATTTCGTGATTGACCCCAAAGACAGTTAAATTTTCTGTCTATTTTCATGTGGAATTATGACTAAGATAACATAACATATGAACTCCTTCGTGGAAAAGTACTATATGAAAATACGAAGATAAATGAGGGCCTGAGCTTCTATATAATAATGATTATTACAATAAGAAGGACATAAGAACAAAAATTAATTGAAGATTTTATAATGTTCTAGTTGTTCCACCACCACCACCACCCCGCCCCACACCCCCCCCCCCCCCCCCCCCCCCCCCCCCAGATAGATATATATATATATATATATAGCGGGTTCTTTTTTACCCAAAGAGCGCACAACAAAGATAATCTCGGCAATAGAATAGATTACCTAAAACTGTACTTCCAAATTAATTCTACCCTTTCGTTACAAGAATCAGCAGATCTCCAAAGGTGAATTTATTTCCTCCTGACAAACATACAAGATAATTAACGAAAGAAAATTGTACCATTTATCAAGCATCCATATCTAAAATGGACAAGCTGTTCACCGTATAAACTTCCGTTCTTTATTATTATTATTTTTTATACAATATAGAAATTCTATTCTAGCATAATTTAAGTATCTATGTGTGTGAAGTTCACTCTCAAAGACTTCAGGGATCACGGAGGGACCCTACACTCCACAAGCACTCATACTTATGAAGGGACTATCGCGCCCAGTGTGCGCAGTGGTGGTTCTTTATTATTAATATTTGCTACAATTGTTTTCCCTGTAATAGAAATCTTTAGATTTGTACTTCGATTAAGTAGTATGTTTTTGGCTTTTAAATCTCTATGGATTACTTTCAACCTTGAATATTTATGGATATGTATCAATCCTTGAGCAATTCCTTAAATAATGTTAAAACATTTCTTCCAATCTTGTAGCTTGCTTCTATTTGAATCTGGCCAATATAAAAATTTATGTATAAACAATAATCTACTTTATATAAAGTAATCTAGATTAATATATAAATATTTGTTGACACCCCATTTTGCAACCCACATTTAACCTCACCGGGAGGGTACAAGGGTAATTTTGACTTAGAAATATGCATCTTGAATCTGGTCATTAGATTCTTAATCTCATTTCATCAAAATGATTTTGATATTGTAATGATCAAATCGACTGGTCATAAGCCCTAATCAGACCATCAGATTGAAAGTTATCATAAAATCAAGTTTTAATGGCCGAGATGCACTATCACAAATTGAGTCCGATTATATGTGATTATGAATAATTGATTCCAATTGGTTATAATTCTAATCAATTTAAGATCAATTATGTGTCATAATTTGATTGGTTATGACTACATTTTATGGTGAGGATGCATACACCTAATTAATTAGATAGTTAAATATTAATTATTCAATAAATAATTTGTGCAATTATCTTTTAATTAGAGTAAACTTGGAACCAATTAAGTCTGAAATGGGAGTGATTGGAGTCATTTAGTGTTAATTGGGAGCTAATTTGGGACCTATTAATGTTAATTGTGCTGAAACCATGACCTCTGCTCACTATTTCATCAATATCTCATAGAATATTTTGAATCTGTGAATGAGGTTAATTTTTCCAGAAACTAGACATCAGGAGCTTCAATTTGAGCATAAGAACGAGGCAATTCTGATCAGAATTGAGTCAGATATGATTTTTTGAAATTGGCCCTACAAGCTGTTACAGCAGCTACGGGAAAACCGAATTTTGGCTTGCTCCTCACTCCTACCAATCTTTCCATTTAATGCATTAGATTTTCGTCAAGGCTACAATGAGGTTTAGGTTCATGATTCTTTGTCAACCCTCATTAAATGGCCTTTCATTCATATTTCCTCCACCACTACTATATAAACCCCTCCTCTCCTGCATTCCAAGACACAAAAACTTCCTCTCTTCTACTCTCTTGAGTTCTAGGAAGTTGAATAGTCTTGTCATATCTTGGTCTTCCTGAGACTCAAGGTATTGAGTAAGACTCACTCTTCCTTTCCTAACTCTTTTTTTCCTCCACCCTTAGGACCTCCCTCAAGAGTATCCCCCTCCACCATATGGATCTTGCATGAAGGTAGAATCTCTTTCCCTAACTAGTTTTTTATGTTGCCATAATGATAATTTAGGATTAAAGCATGATAGTAATTATTTAAATTCCCTTGAATATGTTTGAATGTTCTTATATGTTCTTATGTGTTCTTCACATGTTCTTGGTTGTTCATCACATGTTCATGCATATCACTAACTTTGATCATCCACATAAAAAATATGAAAAACATGTTTGCTTCATAATTCTTTCAAATTCTTGAATCTAGGATATTACCATACACACACATTCATTAGAATTTAATTTTCAATCAAAATGCAATGCTTAATAAATTGAATTAGGGTTCATCACATGCACACACATTAAATTCAACATACAAATTGATTGACATATTGGATGATATGATATGAATGTTGGCCACCATAGTCTAGAAGACCGGTTTCACTGGGCAAGGTAGGTGCCTAACTCCTTCCTACCTTGTAACATAGCATTCGAGCTTAGATCAAGGGTTGATAGACCAATGCTTATCCATGTAATTTTCAATTTCTAGATTGTAATTAGGAAACAAAGCTACGTACTTTATCTTAGATTGTATCTAGGACCAAAGCCATGTAATTTCCTATGATCAATATAAATTCAGTTTCAAATTAATAAAATGAGGAATTTTCCAATTTTGGTTTTCTTATTTATCCCAATAATTAAATAAATGGCGACTCTATTGTAAAACTCTTAATCTATAGGGGGAAATATAATCAGTCGAACCTCTATTTTGAGAGGCAATAACACGACTCCACCTATTCACGTGGGTTTGGCCCAATATCCTAAAAATGGGCCGGGGGCGCAGTCTCTCACAGTGGCGACTCCACTGGGGATATTGAGGGCTAAGTTTTAATTAGGTTATGGTGGCCAACCATATCATTGTTTGTTTATTGCTTTTTGTATATAATATGTCTAATATGTCACTATATTGCATGTCATGCATCATTTGCTTGAATGGAATTTATTTTATTTGTGTGCTAGCCTGAAAGCCCGGTAGTATTAACCGTGGATTGTGGTCTTCCTGAGACTCACATACCCAGCGGTGAACCTACCACCCACCGCGACAAGGATCATCATGGTTATGCCATGGTGGTTCATAGGGACAAACTGTACCATTCGGACCAACGCGACACTCTTGGTGTCACAAGTTGGGAGGTACGACGTCCTAGCTTGTGGGAACCTTTAACCTACCTTCTACCCATGTTGTAATGACCCATAGAACCTACCTTTAGGTCGGTCCGTGTAAATTGCATTTCATTACGCATTTGTTTGGCCGTTGTTTGAACCATGATGACTTAAGTCTAACGCTTAAGCTCATCATGATTGTTTGAACCTTGTGTGTTGTGAATTAACTCAAGCCTAAAAGCGTATGATTGAACTCTACTTGGTAGTGAAGCCCAAAATTGTTTCTTGAATGAGTCTAAGCCCAACACTTGAGCCCATTGAAGGTGTATAGACATGATCAACATTGAAGGCCAAAAGCTTACAAGATGCATGCCTTCCAAGTGTAAGCTCAAACCATTTCAAGCAAATACCAAAAGATCAAAATCAGGGTTCAAGCCTTCCAAGTGCAAGCCTAAGCCATTTCATCACAATCAAGGTTCAAGCATCCTAAATGGACCAAGAAGAAGCAAGTGGCCCAACTTTGCCTCATTCCACATTTGGTTTGCAACATCATGGTTAAGCTTAAAGTTTGTTAGTTTATTCCATATTTCTATGTTTCTTTGAATTCTAAAAATCCATGTAGCATTTGATGTACTTTGTTCATGTATATATATATATATATATATTTTTTTTTTTAAATTCAAAATTTTTTTTTCAAGATTTCAAAATCTTTCCCAAAAATAGAGAAAAATTTTCAATAAAAAAAAAAAAAAAGTCTTTGGACTAGGGGCATTAAGCCCTTAAGTCATTTAAAAAAAAAATTCTTTGAACTAGGACCATTGAACTTCCTAGAGACTTTTCCAAAAATACCCAATTTTTTTTTTCCAACATTAAAAAAAAAAAAAAAAAAAAGTCTCCTTTTCAAAATGGTACATGAGGATCCCTTGGACAAAACATTTTCTATATCTTGATGTTTAAAGGCTTGAGCAATCAAATTGTACCAAGGAATGATTAATTTCATTTAATCCATGTAAAGACTTTTGCTACCTGACTTAGAATATAAGAAGAAATGGTCTTAAAAGGCAATAAAAAAGAATCCATCCATTAAAAAATCCCAAGAAACCATGCACTCAAACCAATTTTCAAAGATCTTTTGTTTCATAACATTAGAGCATTCATACTTTTTCTTTTAAGATGAATTTATTAAAAGAGCTTAAGTCATTGTGCCTACAAGCAAGCATTGTGTGAGAGACCGCGCCCCCGGCCCCCTTTTTATGGAGTGTGTTGGGCCAAACCCACGTGAATGGGTGGAGTCGTGTTATTGCCTCTCAAAATGGAGGTTCGACTAGTTATATTTTCCCCTTTAGATTAAGGGTTTTACAATGGAGTCGCCACTTATTTAATTATTGGAAAAATAAGAAAACCATGATTGAAAAGTTCATCATTTTATTAATTTGAAATTGAATTTACATTGAACATAGGAAATTACATGGCTTTGGTCCTAGATACAATCTAAGATAAAATACATGATTTTGTTTCCTAGTTACAATCTAGAAATTGAAAATTACAAGGATAAGCATTTGATCTACTAACCCTTGATCTAAGTTCGGAGGCTATGTTACAAAGTAGGAAGGTGTTAGGCACCTACCTTGCCCGGTGAAACCGGTCTTCTAGACTATGGTGGCCAACATTCATATCATATTATCCAATATGTCAATCAATTTGCATGTTGAATTTAATGTGTGTGCATGTGATGAACCCTAATCCAATTTATTAAGCATTGCATTTGGATTGAAAATTAAATTCTAGTGAATGTGTGTGTATGGTGATATCCTAAATTCAGGAATTTGAAAGAATTATGAAACAAACATGTTTTTCATATTTTTTATGTGGATTTAAGATCAAAGCTAGTGATATGCATGAACATGCGACGAACAACCAAGAACATATGAAGAACACATAAGAACATATACGAACATTCAAACATATTCAAGGGAATTTAAATAATTATTATTACGCTTTAATCCTAAATTCTCATTATGGCAACATAAAAACTAGTTAGGGAAAAAGATTCTACCTTCATGCAAGATCCATATAGTGGAAGAGGAGACTCTTGGTAGAGGTCCTAAGGGAGGAGGAAAAAAGAAGAACTAGGAGAGAGAGAGTGAGTCTCACTCAATACCTTGAGTTTCAAGAAGACCAAGATATGACAAGACTACTCTACTTCACTAGAACTCAAGAGAGGAGAAGAGAGGGGGGTTTTGGTGTCCTAGAATGAATGAGAGGGAGGGTTTATATAGTAGTAGTGGAGGGAATATGAATGGATAGCCATTTAATGAGGGTTGACAAGGATTATGAATCTAGACCTCATTTTAGCCTTGGGAAAAATCTGGTGCATTAAATGGAGAGATTGGTGGGAGTGGGGAGCAAGCCAAAATTCGGTTTTCCCGTAACTGCTGTAATAGCCTGTGGAGCCAACTTCAAAAAATCATATCTGACTCAATTCTGATCGGAATTGTCTCATTCTTGTGCTCAAATTGAAGCCCCAGATGTCTAGTTTTTGGGAAAATTAACCTCATTCACAGATTCAAAATATTTTGAGAGATATTGATGAAATTGTGAGCAGAGGTCATTTGTTAGAAAATGATTTCAGCACAATTAACATTAATAGGTCCCAAATTAGCTCCCAATTAACATTAAATGGCTCCAATCACTCCCATTTCAGAATTAATTGGTTCCAAATTTACTCTAATTAAAAGATAATTATACAAATTACTCATTGAATAATTAATGTTTAACTATCTAATTAATTAGGTGTATGCAACCTCACCATAAAATGTAATCCTAACCAATCAAATTATGACACATCATTGATCTCAAATTGATTAGAATTATAACCAATTGGAATCAATTGTTCATAATCACATATAGTCGGACTCAATTTTTGATAGTGCATCTCGGCCATTAAAACTTGATTTGATGATAACTTTCAATCTGATGGTCCGATTAGGGCTTATGACCAGTCGATTTGATCGTTACAACATCAAGATCATTTTGATGAAATGAGACTAAAAATCTAATGACCAAAATCAAGATGCATATTTCCAAGTCAAAATTTCCCTTTTACCCTCCCGGTGAGGTTAAATGCGGGTTGCAAAATGGGGGTGTCAACACATTGCTAGGGATAGGAGGCTTTCTTTGGTAAAACAAGATTATACCTTAATACCTAGAATGATTATTATCCATTGCTAGTCCATTTGAGCCTTTAAACACTTAGCCTCTTTTTTGCATGAACCCACTAAAATCTAAACCTAGGGTGGGAAAATTCAAAGTATGTATGCTTAAATCTCATGTTAATGAGGAGTCGACCTTGAGCTTTGAAGCTAATTGATAAAGCTCTCCTAGAGGACATGAAAGACAAGAAGAGAATTCATTAAGCTAAAGATAAGAGATTATCAAAGAAAAATGAGCTTTCACTCAATCAAGAAAAGAGAAATGAAATTCTATCAATGTGAGAGAAAAAAAAGTGTGCATCAAGTTTGAAGAGCCTAAAATTCATCATGTCAAGAGGAACACAAGATTCATCCAAAAGAGATTTCATCAAAAAAGGAAAGATTCATCAAGCATAGAAATGTGCAAGTGCATCAAGGCAAGAAAGATGTATAGAGAATGCATCAAAATGACTTAAGCTGAGAAAAACAAGGGAGGCAAAAAATCCCCAAAAAGTTCATTCAATCAAGAGATGAAAGACAGCTAAAAAAAAAAAAAAAAAGCCCGCTAGGCTGAAAACCCAAAAGGGCAGTCTAGGCAAAAGCTATGGCCTAAAAAAAAAAAAAAAGAAAGCCCGTTAGTTCAAAAACCCAAAATGGTGGTCTAAGCAAAAGTTAGGGCCAAAGAAAAAAAAAAAAGGAAAATCCTAGCAAATTAAAAACTTGAAGATGTAACCTAAAAAGAAAAGGATTTTACAAGATGAAAGTCTAGAGGTATGATTCAAGGGAATGAGCATAAAAACAAATGTTGATACAAGTGATCAATGAAGACTAGTGAGAAGATGACAATGAAGAAATGAGAAAACTCCTCTAATACTTGATTTTTGAGTAATGCATACTTGGAGGAACATCATAGGGAATTTTGAGCCTTTTTATATCATTCATTTCATAACCTAAACCCGGCCTACATTGCAACCCATGAATAAGACCTCCTTGAAATCTTGCTAATTGAAGGCGCATCTTAAACTCTAATAATATTTTTCTCTTGAATTAAAAAGGAAAAATGCTTAAAATTGTCAAACCCCACAGGATGATATGTCCGAGAAAAAAAATTTCTCAAATTCTCAAATTCTTAAAATGACTCAAAAGAACTTCCAAACTTGGAACACTCTCCTTGTTTGCACCCAACAATGTGATTCATAAATATTATCACATTTCATTTCTTGATTGCCTTTGGAGACTTAATCTGACAATGTTCAAAAGGATGAAGCCAATTTGATTACATGAGTTTAATGATCTTGATCCTTCCTAATCAAAGAGATTTGTTTGATTCTTAAACATTTTGATTTGCCAAAATGGTTGTTCAAAGGATCACCTCTTGTTCATTAAAAGGAAAAAAAAAATCATTCTTTTTCAAAATCTAATTCTCTTAAACTACGTCTTGACCTGATCCTCTATGAGAGAGGTATGTAGGCAGCCTTGCAGAGGCCCGGTCCCATTCACCCAAACAACCTTGGAGAACAAAGTCAAAACAATGTGACAAAATTGTATGGGTGCATGTTAGGTTAAGCCCATTTGTTTGCATTAAGCATGTTTAAACTTGGAGCATTGGCCTATTTATATTATGTGCAAGTTTTCATGATAATTGGTTTCTAACAAGTTAGAGAAAGAAAGTCTTGTTGTAGGAACTAAGGATGGCGAATCATGATCTTTTTTCATGTTCCCCAATGGTCACAATATCAAATGAATTCAGCTTCAATCTAAGCATGAAATATGCCCTAAATTAGGGGCATTGGGTAAGTACTTCCAATTCATTTCAATGAATAAATCCATTGCTAATTGAAATTATCTTTTTGCAGGAATTAAGCAAGGACTTATCCAGCAATCCGCATCAACTTCCATCCAAAGTTATTCTCATTCAAAGGATAGTTTTTTCAAAAAAAAAAAAAAAAGTCATCATGTATAAATATTCATCTTCATCTTCCTCACTTTTTGATAATGAACAAATCTTCATATTTCAAAAAAAAAAAAAAAAAATTAAAAGGGAAGACCCAAGACGAAATTTTCCAAAAAAAAAAAACAAAAAGGAAATTTTCGAAAAAGGCCTTGGGACTAGGGGCATTGGGCTCATACTTCTTAGGTTATCATATAAAAAAAAAAAAAAAAAAAAAAATCATTCTTCAATCAAAATTTTCAAAAAAATTCAAGATTTCCAAATTTTTCAAAAAAAAAAAAAAATTCTTCCTTAAATTCTTCTTCGGGAATAGAAAGCTATGATCTTCTTCCATATTCTCTAATGGTGCAACATCAAGTCAATTGTCACCCTTAGCATTCATCGAAACATCGAATATGTCCCAAACTAGGGGCATTCACCAGGTATACCAAAGTCTTTTCAATGAATAACTTCGTTATTAATTGAAAATATTTATTTTGCAGGTACTAGGGTAAAAGGCCCACACACATCGGTATGAATAATGCCTTCCAAATCCTTGGACCTCTGGGAAGCACATCCAAATTTCAATCCATCGGACCTCTAGGAAGCACGTCCAAAACTTCAATTCCGATACGTCCAAAACTTCAATTCCATCGGACCTCTGGGAAGCATGTCCAAACTTCAATTCCATCGGACCTCTGGGAAGCACGTCCAAAATTCAATTTCAATGGACCTCTAGGAAGCACGTCCAAACTTCAATCCATCGGACCTCTGGGAAGCTCGGTCAAACTTCAAATCCATCGGACCTCTAGGAAACACGTCCAAACTTCAATCCATCGGACTTTTGGGAAGCACGTCCAAAATCCAATTCCATCTGACCTCTGGGAAGCACGTCCAAATTTCAAATCCATTGGACCTCTAGGAAGCACGTCCAAACTTCAAATCCATCGGACCTCTGGGAAACACGTCCAAACTTCAATCCATCGGACCTCTGGGAAGCACGTCCAAATTCAATCCATGGACCTCTAGGAAGCACGTCCAAATTTCAAATCCATCGGACCTCTGGGAAGCACGTCCAAACTTCAAACCATCAGACCTCTAGAAAGCACGTCCAAAATCCAATTCCATCGGACCTCTGGGAAGTATGTCCAAAATTCAAGATCACGACTGAAATCCTCATTTTGTCGTGACCACTAGTAAGCATGTCTTGTACTCATTTCTTTTCTAAAAAAAAAAAAAAAAAAAAAAAAAAGTTGCATGTATGAACTACGTTTGGACCTGATCCTCTCACCAAGAGGTACGTAGGCAATCTCCCCTAAGATTCGGTCCACATTTTGATCCACTACATGACGGTCTACATTCTTATCTGCGTGCATCATACATTCACTATGGTTAAATACTAATTGCAAAGTTAGGTGTCTCTTTCCTACATTGACATTCACTTTTCAAGCTTTGTCAATGAGGGGCATTCTGTTGACACCCCATTTTGCAACCCGCATTTAACCTCACTGGGAGGGTAAAAGGGTAATTTTGACTTGAAAATATGCATCTTGATTTTGGTCATTAGATTCTTAATCTCATTTCATCAAAATGATCTTGGTGTTGTAACGATCAAATCGACTGGTCATAAGCCCTAATCGGACTATCAGATTGAAAGTTATCATAAAATCAAGTTTTAATGGCCGAGATGCATTATCACAAATTGAGTCTGACTATATTTGATTATGAATAATTGATTCCAATTGGTTATAATTCTAATCAATTTGAGATCAATGATGTGTCATAATTTGATTGGTTATGACTACATTTTATGGTGAGGATGCATACACCTAATTAATTAGATTGTTAAATATTAATTATTCAATGAGTAATTTATGCAATTATCTTTTAATTAGAATAAACTTGGAACCAATTAAGTCTGAAATGGGAGTGATTGGAGCCATTTAGTGTTAATTGGGAGCTAATTTGGGACCTATTAATGTTAATTGTGCTAAAACCATGACCTCTGCTCACTATTTCATCAATATCTCTTAGAATATTTTCACTCTGTGAATGAGGTTAACTTTCCCAGAAACTAGACATCCGGAGCTTCAATTTGAGCATAAGAACGAGGCAATTCTTATCAGAATTGAGTCAGATATGTTTTTTTGAAATTGGCCCTACAAACTGTTACAGCAGCTACGGGAAAACTGAATTTTGGCTTGCTCCTCACTCCTACCAATCTTTCCATTTAATGCATTAGATTTTCCCCAAGGCTACAATGAGATCTAAGTTCATGATTCTTTGTTAACTCTCATTAAATGGCCTTCCATTCATATTTCCTCCACCACTACTATATAAACCCCCCCTCTCCTTCATTCCAAGACACAAAAACCCCCTATCTTCTACTCTCTTGAGTTCTAGGAAGTTGAGTAGTCTTGTCATATCTTGGTCTTCCTGAGACTCAAGGTATTGAGTGAGACTCACTCTTCCTCTCCTAACTCTTCTTTTCCTCCACTCTTAGGACCTCCCTCAAGAGTCTCCTCCTCCACCATATGGATCTTGCATGAAGGTAGAATCTCTTTCCCTAACTAGTTTTTTTATGTTGCCATAATGATAATTTAGGATTAAAGCGTGATAATAATTATTTAAATTCCTTTGAATATGTTTGAATGTTCTTATATTTTCTTATGTGTTCTTCACATGTTCTTGATTGTTCATCACATGTTCATGTATATCACTAGCTTTGATCTTAAATCCACATAAAAAATATGAAAAACATATTTGCTTCATAATTCTCTCAAATTCTTGAATCTAGGATATCTCCATACACACACATTCACTAGAATTTAATTTTAAATCAAAATTCCATGCTTAATAAATTGAATTAGGGTTCATCACATGCACACACATTAAATTCAACATATAAATTGATTGACATATTGGATGATATGATATGAATGTTGGCCACCATAGTCTAGAAGACCGGTTTCACCGGGCAAGGTAGATGCCTAACACCTTCCTACTTTGTAACATAGCCTCCGAGCTTAGATCAAGGGTTGATAAACCAATGCTTATCCATGTAATTTTCAATTTCTAGATTGTAATTAGAAAACAAAGTTATGTACTTTATCTTAGATTGTATCTAGGACCAAAGCCATGTAATTTTCTATGACCATTGTAAATTCAGTTTCAAATTAATAAAATAAGGAATTTTTCAATTTTGATTTTCTTATTTACCCAAATAATTAAATAAGTGGCGACTCTATTGTAAAACTCTTAATCTAAAGGGGAAAATATAATTAGTCGAACCTCCATTTTAAGAGGCAATAACACGGCTCCACCTATTCACGTGGGTTTGGCCCAATATCCTAAAAATGGGCCAGGGGCGTGGTTTCTCACAATATTTTGGAGAAAAAAAAAATGAAAGCTTAACAAGATTGAATGTTTTTCAAACCTAATAAAAAATAGTCTAAGTTTTTGTTTGGCATGTGTTCATAGACCACTATCATTTCTTCTCCAAAATGTAACAACATAAAAGCGTAACAAGATATGGGTGTCAACTCATTCTTAAACTCAATTAATTCTTGTCCTGAATTTCTTGATAGTCAGTTTTTGGCTATTTCTCAACCAGTCGACTGTTACTCATCATCTCACGGTTACTCCACACCTAATACACATGCAACATAACAAAAGAAAATCATACTTGATAGGTTTTTAGACCCCTTAAACCACAATTGGATTAATCTTAATTAGCCAAGTGATTAACTTAGTCAAATTATGCAATTCTAGGTTATCACAATCAAACAATCATATCATGTATAAAGCAGCGGAAAAATAAATAATACAAAGATATGATGACCCAGGAAACCACACCGGTAAAAACCTAGGGAGAATTTGACCTAACTATCCTCAAGGTAAACTTGAATCCACTATATGAAATAATCAAAGTTTGTACAATAAGACTTACAAGCTCCCACGCTCGACTTCTTATTGCTACCCACCAGTAGAACTTACTGACACGACCACGTGCAAGCTCCGAGACCACGGACTTCTTCTTTCTTGGATTCTTCAGCAAGTACAAGCACCCCCGCTTGTATATCTTTAAGCTCCTATGGCAGCAATTGAATGATCATCAAGATGTTGAAGAAATTTCCTTCTTGATAACCCTAAATTTATGTGAAGGAAAGCTTCTCAAGGATCTTACAAGAGATTCACACAAACCGCAAATATGAGCAACCAAAGCTACTCTAAAACATGTGGCTAGGGTTTTCTTTATATACTAGGAGAAGTAGATCTGAAACTCTAATCCCTAATGGGTTTGGGCTGAGTTGGAAAATTCTGCAGAAAAACAATCTGCACGACTTTCGATCGATCGAGCCTAATTTTCGATCAATCGAGTCAGGCAGATTTACACAGTAAATCCTGCAGAATACTCGATTCCAATTTTACATAAAACACATACTTTGAGCAAGTCTAAAACAAGACTAACAACCTGTTTTGATCATGGTTTGCCAACATTACATATTAGAGTTCTAAATACATAAAATCCTAAGTCTTTAGAACCTAACAATACTCTCTATCGTGGATCCATATCAAAAATGGATATTTCATTTGCCGTATGAACTTCAGATTCTTTCTTAGGAATAGTTGCCCCAACTGGTTTCCTTCCATTAGAAAAGGCTGGTTTTTTAGGCAAAGCAATTGTGTACTTTCATTTGTCAACATAGATAGCATATCTGACATGGTAGGGTGATCAACAGCACCTTCTTCCACGCATAAGAGGCTAACATGAATGCATCTTAGCACTTAATTTGCAACAAATGAAGCACTCATTGTTGGATCAACTAGGTCTGGTCCTTTATCTTCTTTCCACAAGTCCCATGCCTAAAAATAAAGGTAATAATTATTTAAAATGTTGGATACACAGAACTATGAAAATGTAGATGATCCAAATTTTATATTTATATTAAATACATATCCAACTAGATTGAGCACAAGATAAGACTGATTGAAGCTGTTGTTTCTTCTACCACTCACAATTTCGAGCATCAAGACACCAAAGCTATAGACATCAGATTTTATAGAGAACGCACCCTCCATAGCGTACTTAGGAGACATATAACCACTACACCAAAACAAGAAACAAATATTTGCATTCCACATATGAATGAATGAGCTTATAAGAGCAGAAATGTTTAATTAGTAGCCAAATAAATGCAAGTATAGGGCTACCTTGTTAACTCTTTTTTTTCCCATGAAGGATGTGTAGTTAACTTACTATGTCCCAACAATTCTATTAGTATTTGCTTCTAGTTCATTTTGTTTGAAAATTCTTGCCATGCCAAAATTAGAGATCTTCGGATTCATACTTTCATCAAGGAGTATGTTGCTAGCTTTTAAATCTCTATGAATTACTTTTGACCTTGAATACTTATGGAGATAGATCAATCCTTGAGGGATTCCTTCGATTATTGTTAAGACATATGTGTTTCACTTGTTAAGAACATATGTCATTATTTTATGTAATTGGCTAATCCTTTGACAAAATGCACTTTACTTGTAATTGGGTAGATCTAGGTGTTCTTAATACTTCAAGAAACTGTGTTTCAAGATCAAGTGTTGAAGTCATCAAGTCTGTCCAAGAAACAAGCTGAGAAGTGCAAGCTTACTAAAGCTTGATAGCTAGCATGTGTCGAAGTTTAAGAAGCTGTTCAGCCTGTGTGCTCGACACCTACTCGACAACTCCCATCTGTCGAGGTTTAAGAAAGAAACAGAAATTCTGATATGTTTTCTTGGGATCTGTGAATGTGTCTTTGGGCCTTCTTTTCTCCTAACCCTAGACATATAAAAGGATTGTTTTAAGGGCAATCAAAAAGTACACAAGTTGCACAAGCTTTGAGAAAAGTTTGCTCAAGCAAATTGTGACCGGAGACAAAGTTTTGCCCTAGTTCATCATTCTTGAAGAAGTTGGTATAAGGTAATGGGATTTTTTTACTCGTAACCGCTTGTTGTGATAATAGTGGAATTTCAGGAGTGGTGACCTGAAAATCACCCGGTGGGGTTTTTGCCTTGTTGGTTTTCCCCATTCATAAACAAATCACCGTGCCAAATTTATTTTCCGCTGCACTTATATTAATTGATGATTTGTTTGTGCTACCACGCGCTTTGCATGTTAATTTGATTAATTAATAACGTGGCTAATTAATCAATTAATTTAATCACAAGAGGTCAATACGTTTTTGGCCTATCAAGTGGTATCAGAGCAGGCACACTCTGATTAGGTTTAATCTTTGTTGTGTTGATTCGTTGACCCCTGTTTGTCATTGATAGAGGATAGTCGTTAATTATACCTCCTTTATTTGATGGCACTAACTATGCATACTGGAAAGTACGCATGAGAGCTTTCTTATAGTCTTTAGATGAGAAAGTGTGGCAAGCTGTAGAGATTGGTTGGACCAAGCCAAAAGAAACGCCGGCCGATTAGGATGAAGCCAAGATCAAGGCAGTAAACTTTAACAGCAGGGCATTGAATGCTTTATTCAGTGCAGTCACCAATGAGGAGTTCAAGAAGATATCCTCCACTGAACCTGCTAAGGAAGCATAGACCATCCTCCAGACAACCTATGAGGGAACAAAGGTTGTCAAGGATTCAAAGCTTTAGAGGCTCACTACAAGCTTTGAAGAAATAAAAATGGAGGAGGATGAGTCGTTTGATGAGTTCTATGCCAAGCTTAAGGACCTAGTGAACTCAGCTTTCAATCTTAGGGAAATCATTCCTAAACCCAAGATTGTGAGGAAAGTGCTTAGATCTCTACCCGAAAGATTTCATGCCAAGATCACGGCGATTAAGGAATCAAAGGATATTGACAAGATTCCTTTGACTGAGTTGGTTGGAAACTTGTAGACCTACGAGCTAGGGTTAACAAGAATTGGCAAGTCAAGTACGGGCAAGAGCATGGCTTTGAAGGCCAAGAGCAGTGACACTGATGAGTCTTCAAATGATGAGGATTCTAAGATGAAGTCCTACATTACAAGGCAATTCAAGAAGTTCATGAAGAATTCCAATGGGAAGAGTTTCGACAAGGACCGCAGGCAATCCAGTTCTTCTCAGTTTAAGAGCCAAGATAAATGGAAGAAGGATGCAAAGGATGGCGGTTAGTACACTGTTCTCGCAGGACTTAAGTGCTTTGGGTGTCATGGCTTCGGACACATAAAACAGGAGTGTCCTACATATCTCAAGAGCATTGGGAAGAGCAAAGCACTTGCTGCAACCTTGAGTGACACTGAGCCTGAGGATGATTCTAACAATGAAGATGACAGAATCTTGAATGCCTTCACTACCACAGTCAATCCCACTGAAGGGATTGTTGAAGACGTGGACGAAGAAGAAGAATTGGTGGATTCTATGTGTGAGAAGATGGATGATCAAGATGACATCCATACCGCCTATGAGAAACTATACAAGCTGTCTGAGAAACATGAGAAACTCTATAGGCGGGCCACCAAGAAACTCAGTGATGTGGAACTTAACCGTGAAGAGTTGTCCACAAAGTTTGATAAGGCTAATTAGACTATTGGAGTACTGAGGTTTGAGAACAATTTCTTGGCTGAGAAGACCAAGAAGCTTGAAGTAGAGCTGTTTCAAGTCAGAGCTCAATTGGAGAGGACTTCAAGTGCGAAGCTTGACGAGATGCTTAGCATTCAGAAATCTGCTTCAGATCGAACAGGTTTAGGGTATGGCCTTTCTTCCTCTAATATTGCTTCTACTAGTAATACTGTTTTTGTTCCTCTTGCTAATAATGTTGAAATTTAGTACAATAACGTTAATACTGAATTAGCTAGTGAGAACTTAGAGAAAAATAAATCTATCTTAGGAGCACCCCTTAAGCAAGATAAGAAAGATGTTAAAAACCCTAGGGCTAAAAAGGCTAACTCTCAAAAGTCTAAACAGAAGAAGTAGCATCTCTATCATCATTGTGGTATTGCCGGTCATACTCGACCAAATTGCTATAAGTGGTTAGCCACTCAATAGAGCAATGGTATGATAGCATCTGGAAGCCAGAATCAGCTTCAATACTCTCTTGCTCCTCTTGGAGATCTTCTCAAAGCCCTCATGTTCCTTTCAAACTTGAACAGTTTCAATTCTACCCCCTCACCGCCGATTCAAAGGTTTAATCAACAGAAAGGTTCTTCCAAGGTGTAGAACGAAAAGGGCTCCAAGTGATTTTATCACTTTTCTCTCTTTCTTTGTGTTTTGTTTATTTGTTTGTTTGTTTTTTTGTTTTTTGTTTTTTTTTTTGTGCATAATTTTTGTGTTTTGCTTTACTGTTTTGAGTTAGTCTAGTTTTATGCTTTTCTTTGCTTAATATAAAAATAAAAAAAATTGAAAAATCAGAAAAATACAAAAACAGTATGTGTTTTGTGTGCATTGGTGCTTGTGTACCTTGGATGGCCATTGAAACAAAATTTTCTAAACTTTGTATCTCTTGTAGCTTAGATGAGCATCTCTATGCACAACTAAACAAGTGAGCTTTGTGGCTCTTGTTTGTGATGAGTAAGATTAAGTTATCTCTTGTACTTAACACTCTTATCACTCTTTTTGACGGGTAGGACTAGAAAATCCTAAGAGAAAGGCATAAATAACCATCTCACCACTGTTGCTTGCCAATCATAAAAGACATTTGTATGTTTTGGCATAGCAAAAGTGTGATGTAAAGGACATTGATGTGCTTCGGCATAGCAAAATTGGAATGTCAATTATCATTGGGTATTTCTTTTTTCTCTTTTATATGCCCATGCATGATATGCTAAATAAAAGAAAAAAAAAATGCAAAGAAAAGTAAAAAGCAAAAAGATAAAAAATGCTTTAAATATGATTGCAAGCGTGTTTTCTAGGAAATGTGGGAGTTATGGGATGTACCTCGAAAGTGATAGTCCCCATCAAACAGTTATGATTGTGTGTGAATTAAAGGGATTTTCTCATATCTCAAATCGTCATAACATGTATACACTTATGCAATCTTACGATGCTTTTCACACACAACACGCAATATTCTTTGCTACTCTTGATACATGTGCAGGTATAATGTGATTTGGTCATCACAAGGTTTTACATGTGTTAATGTATGCTCACTAAAACGTCTTGACTTGTTTTTGAAATATAAAATTAGTTAGACTTGTTTAGTGTGTGTGTGTGTTTTTGGGATCCATGTGCTTAAAATTGATGTTGGGAGATGATTTTGAGAGTTTAATATGTTGGTTGGATCATTTGTTGAGTTGCATGCTTGATTGCATTCATGTTTGTGTTTTTCTCTTCTCGAAAAACTATTTTTAAAAGCAATCTTGACAGCTCCTCAACACTTCTTCAACACCTGGCTATCTGTCAAGCTCCTCAGCTTTTTCTTATCGCAATCTCAACACTTCCTCGACAACTAGGTGGATCGATCGAGAAAGTTTATGTCCCTTCGTTAGCTTTTCGACAGCTAGTGGATTGATTGAGCTTCTGTTCTTGTGTCTTTGCTTGGTTTCTCGACACCTTCTCGATAGCTTCATCTGTTGACGTTGTTTTTCTCGACACCTTTCTTGACAGATGTCTCGACACCTCTGTCTGTCAAGATTTACTGAACCTCTATATAAAGGTTCTATGCGATCTGGTTCTTCATTTCTCTCGATCTCTCTCTCGATACCTCTATCTTTTCTCCTCCCAAACCTTTCTCAATCACTCCATATCCTTTCTTCAACTTTTTCAAGTTTTCCTTCACTTGGTAAGCTTCTAATCTCTCATCTTCATGCATTTTTATGTTTTGAAAACTAGGTTTTGGGGTTTTTGAAAAATTTTGGGGTTTTTCAAAATTGATGAGTTATTGTTGCAATTTTGAGATGGGTTTTTGTTTTAATGAGTTTAAAATCTCATGCATTGCATCATATTAGCATTATAACAGTATTATCATGCATTTAGATATGTGCAAGTTGAGTGTGTGCTGGTAGGATTGGATTAGGTTGAGCCCATGATGAATTTTCTTTTGCATGTCACATGTTCATGCATTTTCCATGCATACGTACCCTCTTTTCAATATACTTGCTATATTTGAACTGTTTTGAGATTTTCTGATTGTCTCTCTCTCCCTTCCTCTCTTTCTGTTTACGTTAGTCGTGTCTATGGCACCTAAGCGTAAATATGCTCCGTCTCGAAACCCTCTTCGTTCCGGGGCATCGTCTTCATTTGATCCTACTCCCTCTAATATTTGGTTCTGTGATGAGGATGCCCGAAAGGCTTTCTCGGAGAACTTTTCCCGACGAGGCATTCATTCGGAATGCTAAGTCATTCTGGCAGACTTCGCTGACAACGACCTTCCTGATGTCTTTGACAGTCGGGGATGGAAGTCACTGTGTGACATTCCAGTCACCTGTCCTCTCGTGCTTATCCAAGAGTTTTACTCTAACATGCATAGGATTGATCATTCAGTACCTCATTTCTTCACTCGCGTTCGAGGTATGCGCATTCCTGTCACACCGCAGCTTGTTGCAGATATGCTTCGGGTTCCTAGGGTAGAGTTTCCTGACTATCCTAGTTGTGAGCGTCTGAGGATTGTGTCCAAGGATGAGCTCATGTTCGCTTTTTGTGAGTGCCCGTTTAATTGGGGTGAGCGTTAGTTTACACCATGTTGGCCTTTTGCTAAAGGTCCTAGATTCTTGAACATGGTGATGACTTTTGTTTTGCACCCTCTCTCTCATTATAACTCCATCACAGAGCCTCGTGCTCGGTTTTTGTTATCACTCCTTGAGCATCTCATTATAGATTTCCTTTCTCATTTCATTCTTTCTATTATAGATGTTCCTTTAGATTCGACATCCCGTGATAAGCTCATCTTTCCTTCTGCTATCATAAGGATTCTACGCCATTTTTCTGTCTCTTTTTCGGTGTCCAACCATTTCACTTTCATGTGTGCCATAGATGCCGCTACCGTAAAACGTAGTGAGGCGCAGTTTCGGTCATGGTAGTCAGATTCAGCAACTCCTCCCTCCCATTCGGCTCCTTCATCTCTATCTGCTCCATCCACATCTGCCCCCTCCTCTTCCATAGGTGATGTGACTCTAGGAGACATCATGGCACAGCTTCAGCGCATAGATGCTCGCCTTGATACACTTTCTACTGAGTTGTATCAGGTGAACGTTCGTATTGGCCGTATTGCTAGGTGACAAGCAACTATAGGTGGTTTCTCTTCTGAGGCTTCTCCTCCACCTCCTCTAGTGGCTTCTGATTATGCAGATGAGGGTGATGATGATGATGGTGATGACGATGATGCTTCTAATGATGATGATGGAGATGCTAGCTCTACCAATGAGATATCTACTTGACACTTTACCCTTTGTCACTCGTTAGTATATGACTTTTTTGTTAAGGGGAATGTTGATATGAGGGATGTAGTGAGGACATTTTGTATATTTTTTTTCTTTTCTTTCTTTTATAGATACACTATTCTCGTACATTGGGTCTTGTGACCATTTATTGACATACATTGTACTTATTCTTCTCTATATGTGGATGTATGTTTTCTTTCACCTAACCCTTACATGTGTTGTTTCTTTTCTCTCTTTATACTCATGCTTCTGATTAATTGTATACAATCTATTATTTCTGTTTCACACAAAGATGCCTTGATGAGTTTCATTTAAAGTGTTTCAGAAATATAGGTTGTCAAAGTCTACTTGCCATAAACTCTCTTTTTGCAAAGTTTTTCAAGAGTTTGTGTTAGGATAGATTTTATTGTATGAAACAAGTGAGTATAAGTTGAGTGATTTATGACTTCTCTCATATGTTCATTTGTTTATTGTGGTTTTGTCACGGATTGCCAAAAGGGGGAGATTGTTAGGACATATGTGTTTCAGTTGTTAAGAACATATGTCATTATTTTATGTAATTGGCTAATCCTTTGACAAAACGCACTTTACTTGTAATTAGGTAGATCTAGGTGTTCTTAATACTTCAAGAAACTCAGTTTCAAGATCAAATGTTGAAATCATCAAGCCTATCCAAGAAACAAGCTAAGAAGTGCAAGCTTACTAAAGCTCGACAGCTAGCATGTGTCGAAGTTTAAGAAGCTGTGCAGCCTGTGTGCTCGACACCTGCTCGACGGATGCTTGACACCACACATCTGTCGAGGTTTAAGAAAGAAACAGAAATTCTGATCTATTTTCTTAGGATCCGTGAATGTATCTTTAGGCCTTCTTTTCTCCTAACCCTAGAAATATAAAAGGATTATTTTAAGGGCTGTCAAAGAGTACACAAGTTGCACAAGCTTTGAGAAAAGTTTGCTCAAGCAAATTGTGACTGGAGACAAAGTTTTGCCCTAGTTCATCATTCTTGAAGAAGTTGCTGTGTATGTGCACCAAAGGGTTTTGTGACCAAGCATCTTCTTGATCTTCATCGTGTGGATAAATTGAAGAACTTTGCAACAAACAATCTTCTCTAGTTGGTGATTGAAGTCGCATACTGGGATCCGCGCATTGGTTAGTCACGTACTTGGGAGCCGTGCATCCAAATGAGAAATTGTCACTACAGAACAAGTCCAATTGGGTATTGGGGTAAGGGTTCAACTGTAGGTTAGTATAAGGTACTGAGATTCCTTTACTTTTAACCGCTTGTTGTGATAATAGTGAAATTTCGGGAGTGGTGACCTGAAAATCACCCGGTGGAGTTTTTGCCGGGTAGGTTTTCCCCATTCGTAAACAAATCACCATGTCAAAGTTATTTTCCGCTGCATTTAGATTAATTGGTGATTTGTTTGTGCTACCACGCGCTTTGCATGTTAATTTGATTAATTAATAACTTGGCTAATTAATCAATTAATTTAATCACAAGGGGTCAATATGTTTTTGGCCTATCAATTATGTTGAAACGTTTATTCCAATCTAGTAACTTGCTTCTATACGAATCTTTTCAATATAAAAAGATATAAATGGTCAATAATATACTTTGTATAAAGTACAACAGATAATTATATATATTCATTGTGGAAAAAATAAAGTCTTTAGAAAAAAATTAAATGCTTTTCAAACCAAATAAGAAGTAGTCCAAGCTTTTATTGGGCATGTATTCATAGATTAAAATCATTTCTTCTCCAAAAATGCAACAACCGAGAAGCTTAACAAGATTAGTTTGTTGGAGTTTAGATATGAGTATCAACTCATTCTTAAACTCAATTATTCCTTGCCCTGAATTTTTTGATAGTTGCTTTACGGCTATTTCTTGACCTGTTGGTAGTTTTCCCTATTGTGATGATCAAATAAGGTATAAGCCAATGTTAGATATAAGTTAGTTTAAACATCTCTCTTTATAGTTTTTTTTTTTTAGAGATTACCCTGTAAACAGGTCCAAATCCCCCCGCTCCAAGCTTGCTTTCTAATGAGAAATTGTTTGTGGCGGTCATTATACATTCGTAACTAAATATGCTTACATCATGTGCCTTCTTTCTATTAATTGGAATTCCATTTTCTCCCATAGATATCTCTGAACTAAGCAATTGTTTGGCATCATTTGTGTCATTATTACATGTATAAATTTACATAAATTCATAACTTCCATTTCGGTAACAAATAATCAAGAAATAATCCAACGAGTACAATCTATATGTGAACCATCTACCTTGAAATACAATTATTCTCCTTCTGTGTAGATAACACAATATATAGAAAAAAATTACAAGCAGAGCATGGTGCCAATGGCAATGGCAATGGCAATCCATAGCCACTTAGTTTTTCCTGCATTTTGTCATAAGTATATAGGCATCAATAATTATTTGAACCCCCCCCCCCCTCTCTCTCTCTCCTCTTGTGATCTTGAAAATTATATATTACTAGTTTATAACCTTATGTACATGTACGAATACAATTAAAAACAATCGCAGTTAACACGTACACACACATATATGTAATATATTTGTCTCTAACTAGTTAGCAACGGACCGTTCATATTCATAGTTGTTAGGACATATGTGTTTCACATGTTAGGAACATAAGTCACTATTTTATGTAATTGGCTAATCTTTTGACAAAACGCACTTAACTTGTAATTAGGTAGATCTAGGATGTGTTTGATACTTCAAGAAACCTTGTTTCAAGTTCAAGTGTTAAAGCCATGCAAGTCTGTCCAAGAATTAAGTGTGAAAAGTGTTTTTCGTTAAAGCTCGATAGCTAGTATCTATCGAGACTTAGAGTTGTCTGAATCCTGTGGCTCGACAGTAACTCGACAAATAGGGTATTTGTCGAGGTTTATGAAACTCGAATTTTCGGGTCTATTTTTCATCCAATATATGATTATATGTTTAGGCTTTCTTTTCTCACAACTCTAGACATATATAAGGATTATTTTAAGGGCCGTCAAAGGAGACACAAGTTGCACAAGTGTTAAGCAAAGTTTTGTTCAAGCAAATTGTGATCGAAGACAGAATTTGCCGTAGTTCATCTTTCTTGTGAAGAAGCTGCTATGTTTGTACACTGTAGGGTTTTGTGACCAAGGAGCTTCGTGATCTTCATCGTGTGATGAATTGAAGAACTTTGCAGCCAACAACCTTCTCTAGTTGATGAATGAAGACGCGTACTGGGATCTGCGTAATTGGTTAGTCACGTACTGGGAGCTGTGCATCAAAAGGAGAGATTGTCACTACAGAACAAGTCCAACTGGGTATTGGGGTAAGGGTTCAACTGTAGGTTAGTATAAGGTACTGGGATTCTTTTACTTGTAACCACTTGTTGTGATAATAGTGGATTCTCGGGAGTGGTGACCTTAAAATCACCTGGTGTGGTTTTTTCCATATAGGTTTTCCTCATTCGTAAAAAAATCACCGTGTCAATTTATTTTCCATTGCATACTTAGTTTAATTGGTGATTTGTTTATGCTACCACGCTCATTGCATGTAATTGAACCTAATTAACTCACTTGGTTAATTAATTGGATAATTCATCACAAGAGGTCAATACGTTTTTGGCCTATCAAGTGCTATCAGAGTAGACACACTCTAATTAGGGTTGATTTATGCTGTGTGATCTATTAACCCCTGTTTGTCATGGATAGAGGATAGTCTCTTATTATACCTCATTTATTTTATTGCACTAACTATGCATACTGGAAAGTATATATGAGAGCTTTCTTGCAGTCTCTAGATGAGAAAGTGCGGTAAGTTGTGGAGATAGGTTGGACCAAGCCGAAGGAAACACTGGCCGATTGGGATGATGCTAAGATCAAAGCGGCAAATTCCAACAGCAGAGCATTGAATGCCTTATTCAGTGCAGTGACAAATGAGGAGTTTAAGAAGATATCCTCCACTGAAACTGCGAAGGAAGCATGGACCATCCTCCAGACAAACTATGAAGGAACCAAGGCTGTCAAGGACTCGAAACTTCAGAGGTTCACTACCAACTTTAAAGAGATCAAGATGGGGGAGGATGAGTCATTCAATGAGTTCTATGCCAAACTTAATGACATAGTAAACTCAGCTTTCAATCTAGGGAAAACCATCCCTGAACCCAAGATTGTGAGAAAGGTGCTCAGATCTCTACTAGAGAGATTCAACGCCAAGATCACCACAATCGAGGAATCAAAGGACATTGACAAGATTCCCCTGACAGAGTTGGTTGGTAATCTATAGACCTATGAGTTAGGTTTAACGAGGATTGGTAAGTCGGGTAAAGGAAAGAGCATGGCCTTGAAAGCGAAGAGCAGTGACACTAATGAGTCTTCAGACGATGAAGATTATAAGATGAAGTCCTCTATTACAAGGCAATTCAAGAAGTTCATGTAGAATGCAAATGGGAAGGGCTTCGACAAGGGCCGCAGGCAATCTAGCTTCTCACAGTTCAAGAACCAAGACAAAGGGAAGAAGGATGCTAGGGATGGCGGTCAGTACATTGTTCCCTCAGGACCAAAATGCTTTGGGTGTCAGGGCTTTGGACACATGAAACAGGAGTGCTCCACATATCTCAAGACCATTGGGAAAAGCAAGGCACTTGCTGCTACATTAAGCGACATCGAGCCCGAGGATGATTCCGACCAATGAGGATGACGAAATCCTAAATGCCTTCACTACCACTGTCAATCCTTCTAAGGGAATTGTTGAAGATGTGGATGAAGAAGAGGAAGGCACTTGCTGCTACATTAAGCGACATCGAGCCTGAGGATGATTCCGACCAATGAGGATGAAAAAATCCTAAATGCCTTCACTACCACTGTCAATCCTTCTAAGGGAATTGTTGAAGATGTGGATGAAGAAGAGGAATTGGTAGAAACCAAGTTTGAGAAGATGGATGAACAAGATGACATCCACACTGCCTATGCAAAGTTATACAAAGTCTCAGAAAAGTATGAGAAGTTGTATAGGTTGACCACCAATAAGCTTAGTGATGTGGAGCTAGAGCAAGAAGAAATCTCTACAAAGTTTGATGAAGCCAATCAGACTATTGGAGCACTAAAGTTTGAGAATAACTTCTTGGTTGAGAAGATCAAGAAGCTTGAGACAGAACTAGTCCAAGTCAGAGCTCAGCTGGAAAGGACTTCAAGCACTAAGCTCGATGAGATGCTCAGTCTTCATTGCTTCCAATCAAACCGGCTTAGGGTACGATTTCTCTTCTCCTAGTATTGCTTCTACTAGTACTACTATTTTTGTTCATCTTGCTAATAATGTCAAAACTGAGAACAATGAAGTTAAAAATGAATTAGCTAGTGAGAACATAGATAAGGCTAAGTCTATCTTAGGAGCACCCCCTAAACTTGCTAAGAATGAGACTAAAAACCATAGGGCTAAGAAGGCTAACTCTCAAAAACCTAAACAAAAGAAGCAGCATCTTTGTCATGACTATGGAGCAGCTGGTCATACTTGACCTAATTGCTATAAGTGGTTAGCCACACAACAGAGCAACGTTATGATCACATCGGAAAACTTGAATCAGTTTCTATCCTCTTTTGCTCCCCTTGGAAATCTTCTCAAAGCCCTCGTGTTCCTTTCGAACTTGAACAGTTTTAATTCTTCCCCCTTACCACCGGATCAAGGATTTGCTAGACGGAAAGGTTCTTCCAAGGTATGGAAGGAAAAGGGCTCCAAGTGATTCTGTCACTTTTTTCCTCTCTCTCTCTCTCTCTTTCTTGTTTTTGTGTGTGCATTACTTGTGTGTTTTGATTTATTGTTTTGAGTCAGTCTAGTTTTATGCTTTGCTTTGTTTTGTTTAACATGTTTTTGTTTGGTTTTGTTTTCAGTTTTTACTTTGTTTTGTTTTTCAAATAAAAATTAAAAAAAATTTGAAAAATTGAAAAATACAAAAACAATGTGTGTTTGTGTACATTGGTACTTGTGTACCTTGGATGGCCATTGAAACAAAATTTTTTAAACTTTGTATCTCTTGTAGCTTAGATGAGCATCTTTATGCACAACTAAGCAAGTGAGCTTTATGGCTCGTGTTTATGATGAGTAAGATTAAGTGATCTCTTGTACTTAACACTCGTATTACTCTTTTTAATGAGAATGACTAAAAAATCCTAAGAGAAAGGCATAAATAACCATTTCACCACTGTTGCCCGCCAATCATGAAATGACACTTGTATGCTTCGGCATAGCAAAAGTGCAATGTCAAATTCTTAACATCATTAGGTATTTATTTTCTCTCTCTTATCTGCCCATGCATGATATGCTTATTAAAACAAAAAAGATCAAAATGCTTTATATGATTGCAAGCATGTATTCTAGGAGATGTGGGAGTTATAGGATGTACCTCGAAGGTGATAGTCCCCATCAAACAGTTATGATTGTGTGTGAGTTAAAGTGATTTTCTCTTATCCCAAATCACCAGAACATGTATACATTTATGCAATCATGCCATGTTTTTCACACATAACATGCAATATTCTTTGCTACTCTTGATACATGTGCAGGTACAATGTGATTTGGAAATCACAAGGTATACTTGTGTTAATGTATGCTCACTAAACTGTCTTAACTTGTTTTTGAAATATAAAATCAGTTAGACTTGTTTAGTGTGTGTGTGTGTTTTTGAGATCTAAATGATTATCATTTTTCTTGTTGAGAGATGATTTTAAGAGCTTAATATGTTGTTTGGATCCTTGGTTGAGTTGCATGTTTGATTGCATTCATGTCTGTGTTTTTCTCTTATTTGAAAAACTATTTTTAAGAATCTCGACAGCTCCTCGACACCTCTCGATACCTAGCTTATCTATCAAGCTCTTCAGCTGCTTTTTATCGCAATCTCGACACTTCTCGATAGCAAGGTTGATCGATCGAGAAAGCTTCTACCCCCTTGATAGCTCCTCGACAGATCCATGATCCATCGAGCTTCTTTTTGCCTTGGACACCTGTTCAATAGCTTCATCTGTTGAACCCTTTAAAGCTCAACACCTCTCGATCTGTTGAGAATTACTGAGCTTGTATATAAAGGGTCAGTGCGATTCAACTTTCATTTCGCTTGATCTCTCTAGACTTCTCACCTCCTAAAACCTCTCTCTCTCACTCCCAACCTCTTCCTCAAGGATTTTTTGGCCTTAATCAAGTTTTCTTCACTTTGTAAGTGTCTTAATCCATCATTTTCATGCATTCTCATATGTTTTGACCTAAAAATTGGGGTTTTTGGAAAATGTTTGGGATTTTTCAAATTGATGAGGTTTTTGAAAATTTATTAGGATGGGTTTTAAAGATTTGATCTTAAAAACTTCATGCATTGCATCTCATATGCATTATAACTATATTTTCATGCATTTGGATGTGTGTTATATATGTTATCTAATTGTGTACTGGTAGGATTGGATTGGGTTGAGCCCATGATGCAAATACCTTTGCATGTCACATGTTCATGCATTCCCATGCAAATGTTCTTTCTATTCACTATATTTTTGCTGCTTGAGACTTTTCTGATTGTCTCTTTCTCCCTCTCTCTCTCTCTCTCTCTCCTGTTTGCATTAGCCTGCTTCTATGGCACCCAAATGCAAATCTACTTTGTCCCGGAACCCTCTTCGTTCTAGGGCCTCCACTTCTTCTGATTCTTCACCTTTTTCTGTTCGGTTCCGTGATGAGAAGGCTAAATCGAACTTCTTTGAGAACTTTCCCCCACGAGGCATTCATTCTGAACGCCAAGTCATCTTGTTGGACTTCTCCGACACTGGCCTTCCCACTGTCATCCACAGTACATAAAATAGTGACATATGTTCTTAAAATGTGAAACACATATGTCCTAACAATCTCCCCGTTTGGCAATCTAACAAGATGACAGTTGAACTCTTACCCCAGCACCTAAGGTATTATACCTAAGTTTTGTCCATATGAGAGTATGAAATAATACTCTCTTTGAAGTTTTTACCTATTTACTTATATTATTCGACTTTTTGTTTTATATATGTTAGGACATATGTGTTCACATGTTTAGAACATATGTCATATTGTTTATGTAAATTGGCTAATCCCTTGACAAAACACACTCTACTTATAATTGGGTAGTTCTAGGTGTTTTTAATACTTCAAGAAACAAGGTTTCAAGATCAAGTGTTGAAGTCATTAAGTCTATCCAAGAAAAAGCAAGCTGAAGTGCACAGTTTTTCAAGCTCGACACCTGCTCGGCAGCTACCTCGACACCTGCTATCTGTCGAGAATTAAAAAGTCAGAATTCCAATATGATTTTCTTGGGATCCGTGAATATGTTTTTGGGCCTTCTTTTCTTCTAACCCTAAACATATAAATAGAGTGTTTTAAGAGCCGTCAACATAGAAACAAGTTGCTAAAGCATTGAGCAATCCTTGTTCAAGCAAATTGTGATCAAAAGACGAAGTTCTTGACCTAGTTCATCTTCTTTCAAGAAGTTGCTGTGTATTTGCACCATAGGGTTTTGTGACCAAGCATCTTCCTGATCTTCATCGCATAGGATGATCTGAAGAACTTTGCAACCAACCTCTCTTTCTAAAGTTGGTGTTTGAAGTCGCGTACTGGGATCTGTGCATCTGGTTAGTCACGTACTTGGGAGCCGTGCATCAAAAGGGGGAACTGTCACTACAGATCAAGTCCAATTGGGTATTGAGGTAAGGGTTCAACTGTAGGTTGGTAAGGTACTTGGGATTCCTTTACTTGTAACCGCTTGATTTGATAATAGTGGAGTTTCAGGAGTGGTGACCTGAAAATCACCCGGTGGGGTTTTTGCCGTTAGGGTTTTCCCCATTTGTGAACAAATCACAGAGTTATTTATTTTTCTGCATATTTAGTTTTGGTGATTTGTTTGTACTGCCATGCTTTTGCATGATAAATTGATTAATTAATAACTTGGTTAAATTAATTAATTAGTTTAAATCACAAGGGGTCATTCAATTTGTGGCCTATCAATATAGAATTGTGGCAACACTTAGACTTCTTTTAAATTTTTGTTAGAGAAGTAAGAACATGGGTTTTTAGTAGAAGGAAAATGATTTCCATATAATTGGCACGCTACTTGGCAAATTCATACGATATTAGCTATGTCACTTGTCATATTTTAGTTTTCTAGTGTTTGCTTTGGAATGGAATTGAAAAATTAATACTTTATTTAATCTTAGAAGAAGAGATATTGGAAACAAAATCAAAATAAAACACAAAAAAAAAAAAAAGGATTAAGAAAATTCACAACACCTAAACTCTAAGCTTTTTCTCAACTGAATTAGACCTCCAAACTAACATTTTTTTTAAATCATTGAGTAGTTGAATTCTCTAGGATTGGGGGAAAAAAAAAACCCTTAAATATGAAATTCAGAAAACAGTATCATTCTTTTACTAAAACAAATGAAGAAGGCAAACACCGAAAAACATTGAATCAAAGTTAGATACATCTTTTCTAACCATTAAAAATAAATAAATAAATAAACAGATACCTCTCATATCATTTATATTTTGGTAATTATCAAAATCAAACCTTTTGTTAGGTAGACTGTGGTTCTTCTTTCAATAGTTTCTTTTTTGGTTAGCAGATAGTGCATCACTTAATGTTTGTTACCAGAAGTTAAAGTACCAAATTATTATTATTATTATTATTATTATTATTGTTATTTACAAATTGTGGAGACATTATTTCATTTAAATTTTTGTTAGAGAATTAAATAATTTTTTAGTTGAAGGAAAATGAATTATATAAAACTAGTCGCTAACCCGTGCTATGCATGGGAACCTACCTATTTATGAGGTAGACTAAAATAATTTTATAAAAAATTTAAGAAAATACACCATTGCATGATTTGCTCTTGTATGACTTCAATTTGTGTTACAATTTGATGAAGAAGTCATTACTTGAATGCGTAATGGCTTAAAAAGATTTATCAGACAATTTTAAATACTGCAAAAAAATAACTCAAAAATTCAAACAAAAAAAAAATTAAAGAATCAGATGATTTACTGTTTAGGAATTATTGAAACAAAAAAATATATATATGACTAAACAATAGAGAAATATAAGAGAAAGATGGGTTACATTCAAAAGAATAATTTCAATTATTGCAAGCTTTTTTATCTTGTAAAAACAGCTAAAGAGAGTTTGGTGGTTCATGTACGAAAATTACTTTTTAAAAAATACATGAAAAACCATAAAATAAATTTTTTTTAACAAAGTAGAGGAGAAGAAAATAATATAAGAAGACACTACAAGAAAAGAGTCTATTCGAGAGGGTAAAATGACCTCACAAAAATTCAAATATCGTCGCAAAAGGTTATTAGTGAGGGCATATGGCCCTCGAAGGATGTCGTATTTGCTCTTGTTGCTAAAAGAGATTTTGCGACCATACCTTCGCAAATAAATAATTTACGAGGGCAATCCACCGTCGTTACTGAACAAATCCACGCTCACAAATTTATTATCAAACAACGAGAAAAGTTGACGACTTATTTTTAGTAAGGGGAAGCAATCGTCGTTAACAACTATTTGTGAGGACCTTTATACCCTCACAATTAGTTATTTGTGAATTCTAAATTAATGACACACTTTTTAGAGACAAATAATGCCGTCGCTAAAATTTATTTGTGAGGGCTTTTAACCCCTCGCAATTAGTTAGGAATAATAGTGACAACATTAAGCTGTCGCTTAAAATGTTTTTGCAAGGGGTTAAGTGGCATCACTATTCTATAAATTGCGTGGGACTTTGTCGTCACTACAAAATTATTTATGACCAAATTTTTATGTCATCAATGATAATATTTTATAAAATTTTTGAAATATTTTATTATTTATTTATTTTTAATTATTTTATATAATTTTTTTTTAACTATCATGTTACGATAGTACAATAATTACTAAAAATTGATCAATTGAAAGATAAAAATTCATATAACTTCAAACTTTAAAATATAGAATATACAAAGAAATCCTGAAATTAAACCTTGTTTTAATCTTAAACAACAAGAATTATGACAAGATCTATACTAGTCTTCCTCTGAGTTACCCTCCAAGCTATTTTCAACCTCCCTCATGTTATTGATTGAGTTGTCCTCTTCATCTCTACTAGTACCATCCTTTAAAAAAAAAAAAAAAAAAACATTAAACATAATTCATACACTAGAATATTAGCTTTTATAAAAATAATAACAAATAATGGTTAAAGAGAGTGCAAGAGAGATAGAGAGAATTCATGACATGTATTTCATTTTTACTCACCCCTTAATCTCAATCCATCCATTTATCCACCATCTTTTTCCAAAAGAGTGTAGGAATGAAGGAATGACCATTCTTATAACGATCTTCTTTCTTTGTATACTTCTTAAAAATAGGATTTTTAATGTGAAACATCCAATCAGAATAACAGCGTTTCACCAATTCTACATTCTTTCTTCACTTCCTCATCTGGTTGCTTATGCTTAAAATGTTGAGCTTTATAGCAAGGGTTTCGAGCTCAAATCTTGGGTATTCACTAAAAGTTGTCCAAGCTCCATTCAGTTTTTGGTAAAAAAGAATAGTAATCTCTTGAGTAGCTTTTGGGGTGATGATTCTACCTTTACTTTTACCTTCCCTTGCCATGTCTGCCTTTTTTTTTTAATTTTTTTATAAGCACTTGCCATGTCTACCTACTATTAGTTAGTATTAATATGATGAAAGTATATAATATAAATATGTATTAACAAATTGATTGTGTTAAAGACATGACCCACTAGTAAAAGATGATACTCTAGTATAAGATGATACTAGACCTTATCCTCAATCCAACAATACTTATTGCTACAATCAACACACAAATAATTGTTTTGCATATCTTTATTTATTGAATGTTTAAATGCATACTCAAGAAAATTCTCAACCCTATTAATATATCTAGTCGAATGATGCATCCAAAATTTATCAACTGACATTTTGTCTACTCCCTATAAAGCATCATATTATATAACTAACAACAATAATGGTTGCTAACACATGTATAATTATGCACTCTTAAAAATAACTAGCACGGTTAACATTAGGTCTTGTAAAATAGAAATATCAAGGATTCGCATATCTAGCCACAAAATAGAAATATCAACACAACCTAAAGCAAATCTCAAGCCAAACAATTGAGATTGGACAAATATGTTGTCAACATCATCATCCTAATAACTTTTTCAAGTAATCTATAGATTTTCAACTCACTACAGGCCTTACACATTTAAAACTCACATTAAAGAACTCTACAAAATTTTCGCATTTAACATTCCTTGTAGTGTTCTGAAAATTACCAATATATATATATATATATATATATTTTTTCAATAAGATACAAAATTAGGGATGGCAATTTCTACCAGACCCGCGGGTACCCGGCCCGGCCCAACCCTAATGGGTCGGGTTTTACCCGGTCCAATTAGGAATAGGGTTGGGTATGGGTTTAAAAAAAATAAAAAATAAATAAATAAAAAAAGCCCAAAACGGGTTCGGGTCGGGTTTGGGTTTTATAAAAAATCCAGCCTAAAACCCGACCTGAACCCGAACCCGAACCCAACCCGGTAATTATGAAATTACAAAAAAAAACCCCTTATATATATATATATATATATATAGCTATAACTAACCCTAAGTCCCGCATTTTTCAACTGCAGCTCACGCCTCCCTCCTCACCCTTACTCCCTCATTTCGGCTTACGCCTCACCTCCTCACCCTCACTGCCTCACAAAAGCACACAGCATCACTCACTCTCAGTCACAGCCATTCCTACACAGCACACGGCCTCACACACTACCGTATCTGCCTCTCATGCCTCCTCATTCTATTGCTTTAACACTATTTGGTATAGCCACACTTTTCCTAAAGTACACCGTACTCCTCTTATTTCTCTCTTTAGAATTTTTGCATATAATTTCTCTCTTCACCGTACACCATACTCCTGTTCTCTACTTAAATTTTTGCATTTTTATGCTATTTTCCTCATTTTTGTTGGAGGGATGGTGGAAGCCATAGGTGAAAGGATATTTATATGTGAAATGGGTATACGGGTTTACTTGTAATTGTTCTAGAATTTGATAGTATATAATTGTAGAAGAATGTAATATGGAAATTTTGAAAACTGTTTATTAAGAAATGTTACTGGTTATTGGTAAATAGGAAGATCATTTGATAGTATATAATTTTATTGTTTACTAAGAAATGTTACTGGTTACTAGTCATTGCATTGTTTATTAAGAATTTGATAGTATATAATTTTAAGTTTATGAAATAATCATTGCATTGTTCTAGTTTACTAAGTAAATAATAATTTTCCTTTAGATAGGTTTGTACATTATTGCCAAATGCAGATATGACAGTGTCAATTACAAGGTGAGAACTTGAAATTTTGTTGTAAAAATGAGAGCTTGTACATTCTGTTCCCCTATTCTTTCCCTTCATATCTACATAGTTTGTTTAATGGAAGAAATTGTTTATTGTTTTTTGTGTTTGTTGGGAATGTAGAGCCTAAAGAGATGGAAGACACAAACAAATCTGGTTCTTCCTCGCCAAGCAGCTCTCCCTTGAGAACCGGACGTTGTCCCTTGCCATCTATGCAGTCTCCTTTGCCATTTTCATGATCACCCTCACCATTGTCGCCTGGCAGCTCACCCTCAGGATCACCATCACCTTTATGCACATTAAACAACGATTAAGTGTTTAAATTTGTAGTTAATCATGTTTAATTATGATTGCATTGATAGAATTTGTGAATCTGTGTAATTATGAATTTGTGCCTATTAATCAAAGAGTATGTGTAATAATAAATTTGTGAGTATTTGTTTTGATTCTAACTCCTAAACTTATGAACCAATTAGGAGTCCAAAATCCCCGATGGTGGTCTTAGTGGGAGAAGACTTAGAGGTAGAGGAACAAGAAGGGGCAGAGGACGAGGGAGAGCAAGGGCCTGCAAATAAGGATTTGGATACAAGTAAAAAAAGAAAGACTACCTCAGAAAGTCAAGTTTTAAGGTAATTTTTTTATCTATAAATTGAATGTTAAAGACTTTACATTTAGAATGTTTATTGAGTTATGTTAAATTGCATGTTTAGACTTTATGTTAAATTGAATGTTTATTGAGTTATGTTATTATTATTCCTATTATTTTTCTAGGTTTGTTTATGTTCCTTCTCCACACACGAAAGATGTCCTTGCTGAAGTCCTTGTTGATTGTTTTTTAGAGTGGAACATTGATAGGAAGTCGTCCACAATAACTGTTGATAATTGTAGTACTAATGATACCATGATAAGACTTCTCTTGAATAAGCTTAATACTAGTTCTCTTATGTTGGGTGGGTCTATGTTGCATATGAGGTGTGCTACACATATTTTGAATTTGATTGTTCAAGATGGGTTGTCTCTTATTGGTGATGGTATTGAAAGGATTCATGATAGTGTGATTTATTGGACTGGATCACCAAAAAGGAGGCAGAAATTTGAAGAAAATGCACGTCAATTGCGTGTTCAATGCACCAAAGAGTCAGTCTTAGATTGTAAAACTCGTTGGAATTCAACTTACTTAATGCTTTCTACTGCATTGATTTATAAAGATGTTTTCTCACGTTTGACTAAACGTGAAACATCTTACACTTGTTTGCCACATGATTATGATTGGTAGGTAGCCAAAGATATTTGTGGGAGGTTGGAGTTGTTTCATAGTGTGACTAAGTTTTTCTTTGGTCGTAAGTACCCCACAACTAATATGTATTTTGCTTCGGTGTGTGAGTTGTAAATTGCATTGAATGAATGCAGTTTGTCTTCAAGTGAGATGATAAGTATGATGGCAGAAAGCCTTCTTGCTAAATTTGATTCCTATTAGGCTAATGTTAGTGTTGTTATGGCTGTTGCTACTATCTTAGATCCAAGATATAAAATAAAGTTATTGGAATTTTATTATCTTAACATTTATGGTGATAATTTTGATTTGAAGATTGAAAAAAGAATCTTTGTTATGATTTGCTTGATGAGTATGGAGATGTAGATGAGTCCCCAGTAGATAATGAAGGAAGTTCTCATATGCCTGCAAGTACTTCAAATCAAGTGGTACAAATGAAATTTAGGTTGAGTAGGGCAATGTCATCTTTTGATTTGTTTGTGAACAATAGTTCAAGTAGTTCAAAGAAACATGGAAGTGTTAGAATGGAATTTGATCATTTCATTGATGAGGGAGCGTTGAAGAGGAGTGAAGACTTTGATATTTTGGCGTGGTGGAAAAGTAATAGTCTCAAGTATCCTAATTTACAAAGGATTGCAAGAGATATTTTAGTCATTCCTATCACAAATGTTGCTTCAGAATCTACCTTTAGCACTAGTAGGAGACTTTTAAGTCCACACCATAGTAGGCTACATCCCAAGACTATAGAGGCAATGATGTGTGCTCAGAATTGGTTATGGAGTGAAATCAATGGTTAGCAATTGTCTAATTTCTATTTATAAAATAAAATTTATATTTTTATATTTGCTAGTTACAATTTGATGAAGTTTATTCCATTTTTTAATTCATTGCTGCTGTAGGTTCTTTAACTATATCTGGAGATTGTACATTTCAATCAATTCTTGATGATGGAGAGCCTAATGAAGAGGATGGGAGTTGTGTCACAATTGTGGAGGATTAGACATTTTGTATTAATTTAGTAGCCTTTTTAATTTCTTAGAATTGTTGGATTAATTTTTTGGTTTGTAATTATTCTAAACTTGTGCAATTTATTTTGTAGCTTTTTAATTTCTTAGACTAGTTGAACTTTTGATACTTATTTCTTGGACTTGTTGGATTTATTTTATTTTTATGTTTAGTTGGTGATTTTAGTTATGATTTTGTTGATTAATGATTAAATGGTTATCTTAGCTAGGTGATTTATTGATTTAAAATCTTAGTTATGATTTATTGAATTATGATATTTGTAAAGTTGTTATTTACAACTATGTATTTTGTTGGCTTTTATTCCGTGCCAAATTTGATTGTAATTATTTTCAATCGTATATTCCCTGTATCTTTTGTGGGATTGGTTGTAAGGGTTGTGTGATAAAGAGAGAGTGTGAAGACTCAAGCATTTGAAGGTTAAAGGATTCTCGCGGGTATGTCGCGACCTAGCTTCCCGCGAAGTGAAACATGTGCCCTACACATGCTGGAATTCGAAGAGTTAGGCCTGGTGGAGACAGCTGTGTCTCGCGAGTATCTCGCAGGTAAGGCCTTCCCGCGAGACACTCGTGAGACAATCTAGTCTACCAGCCTGTACTGAATGACTCACACTTTTTGTGCCTCTTCTATATATACCCTCTTTACCCACAATTGTTGAGGAATGCTTCAAAGAGAAAGCCCTAGCCAAACACATTGAGAATTAGAGATTATCATACCCACTTTTCTCCATACACTTGCTTGTGGTATTTCCTCAACTCTTCCCACTCCATTTTTCATATCTTTGAGAGGTTGATAGCCCAAAAACTTACTACACCTTTGAGAGTGTTGAGTGACATTTTGGTGCTGCTGGGATGCATTGGAAGGAGCCTAGAATGGCAAATGCAACATGGAGCTTGTTGCGGGATCCGGAGAACAAAGACAAGACACGGTTCCGAGAAGCCTTGTTGGAGTAGGAGCTTGGAGGGCTTAGGTACATCGGGTAGACTAGGCTTGGAGGGTCTCTTGCTAATCCATGTATCCCAACTGATTGTCTAGTGGATCGATTTCCAATTGAAGGGCGGCGGAGAGGTTTTTCGCCGAGTTCTTCGGTTTCCTCTTCGATAACACGTCTCGGTGTTATCTGTGTTTGCATCCTTCTTCCCTACTCTTGTTTATTTCATTTTTACTACTGTGTTGCTTTAAATATGGATTAGAGTAGGTGTCTTGCTTATACGCTTGTGTTTACACTATTCTGCACTTAGTACTAAGTTAGTGTAAAATCAACCAAGCTGTAATTTTAAATTTGGGGGTCTAAACCTCTTGTGTGTTTTCGACACATTTACAAGCTTTCAATTGGTATCAGAGCAGGTACACTTGATGTGGTTTAATTACTTAAGTGTGATCCTTGACCCCTTGGTGTTGTTTGAAAAATGTCTTTGTTATAATCAACATGAAGGAAAGCAAAGATGTTTGTGATAAAGACTCTATGAGTATTTTTGAAGATTGTTCTAGTAATGTGTTTTTAGAGCTATTTAAGTCAAAGAAACATGCTAGAATTTTCTATCACATGCTGAAATCACTAGTTCATAGAAACCATGATATACATAACAGCTTATGTGAGTCAAAGTCTTTAGTCTATAAATATAAGAGGCGAAATAGACACTTGTGTGATAAACTTGATCATTTAAAAAGAAAACTTCACTCATCCTTAAACGAAATAAAGGAAAAAGAGTCCTGCTTCGAGGGTTAAGAGTGTCTCTCTCATGCTTGTCTTTTTGTTCATACCGCTTTGAAAGTTTTTAATTCATGTTTGTGGTACCTTGACAGCAGTTGTTCAAAGCATATGACTGGAGATAAGTCTCTATTCAAAACGCTTAAAGAGAAGGAAGATGGCTTTGTGACGTTTGGAGATGGCAGTCACTCACAAGTTCTTGGAAAAGGAACGGTGGACATTCCAGGACTGCCACTGCTGAATGACGTGTTGTATTTTAAGGGATTAAAGGTGAACTTGCTGAGTATTACTCAAATCTGTGATGATGACTTCTTAGTTCAATTCTCAAAGAAAGGATGTCTAATCTTGAATGAAGAAGGTGTTCAAATTCTAAAGGGACTTAGAACCACCGATAATTGTTATGGGGTCATTCCCAAACCAAGCATAGCATGTCGGAGTGCCCGAGTAGATCTCTTGGAGTTGTGGCATCAACGACTTGGACATGCCAATTATAAACAAGTGGCCAAAGTCTCAAAGCTTGAAGTAGTGGTTGGTTTACCAAAGTTTGGGAAAATTGATCAGAATGTTTGTGGTTCATGTCAATTAGGAAAACAGACATAGTCAAGCCATCCGAAAGTGAATGTGGTTGCAACCTTTCGCCCTTTAGAGTTACTGTATGTGGATCTCATAGGTCCAACAAGAACAGAAACCATGGGTGGAAAACGGTATATTATGGTGGTGGTTGATGACTTCTCAAGGTATTCTTGGGTGGACTTTCTTAGAGAGAAATCAAAGGCATGTAACAAGATGGAGAAATTGTGCAAGAGACTGATTAATGAAAAAGGAGTACCTATTCTCAAGATCAGAAGTGAACACGGGAAGGAGTTTGAAAATGCGAAGTTTGAAGCATTTTACGATGAACACGGCATCAAGAAAGAATTCTCAGCCCCAAAGACTCCACAACAAAATGGAGTAGTAGAAAGGAAGAATCGATTAATTCAAGAAATGGCTAGAGTAATGTTACTCAACAAAAACCTTCCACAGAAGTTTTGGGCCGAAGCAGTGAATACGTCATGTCATATTGGGAATAGGATTTACTTCCGAGCAAGAACGAAGAAGACATCGTATGAAATTTGGAGAGAAAAGAAACCGAAGGTAAAATATTTTCGAGTCTTTGGAAGCAAATGCTATATTCTTAATGAAAGAGAGAACCCTGGAAAATTTGATGCTAAGAGTGATGAAGGGATCTTTCTAGGCTACTCTTTAAATAGCCAAGCGTATAGAGTGTTCAACAAACGCACTAAGACTGTGATGGAATCAATAAATGTGGTCATCGATGACACCATATCTGAAAGGAATGTTGATGAAGGTGAAGGATCTAACTTGAAGAAGGGGGAGGGTGAGGACAACATGTCACAAGTTGATGATATTGAGAAAGAATCACTGGAAAAAGAGTCCACACCTACCATACCAAGAAGGGAGACTAGATCAACACAAGGGCCTCCTAGTCCCCTTACCCCTCTAGAAGTTCAACCTCCAATCTCTCGAGATGAAGAACCTTCCACCTCCAAGAGACCGTCATCAAGGGTAATCCTCAATCATCCATCAAGTAATATCATTGGTGATGTCAATGAGGGACTTCGGTTGAGAAAAGGACCAAAATACAGTGCAAATCATGTGACATATAATTGCTATCTTGCTCAATTTGAACCTAAGAAGGTAGAGGAAGCTCTTAGAGATGAGAACTGGATAGAGTCTATGCATCAAGAGCTACATCAGTTTGTTAGAAATGATGAATGGGAATTGGTTCCAAGGCCCAAAGATACTCATGTGATCGGCACTAAATGGATCTTCAAGAACAAAACTGATGAAGACGGTGAGGTTGTTCGAAACAAGTCCAGGTTGGTAGCTCAAGGATATACTCAAGCGGAAGGCATAGATTTTGATGATTCGTTTGCACCAGTAGCAAGAATAGAGTCGATTCAAATTCTGTTGTCCATAGCATGTGTTATGGATTTCAAACTGTACCAAATGGATGTGAAAAGTGCCTTTCTGAATGGTTTTCTAAATGAAGAAGTATTCGTTGAACAACCAAAGGGATTTCAAGATCCTCATTTTCCAGATCATGTGCTAAGGTTAAAAAAAGCACTGTATGGGTTAAAGCAAGCACCAAGAGCATGGTATGATCGCCTTACAACATACTTGTTGGATCGTGGATTCAAAAGAGGCCAAGCTGATTGAACATTGTTTGTAAAGAGAGATGAGAAGTCTTTCCTAGTTGCTCAGGTATATGTGGATGATATTGTGTTTGGATCCACAATTGATCATTTGGCTCTTGAATTCTCCGAAGAAATGAAAAAGGAGTTTTAGATGAGTATGGTGGGGGAGCTGAACTATTTCCTAGGACTTCAAGTGAAACAACGGAAAGATGGTATATTCATATCTCAAGAAAAGTACGCCAAAAATCTTGTTAAAAGATTTGGTCTAGACTCTAAGAAACACACCTCCACTCCAATGAGCTCCTCATCAAAGCTGAGTAGGGATGCTGCAGGTGTAGAAGTGGATCCAACGCTCTATCGAAGCATGATAGGCAGTCTCTTATATCTCACTGCTAGCAGACCAGACATTGCCTTCAGTGTAAGCGTATGTGCTTGATTCCAGGCAGCCCCCAAAGAGTCAGATTTAACAGCAGTCAAAAGGATTATCTGGTACATAAATGGGACATCTGATTATGGAATTTGGTACTCAAGAGATTCAAATGAATGCCTAGCCAAATATTCTGATGCTGATTGGGTCGGTTGTATTGATGATAGGAAGAGCACCTCCGGTGGATGCTTTTATCTTGGAAACAACTTGGTGTCATGGATGAGCAAAAAGCAAAATTCAGTCTCTTTATCAACAGCCGAAGCTGAATACATTGCTGCTGCAAGTGGTTTTGCTCAATTACTATGGATGAAGAAGCTCCTTCATGATTATGGAATCACTCAAGACACGATGTGTGTATATTATGATAATACAAGTGCCATAAATTTGTCAAAAAATCCAGTTCAACACTCGAAATCAAAGCATATCGAAATCAGGTATCATTTCATTTGAGACTTGGTGGAGGAAAAGACTGTGTACTTGGAGTTTATCAACACTGACAATTAGAAGGCAGACATATTCACTAAACCTCTCGATGGCCCGAAGTTTGAATCTTTGCTTAAGACCATCGGTGTCGGTATCATTCCTTGAACTCTATCTCTTGTGTGAACCTACACTGCTCTTTGTTGCATATATGTTGTTATGGTTTCACATGTTCTATTTTAGATGTTTCTATTTCTTGTTTTGGTTTATACCTGTTTTTTTTTATCTTACTTCTCTTGTTTTGTTTTGGGTGTGTTCAAAAATTTTAAAAACCCATAAAAATTGAAAAATCTCAAAAAGTTTGATCACTCGTTTTGTGCATATCTCATGTGAGTTTGGCCAAGTACCTTCGTACTTATGGCGTAGTGCATTTACGATCTTAGCTTGTTATGTATGCACTCTTTTCTATGTGGAAGAAATCTTGAAAAACTATGTGTAACTGTTGTAAATAGATCTTCAAGCTTGTCATGAATGATTGGTCAATAGTCTTGTTGGTCTTGATAGTTGCATAGACTTGTGTCTATATCTCTTCCCACTTTATTTTTTATGTTTTTGTAAAAAGAGCTCACCAAATGTAAATCTCCAAATGAAAAGAGATATTGAGCTACAAAAGCCTGTCACACACATTAGTATTCGACTAGGAAAAAGGGAAAGCGACTCTTTTTAATGTGTTTTATATGGTGCTCAAAAAGGCCAAAGGCTTATCATCAATGTTGAAATATCATAAATTTCAAGCACCAATCTCAAAAAGAGATGTTTTTGTCCAATCCAAATGAAAAAGTACCAATTGTTATGATTTATGTAGAAGCCAAATGAAAAGCTTCTAAGTTTTGTGCTCAATGTGTGGGAGGTCATATATACTCATTTCTATAATGGAGATAGTCCACTTGATTTCGTATCAGTTGTGTATGACTCGATTGAATTGATCATTGAAGCTTCACTCTGGTCTAAGGACTATTTCACATTTAATACTCACACACAACACACAAGTCTTCGATTCAATCAATGCCTATCTCATTTGTGTGATTGTATATGTCCAAATGTGATGTGTATGCCCCTGAACTTGTTGATCAAATCCAAAAAGATTTTTGTGAGTTTTATATGTTTTTGAAAGTGATTTTATACTTTCTTGTGTTTCATTTTCGGTCAAAATGCATTTTATGTGTTTTTCATCAAAAAACTGGTTCAGGGGATGTTTCGCGAGAAGCTCGCGACTTAGAGCTTCCCGCGAAAAGTGTTTGAGGGAAATAAATTTTTTGCAAATTCACTCAGAGACTTTCGTGACTGTCTCGCGACTGTTTCGCGACCAACAGCTTCTCGCGAAATGCTGTTTGGCAAAAACTGGGATTTTTCAAAATCAGACAGAGAGTCTCGCGAATGTTTTGCGACTTAAAGCTTCTCGTGAAAAATTTGTGCTTCAGTGGCCACTTTCGCGACTGTATCACGATTGTCTCGCTACTCTCTAACCCGCAAAAAACGCGTGTTTTCAGTTTTATTTGGTTGATGTGACAGATTTTCAAATCATAACTCCTTCCCTCGCATAAACTCCCTCGAAGCCATTTTCAACCCAATTCACTATTCCATCAAAATCCTTTCAATCCAAGCATTTTCTCTGCATTTTTCTCTTCGAGTTATGTTTTCTAAACAAATCTTTGTAAGCTTTTGCTTCGATTATTGCAGAATTTGTGCTTAGGGTTTCAATAATTGGGGTTTTTCGAAATTTTGGGTGTTTTTCTATTTTGGGTTTAAATTTTTGAAAATTTATGATTGGGCTGTGTCCCTTTTGTTGGGTGTGCTTCTATGTTGGCCCCTTGTGGCATTTTATCATGTATTTAGGCAAGATTTTACCATGTTCATGCATTGCTCATACTTAGAGTGTTTTTATGCATGTTAGGTGTTTGATAAAATGTCTAAGTGACATTGTTGTGCTTAATTGAACTCAAGTGAATTCCAATTTGCGAGACTACATTTGTTTGTCCTTAGTTTGGTAATTAATCAAGTGTTTCATACACTTTGCCCATGATGCACTCACTAGGCACACACCTAGGCACTCTTAGGCACCCTACATGCATCAGCACATGCACACAGACGCACACACATGCACAGTTATTTGATTTCATGCACAATGTCTTGTTTTTCATGCATTCTGGTTATGTGTTTATTGCTTTGTGTGTTTAAGCATGCTGGGTTGAGTAGTTTTTGCTCTGTCTCAAATTATTTCACTTATTGTGAACTAAATTAAATCTAATCAAGTTTTGGTACTTTGTTCTGTGCTCTTGTATTCTTGTTGTTGTGTTCCTTTGTGCAGATGTCTCCCACCAAGCATGTAGCAAAGAAGAAGTCTTCTAAACGTGCACGTACTGACTCTGAGCACTTCAAGTCAGCAGATGCAAATATGAAGTTTAATGACTGCTACAAGAGAGCGACCATTATCATGGAACGAGTAGTGCAATTAGAGGATCTTGAGCACACCGTCATCCCGAATGCGTTCAAAGAGAGAACTTGGACCAAGTTGTTGAATCCTGTTGGCACCATGTACTCAGAAATCATGAGAGAATTCTTCTCAAATGCTGAGGTGGATGATGACAAGATAATGTGCTGGGTGAGGCACAAGGAATTTGTAATCACAAGGGACAGTATTCAAGACCTGTTGGAGATACGTCCTACATCTCAGCCAATGACAGTTCAGTATGATGAAAGATTGGGATCAATCAAGGATATGATAATGGCTCTTGGAGGGGTTCCAAAGAAATCATCAATGGACACACTCAAGTTTTCTCCAGAAATGAGAACTTTGAGTTATGTGATGATTCATAATCTGTATCCAGTCACCAACCTCACCACACTATTTGCTCCAAGGACGAGGTTTCTCTATGATCTTCTCACCAACAAAGAAATTGACATTTGCAGCCACATCTTCCATATTCTGAAAAAGAGCATTACGAAGCAGAATTCACGAACCATAATGCCTTTTCCCTCACTGATCATGGGGTTCATTGTTAAGACAAAGCTGAAATTCCCAGGTGGTCTTTCTATAGTTCAGAGGGATTACCCCAATGGTGCAAATACTCTAACTCGGAGCACAGCCCACATTAAAGGCCCCAAGACTGGTGTGCATACCATTCCACCGCCTCGTGTTGTGCCAGATGAGGGTGGAGATATAGAGGAGGAGATTGACAGGTTCACTTCTGCTTTAGAGACGTCAACACATCCCTCGTCTTCTGCTCCAGCACAAGGTTTCAGCAAGCTTGATCAAATACTAGCTAAAATGGATCACATGTCTACATTGCTTGACTCTCATGTACAGCACACAGCGGATCAATTTGCATACCTCCAGGAACAGATCACCACACTATCATCTCAGATTCAGAACTTGTCCTCCATACATGGATCAGACTCCAAATCCGACCAGTTCTAGCCCTTTGGCCATTCCGGTCAAAAAGGGGGAGAAAATTTTTGAAGGGGAGTTGATGAAGAAGAGCTTGCACAGCCTTAAGGGGAGCGTAGCTTCGATTATTGGTTTTACAAACGGGTTTATTCAGTTTCCTTTAGTTTTATAACTGGTTTATGTTTACTGTCTTACTATTTTAGGTTTAAAGCTTTGACACTTATGCTTTGACTTCAAAATTAATTTCAGTATAATTTCAAAACTTTATGTTTATTTTCTATGCTTTATGGCATATGTGCTTTGTGGCTTTTCTTTGTACCCATGTTGCTTATGTAAGCTTTAAGGGTTTGTGCATGCACATGTTTGTAGGCTTTTATGGTTTGTGCCATGCATATGCAGTACCTTGTTTATGCAGCCTTTGTGCTTTGTTAAATCAGTACTTATAACTTAATGCTATGCATTTCGTTTTGTTTGTATTATCACTCTTGTGCCCTAGTAGGATTGTTCCTAGATGCAAATACTTCGTATATTTTGCATTGGTTGAGTGTTGGACTTGCAAATGATTCTCTTCAAATGAGCTTATCATTTTGCATGTCCGAATGTTCATTTCTTGTGTAAATGAACATAATGATCACTTTGTATAGTGATTGCTTGTTTGATCTTGCCATGGTCTACTGTTTTATTCCATTCTGCTTGATCACTTTTTGTTAGCTCCATATGCATTTCAAGTTTTCTACATACAATGATATTATTGTGTTGTTGTGTTTCAGGAGATACTTGTTCATATGTTCAAGAGCTTATCAGCTTCTAGATTAGGTGTGAGTGAGTTTTGCCTGTGTTCCCAAACTCACATTTAAGTCTAGAGTCTGTTTTAGGGGTTTTGTCATGGAATAGCCAAAGGGGGAGATTGTAAAGTTGTTATTTACAGCTATGTATTTTGTTGGCTTTTATTCCGTGCCAAATTTGATTGTAATTATTTTCAATCGTATATTTCCTGTAAGGGTTGTGTGATAGAGAGAGAGTGTGAAGACTCAAGCATTTCAAGGCTAAAGGATTCTCGCAGGTATGTCGCGACCTAGCTTCCCGCGAAGTGAAACATGTTCCCTGAACATGCTGGAATGCAAAGAGTCAGGCCTAGTGGAGACAGCTGTGTCTTGCGAGTATCTCGCGGGTAAGGCCTTCCCGCGAGACACCCGCGAGACAATCTGGTCTGCCAGCCTGTACTGAATAACTCACACTTTTTGTGCCTCTCCTATATATACCCTCTTTACCCACAATTTTTTAGGAATGCTTCAGAGAGAAAACCCTAGCCAAACACATTGAGAATCAGAGAATATCATACCCACTTTTCTTTATACACTTGCTTGTGGTATTTCCTCAACTCTTCCCTCTCTATTTTTCATATCTTTGAGAGGTTGATAGCCCAAACACTTACCACACCTTTGAGAGTGTTGAGTGATGTTTTGGTGCTGCTGGGAAGCATTGAAAGGAGCCTAGAATGGCAGATGCAACATGGAGCTTGTTGCAGGATCCGGAGAACTAAGACAAGACACGGTTCCGAGAAGCCTTGTTGGAGTACTTGGAGGGCTTAGGTACATCGGGTAGACTAGGCTTGGAAGGTCTCTTGCTAACCCATGTATCCCAACTGATTGTCTAGTGGATCGATTTCCGCTTGGAGGGCGGCAAAGAGGTTTTTCGCCGAGTTCTTCGGTTTCCTCTTCGATAACACGTCTCGGTGTTATCTGTGTTTACATCCTTCTTCCCTACTCTTGTTTATATCATTTTTACTGCTATGTTGCTTTAAATATGGATTAGAGTAGGTGCCTTGCTTATACGCTTGTGTTTACACTATTCCACACTTAGTACTAAGTTAGTGTAAAATCAACCAAGCCGTAATTTTAAATTTGGGGGTCTAAACCGCTCGTGTGTTTTCGACACATTTACGAGCTTTCAATATTAGTTATGGTGTATTGATTTATAGATTTATAATTAACAGGTGATTTATTGATTTATGATTAGTAGCCTACGATTTGGACTGATTTGGCATTTGGGCCACGTTATCTAGGCTTGAATTAGAATATGCAAACTTGAATGTAGGCAAAAATAAATTTGGGCTTCAATTCTTTCTTAATTTTTTTTTTTTTGGTTGGGCCATGATTTGGGCCGCGGATTGGGCCCAAATCATTTAGTAAAAGGGCCGAGTCCGGGCTGTGGGTCTTGGCCCACAGGTCGGGTCCGAGTATGGAAAAACCTGGCCCGAACTCGACATGTTGCATTCCTATACAAAATTTTTATTTGCCTGTATACAAGATAAAATAATAATAATAATAATTATTATTATTATTATTATAAAAACATGTATAAATATATAGCTTCAATCAATATCAATACAGATATATATATATATATATATATATATGACTAATTATTTTATGGGTTTATTCTAAAAGAAAACATAGATAATAAATTGAACTTTGTATTATATGCTTAATTTAAATGACCTGCCCTTGCAAAATTCTTCCTAAGTCCACCAAAAACCAATGCAGCTTGATCCAAGTAGAGGGAGAAAAGGAACTCCTGTGTTAGAGCTGTGAAATTATAGAACATAACAAACAACTTTCATTATAATATAACTTTGTCAATAATAATGGTTAATAAGGCAGGTCTGAGGATCTGAATTATAACACATGAAATCAAGTCAATCAAAGAAATTAAATTAACTTGCATTATATACATAACTAATAAAAAATTCGTCTCTTCCCTAAAAAAAAATAATTCAAATTGGACAACAAATCATGCATAGTCCTAAAACACAGAACAAAGGATAAGGATTTGTCTAGACTCAAACATGCATGTGGTTTAAACTTATAGTAAGCAATCATCAAAGAAGAATAAGCACAATTTAACCCCCACCCCACTCATATTTTATATGATAATGATATAAATCATATAATAGGTACATTCAAAACAGGATTGGCAGGGCCAAAATGGCCAAATACCACATTTTTTTGAAATTTTTAGCAACAAAACACTATTTCAGAAATAAATAGCAAAGTACCACTTATTCAAGAACTCGAGTTTTAGAAACTTGAGTTCCTCATCAATCTGCCACCGTGGCACTGCTAAGCTGGAATTCGTGGAATTAAAAAAAATTATGTGGTACTCGAGCTTGGTAAACTCGAGTTCCATGCATCACAATACTCGAGTATACCAGACTCAAGTACCTTTTATAAATAAAGTGAAGATAAAAAAAAAAAAAAAATTTTACACGATACTCGGGTTTACTAAACTTGAGTACCGTGTAAATTTTTTTTTTTTTTTTTTGTTTGCAGATAATCGACAAATAAACATAAAGATAAAAATAAGTGGTTTTTTTTTTTTTATGTTTTTATTTATTTAAACAGAAGCATTGTAAAATATAAAAATTTTAATTTCAAAATATGAATTTAATTTCTACATTAATTAAAATTGTTCATTGTTTTCTCATAAAAATTGTTCACTGTTTTCTGTATAAACCATTTCTACGATTTTGCATAAAATTATTTTCTGTTCAAAATTATTTAAGAAATTGTTCACCCTCTTTTCTGCATAAATTATTTTCTGTTTACTATTTAAAAAATTGTTCACTGTTTTCTCATAAAACACCTAGTGAAATCGTGTTTTCTAAATTTGAAAGCTAAATCTGAACGCTTTTTCATGTTTGAATTTCACAATAATTGAATATATTTTTTTGCATTGATAAAATTTGTTTCTACATTAATAAAATTTGCTCTCCGCACATCATATTTGTTGTATATTCAAATCTACTACTGCATTCATAAAATATGTTTTTTGCATTAATTAAAACTATTCACTGTTTTCTCATAAAAATTGTTCATTGTTTTCTGTATAAACCATTTCTAGCATTTTGTGTAAAATTATTTTCTGCTCAGCATTATTTAAAAAATTGTTCACTCTCTTTTATGCATATATTATTTTATGTTCACTTTTTAAAAAATTGTTCGCTGTTTTCTCATAAAACACCTAGTGAAATCATGTTTTCTAAAATTGATAGCCAAATCTGAATGTTTTTTCATGTTTGAATTTCACAGTAATCGAATATATTTTTCTACATAGAAAAAATCAGTTTCTACATTAATAAAATTTGCTCTCTGCACATCATATTTGTTATATATTCAAATCTACTACTGCATTCATAAAATCTGTTTTTTGCATTAATTAAAACTATTCACTGTTTTCTCATAAAAATTGTTCATTATTTTCTGTATAAACTATTTCTAGCATTTTGTGTAAAATTATTTTGTGCTCAGCATTATTTAAATAATTGTTCACTCTCTTTTATTAGTATATTATTTTCTGTTCACTATTTAAAAAATTGTTCGCTGTTTTCTCATAAAACACCTAGTGAAATTGTGTTTACTAAATTTATAAGCTAAATCTGAATGCTTTTTCATGTTTAAATTTCTCAATAATCGAATTTGTTTTTCTGTATTGATAAAATCTGTTTCTACGTTAATAAAATTTGCTCTCTACACATCATGTTTACTATATATTTGAAGCTGCTTACTGCATTCATAAAATCTATTTTTTGCATTAATTAAAACTATTCACTATTTTCTCATAAAAATTGTTCACTGTTTTTTGCATAAACTGTTTTTAGCATTGGCACAGTTATTGCACTTAAATGGTTTTTGTGTTTTTTTTAAATATGTAACCATATGAATAATGGACAAACTCCACGAAAGAAAAATGTATGATTCGTATAAATCACCTAATGGTAAATGTCTCAAAAAGTTCAAATTTGTAAAAAAGTTCGAATTAGTTGAATGTAGAGCTGTTCATTAAGTAAAACTGTTTTCTGCATTAAATAAAACTGTTCACTGTTTTCTCATGAAAATTGTTCACTATTTTCTGCATAAACTATTTCTAGTATTCTGCATAAAATTATTTTCTGTTCAGCATTATTTAAAAAATTGTTCACTCTCTTTTCTATGTAAATTATTCTCTATTCACAATTTAAAAATTGTTCACTATTTTCTCATAAAACACCTAGTGAAATCATGTTTTCTAAATTTAAAAGCCAAATCTGAATACTTTTTCATGTTTAAATTTCACAATAATCGAATTTGTTTTTCTGCATTGATAAAATCTGTTTCTACGTTATTAAAATTTGCTTTCTACACATCATGTTTATTGTATATTCGAAGCTACTTACTGCATTCATAAAATCTATTTTTTGCATTAATTAAAACTGTTCACTGTTTTCTCATAAAAATTGTTCACTGTTTTCTGCATAAACTGTTTTTCGTATTGGCACAGTTATTGCACTTAAAAGGTTTTTGTGGTTTTTTAAATATGTAACCATATGAATAATGGTAAATGCCTAATGAAAGAAAAATGAATGATTTGTATAAATCACCTAATGGTAAATTCCTCAAAAAATTCAAATTTGTAAAAAAGTTCGAATTAGTTGAATGTAGAAATTCGAGAAAAATCGATGGAAAATCAATGAACGTACCAAATCGTGAAGGTGTACATAAGATGTACAGATAGTCTAGACTTGTTGAGAAATTTGATTTTGTTGAAAGTACAAAATAATGAAAATTCAATGGAAAAGTATGTACGTTAGATGTATAGATCGTATGAATTTGTTTAAAAATTTGAATTCATTGAATGTACAAAACTGTGAAAACTCGTGGAAAAATTGTGTACATCAAATGTATAGATAATACGAATTTGTTGAAAAATTCGGATTCATTGAGTGTGTAAAATCGTGAAAATTCAAATGAAAATATAAGAACATACCAAATTGAGTAAACTTAATGGAAAATTAATTACATTAGATGTACAGATCATCCAAATTTGTTTCCAAATTTGAAATCATCAAATGTACAAAATTGTGAAAACTCAATTTAAAACTATTTACTGATGTACTAATCATCCTGATTTGATGAAAATTTCAAAATTATTGAACATACAAAATCGTGAAATCTTAATGGAAAATCGAAATTGTGAACGTACCAAATCATGAAAATTCAATGGAAAGTTGTGTACATTAGATGTACAAATATTTTGAACTTGTTGAGAAATTTGATTTCGTTGAAAGTACAAAATCATGAAAATTCAAGAGAAAATTGTATACATTAGATGTACAGATTGTTTGAATTTGTAAAAAACAAAATTTAGATGTACAGATCATTCGAATTTGTTGATTGTATAAAATCTTGAAAGTACAAAATAAAATTGTGTAAATTAGATGTACAGATAGTCTGAATTAGTTGAAAAGTTTGAATTCGTTAAATGTACAAAATCTTGAAAATTAAATCGAAAACTGTGTACTAATGTATTAATCATCCGAATTTGTTGAAAATTTTGAAATCGTTGAATGAACAAAATCATGTAAACTCAACAGTTAATGAACAGTTAATATTTAGATTTGCAAAAGTTGAATGTACATAATCATCAGTTGTCAGACATTAATAACAACATTTTGTATTGCATAGAACGTGTAGACATTAACAACAACGTCTAATGTTCGTAGGTAGAAATATTTGGAAATTATCATTACTTGAATCTGAGAAGTCTGAAATATCTCTTTCATCATCTAACGCAATAACTTCATTAATAGACTTGATGGCTCGCTCTTGGGCCTTCCCCTTTAGTTGCTTCTTAGCTTTTTGGATTGCATGAAAACGGTTTAATCACCTTTGCATTTGATTGTTCTCTTGTTCAAGACGAGCAAGTATGTTGGCAGGTTCATCTCTAGATAACACGGCTGGAGTATGCCTTAGGAACTCATAACCCATGCCATCAACAATACACCTCCAACTCACACCTCTTCTTGTATAGGGTTGACCATGGTGGTTCTGCTACGGTGAACTCTATTGCGGTGGTATCTGCACTTAGTTTTGTAGGTTTGCCGACCATGATGTGCCCGACGCTTCCAAGACTCTTGTACGTGTATATTGGCATATTAAGGAAATCTCTCTTCCAAGACTCTTGTACGTGAATATATTTGCTTTCTCGGATTCTAATTATTTCTATGTACAAAAATTTATTTATGGACTCTTACAAAATTTACATTATTTTTATTTCTATTTTGTTGAAAATAGATGTATTTTTTTTTTTCAAAACCTGAAAATACATGTACTTATGTAATTCCCGTGCATTTGCACGAGTTTAAAAGCTAGTTTCCTTAATATGCCAATATACACGTACGTCAGTCTTGGAAGCGTCGGGCACATCATGGTCGGCAAACCTACAAAACTAAGTACAGATACCACCGCAATAGAGTTCATTTAAACATGAAAAACAAATTTGATTATTGTGAAATTTAAACATGAAAAAGTATTCAGATTTGGCTTTTAAATTTAGAAAACACGATTTCACTAGGTATTTTTTGAGAAAATAGTGAACAATTTTTTAAATAGTGAATAGAGAATAATTTACACAGAAAAAAGAGTGAACAATTTTTTAAATAATGCTGAACAGAAAATAATTTTATGCAGAATAATAAAAATAGTTTATGCAGAAAATAGTGAACAATTTTCATGAGAAAACAGTGAACAGTTTTACTTAGTTCAGAAAACAGTTTTACTTAATGAACAGTTCTATATTCAACTAATTCGAACTTTTTTACAAATTCAAAATTTTTGAGGCATTTACCATTAGGTGATTTATATGAAGCATTCATTTTTCTTTCATGGAGTTTGTCCATTATTCATATGGTTACATATTTAAAAAAACACAAAAACCATTTAAGTGCAATAACTGCGCCAATACTAAAAACAGTTTATGCAGAAAACAGTGAACAATTTTTATGAGAAAACAGTGAATAGTTTTAATTAATGCAAAAAACAGATTTTATGAATGCGGTAAGCAACTTCGAATATATAGTAAACATGATGTGTAGAGAGAAAATTTTATTAACATAGAAACAGATTTGATCAATGCAGAAAAACAATTTCGATTATTGTGAAATTTAAACATGAAAAAGCATTCAGATTTGGCTTTTAAATTTAGAAAACACAATTTCACTAGGTGTTTTAAGAGAAAACAGCGAACAATTTTTTAAATAGTGAACAGAAAATAATATACGCATAAAAGAGAGTGAACAATTTTTTAAATAATGCTGAGCAGAAAATAATTTTATGCAGAATGCTAGAAATAGTTTATGCAGAAAACAGTGAACAATTTTTATAAGAAAACAGTGAACAGTTTTAATTAATGCAAAAAACAGATTTTATGAATGCAGTAAGTAGATTTGAATATACAGCAAATATGATGTGCAGAGAGAAAATTTTATTAATGTAGAAACATATTTTATCAATGCAGAAAAATATATTCAATTATTGTGAAATTCAAACATAAAAAAGCATTCAGATTTGGCATTTAAATTTAGAAAACATGATTTCACTAGGTGTTTTATGAGAAAACAGTGAACAATTGTTTAAACAGTAAACAGAAAATAATTTATGCCAAAAAGAGAGTGAACAATTTCTTAAAGGCGTAAATGCACTTTTAGTCCCTACATTTTGACGTTTTTCCATTTTAGTCACTACATTTTATTTTTACCACTTTTAGTCCCTAAACCAATTAACGCCCTTCATTTAAGTCCTTGAAGCTAACTTCCATCACTAATCTAACGGGAACACTAACGGATGAATAAAATAATATTAATTTTAACTAAATAAAAAAAATAAAAACAGAAATAAAAAATAATGTTCAAACGCATCTTCATCTTTTTTAAAGCCCAGACCCATTTTCTGGATCTTTGCCCACTTGTTGTCATATACAAATCTCTCTCTCTCTCTCTCTCTCTCTCTCTAAGGATGCTCAACCTTTATCCTTCTGGTGAGCTAAATATCCTTGGGCATGATAGTGACTTTCTTAGCGTGAATGGCACAGAGATTGGTGTCCTCAAAGAGTCCCACAAGGTAAGCCTCAGCGGCCTCTTGTAGAGTGGCCACGGCAGAGCTCTGGAATTGGAGATCAGTCTTGAAATCCTAAGCGATTTCACAAACCAACCACTGGAATGAGAGCTTTTGGATCAGTAGCTCCGTGCTCTTCTGATACTTCCCGATCTCACGGAAAGCAATGATGGATATGGGGTAGTGATGGGTGGCAACGGTGAAGACAGAGCCGGTGATAGGTGGGTTTGTTCTCTCTTTTCTCTGTCTTGGCCCATCTCTCTCAGATCGGCGTGGTGGAGGGTGTTTGTTTGTGGAGATCAATGTCTGTGGTGGACATCTGCGTTTGTGGTCAAGGTTGAGGTGTGGGTCATGGTGGTTGCTGGGCTGTGGAATCAATGAATCGATGGTTGGGTTATGGAAATCGATGACTAGGTTATGAGAATTGATGGCTGGGTTATGTGGGTTTGGGTTTTGGTGGGTTTGGGTTTGTGCGTATGGATTTAGTAGTGGTGGCGGTGGTGGTGTTGTTGGATTTTAGGTGGTGGTGGTGGTGGCTGCTTGTGCTGTGGGTTTGATGTCGTTGCTGGGTTTGATCAGAAAGAGCTTCATTTAATTTAAATAAAAATGGAAAATGTCGTTGCTGGGTTTGCTCTTTGATTATGGGTTTGATGTTGTTGCTGATGTTGTTGCTAGGTTTAATGTTGCTTTTGATGTTGTTGCTGGGTTTGATATTGTTGCTGGAGATTGATTATAGCGAAGAACACAAAGAACATGAACATGTTCTTCATGTTCTTTCAGAAAAAAGAGAAACAAAATTAATTGAAAATCTTTTCTTTTCTTTTTAAATTTTATTCATCCGTCAGTGTTCCCGTTAGATTAGTGACGGAAGTTAGCTTCAAGGACTTAAATGAAGGGCGTTAATTGGTTTAGGGACTAAAAGTGGAAAAAATAAAATATAGGGACTAAAATGAAAAAATATCAAAATGTGGGGACTAAAAGTGCATTTACGCCTTTCTTAAATAATGCTGAACAGAAAATAATTTTATGCAAAATCGTAGAAATAGTTTATATAGAAAACAGTGAACAATTTTTATGAGAAAACAATGAACAATTTTAATTAATGTAGAAATTAAATTCACATTTTGAAATTAAAATCTCTATACTTTACGATGCTTCTGTTTAAATAAATAAAAACATAAAAAAAACCACTTATTTTTATCTTTATGTTTATTTGTCAATTATCCCCAAAAAAAAAAAAAAAAACAAACAAACAAAAAAAAAATTTACACGGTACTCGAATTTGGTAAATGCGAGTAACGTGTAATTTTTTTTTTTTTTTTAATCTTCATTTTATTTATAAAAGGTACTTGAGTCTGGTATATTCGAGTATTGTGACGCATGGAACTCGAGTTTACCAAGCTCGAGTACCACATAATTTTTTTTAATCCCACAAATTCCAGCTCAGCGGTGCCACGGTGGTAGAACTGATGAGGAACTCAAGTTTCTAAAACTCGAGTTCTAGAAAAATTGGTACTTTCCTATTTATATCCAAAACAGTGTTTTGTTGCTAAAAATTTCAAAAAAATGTGGTATTTGGCCATTTTGGCCGGATTGGCAGGGTAAAAACAGTAAAAAACCAATCTATAGAAAATTATTCATATATTTGTATGAGATATTGAACTACTCCCTTCGTCCCACTTTTTTTGTCCTCTATTCCATTTTGAGATGTCCCAAAAATATTGTCCTGTTTCTAAAAATAAAAGTCATTAATTTACTAATGTTCCTATTATACCCCTATTAATTGACTAATTCAATTTTTTGATAAATTTTTTCAAGGGTAGTTTTGAAAACTTATACATTTTTAAAAAGTAGACAAGACAATAAATGATGTTCCCTTAAAAAGTTTGACTTTTCAAACAAGACAAAAAAAGTGGGACAAAATGAGTAATATTTATTAATCTATAATTTTTTTAGAAGAAGATATTGAAATAATATGAATCTAATACCTAGTTACTAGTTCATTTTTGTCTAAATTGAGAACTATTGCAATGATAAGGCCATTAAACTAATTCACATAATAATTAATATAAAACTTTTAGTTCAGAAGGAATTGTGAGGGTTTAGATATTTGACAACTTCAAGATTCACCATTTTAAGACACATAGCCCACCCCACATATAGATGGCATCTTAAATAGACAACACCCAAGGGAACTTATATATCTAAATATGAATTGAAACAAACCACCTAGCATTGCATTTTAAGAACTACGACTAAGTCAACCAATACATAGGTATCATTTAAAGAATTGAGAGGGTTAGCAAATGTACCTACACCATGTTTGATAGCAACATAAACAGCAGCAAAGCTCTCAAGGTGGCGTGGTTGGACTCTTTGCAGCAACAGTTGGGAATTCTGACAGATCCGTATAGTAATGGTAGCTGGTTGGGAGTTTGTATTTGGAGAGTTGGGATTTGTGGTTTATGCAGGAAAGGTGTTTAAGTTTGGGTTTGAATGGGGATTTTGGGTTTGGTTAGAGTGAGAGGCATTTCAGGGAGAGGCATTTGTGTTTGGAGATTTGGGATTTGGGGTTTGGTTAGAGAAGGAGAGGTGTTTGAGGGAGATTTTCTTTTTCCTTTTTTAGTCAAAGTAGAGGTTTTTTTTAGTGAGATGGAGAGACTTGGCGAGGGATTGAAAAAAACTGGCCGCCTTTTTTTTTTTTTTTTTTTGAGAGGGAAAGGGAGAGGGAGAAGGAGAGGGAGGGAGATAGGGTTTTTCTTTTTTGTTTTTAAGGTAAAAACGATATTGGGGGGATTTATTTAAAATAATAATAAATCCCTCTAAAACCAAAAACTACTTATTGTGGGGATTTATTTAAAATAAAAAAAAATAATATTGTGTAAGTGAATTTATTTAACAGAAATTTAATCTCAATATTTAAAAAATAAAAAATAAAATTTGTATATATTTTTTGGTAAAACTACCTCACTCTTTGGTCGTTGTTACTTTGAAATTTTGAGATTTGGAAAAACTACATTTCACCCCAAATTTGAAGAGAAAAAACATTTTTCACCGTTGAAATCTAATTTACCAAATTTTATTAAATTAATCTAACTGTTAGATTACATGTTATATATGTTCTTAACATGCATGCCAATTTTCATGCCAATCGCGTGTAATTTACCATTTGATCTTTAAACTCATCTTTTATGCGTTATTTTAAACTACAAAAACTTGAATTTAAACAATTGATTGATGACACGGCTATTAATCTTTGATCACATTGAAATTTTGTAATCATGACAAATATATGAAGATAATATAATCTAACAATAGATTTGTCAAAATTCACATTGAATTAAGAATATAGGGTTGGGTTTAAGTTACACTTGATGTAACTCTAAAAAATGTTACACCAACCAATAACTTATTATTGAATTTATATTTTGAAAATCCAACCGTTGGATTACATGTTATATATGTTCTTAACATGCGTGCCAATTTTCATGCCAATTGGGTGTAATTTACCATTTGATCTTTAAACTCATCTTTTATGCGTTATTTTAAACTACAAAAACTTGAATTTAGACAATTGATTGATGACATAGCTATTAATCTTTGATCACCTTGAAATTTTGTAATCATGACAAATATATGAAGATAATGTAATCTAATGGTAGATTTGTCAAAATTCAGATTGAATTAAGAAATATAGGGTTAGGTTTAAGTTACACCTGATGTAACTCTAAAAAATATTATGCCAACCAATAACTTATTATTGAATTCATATTTTGAAAATCCAACCGTTGGATTACATGTTTTATATGTTCTTAACATGCATGCCAATTTTCATGCCAATTGGGTATAATTTACCATTAGATCTTTAAACTCATCTTTTATGTATTATTTTAAACTACAAAAACTTGAATTTAGAAAATTGATTGATGATATGCCTATTTGTCTTTGATCACCTTGAAATTCTGTAAGCATGAAAAATATATGATGATAATGTAATCTAACGGTAGATTTATCAAAATTCACATTGAATTAAGAAATATAGGACTGGGTTCATGTTGCACTTGATGTAACTCTAAAAAATGTTACACCACCCAATAACTTATCATTGAATTCATATTTTGAAAATCCAACCGTTGGATTATATTTCTATATGTTCTTAACATGCATGCCAATTTTCATGTTAATCGGGTGTAATTATCTTTTGATCTTTAAACTCATCTTTTATGCGTTATTTTAAACTACAAAAACTTGAATTTAAACAATTGATTGACGACATGACTATTAATCTTTGATCACCTTGAAATTTTGTAAAGGTGTTATTCCCAACATTGAAGAGGTTTAATGTCCACTTAAGAAATAGAAATAGGATTTTGATCATATCCTTACAATGCATGTGTAATGATATTACAATGTGAAGTCACTTTCTTTGCATTTTCAAGACTTGCTGTGCCCATTTGCACAAAATGTGTGGGCTATGTTCAAGGGAAGAGTTTAGAAATGCAAGAATGAGGCCACTGACTTTTTCCTTCTCTTCAAGCAGATGTAGCAGAAGCTTAGCCAGTTGGAGTTAGAGAGATGGGCAACCACGGCATGGGCAATCTGGAACGCAAGAAATAGATTCTACTTTTAGTAGGTCCAAGTCCATCTGAAGGCAATCTTTGAAAGTGCAAGTGGTTTTTTGGAGGAATATTGAAGAATAATAGCCTCACATGTCTAACGGGCTCTGGTATAAACTTTCTGCAGTTGGGGTCTGTTTTTTCCTTTGTATTCCACTCTCTGGGTTTTAGCTTGTGTTGGGGACACCACTTCATGTAGTTAGTGTTTCCCCCCTACGCTAGTTTTCTAACTAGCTTTACTTGTAATTCTTCTTTGTTTTCTTATAAAGCATTTCTATCCTTTTTAGCTCAAAAAGCGAATTGACTTATTTGATAATGTTTATATTGTGATCGGCTTACATTAATTGGACAAGCTCGCTTTCCTTGATGAGAAGAAATTTTTATTCACCTTTGAGAGAGAGAGAGAGAATCCTTAAGGCTGCTATTTTTGAATTTTAGGATACCATTTTGAAGTTGAAAGTGCTATCATTTTTTTATGGGTAAAATTTATTAGAAAATAAGGACAGACCTTTCATATATAGGATGTATATAAAAGGCTTTAAACAAAAGGTTCATCTAAAGAATTCAAAAGTGCTATATGTTTATACCTTTTTTTTTTCTTTGAATCTTAGTGTTAGTGAGGGCATATTTTTAACCCACACAAAAAATAAACTTTTTGCAAGGGAATTTTATTGTCCCTCGGAAATAATTTGGTGGGAACATTTCCCTCCAAATATTTTGACATTTTAATGGTTATTTGTGAAGGTCGATCTTGGCCCTCACAAATAATTTAGTATTAGTGACGGCATTTTTTTAACCATCACAAATCATACTCTTTGCGAGAGAGTTTTAATTGTCCCTCGCAAATAATATGGAGGGAAAATTTCCCTCCAAAATATTAACATTTGTTACGGCTACAACACATAATTGTGACAACTTTTCTTGTTGGTCACAAATGTTTCACATTTTACCAAGTATTTGCAAGAGCTTTATTTTGCCATCAAAAATAGGATTTTTTGAGAGGGTTTTTTGGGTCTGTCAAAAATTCTTCGTCACTAAAAGACATTTTTCTTATAGAGAGAGCTCATACCTCTACTCAGCTTTAAAAAAAATATTGGGGTTTGCTTTACTTTTATAGTGTTCTTGATTAACCTTGCAAATTTTGAGATAAATTATCAATGTTTAAGTTTGAGTTTAAGTTGGACTTGTTAGAGAGATAGAGTTTCATTCCTTGTTAAGTTTGGATTAAAAAAAATAATTTCATTTAAATAAAATAATAATGATGAGTTTGAGTTTAAGTTGGACTTGTTAGAGAGATAAAGTTTCACTCCTTGTTAAGTTTGGACTAAACAAAAATAATTTTATTTAAATAAAATGATAGAGTTTCACTCCTAGTTAAGTTTGGACTAAACAAAAATAATTTTATTTAAATATTATGCTGACATGGAAAATTGTGAAAGTTTCAGAGGTTTCGGTTATATATATATATATATATATAGAGAGAGAGAGAGAGAGAGAGAGAGAGAGAGAGAGAGAGAGATTGGCATATGCTACTTGGCAAATTCATACGATATTAGCTACGCCACTTGTCATATTTTAGGTTTGGAGAGTTTGCTTTGTAATGGAATTGGAAAATTTGTTAATTGCAAGAGTTTTAGTGTTGGCAAACCATGACAAAGTATAAGTTTTGTTGAGTTAAAATGTATACATTTTAAGTTCAAGAAAATGACCCAAGTTCAAGTCAAGAAAGACATAAGTTCAATACAAGAAAAATGAATTTTTTTTTTTTGGAATCTCGACTTCAGCTCGATTGATCAAGATTGGAAAAATTAGTAACAAGAAAAAGCCCATAACTTATTTGTTTCAAGCCCGATTTCTGATTCATTTTTTACTCCAATACAAGGAAATTATAAGCAATCCGTAGAAAGGCTTTGTAGAGAGAGAAAACTTTTTTTTTTTTTGGTGTACAGCTAGGGCATTTATAATCAAGTTCTCTCAATTTCACCAAACTGGAGACATTCAAAGTAGGTGTGAAGATCAATTGGGGAAGAAGTTGAAGTCATAGTTCCAATCACTAACTTGCTACTGTGAATCAAATCTTCAAGAGGTTGTTGGATCCAGTCAGAGGTTCTGGTCATAAACACTACTACATCATTCGTGAAGGACTTCACTAATAAAAGAGTTTAGAGGTTCGAAAGCAAAAGATTTCTGTTGTAAGTCATCTACGAGTTGTAGAGTCTAGGCAAAGGATTTACTTAGAGAAGGTCCCCCCCCCCCCCCCCCCCCCCGGCTCCCCATATTGGTTTTTACTTTGGGACAATTTGTTTAGTTGTTTTTTTCCTAGGTTACCAAACTTGGGTTATGTTATTTCAACTGCATTTATAATTTTAAACAAAATTGGTGTTGATTGTTTAACCAAAGCCTCAAGCATAATTTGATTAATGAATTACTTGGCATAAAACTAGTTAACTAGTACAACTAAGGTCTAAAAACCCTATCAATTGGTATTATACTAGGTTTACTCAGATTGGAATTTATTTTCTTGAATGTGATGCTTGACCCTTGTTTAATGGATTGTGGATGCTCTTTGACTATATCCCCACTCTTTGATGGTTCAAGCTATTCTTATTGGAAAGTGCACATGAGAATATTCTTAAAATCCCAAGGTGGGGATGTGTTATGATAGGCTGGACTCCACCTGAAGAGCTCTATGATCAATGAAAAAAAAACAAGTGGCTAAGGCTGAACTTAATAGTAAAAGCTTGAATGCAATATTTATTGTCATGTTTCAAGAAGAGTTTAGGCGATTTTCTAGTGTAGAAATTGCTAAAGAAGCCTGGACCATCTTAGAAACCACACATGAGGGAACTTAGTCTGTTAAGAACTCAAAACTTTCAAATGTTTACCTCTAGGTTTAAAGAGCTTAGGATCTAAGAAGATGAAAATTTTGATGAATTTTATGCCAAGCTAAATGAATAGTCAACTCTAACTTCAACCTAGGTGAGAGGTATTCCGAGCCCAAAAATGTAAGGAAAACCCTTAGGTCCTTACTTGAGAGATTTAAGCCTAGATTCACTGCCATAGAGGAAATCAATGATTTAGATGCACTGAAAGTAGATGGCATGTGGGGGTAGAATCCTTCTAGACTCATGGGATGACATTACCCTAGGGAGGAAGAGAGTGATGATGTGGAAAATCTTCATATTATCAACTAGATGGCACGTGGAGGAATAGCCTAGTGCATGGCTAACTTTAGTGGGAAAATGAAGATTTAACATAGGTGGGTTTTATTTAAGCAAATCATAAACACGTTTCCAAGCATGAAATGTGGGAATACTTCTAGGAATTGGAGTAGGATCACTTGAAATAGGGGATAGTGAAACCTCTATTTCCTATCATGGGAGGGAGTCCACAAGCTTGGCTCATACATGTTTTAGAGTTTGTTTAAGGGAGAATTCTTAAAAAAAAAGAGTTTTAATTTAAGTCCTTCAAATTTTGTTCTTGCTTATAAATTGCATTTATGTTCAAGTTCTTTAAATTATGTTCTTGCCTATAACTTCCCTTTACATTCAAGTTCATTAAATTATTTTCATCCTTGATTTCAATTCATGTCTTTTACCTTTAAGCTCTCCTCATTTTCGTTGTTATCATTCTCATGGGTACAAAAGTTCAAGGGAGCTACCTCTCTAGCTAGCACCATGAACCTTAGATTATCAAAAAATAAGAAGTTTGGGTAAACAAACTTCCAAAAATATGTTTTCAAAAAGATAAAAAAGACCCAAATGACCATCCCTTTTCTTTTTCCCCTAAAATTGGTCTTTACAAGGAATAAAATGCAATCAATGCCATTTTCAAAATCCTTTTCCAAAAAGAGGTTAAGTTTGGGTTTTTTCTTTTTGCATAAAAATGAATAAAAACCATGATTTTCACTAAAACCATGGAAACCCATTTCTTAAAAACCTTTTAAAAAAATGATTTTGATCTAAGTTTTGGGCATTTTCTTTCAAAAACATGGGAATACATTTTCCTAAAATAAAATGGTTTTATTCTTAAACTCTTATTCTTTCAAAACCCCTTTTTCAACTAAGCTTTTCTACCTTAAAAGATGAACAAAAAACCACGGTTTTCATTAAAACCATGAAAACCCTTTTCTGAAAAACCTTTCTTTTTTGATGATTTTAGATCCAAATCTTGGGATTTTTCTTTTTGAAACAATTGAAAATTCTTTTTCCTAAAACAAGTTTTCCAAAATGGCTTTGAAACCAATATGGCTTCTAAAACTCTTTTTTCCAAATTAAGTTTGTACTCATCTTGTTTCTAAATGGTTTTAATTTCAAGAATTTATTTTTTCAAAACCCGTTTTCTTCATATGAGTTTCCCTTAAAAGTGAGTAAATCGAAGAATTTTTATCATTTTTTTTTTAAATATCAAAACCATGGAAATCCATTTTAAACACAGACCCTATTTTCCTCATTGGTCTAGATTTCAACTTTGGGTATGATTTTCTAAAAGGCATGGTAATAAGTTTTCAAAATGGTTTTTGAATCTTAAATTTTTCCTTCATTTAAGGCTTATAAAAGTTCTTTTTACTCTTCAAAAACCCATTTTCTTAGAGCATTCACACCTGGGATTGTAAATTCCATATGTAAGGTTTAGTAGCATTTTCCCCTCAAAAACCTCCCACATCGGGAATGCTATATACCAAGTATTGCAAAAAACTTTGCAATATTGCTACAGTGCAATTCTAAAGGTAAAATTGCACTGTAGTAGTATTGTAAAAAAAAAAAATATATATATATATATATATTTTATTCTACTTTCCCCGAAATTTCTCTCTCCTCTCTCTCATTATTTATGTTCTCTTCTCTCTCTTCCTTCTCTCTTTCTCATTTGCTCTTTCCTCTTTTCAGACCCAAACACCATCCTCCTCCCAACATCAGCAACAACAACAATGACAACTCGTTCCTTTGCCCACTGAGCCAACCCAACTCAAACTCAAACTCAAACTCAGCCACCACCACGAAGATGCTGACTCAGTTCCTCGCCATTCTCCACTATGCCACGTCATGCATGGTCCTACAGCAAACCCTCGCCGAGATCAAAATCTCCTTCAACATCCTCCAAATCCTCGTTGGAGATTGCCAATGTTTGGGTTCGGTGTTGCTAGGTTTCTGGGTTGCTCAGATTGGTGATGGGTTTGGTGGAAATTAGCATGGGTCATGGTGAGGTCATGGTTTTTTTTTTTTTTTTAATATAGGTTTTTGTTCTGGTGGGATTTTGGTGGGTAGTGGGCAGTGGTGGCGTGGTGGGCATGGTGGAGGCACGGTGATAGAGGTTGAAGGAAGGTGGAGGAGAAAATTGGGAAAAAACAAAAAAGGAAAAATATATTTTATTGTGTAGATATATTATTTTAATGAGTATAACAGGAAAATAAATTTGGGATGTTGGATATATTATAAAATAGTACTGTATAATTGATAAAGTGGCTTTTTGAGATGGTAAAATAGGATAGAGTAGAATTTCCTGATGCGAATGCTCTTAGAATTAGCACTTCTTTATGCTTTCTCATCAAAGGAAAATATATATATATATATATATATATATTCTTTTATTTTGAGCCAAGAGAAGCTCCTTTTTTTAGGTTCTCTTCCCAAAAAGTGTTTTAACCCTTATTTCACAATAAGTATTTTTTTCCCCAAAAGGTCAGGAGATTTTTCCAAAAGAAGACCCTCATCTTTTCAAAAGAAAATAGAAAGGTTTCTTTTTACATAAATTATTTTGAATCATTTAATTACACATTTTTGTTGAGATTTGTGTCTATGATTCACATCCATTGAATCAATAGACTCCTATCAAGCTAATATGTTCCCCCACCCCCTCCCCATACACTAACCAATTTTGGGTTTGTTGTGTTTTGCATGAGGATGAACTTGGAAAATAAGTTTGCTTATTGATTACAAGTGCATATGATGACATCATTCCTCTCTTCTCTTTTGGCTTGTTTTAAAGTTATATTTCACACTATAAATATATGGTAAATATTATACTCACGTGTTAGTTATACATATTTAATTTAGTTTTCACATGCTTCTCACATATATTCACTTGTTATTTAATGTATAAACAAATACTCACATGATATGTATATATATCATTTGAACAAAAATATTTCAAAAAATCAAAATGCCAAGTATTTAATTTGTTTTCCTAAAATGTCTACTTTGTGGTCAAATTAAAACAAGATACAATCCTTTGGATAGGCGGTGTGGGGTGCTGAACACCTTCCCCACCTGTAACCGAACTTCCGAGTCCAAAATTTTTGGTTTGAGACGTTGTTTTACCTTAATTAATTAATTAATAACTCTTGACTCGACTTTTTTAATTAATTAGGTAAAACAAATTAGACAAATAGGTAACTAATCACACCTTAATCCAATGGTTAGTTGTGACATTAAAAAAAAAAAAAAGAGACTCACACACACACCCCTCACCCTAAAAACACTTGCACACATATGACACATCACCAAGCACCATTGTGGAAATGCTCCAGGGGACGAACCCAAGAGGGTCTCGCACCCGCGCTGAAGGGCGTCCACAATAGTTTCAACCACAAACTTGCCACTGTAAATCAAATCTACAAGAGGTTTTGGGAGTTGATATGAGGTTTCGGTCAAGAACACTTATACATCATCCGTGAAGGCATTCATACATGAATCGTTCAAAGATTTGGAAGTAGTAAAAAGTTTCTATTGTAAGTTACCTATGGGTTGTAGAGTCTAGATAAATGTTTTACTTAGATTGTAAACTTCTCTCAATATAGTGGATTGTCTTTTGGGAAGGTTTTCCTCGAGCAGTTTTTACTTTGGGACAATTTGTTTCATTGGTTTTCTTTGTGTGTTATGTTATTTCCGATGCATTTACTATTTTACATAATATTGGTGTTGATTGTTTAACCAAAGCCTTAACCATAATTTAATTAACTAATTACTTGGTTGAAAATTGGTTAACGGGTATTGCAGGGGTCTAAAAACCCTAACAAACACTTTCTTGAATTGTAGAAGAACAGATATTGGAAACAAAATCTAAAGAAAACACACACACACACACAAAAAGAGTTAAGAAAATCTATAACACTTAAAAGACTACATTTTCTTAAAACATGTTCTTCTTTTTTTTTTTTGTTGTTGTGGGGGGGGGGGGGGGGGGGGGGTGGTCATAACAATCAACTTAATTTACTCCAAAAAAAATTAATAAAGAAAAACCGTAACCTTTATCTCAACTGAATTAGACCTGCAAATTAGTATTTTTTTTAATTCATTTTAAAAATAGAGTGAAAACGAAATTAAAGAAAGCACGAACCTGACTGAGTAGTTGAATTCTCTCGGATTGGAACTGGAAGGAAAAAAAGGATAAAACCTTAAATAAAAATTCATAAAACACTATCATACTTTTATTAAAAATAAAATTAAAACAGACAAACACATATAGATCAGATACTTCTCATATCATTTAAATTGTGGTAATTGTCCAAATCAAACCTTTGTTAGGTTTACTGTTCTTCTTTCAATTGTTTCTTTTGTTGGTGATAGTCAATCATTTAATGTTTGATACCAAAAGTTAAAATACAAAACATTTTTTTTTCCATTTGAAACATTTAAATTTGTATAAATTTTCTAAAATACTATTAATAGCATGGCTGTTGTTTATTAAATTCTACATCGCCTCAGCGTTCCAAACTTGAAATATTTATGTTATTCTTGTCTTTTTTTTTTTCGGTAAACCATGGAAATATCATTAAACTTAGAAGTTAACAAGTCTATTACATCACATATTGGCTTTATCAAAAGCTAATAGCCTATTCACCACAGGCGGTGGGCTCAAAAACACAGTAAAAAAAGACAGAGAAGTCGCTCCCAACTTTGCCAATGCATCAGCGCATTGATTAGCTTCGCGGTAGACATGGACAATCTGCTTATTGGGTATTTCCCTGAGCAGGTTCCTGCAATCAGACAATAGAGGTTCCATTAGCAAATTGGCGCTGTTATTATTCATGAGAAGAACAACACTCAGTGCATCTAGTTCAACAACCAGCCTGTCCAGCCCCATTTCTTTAGCCAAAACTAATCCATCTCTTAGTGCCCACAGTTCGGCCCTACAGCTGTCAGTATGCCCAATTGGTCTCGCATAACCCTTCAGCCAAACTCCCTCATGGTTTCTAATGACACCTCCCCCCCCCCCCCCTACCTTACCCATGCTTCCCATCATAGAGCCATCCGAGTTGAGTTTTGTCCACCCTTCAAGTGGCTTCATCCAACCAACGGGAATAACGGTTTTAAGTTTTTGAGACTTACAGTTGATGCCCAATGAGAAGAACTCAGCGCTTTCTTTGATACATTTTCTGTAGTTCACGTTAGCCACCCTTCCCAATCTGAACGTGACATCATTTCTATGGAGCCAAATGTGCCAAACTCCCATGGCAAACAAGATATTCCATGGCAAACCCAATATATCAGCTTTGATAGGCCACAAATTGAATGACCCCTTGTGATTTAAACTAATTAATTAATTTAACCAAGTTATTAATTAATCAATTTATCATGCAAAAACGTGGCAGCACAAACAAATCACCAAAACTAAATATGCAGCAGAAAAATAAATAACTCGGTGATTTGTTCACGAATGGGGAAAACCTTAACGGCAAAAACCCCACCGGGTGATTTTCAGGTCACCACTCCCGAAACTCCACTATTATCAAATCAAGCGGTTAGAAGTAAAGGAATCCCAAGTACCTTACCAACCTACAGTTGAACCTTTACCCCAATACCCAATTGGACTTGATTTGTAGTGACAGTTCCCCCTTTTGATGCACGGCTCCCAAGTACGTGACTAATCAGATGCGCGGATCCCAGTACGCGACTTCAAACACCAACTTTAGAAAGAGAGGTTGGTTGCAAAGTTCTTCAGATCATCCTATGCGATGAAGATCAGGAAGATGCTTGGTCACAAAACCCTTTGGTGCAAATACACAGCAACTTCTTGAAAGAAGATGAACTAGGTCGAGAACTTTGTCTTTTGATCACAATTTGCTTGAACAAGGATTGCTCAATGCTTTAGCAACTTGTGTCTATGTTGACGGCTCTTAAAACACTTCATTTATATGTTTAGGGTTAGAAGAAAAGAAAGCCCAAAAACATATTCACGGATCCCAAGAAAATTAGATTGGAATTCTGACTTTTTAATTCTCGACAGATAGCAGGTGTCGAGGTAGCTGTCGAGCAGGTGTCGAGCTTTAAAAACTATGCACTTCAGCTTGCTTTTTCTTGGACAGACTTGATGACTTCAACCCTTGATCTTGAAACCTTGTTTCTTGAAGTATTAAAAACACCTAGAACTACCCAATTACAAGTAGAGTGCGTTTTGTCCAAGGATTAGCCAATTTACATAAACAATATGACATATGTTCTAAACATGTGAACACATATGTCCTAACAAGCTTTGACATCTTTTTGGCAGTTGGTCTCAAGCCACTTCCCAAGGGGTAAATTAAAAGACTCTCTTAGGCAATGGGGAAATTTCAGGTCCAGCCAAAACCTTCGAGCCACCTCACAGTTCTCTAACAAGTGCTCAATTGTTTCATCGTTTTCCTGGCACAAACTACATATGGGGTCAATATGTAAACCCCTTGAACATAGAACGTCCCCTGTTGGCACACTATTGTGTAGGCATAGCCAAAGGAAAAACTGAATCTTGGGTGGAGCTTTTACCTTCCAAACCCAAGCTATGGGATTTATCTCCGGGTTCAAAGGGTTGAGATTCCTTGCCAGCAAGTAAGCTGATTTCAAGGAGAAGATGTCGTTGTTGGAGAAAGCCCAATGAAGTTTAACTGAATATCTTGAAAAAAGAATAACATAAATATTGTGGGATATGCTCAGGGTTTGGTAGCATGAATCAAGCTTATCCGCTAGAAGTGTTAAGTTAGTTTCAGTATTTATATATTTTTCAATTTGATTTCTATCGTGGGTTCCAGTTAGCTCAACTGGTAAAATCTCTGATGGTTGTATAAGAGATCTGGGGTTTAATTTTCGCCTACACCAAAAACTGATTGGTGTCTTGGTCTGATAATAAAGAGCAATTATTAAGAGCGGACGCCATAGGTTGAAACTCTCTCAAAAAAAAAAAAAATTGATTTCTATCAAGTCTTTCGCTTTGGAGTGTAGTGGGCAACTAAGTCTATTTTATCTTTCAGATGTTGTGGAGTCCTTTTAATTTTTATCTAGAAATTAGCAAAAATTTTGGTTGTCAAAAATGGTGAATCTCTGTTGCGTGGTTTAGGATCAAAGAAACAAAAAGGCCCCCCAAAAAAACATATGCCAAAGAGAGAGGTTACACCAAATATTGTGAGCTTGAAACAAGGATGGAGAAAGAAAAGAAAAATGCTACCGGTAAATGAAACAGAATTATAAATAGATCTAGCTGGTGACCATGACGTGGCAGATTGTGTGGCAAAAAAAAAAATATTTTAATAACACTATTAGTCCAGTCATATTTTTCTATCTACCACTTAAAGGTAGGAATCTTTTGACACAATACCAAAATGTTAGGAATTAAATTGACAAACAACATAAAAATTAGAGACCAAATATATAATTTAGCTTATTTATTATTATCATTTTTTTTTTCCTTTGAGAGAGAATAGTAGTCAATTTGGTTTGATATATCTAATATATCTCACCGATAATGCAATACAACTGGGTCTCGGAAATCTAATATTTCATAATGGCCCCACAACCCTACCGCAACAGTTATCTCATTTTCCGACAAAACACTTACCATGACCTAGTAGATGTAAAGTAAAAGTTTCTTTAAAAGAAATATATGATCAAAAGGATCAATTTAGGAGATATTTTCCTATCAATTTGTATTTCTATACATCAATATCCTCCGTTGTAGCAGAAGATCTGAAAACCGATCAGCTTTAAAAATAATAATAATAATAATAAATAAAACAGAATTTCAGTATACATATTAGTTGCTGCTGGCTGGATTTTTTTTTAAAACAAAATAATTAACTGATGGTTACAAATATGAAAGAGAGAGAGAGGGTATACCTTCCATGGCATAAAACTCAAGAAAATTATGATCTTGAGAGCAAGATTGAAGAAGAAGGCGAACATCAATGAGAATGAGAGATTGTGTGTGTTTGGGTTTTATGAAGTGCACAGTTTTGATTGTATTTATTTAACTATGATTAAACTTGTAAGGTTGAATGTAATCAACCATCTTATTGGCTTTATTCCATGACCAATTTGCTTGTAATTTAGCACTTAGTAACCCTGTACTTAGGTGGGAAAATTGTAAGGGTAGTGTGTGAGAAGATGTGAAGAAAAGCTCAAGAATGTGTAAGAAAAACAGAGCTTCGCAGCTAGGGCTCGCGGGTGGATCGCGACTGGCAAGCCGCCAAACGCAGGCACGTGAGATGCACACGAGGAAGCTGAAGGGTCGCGCCAGTTGTCACGCTACAGGACAAAAGTCCCAAGCTGGCCAAGCCGTTACGTCGCAACTTGAACTCGCAACTTGGACAAGCCGCGAGACCAAGCCGCCAATTTGCCCTGTTTGGCAAAAACTGACATTTTGCATTCCCTTCTCACCCTACTGTAAATACACCCTTATACCCACCATATTGTGAGAGCTTCCAGAGAGAATTTTTGTGAGAAAAACCCTAGAGAAATACAAGATTGATTCATCCACAATCTTAACCTTAGAGACTCTACAAATTCCTCTACTCTCTTCCTCTCCATTGTCATACCCTTGAGAGGACTTTAGCCAAATCCTTATCTCACCACACCCACGTCTGTGAGAAGGCTTATTTGATACTGTTGGGAAGCAGTTAAGAAGGAACCAATTTACATTGGTTGATGTTATGGTCTAGTAGCGGAATCTGGTAAGCTAGAGAAGAAATAGGTTCGACGCAACCTCGTTGGAGCAAGAAGCTTCGAGGGCTTAAGTACTTGGGTAGATTAGGCTTGGAGGGTTTATTGCTGTTCATGTATCTCAACTACATTTTCTAGTGGATTATTTGACCGCTTGGAGGGTGGCGGAGAGGTTTTACCCCGAGGGCTTCGGTTTCCTCTTCGACAACACATCGTGTGTTGTCCGAGTGTTTGCATCTTCCTTCCTTTATCTTTGCCTTATATTTATTGTTGTGGATGTGTTTATATTTGGTTTAGATTAGTTATCAATTCTGTTATAAGCTTGTTATCATATTCCGCACATTAATTGTTTGATATAAAGCTTGAATTGGTATCTTTGTATTTGGGGTCTAAACGTTCAAGGGTGTTGATCGGTGCAAAACTGCAAGTGCACAGTATCGTAGTTTTATAGTAAAGTGATGAGAAGAGTATCGTCCTCAGGGATTGGTAACTTACTTTTGACAAATACCAAAATTATGCTAATCTCGATTTTGTCTAGAGAAGTCACTAAGGTTGTTATAATTGGAATTTAAAATAAAATCAAATTAAAGAAAATAAGCAAAGGAAAAGAAAGATGTTGTTCAAAGATCAAATTAATGGGAAGAAAACTTCTAGGAAATCGATTTCACCTAATCCCTCACTATGCTTTACTCATCTAGCTAATTAAATTTAATTCTCTTTGTTTGTTAGCAATCTCCAATAAACATCCAAAAGCCTCTTTTGACAGTCAATTGGAAACATTCTTGTTCATCAATTTACACAAGAGTATGCAATTTAATAAAGCAAGAAAGCATTAAAACCAATGATTTTAATACTACATAGGTTCATACAAGTCTTTCAATCTCTATATTTACCTATGCCGAAATATTCAAGATCTATCCTATAATTCCCTCTTTCGACAGCAAATCACAAGATCAAAATCATCTAATTAATGGCCGGTTAATTAGAAGCAATAAACTCAGAATAAATCAGACAAACATGAAAAGAATTAATTCAAATTATCATAGAAAAGCAAGCATAGTTTGGAACTAGATTACATCGTTTTCCTAGAAATAAGAAATTTAGTTCATGCTAAAAATTAAATTCAACATAAACGAATTCACCATAATTATTCTAAGAAGATTTGAAAGAGAAAAAATGAACACAAAAATCTGCTTCAGTCTCCCCTTTCTTTCTGCATCAGCTTCAGCCCTCTGTTTCAGCGTTTTTCCTCTGTTTCAGCCCCTCTGTTTCAGCGTTTTTCTCTTGTTTCAGTGTCTTCTACTTCAGTTCAGCCTCCCTTTTCAGTTTCAGCCTCTCTGTCCAGCAAAGAACGTGTTCTCTTTTTCAGTTTCAGCCTCTCTGTTTTTCAGTTCAGTTGTGGTGCCCTTTTCAGCCCAAAACATTCCTCTGTTCAGCCCAATATTCTCTCTAGCTGCTTTATGTCTCTTTTATTTGGTTAAATCTTTATTTCCTTCAAATCTGCAATAAAATTTAAATAACAATAATGAAGTCTAAAATCAACAAAAATAAGTAAAATTATACTAAAGTTTAAAGTTGAGAAGTGATAAATTTCCTTCAAATCTGCAATAAAATTTAAATAACAATAATGAAGTCTAAAATCAACAAAAATAAGTAAAATTATACTAAAGTTTAAAGTTGAGAAGTGATAAATTATGCCAAATTATGCAAGTCATCAAACACCCCCAAACTTAGAACTTTGTTTGTCCTCAAACAAAAAGAAAATAAAGTAAAAGACAACTATAGACACTATTAGCTAGACCCCATAGAGAAATATCATCACTCACCAAGCCATAATTTGAATTTAGATTTCATCACTAGTAACTTACTCTTTTAACATCAAGGATAGCAGGAAAATCAATCAAAAATTTAGCAATTTGTCAAACAAGAGTTAAGCATTTACTTCAACCTAAAGCTAAGTCCTTGAGTGTGTGTGTGTGTGTGAAATAGTCAATTTAACTCCAACCCACCAACAAATTCAGATAAAAGAAGAACAACTGAAATCAGAAGAATTCTCTCAAAACTTCACCCCATTAGTCCAATTTTCAGAAATCCTCTCCACTAATGTAATCAAACACCAAAATCAGAGATCAAAAGGTCTTTAATCAAGGTTGTAATGACAGGCCACAGGGTGAGGGCTAAGAAAGAAATGGATATGGAAAATCAAAGCAAACTGGGAAAATACTTGGTAGAAAGAACAATAAAAGAGATATTCACATGATCCACACCATAGCTCTTTCTTGACAATATGCTCATACTGATGACAATATTGTTGCTATACTCAATAAGTGAAGTGCTTTTTTTTTTTTTTTCCAGCCACCTTGATACTCATAGCCTTTTCTAATTTTCAACCACTTTAACCCTTTTTC